>OY756389.1:15604847-16854847 GCA_963576865.1 Anania hortulata | reverse complement strand
CATGTAACGTAGTAAAAAGATAAGATTTTAAATGTACTAATTACGCTTTTAAAATACATGTGCAAAGAAAAAATCTGCCATTGGTACCTACAGACCATTTTTCCCCTAAAAACCAAATCTCAAAAGACGTATCTAACCTTGCAAAACGGAAAAACATTATAAAAACGGATTTCAAAACAGTTTTCTTAACTCGTCCGAGCAAGCCATGAAGCGCCATCAAATCGCGAGGAAAGGGGTAATTTGTATCTTTTTTTCAATAAAACAACACCTGTGCACCGCCATTTGTACTGTGCTTCCTCTAAGCCGGTGCTCTTATAAATGTAGCGCTATTTGTACTGAGATTGAAAAACTGTTTTGGCTGCGTGGAGACGGTTCTGCTACAATGCTTATTGTTAGCACTACTTATTGTGGATGGGATAGACGAGGACAGATGTGTTTATGCAAAATAGAATGGTGTTGAATATATTTATCTATTGACTATTTAATTAATTTAAAATTGAAAAAGAAAATAATAAACTATAAATTGTAATCATATAAGTGTAAGTGTTCCAATTTTGTTTAATGGCTTATGTATTATTATATCATCATCATTATTTCAGCCACAGGACGTCCATTAACTAACTAAACATAGGCTTCCTATATAAGTCCGAAGCGCCAAGCACTAGACGAGACGATCGTTAAATTTTATTTGAGGCTCTACGTGAATTTATGAAGTCATTAATGACTTCGATTAGATCATTAGATCGTTGTAGTTAAAATATTAAATATAAATAATAAAACGTACCAGTAAATGATTTAGAGGTTTGATATTATCAATAGTAAAATCCCTTAATTTGGCTTTTTTATAGCCTTATTTAGTATTTTTACTAGGAGGTGCTTGTAGCTCAGTGGCGGCCGCGCTAAGGTAGTGATTACCAAAGTTAGGCCACCTACGCCACGGTTGTGATTGGATGGTCGACGATTCCGACCATATTGATTGACATTTATCACAAGCATCTCCGTGATTCGGAAGGCGCGTTAAAAATTGGTCCAGGCTGAAATCGCTTGATACTTGATACTAGTCGTGAAGTCAGAGGCCTTAGGGCGGCTTATTAACTGATAGTAACTGACAGTATGGCTAAGTCACTGGCCTTACTACACCCCTCCACTAATTCGCACTGGGCCCGCGTGGCGGAGTGTGGCCTAAACCACCTCATAGTTGAGGTGAACCCTGTGCCCTGCAGTGAGATGTCTATAGGCATACTTTTACACAAAATGACCGAGATGTAGACCACAAACCAAAAATCCATTGTCACGTAAACGACTTGTTCTTAAATGAACGATACCATTTGAACGCGATATCGTCGGCGTATTAGTCTTCAAAGAAGCCAAAAAGAAATTAGTATTAAACATACCATTAAAATCGAATGAGAAACTGAATTTCATAATTAAGAAACGTCTTAAATTATACCAAGAGAGCCTCAAAACTAAATATATCTGGCAAAGTACAATTTAATTTCGTTCAGCCGTTAAAGCATGCTGATTAAGTAACAAAAATCCGAACATTCATATTTATAATATTTGTAAGATTTTCGGAGGTGTCTATGAATGAATGGACTGCAAGAAAGATTACAGTAATTAAAGTGCGTAATTAGATTTATCATAACAAAAATTTAACAACGGCACGCTACATTAAAATTAAATTACATTCAAACAATGTGATGGATTGTGCATTCACAAATGTGGAATCATGTTACAACGTAAGTAATTAAACAACGGTTATCTAAATATGGCCCATGGGAACTATTATATTTAAATACGATTTTAGTATTATTATTGTAAGCCTTCATAATGTTAGGATTGCCCAGGTGTTGTATTTTTGCTCAATTTTAAATATGTTTTATTCGACGAATAAAACTGACTTTTGACACATTTTCTTTACAAATCTGTCAACAATCAACATGTTAAACTAATTCTTCACATAACTCCGAGAGGCGAGCATACCGGACTTAGTGTCTATCTCTGGGGTTCTGGGTTCGATTCCCGGTCAGTCAATGTAGAAAAACAACATTATATATTGTCTTGGGTTTAGGTGTTGTGGTACAGTCGTTGTTTCTAATCGGTGCTTTGGCTACTTACCATAGGATCAGACCAATTTATGTTGTCTAATATTTATATTTATTTATTGTAGTACACGTGGCACTGAGATCCAAAGGGGTCCCCGAGGCATATATTGACATTATTCGGGACATGTACCGCAGCTCCGATTCTATGGTTCGGACCGCTGTTGGCGACACCAAACCATTCCACATCAACGTCGGAGTACACCAGGGTTCCGTCCTCAGTCCGTTTCTGTCATGTCTGGCCATGCCGCCACCGCCAGGTCCTGGCAAAAGGGGTAGACCCAAGAAATGCTGGCTTGACGTTGTGAGGGCTGACATGCGTGCCAATGATCTCACAACTAGAGACGCTCAAGACCGCGCGAAGTGGAGGAGCAAATCAAGGAAAGCGGACCCTGGGCTCCAAAGCAATGGCTTTGGACGCAACCGGGATTGACCGTATAGATGATGATGATGATTGTAGTACACGTTGTAATAATTAACATTTAATAAAAGATTTTGGACTATGTTAGTCTGGAAATAGGTATTCTTAATAATAATTCTAATGTTTTGTGGATCGATTAATCCTTTATATAAAACTTTCGTTCGACATCTACACTTCTATAGACGCCTATCTAAAGTGGTTACTTAAGGCTCTTGAGTTGTGAGAAATGGGTCACTATGTCCAAACATTTACATTAAGCTTCTGAGATTGGATTTGCTATTGAAAGTTAGAACGCCTGAAGTCACTTAATAACGCTTCTTAAGATTTAATATTACTCAAGGATTTTTGTCATTTATCACATCAGTCGTGGATATTATTACATTAGTGACAGAATACAGAGAGCAAAAATTTGGCCGATAATTTTTCATTGTCACTCACTCTGAGACAAAGCTTAGTGTTATAAAACTGGATTTGAGTGATTGTAATGTGTCTGTCATATCGGTAATTGACAGAATCTAAGGAGAAAATGAGAATTCTGGCTACACTCATGCTCATGAGCTCATTCCATGAGCGAAGCGGATGACCGTTTCTTCCAAAAAGAGAAAAAAATTACACACATACATACATGAACCCTGATAATATAAAATAAATAAATATAAAATACCTACACTCTTTTTTCTGTTCAGACTTGTAAAAATTTATGAATATCCTAAATTTTTCCTTAAATAGGGTTAGTAAAATATTGACTAGTAACAAAAATACATATAGTTATTTTAACCCTATTGACGAGAATATGCCTTCAGCGTAAAAAGTAGCTAAAAGTCACTTTAATAAAGGCAAAAATAGGGATTTTTATTTTATTCTTATTTTATTTAAAGACACAAAACAGAATTATTAAAGAATAATAATAATATTAAAATAAAGCTATGGCACAGACTGATCTGCAAACAAAAAAAAAACATTCAAAATACCAAACAAACTAAAAAATAAAATGAAATGTTTAATACAATAGCATTACATTTACATTTTTACATTCCTTCTGGGTCAGTCGGGTAAAAAATATATCGTACAAAACTCAAATGGAACTGTAGTTAAATTTTCTAATTACGCAAATACAAATACGCTTTGCAATACCACACGTAACTTAATTACTTGGTAGTATGTATAAAAAGCGTTTATGAGTGTAAATAAAAATTACTCATGTAGAATTAAACAAATATCATGTCAAATTTAGTTTAAAAGGTATTCTGTAAATAATTGAACTTTTAAAATGTATTACATTTTTAATTCTGAAAAAAAAAGCATTAACCTTTTTATAAGTGTTAATGAAATGTACATGATGTTATTGACTAAAAATATAAAAAAACACGTTTTCAAATCGAAATTCAAAAACGTATTTTACGTACCAACTGATGTTCGCAAAACAGAAGGTTTTAGTGAGATTCTTATTAGTCTTCATCTAATAACGACGTCTCTGTCATTATCATAACCGTTTTCAAACGTTTGTTTTACGATCGATGTTCCTTTGTGTTTTCTTTCTTTTATTTTCATTTCTCATAAAAATAAACGATACGTTTGGGCGACAAAAACAGTTCTTTTTAGTCCCTACAACGAGAAAATTATGTCCCGTACCTTTATTCAAAGTAAAATACAACTGTTTACAAAGGTAAGTGTTGTCTATCCGCAATTCCGCACTAGCACATTAGGCGTTAATGTCTTAATTGGCGCTACAACATAAAAATTCAGCCCATAACCCGGCATTTGCAAAGGTTACCTTTTGCCAAACACGTTGCATCGATAAAATGGCAAAAATCCACAAATTGTAACGAAAGCGTACAAAGAAACTACATGCCTTACGTACCGCCACATTCGAATTCATGTCAAGTCGCCGTATTTGTAATTCAGCGAAGTCCCCACGCGTATTGTTTCACCTACAAATGGTTAACCCCCGAGTACCTGGGAGTTTTAGCGAGATCGGTCGATAAGACTATATAAAGAGTTTTGTGGATCGACCAACATACATTTAAAGGTTGTTTGTTGTATGAAATTGCACGAAGAACTGTCATCGTTGGGAAAGAATAGTTTTCGAGAGGTGATCACGAACAGAAAGGCAGGCAGAAAGGTGGGCAGGCTTCCCATCCGGCGGAATGTCGACCAAGTCTACGTTGCGGGAAGGGTTACCTATCTTATGTTCGAAAAGGTGTTTGCCGAATTTTATTTCACCGAAAACTTTTCGACTAATTTCGTTTCGCCTTTTTTCATTTCATCGAAATTACCTTTGCCACCTATTATCAATCGTTTTTTATTGTTACCCCGAAGTTTCATTTGTTCGAAAAACTTATTACCCAACTTGGCTTGGCTGAAATAACATTTGTTCGAAGTATTAAGTGTATTAAGTATTTTTTTATGTTACATACAGCATTTGTCAAAGCTATTAATGTTAGATGATTTAGTTTCCAGAAAAATGCTTCCAATTTTATAATAATTAATCCTTCATCCTTATCCTTAGAATTTATCCTTAGTTTTTAAGCGCTCGGCGGCCGCTGCCGCGGCACGCTCACTACGCTCGCTGCGCTCGCTCCGTTCGCTCGCCTTCGCGCTGTGTATGGTCACTGCTCTTACCTAACCTAACCAATTTAGTCTTATTATATACGCAGTATTCTGGTAAATGAAAAAGGTTCAAAAGAGACTTCGGCCAACAGTAAAAAGTTATTCTGATAATCGATAAAACATAGTTTGATAAAATGATACTTATGTCAAGAGATATTTCGATGAACTAAAAATATGTCAAATGATACATATAGCAAAAGAAATGTCGATCTATAATTTTCGACCAACTGAAATTCTGAAAAGTAAATTACGGACAAGTAATCGGTTACCTGCGGGAAGTCGCTGGATACAATCGGCTAAGAGCTGCTCGCTGTGGCGTTGTATAGGGGAGACCTACGTCTACGAGTAGCAGTAGACTTACAGAGGCTGATGAGGATGTCTTATGAAATTGAAAAAAAAAAACTGAGACTAACTCATATTTTTTTTATTTAGAAAAAATACTAGTGACCCCACTAACAATGAATTAGATGATCATTAATTAATCATAGAGAAAAAAATGTGCATATTCTTTGTTTCACATATCAAAATACAGGGTTACATTTCAAGGTAGTGCCAAATTTAAAAAATAAGGTCTATAAAACAAAACAATATAAAAATACTAATTTTGGTCGTCGTATTTCTGGAGTAAAATATACTTAGACATTTCCGAAAACAAAAGAAAACGCGAGATGCACCGTCATTCATCAGAGATCACAGGCATACGCCGACGCAGCTCCAACAAGATCCTCATGCAGTGCACATACGGTGCAATTTTATCGAGTAGTCGTAAATTTTCTACGTATTTTATTTATTTTTCAAATGTTAAATAAATTAATAAAATATTAAAAAAAGAGTTTGTTTTTTACGTAGATCGATTTAGTTACTGATTCTGAGTGGTCCCTGAAAAATTGGCACTACCGTGAAATGCAACTCTGTATATATATAATGACAAGTTTTATGCTGATAAATATATAAATGTTCACAATGAATATTTATGGTCTGCTAGATCATTGTAACCGTAGCAGGGTTAAATGGAAGCCCTTTTGTTCTTGCGTCGAATCCCTCTGATTGGTAACGTTGGAATCGCTAATGACATATTCAAGACCTGTCCCCAATTGAATCAAGTTTGCAGATGGTTTGAGCTTAAACTTTCCACCTTTCAATTAGATACATGTAAAGTTGGAATTGTTCGTAGATTTTATTATGGATACATACTGTGATATGATCATTATAATAATTCTAAAGAACAAACTTAATGTTCATTCAATTATTACACTCTTTGAGTGCCACGTTATTGAACGAGATTCTGAAATATTGTAGGTTTGAGATTATAAGATTGTTGTCGCTAGCGTTATCTTAGCCCTCCTTAATGTTAAGTAAGTCGACCAACATTTTGAACTAAAAAATCTAAATTAGAAGTCTTATACCTACCTGCCTATTGGTTTATAAAAATGTTAGTATGTAGTCTGGATAAAAATTGGTAAAGTTTGCCTATGCTCTGCCACAGACCTCATCCCAAATATGAAGTGGTTCATATCATACTTCACAACGCGGGCCCAGTCCGGATCGGTGTAGGAATGTGGTAAGGCCAGTGATTAAACCTTACTGTCAGATGTAATCAATCCGCCTCTGACTAGGCTTTACGACTAGTATCAAACAATATAAGCGGGGACCAACTATTGACGTAGGTACCTTTCGAAGCACGGAGATACGTTGTTAAATGTCATTAAATATTGTCAGAATGGTCACCCATACTAATACTCATAACCAGTGATCGGAGTAGGTAGACTGATTTGGGGTCAATGATCTCAAACAGTTAATATGGACATGCCTCCGGGATTCCGGCATTTCTTGGTATCAGTTTTTGAAAAAAAGGCATATCCTTATTATGCTAGCACTACCAAAGTACATTGATTAATCTACCTACTCCGATCACTGCTCATAACTGAGGCCTGGGTTGCTTAAATTTGGTAATAACTGCCTGTTACCACTCAGCTACAAGCACCTCTATGTAATCTAGATAACTGAATAAATTTTACAAACTATCTATAAAATAACAGTTAGAATCGTCAAAATCACTTACATTTTATAGAAACTACGTAAAACTTATCACAAAATGATTATAGCCGTCATATTGTAGGCAATCAAGATCTATACCTGTCTACCAAAGCTATTATTGGTGTAATTATAACAAACGTAATCGTTAACATAATTGGCAATGATAGTTACGAGCCGAGCCTAATTGGTATTGCCCAGAGAAAGTACTTTCATAACGTAAATTATATCCAGTGAATAAGCGTGGTCCATCTTAGACTTTTTCGTCATTTATCAGGTGAATTTGAAGTTAAACGGTAACTCACTTGTAAATGAAATAAAATTTTATTTATTTAAAATCTTGCAAAGCTACATTCGGACATTCAAAATTATAAATACATAGTTGAATAGATTATAGGCGAGTCTGATACACTTGAGTCACCTAAAAATTGCCAAGATAGTAACCCCGCTATAATTTTGATATACCACGATGTTATACATTAATTTACCACGTACTTTCATTTGCAATTTAATTTTAACTATGTTTTGTTCTTCATTATAAACCCCATTGTATACGGGAGCTAAATTTATGTGCTCGCACGAAAGCATAGCAATTTAGGGGCGAATCTAATCTGTGCCGTCAGCAAGGTACCTACAAGCCACGGCAACCGCTGTTGAGATGACGAACGTCCACGCCGAGATGTACCTCTTCATTAGGGGGCCAAGGGGAGGGGATGGCTTTATGGGACAATTTGCATTTACACGAACCCCGCACAGATTACGTCCGCACTTATCCTCCCACCGAAATAAGAACGAGCCAGAGCAAGCCTTTGTTTATATTCCACCGAATTTTTCGCTCGCCATTTGTTTTGACGGGTCATCTCTAAAACACGAGGTTTTCTGCACCTAAATGCTTTACTACAGCGATTTGGATTTTTTCTCGGTTTTACGATTACCATTCGCCCTGGTAATACTAAAGCTTCGCTGGTTTTACTATTTGCAATTTTCGACGCACTCAAAACTTCGAGATGTCCGAAACAGAAGTAAAGCTCATTATGTCTTCGTGTTCATTGAAGTTTACCAAACTTCTTAAATGGGAAAGTCTTCACTTTGTTTTTATCATCAAACTCGTAAAACATCTTTTATTTTCTACACTGATAAATTTGCTGTTAGCTTTTAATAAAGAAAGTAATTTTGTAACTGATTTTAAGGCACTAAATTATATCAACATTAGTGGCTAGACGTTACTGACCTGCATCGTATTTTCAGTGTCCTTTGTCCGCAGATCGTAGTAAAATTAAACGATACAGATTTTAGTTTAACTACTAACAAAGCACGTGTTCAAAATAGCTGTTGGCGAAAAGCTAAACTGGGAACAAAGGCTGACACCACAAGCGCTAGGGGGTACGTATTACGGAATACCATTCAGTAATCCCAGCTGGCCCACTTTCGGATAACCACCTTTGAATGGCCCTGACAAAACCATGTCGATGCAAGAACATAATGTCTGGCCGGCTATCGCAGGCTTAGGTTAAGGCTGCCTGTCCACTAAAGTAAGCAGAAAAGTTGTAGGTGGTCATGTTGCCTGAATGGACTGTCTGCCAATGCGGAGAAAATGAACGCAGCAGTGTAGTGCCCTTGAATAGAAATTAGTATGATAGGTGCGCGGTAGGGTTTTGAAAAAAAAGAGAGACGACTTTCTTGCGTAAACAGATTTTAAAAATGTTTATGTAACTAACTTTTACTGTTGTACTAGCTACTTTTTAAAATCTAATCAAGCTACTCGTATATGTTTTAAGTAACAGCTGATTTGAGTCACACTTTTCGCTGATTAGATCAAAACTAGTTATTGTATTATTTTTGAATTTAAATGTGAATTCATTATCCCTTATTAAATTGATATCCAAAGTTGTTTGCAGCCTTATTGGCTTCAAATTTCATAGCATAGCTGTAGTGGACTGGGACCTTAAGACCCGCATACGTCTATCGAGAAATCTGTGGAACAGCAAGCTAGCCTAGTAACCCCACCTATCATGCTATCTGAACTGCCTGCGACCTGGCTGCACCAATTACTGTAAACGGTTCTTAGTAGATCCATAAAATTTTATCGTTCAAGTCATTTCCATTACATAATGTAGAAATTGCACTATTATAATAACGTCCTATTGATTATTGGATTTGCATTTTTAACAACCACTGTTAGCTCGTGACCTATTTAATTTTTATTCTAATACTAGCTGTTCCGGCGAACTTCGTACCGCCCGCGCCTTTTTATATATAATTTTTTTTGTGAATTTTCCGATGTTTAAATAGTTATTCTGCTATTCGGGGCAAATACAAATCCAACAAACCAAAAATCACAAAATTCGGTCCAGCCGTTCTCGACTTATAAATGGTGTAACTAGCCCGAATTTGTTTTTTAAATGGTGTAACTAACCCAAGTTTGTTTTTTATATAAAGATATAGCTATATTAAATTAAATAAAAATAAAACAGCTACAAAAAACAATACTTTGATTTTTATCACGCCGTTGGACAACAGTACTTACTTGTAAGTATTAACTGGCCTGCTGACTTTTCGAACAAAACATGACTGCTAAAATTACAATGCCATTGCATTTTTTAATAATAAAAATACGACAATGAAGAATTTCCTTTCCTCCAATATCAAGGTATTCAAAGCTATGCTATCCATTTGCATTTAAGCCTAAACATGGCTGAGCTAGCAGCGTTAATATGTCATTCGTCCACAATGTTATCGGTTTTCAAACTACGTACACCGTTTAATTACAGGAACCACATACCATATCCAAATTATTAAGTTCACTCGAGGCATAAATATTCATTGCGTACGATCGGCCTATTTGCCGGGCTGTCGCCACCGAACATCGGCACAAGCCATTGCAGTATCAGTACAGCCAACCCATTAGATAAATGGTTTAAGATTTATAACGACTCAATTGGCGAAGTGGTGTAGTGATTCGTCTTTAACGCAGAGTTACGGGTTAGATTCTCGGTTCGGGTTAACTCAGAAAATAACATTTTCTAAATAAATAAATAAAAAGCACGGGTCTGGGTGTGCTGAGAGACGCCCAAAAAAATTCATAGTTTAGCACTTCGTAACACAAGAATGTTAATTAATTATTTTGAGACCATGACAATAATTTGTGTTGCTTTCGGGCTAATTTACATTTATTTTCATAAAAGTACTTATGTACATTTCATGTAGTTTCAAAACTTTGTCCATCAAATTGATCGTCCATAAAACTTTATAAACTGGTAATATTTAGTTTCAGTACGTTAAGTTACATAATAAAAAAGTGGTTGTATTTCAGCAGTAGAATGTAATTGTTGCGGCTTCAAAACTAAATAAAATTACCCGTGTATACTTTGGTCTATAGAAAACTGGCTTTTCTTTATAGGTTGTACACGAGGCCAGGGACAGGATACCCTTAATCAGGGAAATTGCTAAGTAATAGAGCCCAACTAAAATTTGTATGATAATGAAACTGAGCACGGAGCGTTTACGGCGCTCGCACGGTGATTTCATGTCGTAAAATTATTTAACCACAGTGCACGGGATGACGAGATTTTTTTAAATACAAGTATGACAACGGCAGCGAATCGCTAAGTTATAAACTGTTGTGGCGCGAAAGCGCAGTGGCGAAGAGCTGATGAAAAATATCAATTTATGGCGTTCTTGATACATTAAAGTCGCTAAAATGTATCAAAAGAGTATTGCAAGGCTAACAGCGCACCTTATTGCAGGGGGCTTACCATGATAATAATTTTGACGACGTGGAGTGTAGGTAGTTTGCGCTCTGGACTACCTGGCAAATGTTTGTGTAATAAGCACGAGCATTTGTTCTAAGTCATGGATGTTAAAGTCGTTGTGCAAGTTTTGTTTAGTTTGGGGCTAGACAAATATTGTGATTGTAAAAAAAAAACTTCATTATCATTACCTATTGCAGTCTACTGCTGAACGTAAGCTTCTTCCTAAGAGCACCGAATAGAAGGATCTCCCGCTTTTTTCATCCAGCCAATAACAGCCCCCTTCCTAAGGTGTGCAAATGAATAAATGATGACTGAAGGTCGTCGGTTTAGCTGCTTGGGGAGCTGGGGGTCGTCTTACACTATGTTTCCTGAGACGTGGTCTCCACTCGAGAACCCGTTTACTCCACATTTCATCGGTTCAGCGACATATGTGGCCACCCAGTTTGGCTTGCTACTATTAGGACTATGTCCATTATACTTTAGTCTTCTGCCGGATGACTTATCCCTTAATAATTATCTTAAAGCAGAATTACTGTAGTGTTTACGTAAAAAACATACGCAGTGTTGTTTTATTAAAAAAATGCAACTCATCACTATCAAGTAACTTTTGTAAAACTTACAAACTTAAGATAGACATTGCTAAATAAATCAAAGTCGAATTGTTTAATGTTTAAATTTGTCAACTTTCAATTTCCCAAAGGTGCCTAAATCGCCTAATTACTCTAACAATTACAACCCGAACTGTTTTTATTACTGCTTTAAATCCTTATGCGCAGATCATTCTTGGGTCGTAACGAATTATATAATTGTTGTATTGGTTCACGAGAAAAATAATTACCTATGGAAGTTACGTTTGAAGGCACCGAAGCGAAACGGTGAGAATCTCTTCGTTCAATCTATATTTGATACCGAACGGAACCTCGTGGCTTTGGACCACAATGCCGTGTTTTATATTATTTCTACGTTAGAGCAAAATACAATAGAATTACGATCTTATGTTACTTCCTATAGAGTTTCCATTGATTAGTCCGGGATATCATTTGAGAATTTATCTTTTTAGAAGCATGAAACCCATTTTGGATTAGCAACATGTTTCTGTGATTTTTATGTTTGAATTGAAACACGATCACGTATAAAACCAACGGTCATGTAAACTTTATTTATCTAACGAATATGGAATCAAAAACCATTTAAATAAGTAAATGTTTTCAGATACGTTTTGGGAAATTTTTAGTTTGCATTGGAACACGAAAGTATGAATATCGAAATACGTTAATACTTTTTAATAAATATGGAAACGAAAAAGTTTGGAGAACATAATGGTTTTGGTTTGTTTGATAGTTTTTGAATAGATAGTTTACTCCTACTAAAATGTATCAAGACTAATAAAACGTCTCAAAGCCTTTGACGGCGACTGTTATTCTAACTGAACTGCGGTTTCACGGCCGACAACCCACGTCGGATTTTATAAATTTGAATACTGAAACTTGACACTCGCGATGGTAGTATCAAAGTTCCGAAGATCATCAAATAACGGCCACTGAAGTAGGTGGATCGTGGGAGACTGGACATGTATTTTGGAGTTTAGTGCCGCACCATGGGAACTGAGGTTCGATTTCAACCGTGGTAATTCAGATTGGAGCGGTTAGTGAGAATAGTCACGTAATGTTGTTAATACGGCTGGTAGTCGGCCATGGCTTTCAAGTGTGTGGTAACGAGAGGTTTATAAAAGGTTTGTGAGAACACACGCCAGCGAAACTTTGTTGATGGGGATACTTTTGTTAGTAGCAACGATGTGTAATTGTCCCTTTTAATAAAGGGATTTTTTTAAGGGACAGAAAGACGAGTACCGTACTTACTTTTAACAAAAAGTCAACTTCGATCTTTTTTTGTCGCTAATAGGTTATTATTTCGATTTTTTCCAGTACTTCTACAGTATAGTACAGTATTTTTATAGGGAATTATTTTATAAGACCCTACATCATGGGGTACGCAAAAAAAAAAACCAGCCACCATTTGACATGTTGGGAAGTTCGTTACCATGACATTAATAATTTATGTTGATTTTTCCTAATTTAGTTTGGGTTTATTACATATGCCAAATTTTTTCGTACTGATAAGCTTTGACGTACAGACAAAAGCTCGTCAACCTACCACAAAACGACAAATTTTCTCAATTGACATTGATCTCTACGTGTTTGAAAAGTTGAAAATCAATTCAATGACCTTTAACTTCTTGGGTAGGTTGAACTGTTGTCTGTAAAATCGGACGGACAGACGGATAGACATTGGACAAACATGGCGAAATAATGGTAGGGCAAAGCTATATTTTTGGGACGTGTCTAAGTCCCCTGAAGAAGTCCTATATACTGAATAAATGACTATTGTGACTATTATAAGGCTCCCTGAATTACCACGGAACCTTGAAATGAACCGAATGTATTTTAAACAAGTCTATATTTTACAAAAAAGTTACGTTTAATATACATTGTTTGATATAGGGTTATTTTTAGTTTTTAATAGTATATTGTTCCCTAAACTGCAAATTTCTTAGTTACCTAACTCCTTTACATAAATGTATGATTTATAAGCTTAAAACTAAAATAAGATTCTGAACTGCAAAGTGGAGTCTCGTGAAGACTTTTAGTGTCACGAACTTGTTTTAATTAGAGGTGGGCGAACTTGCCCAGAATAAGGGAGTAGCATGAATATGTTAATTTGTATACTGTCAACTACATTTTGTATACAGGATGAATATGAGTTTGTTTGTCATCTAAAAATAAGTTGGTCTAATAAGGGATTGAGTCAGTGTAGCGCATGAGCATTGTGCCTAAGTCATATACAGGGTTATTTGTACAACATCAACAACCTCCTAGGGGCTGATTCTGGTGCTCGAATACAACAACTTTTTCTAAAGGACCAACATTAAAATCTCAAAAAAAAAAACACTTCCCCATACTAAGCCACCACCAGCTGACATCAATTTGTATGGAGAGGTGAAATTTTTTAGGTTTCAATGTTGATCCCATAGAAAAAGTTGTTCTATTTTAGCACCAGAATCAGCCCCTAGGAGGTTTTTGATGTTTTACAAATAGCCCTGTATACATAAAAATTTGTCATCACTAAAGATCCCTATAAATTATTGTCTTTGACATCACATTATCATGGATGTCATTAAGTGCTATATTTCTATCCATAGTCTAGTCACTACGGTTTAAGCTATGCTTTTAGTTTGAGGCTAGATATTAAATTGATTTCTTGCAAGAACTTTATTTTATTAAAATAAATATATATAGATATTTATTTTACACAAAACCAACAATACATTAGTACCAAATAATTAAATACTACAATTTGTATTAAGGAATAAATATGTATTACGTTTTGAATAACGAATTGTACATCTTTTAAGTTCTTTCAATAGTCACACCAATTAACTGGCTCACAACTAAGCAAAGCTTCTACTATGGCGACTAGATAACGGATACATAGATGTTTATAAATATACTCAAATATATTTATAAACATCCATGACTAAGGCACAAATGCTCGTGCTTATCACATTTGCCCCTTGCGGGATTCGAACCCGCAACCGCCAGGCTTTATCGTCCGCAGCGCAAACCACTAGACCAGTCAGTCGTCACATTACATATTACATCAGATTAATTATTACTTTCTGTCTTCCTTATCTTTAATTGTTCTAAGAGTTATATATAGCAACATATTGAACTGACCCCAAGGGCTATCATGTACATATTTTAATAACTGACTTTATAAGGAAATAAGGTCAGTGAAACACGATGTTGTCTACCCTGTATATGGGATTCAGGAAACTTTGCATGATGTTCTTTAATATTCAGCCGAGTTTCTACCTCGAGCGCATTTTTAAGAGAAAATGGCTTGTAAGAGATTCAAATATTAATTTTGTAGAAATACTTACTCAGAAAAATAATGAGCTGTCTTTTATGTAATAGAGAATACGCACGAAATAATATATTGTTTTTACTATATTTAAAACAAAATTGATTTTAGATAAAAAGTAACCGTAATACGATAATTAGAAATTGAGATATACCTGTTTCTTTCTAAAGAAACTTTTACAATAAATAATGTATGGCGAACGTGTACTGTGACGGCACGGTACATGTCGGATCGCCTTGTCTAGCACGCGACTTTAATTGGTTGTAAGTCAGGTATTTATTAATATTTTTCAAAAATTATTTCTTTTATTAATTTTAATATAAGTACTATTTATTTTAAAAACAAATAAAAATGCATATTCCCTGTTATATTATTTTTGATACTTATACTCTTTGTATTTCATATAAATACTGTCGGTCGGTGGTTTAATAAAAAATAGTAAAAATACGTTGTGAATAAAATTTGTGGTAATGCTAAAGCTTACGCGCTTAAGCGGTGGACTGACGACCTAGTTAAGGTTGCGGCCAGCCGCTGGATGCAAACGGCTCTGAGCCGCTCGCTGTGGCGTTCTATAGGGACGGCCTATGTCCAGCACTGGACATCCAAAGGCTGATGATAACGATGAATGCCAAACTAGAAACAATTTTAACGTTTGTAAGAGATGTCTACTGGATGCACTCAGATAGATGGATACAAAAATGGCCAATCAATAAACTCCTGAATCAAAAAAACAATGGCGTGACAATTTGGAAAACCACGCTAAAGGACCAACTCGTGAGAAACGTTTGCCCAGCAACGGGACACCATAGGTTAAATACAAACATCAAGTTTTTAGCAGCTCAGACAATAAAAAAAAAGTCTTCATAGAATTCAAAAGTCAAGGTATATAAACGTATAAACAATGAACTTGTGGAGATCTTTCAAATACTTCACTACATATGAGCTTCTTAATCTTTTTTCTATAGGCTTAACTGCAATGATTACTACATCAAGTTCATTCACACATCAAACTGTCTACTTATCTGTCATGTTATCAGAAGCATCTAAGTATTTGGCCATTATAAAACCTGTTATAGAGGAAGCAGATGTCAAGCGCAAATCCGTTACGGTATATGCGCTGGAGTTGTTTTTACGAGGCTAGTAACAGGACGCACTTAGTTGTGGAATTTATAGATAGAAGCAATAGCAAAAAGTACCTAAATGCCTGCAGGATTTATGATGCATCCGGAGTTGTGTGATTTTGAAATAGAGATTCAATGACACATACAAAATTGTGTTATAACGTATCCACTATTGTTATAATTCATATTTTGACATAACAAATTAGTAAACTCACCAATAACACCCCTCCACCAATCCGCTGCGTGGTGAAGTACGGAACAAACCAACTTATAAATGATGTGAGGCCTGTGCCCTGCAGTGGGACGTATAAAGGCATACAATACATTTTTTAATAAATATAGTACTAATAAAAATAGGGTTACCAAAATGACATACATTTTGCTTATACGTTTCGGAATTTTAATGTGATTTTCAAAATATCGATTACCTTTGTACTCAATTTAACCCGTTAACATCTGAGCGGTCTCATGAGACCGCATAAAAATAGAATTTCTATTGTGTCTCCTTTACGTATGCTTGATCAGTTTAATAAAATAAATAAGAATTCGTTTGCATTCATTTCAACGCCAAAAATCCTTTTATCAAACTAACCATTCCAGGAAAGGTTCTTTAATGAGTTTTCGTGTATATTTTTGTTCTGTGTATGATTAGAATGTGTGAAACAGAAAACGGTTTCGGTGTGCAGCGATCGCAATCGAAGCGTCGAGGGCAAATCGAATTAATCTAGCCTTTGAGCGGGACAGTTTGCAGGCGCTCTGATTAATAAATAGTCGACGCATAAACGCCAGACGCTGCTTGGTAATCTTACGGAGCTGAAAGAAATAGAGATAGGTATACTGCGAATAAAAATTCACTAAAAGTGACAGGAAAGGATTTGTAGTAGAATCGCCTAATTATACACATAGATTAGTCTAGAAGTTAGGTTAGTAGTTAGGCTTCCCTAGCCAGATGATGCTCACCAATACGATACGGTACTTAAATTTAGTGGCTACTGTTTAAACTCACACCCTGTATATTACGTTGATTAACTTAACTGATAAAATAATCATATCAGGGTTATTCACGAAAAGTCGCTTCGAGTGTGCTCCCCATCACCAGTTGTCACAACGAAAGAAGAAAAAAGTTCTGCTCATTTTAAGAACTAAGCACTTCATTTATATGGGTACAGTGTTTACCATTCGTGTTTTTTCATTCTTTCTCATTTGAAATTACACAATCATTCGGCAATTGCAGAAGCCATTGGTGTATAGTATTCTTTCATCTCTGAAAGAATATATTTCCGTTTATTTTTATGACACCAATCCACCAGAAACAGGTATTCAGAGCTGGATAAAACTGCAGTGTAATTAAAAAGTTAGTTTTATCACCAGCCAGGCAGGTCTAAAACAGCGAAAAGAACGCGCACTTTGCCAAAGCAATGGTTAGTCGGGAATGAAATCCTCCCATTCATTCGTTCATTCATTCATAAAACGCATTACCGCCGAGCGCCGTACCGTAGACCCCATCTCGAACGGAATACGCTACCTGAATCCCTTTTGGTGCAGTCAAAAATTTTGCAAATTGTTTATCGATAATATTATGACACTTTTTGAAGCTAAATCGTTAAATAACTAGCAACAGCCTTTGTAGGTTCAGCATGTATTTTGAGGTTCCAGTTCAAAATCAAGAAAAGAAAATTGCTGCTTGATCACGCACCAATGATCTAGTTAAACATTTCGGTATCAAAATATTAGTTGCCACTTTTTTACTATAGCTGAATAGGCTAAAATATGAACTGCTCTAACTTATGCTCAACGACTTTTTGTGACAAAATAAATCCAATAAAAGTGGAGCTGCAAGTTATTAGAAAGATATAACAATAGCGTATATAAACTTCAAATTGCATTCGTATATCATCGATACCGTCACGTCCCTACGCTGCAGCGAAATAAGAAGTGAGACGGTGGATTCTGCTAGTTCCGCTCCGGGAACCGTAGGTGGGTTTAGTCGCGCGGTCTTTGTGAATATCGGACGTTTTGTATTCACCTTTAATAAAACACCGAGGGAGGGATGAATACGTCAGTTTGCACGAGAAATTCGCGTTTGCTGCATTGTATAGGGAGTTTTGATGTTGCAATTTCAATCATCATATTTTGCATAATATTTGCGGTTGATTTCTTATGAAAATAAATATTCGGCTTTTTATAGCATTTCCTAAGCTGCATTGAATCCTACCGCCACACACACAACACTGGTTCAAGTTTTTTTAAATTGTTACGTAATGAACCATAAAAAGATATTAAACATAAAATAAGGCATAGTAAAACAATAGTAGGTACGGCTTTTATAGCCACTTTTTCCATTATCCTTATTGGCAATCCGAACACGAGGGCGAAGATTTTTATCAGTCCAAATAGTGGTTTAGCGCCCTCACTGGGATCCGATGAGGACGATATATGAGCCCATCCAACTTATCCCGCAGAGCGCTCTTTATTTAACGAAAACACTGATTTTTTCATCCTGGGGTGGGCAGATTTATTTCCCGACTCATTTCCCTAAAACCCACTCCGTTTAATAACCCTAAAAGAGCCGCCAGATACCTCACACGGAATCCGTGGGATTTTCGCCTGCCTCGCGATCGCGTTCCGATGGCCCGCGCCGTCGATAGCGCCTACCCGCCGACTCAACGAGCTATTTCATTATTCAGCCTCACCGACTCCACTAGAGATTGCTGCGATAGGATTGACTAATTTTGCAGTATTCCTTAGACGAGCGCCGCGTCTTCATTTGGGCTAAGACCATTTTGCGGGCTTAGCGAGCGATCCGCGCGATATCACCGGCATAAGCACCTCATTTGCAGCTCCAACGCCACCTCCCTAAATAACTCCCTCTCAACCTCATCTTACTCACAATAATGCAAATGACCACTTTTAATTTTACTACACACTCAATTTTACTTTTAATAACAACCGAGCTTTTTATTTGTGTAACAGACAAACTTTCGGAATGTCTGCGAGCAGACGTGCGGTCTAGACTACTATGGATGTGGAGGCAAACTAACTTCTATTCCTGAAAGCACTTGGGAGTAATGCCATACTTTATAAAGCAAACTTCGCCGTCATGCGTCTTTGTAAAAGGGTAAAAGGGTATAACAAGAAAATCTTATTATCTTACCAACAGATTTGGTTAAGCGTTCCGCCTGAGAAAAACTGGAGGGTAGGAATGTTAGTAACTGGTGTGTAATCGGGAGGGCTTGCAATTCAATCGTTCGGCTCGTCTAATCCTCGGTAGAGTCAAAGCAAGTTGGGTGGCGCTTTAAAGCCCTTTGCCGCGGCGTGCGGCAGCCGCTCTCGCCATTACTAAGCCAAGTGGCAAGTTTTGTGCAGCTCATGGGCGATTCATCGACGCCTCTCGTTAGGTAGGGCACGCTTGAATGCCGCCTTGGCACTCCTCATTATTGCGTTTATAAAAGCGCCCATACAGAACCCTGATTCGCTTGGTGAAAGAGAAAATGGAATTGTGTAGACGTTTTGTTCGCAAAGTTCTTTTTTCTCTAGTGGTATCTATCTCGGAGATATTTTGTGGCGACGTTCTTATTGTGAGCGTAACGACTAGCGTTTCGCTCCGTTCTTTGGTTAACGTTAATCATTAAAGTAATAGGAGGGTATAAAGTAGAATTGTGCTTGACATAGTTAACCTACATTTTTGTGGTCTGACTGTACTAAGGTTGGGTTTGATGCACTTTGCTTAGGTCGCATAATGTAGTTAGAAGTATTTTAGAATGGTAACGATTTTAGTAGGTGTTAGTGTTAGGTAATACCTAAAAATTTTACAAAGAATTGAATCTTTAAAGAATGATGTGCGTAAAGGAACACAATTACCTATGCCTTTTTAGTTATTACATGTTTTCAATAAAGATAGGCTGAATTTATATAAAAGGTCTGTTTTTAACATTTGGTTACGAAATTTTATTAAAATGAACCCTACATACAAAAAATCGATATTAAAAAACGATTAAGAATAAGGTCAATATGTAAGTTAATTTGAAGTAGGACTCGTAGGTACCATTATGCTATCCTGAAATTAATAAATCAAGTTATATAATCGCTTCGAAGTGGCTGGCGATCTCTAATAGGCGTTTGATTGCAAAATCAATAGCGAACGGCGCGAAACTATTGGCAGGTGGGTTCCCTGGATATTAAAATTAGTTTGCTGCGACCACAGCATAAAGAAAACAGTAAAACCTCACAGGAATGGGTAGTAAAGTGAAGCTTATTTGGGTAGCCACCTACGAAAATGAATTAAATAATTAATTACTTTAGCAACTTTGTTTGGTGTCCAGAGATTTAAATTATAATTTTTTCCACTTGAAACGTTGAATGGCTGAAAAAAAGGCATCTATGACTGGCATTTGCTCGAACTCATTATGTAGGCACTTCACATGGCGATAGGTACCAAATCGCAAATGTTTGCATAATTTGTAAAATATCATCCATATCTAAATACACATTTGCCAATTTGGCATGTTTAGCAAGGTTTTCGGTTTTCCGTCACACGTCAAAGGCTAGCCGCCTATAGCCAAATGTTTGTGTCGTATGTCTATACTTAGTCATGTGCGGCAGTAGTGGCCGCGCTGTTCACCTGTGTGGACGTGTCTTATTAACAAAAATAAGATCAAAATAAAGAAATTGGGATGGAGCAATAAAAATATTATCAAGTTTATTGCACTCTCTAGTTTTATTTGGAATCCGTAAGGCAAATCATAATTTGTGTTATTTATAAGCTATGGTCATCATCAGTCTTTGGAAGTCCACGGCTGGATATAAACCTTTCATATAGAACGCCACAGCGAGCTACTGTATGCATGCAACGACAGCCTGCAACCTTGACTAGGTCGCTAATCCATCGGATGAGAGGCCTGCCGACGCTGCGTTTAATGAAGCAAGATAGCAAGTAGACAAATAATATATATAGTAAGCAATCCTGACCTTTCTTTTTAACCAAATTATTTATTTAAAAATAAAATAGACACAAAAATAATACCATTCCATTGTAATTATTGAAAATAAATCATAGTACTGTTGAATTAGTTTTCTTTAAAAAAAATATTATTTTACATAGTCTCAAACAATTCCAAAACACGTTAAATCGCATTGCCCCGATACAAAAGATTTAAGTCATGATAAAAAAATTGCTTTCTTTATGTTGCAGTAAACTAGAGTTTTTCTAACTAAAGTGACTGGCTGTTCTTTAACACCTTTGTCGCCGATTAGGGCGCGGATACGTAACTAATCATCGTTTGTCCGAATTAATGCTCAGGTAATTAAAACCTACCCGCAATTCCAGCGTCTGGCGCAATAAAAGCTTTGGCGAAATCATTTGCTTTCTAAAAACTACTGTTATAAATTACGGCCATTTAGTGATGGTAATTACCTTGCGCTTTTTAGCAGTTTACGAATGTTTTGGTGATGTCATAGGTGGGCTTTTATATTAATTTAACCTATGGGGTTTCAGTAAAACCAGATAATATTAATAAGGTACTGCTATTTCTCTGTAATTATCTGACACATTAATCGCTGCTTATTTACTAAAGCTAACGTCAGCTAGAATTAAATTAAATTAACCATTTTTGTCCGACGTCAGATGTAGAGCTTAGCCGCAATTTCCTAAACTTAGAAAATTGTTTGAGTAACTGATTTTAAATAAAAGAACGTTAAATATTTTATATACTTAAACAGGATGGCTAGAAAAGTGACGTCCAAAAATTTTGTTTTGGTGCCTAAAAAAATAAAAGGACGTCACTTTTCTGGCCACCCTGTATATATTTTAATACGAACTACTTTTATTGACAGTTTCGAAACTAAGTGGAGTATTATTATACAGGGTTACATTACAAAGGGGTGCCAAATCTTTAGGAGTGGCCCAGAATTAGTAAGAAAGAAAGAACAAAAAATTGATTACATTTTATTATTCTATCCGCTGGTAAAACTCGTACATGTGGATAATTTAACTCATTCATGAAAAAATTACACCTTAAATGTGCACTGCGTAAGGTTCTTGTTGGCTCGCCGTACCTACGCCTCTAATGAATGACCGCGCGGCCTTCGTAGTCTCTCTATTGAGTTTATTTTCGGATATTTTAAAATAATTTTTTTTCGTACCATATGATTATTAAAAATAATAACGATTAAGACGCTTCTTATAATTGTTCACTAGACCTTATTTTTTAAATTTTGAACCCCTTTGCAATGTAACCCTGTATAGTATAGTATTTTTAACCACTTAAATAAAAACCTTTGACTTAGATGTTGTGTCGGTTGCATTCCACATTCGAGTAATAATCACGACCCTGAGGCTCGATACTACAGAGAACTTGTTTGAAAAAACAACATTTTTTGTCAGTTTAAAGAAAACTTTTTATGACAAACCTTTTTTGCTAAAGTATCTTAAGCTTCTACCTCTAGAAAATTAAACCACCTCCTGCCTGCCAGTCCTGCTAATTATGCCCACATTGATAAGAAATCTAAGAGCATTCGGCTCGTAACTACTTTTACCTATTTGGCAAAACCCGCATGTTAAGTCCATCGTAGTAAAGTGGAAGAAAAACTAGCTACGTTCTTGTAATACAACGTGTAGTTGCGAACTCGAAATCGAATCAACGGTAGTCGCTCCGGTTGGTTTTTGCTTCGGGCACTATCGGGCTCCTCAGCTGCCGAGTAAGTTTTCTCATAAGCCCCTTACTGGCCCTCACCACTCACACTATTACTTACTTTGTAGCCAACTCGCTTATACCTATAAACTCTTTAGTAATAAAAACGGACGATTTCATGTACACGTTGTCAAATTCTACGTAGTTTTTATCGTGAATTTTTTAATAATTGCATTTTTTATAAGAATACGGTAATAAAATATATTTGATCTATACCGTACTATGCCGTGTGCCGTGGGGGCCGTAAAGAATACACTTCCCCACCGCCAATAAGAGGTGTGTCGTAAGAGGCGACTAATTCCCGTAGCACGAGATGGGCAGCAGGTCTTCGTGCGAAATCTTATAAAAACTGCGCTCGATACTCGCGATAAATCATTGGGGGAGGCCTTTGTTCAGCAGTGGACGTCTGATGATGATCTATACCAACGGTTCTAATATTGGCTTTGGAATTATCGGTTACTTTTATGCCTCTTCATCGAATAAATTTAACACTATAGTGGCATAGTCTGGACAATTGTATCAGGGCTACACAAGCCATGGTCTAAATGGTTCTGGTGACCATGATTCTGGTCAAGCGTTTTCTGACTAGGAACGGGACAAAGCGCTACAGAAGGAATACAATTCAAAATCTTTATTGCACACGTAGTAAAAATTAAAAAAAATAAAATTTAAAATTTAATCCCATAACATGTTAATAACATAGTTATGTTAGAATGATGATTGATGATGAGATGGGCTGCAACAGAGATTAATTTGATTTAGATAATTGAGAACCATATCATGCGAGAATAAAACGAAACGCAATTAAAACTACTACCTACCCATGACTCAGTTACAAATGCTCGTGCTCATCACAAACACTTGCCCCTTGCGGGATTTGAACCCGCTACCCCCTGACTTTGTAGTACGGAGCGTGAACCATTACACCAAACCGTCGTCAAATATTTATTTCATACGCTTGGAGCCCGAGTACAAGAGAGCAACATATGCGCCGATAAAATCAACTATTTCAATACCTTCAACATAAAACTTTTCGGCTTAAGCTCCTTCTATTTTAAAAACGGCAGCGCACGACTTAAGCAACTCATAAAAGCGAGAGGGCCAGAATATTTTCTTGGGGAGAGCGCGAGAAGCGGTTAGCCGACTTTTACACTGGTTTTATTGTCTTGGCTCCCCTCGTAAACCCTCCTTTGTGTTAGTAACGTCTCAAGTTGTATTAACACCGTGATAACTTTAGTGAGCAAGCCCCCAACGCTTGTCCACAATTAGGCCGAACTAACTGGATAGTTTTGATAATAATTTAAATGGAGCCGATGACGTTGCCCGTTAATAATACGAAAGGTTCCAGGACCCTTTGATATTGAATTCGGTGAGCGCGGAAACTGTAATAATAAATTACGACCCTCTGCGTGGTCTAAACGGTGTTTAGATGTTATGGCATAATTAGGGAGGTCGCCACTTCGACAGTTAAGCAGGGTCGGGCACATTCACCCAATATCACACCCCAACCGAAGTTAATGCGAAACTAATACTCCGAATAATAAAGACCAAGAACAAAAACGAAGACGACAAAGTTTCCTGTTATTCAAAATAACATTAGCCAGTCAGTCACAAACAAAACAAAAGTCCGTTACAATTATAAAAACTCGCATCCAAACGGTATAACACTCAAACTTTTCAATAAGGAAATATTTAATTTCCATTTGAAGAGTTTCACCGGAGCGAAAACAAAACAAAAAGTTGAAAACATACTGGATTTTATGAAAGGAAAACGAGACGGCCGTCGTTGGGCGCTGTTCATTTTTGAGGGTTGCGACTTCAGCGACAAGAATTTTCCAACGAATTTAGCGGTTTCAATCGATGACGTCGGTAATGGAAAAGTTCAATAGGCAACAACAAAGGCCGACACAAGTTAACGAAGCTCACGAAAGCGAAATTCACGATGGGAGCGCACTCTCGCGGACAGGAAATTAAAAGACAAAAGAGTGCCGGCCAGAGCAGTTTAGGCTCGGAAATGGAGGGCGTGCCTGGACTCTTTCTCATCTTTTCATAGGCCGTTTCCGACCGCGCTCACCTTAGCGATAGCTCTTGTAAACATTTTTACTGGTGTTGTTTGAGGCATCATAACCCGATTACAAAGTTAAACTATTTAGTTTGTGTATTTCATTTAGTGTCTGAAATGATGTAGCATAGGTCGCCGTTTTTATAGTTTCGTAAGCAAAGAGTATTCTATTGCTGAGCTTACGACTGTCTGTTTTTCCATCTGTCCTACCTACAAAGAGCTGTTGGTTTAGAACTGTTACGTAGCTGGTAGTTGATTACTTATATAAACTAATATGTGTGTTATGATAGCGTGTATCTTATTAAATAATAAAAAAAACTAAAAGAAGAAAAAATTGTGGGGAAGAAATATGTGTATTTAATTTCTGCTTCGTAAAAAAGGTAATATAAATAAACTTAAGTCTATTGAACACTTGAAACACGAGTCTGGCTCGCACTTGTTTAATTTTCGTCGAGTGATTTATTTTTAGGCCTAATATTTTTTTTATACTAGGGTTTTTGATAAACCAATCATTTTACGTATTTCAATATACCAATTATTTTAAAATATTCTCTAAAAGTGCTCAATGTTATCAATATCATTAGTTTAAGTCAACTTACTCAAAGAATTCAATTAATTTAGAATTTTAACGAATCAGGGTCATCTAGTTAAAAGAACCTTTCAAATTCGAACGAAATCGTATGAATACTAATTCGCTGAAATAATCTTTAAAGGTGCGGTACGCGCCAAAGATCTGATTTTCGGGATCATTATTTCGTAAGCACCCCTCAGAATGATTAACTTGCCTATCTTTTTGCCTTACGTGATCCAGAATACATTTGGAATATAACAGAATTAATCCGCTCTAATACGGGCCGTCTGATGTGTATCGAGTGTGTATACGTATGGTTTCTGTAATTCAGGCAGGCTGCGTAATCCATTCATGGCTCGTATCCAGTTACGAGGGGACTCGTATTCTTGCATCCTTACATTTGCTGCCTTTTGGGAGCTAAACGCTTACAAAGCGACAATCCAACGAGATGTTTCATTGTTCATTAACATCAAACAATTTATCAGATACCTTATCTCAAGCTACTCAACTCTCACTTTACTTATTCACAACCTCTTACAAGTTAACAATCTTGTCACGTCAGATAATTTTATTTCATATCTTAATTTTCGTTTGTTGTACAAATGGTTGTTGTTTGTTAACCAGTTAGCATAATACAGCCGACAATAAATGACAAAGCGGCAGAACCAGCTCAACAATCACAACTTTGTTTCCTAATTTAATTTGCATTTCGAATCAAAAACTTTCCGTGACACTGTTTTGCATTATTAATACTTTAGCATGGCGCGATGGCGTGATCTCCCGGGAGGCACTAGAAGCCATAAATTGAATTCCAACCTTCGCAATTAGTTATTCCCGCGCGTGAAAACTTTCGAGATCGTTCGCCTTCGTTAACAGATGTTACGGTGCTATTCATTATACATTCTGTCGAATTGTAAAGCCGAACATTTAATTTAAAGTACCAAACGCTCCTTTGTTAAATTGACGAACATTTGGGAAGGCATTGTTGAGGAGTCGTTCAGGCAGGAGGATTAGCGGTGTCTGTACTAGCCGCTGCTTCCCGTTCCCTAACATTTGTCTTGATGGGGTAAATATCCGAATACCGAATCGAGGTGAATTAATCAGCCTTCCATCTGCGTGCCTGAAACAAGAACGCCGCGTACAATATTAATGATCAAAGAAAACTTTCATTAGTATTTTATTTCAAGTTAGCTTGTTGCCTATGCGATAGGCTGCGCAAGATAATAAAAAACTTTTTGTGGCGAACCAACCATTTCGCCTCCGTAGCACGTCTCTTATCGGCCTAATTTGGATCAAACAATTCCATCCCCCCTCATACAAATTGCGGAGAGGCACATTTGTTATCTGCAGTTTTCGCCAGAAATTATATTAAGATTTTGTCGAGCGATAATGTTGTGTATTTTTACTTGCCTCTCCCGCGGTCTAGGGCAATGTACCCTTAGGGAGCGTCCGGATTTTATGATAACAATAAATTACTGGAAAAATAAACTAGATTCCATCTATTTCGTGGCAACGAGATTTTGTTTCCAGTTTCGCCTTGCGAAATTGTATTGTGTTCGTACATTTGAACTTAATTTTCCTGATACGATTTATTTGCTGTGCAGATAAGACTAGAACAATAGGCTGCGACTCTTTAATATTTACTCTTTGCTGTCGAATAAAATCTTGTAATTAACAAAAGATTTTTATTTTCCAGGTATCCGGTGGCGTATACATGAGATGTTATGGGTTCACGCGGCGTAGCGAAGTGGCGTTGGTGGGTGGTGGTAGTGGCGTGTGCGTGGGGTGCAGGCGCCGTGGCGCGCACGCTTTGCCCAGCGCGATGCACGTGCGACGACACTCTGCGCGCCGCTTCTTGCGCCAACGCGAGCCTCGAGATCGTCCCCATACAACTCAACCCAGAGGCTACCCACATCAACCTCACTCACAACGCCATCGACAACCTCCTCTACACATTCGGATTCTACACCCAGCTTACCATCCTCGATATTTCTTACAACAAAATACAAGACTTAGGTAGTAAAAACTTCGAGAATAATCAGGAGATGACGCATCTCAATGTCAGCCACAATTTTCTTAAGCGTCTAGATAAAGATACGTTCATTGGACTGAAGGGACTCGTCGACTTAGACTTGTCCGATAACGAAATATCAAATATTCACGCACAGACATTCAAAGGCTTATCTGTACTGGAAAGACTCGATTTATCAAACAATAAGCTAGTGAGCTTCGAAGCAAGTACATTCGAACCCCTGACAGCATTGAAGATTTTATCGCTGAAGAATAATTCCATATTGGATATACCGTCGGCTAATCTTTTATTCGTTATTCATTTAGAATATTTAGATTTATCAGAAAATTTAATACAACAAGTATCCAAGCATGGTATACCATATTTGAAGGAATTGAAAAATTTAGATTTGAATAGCAATATTATTGATAATGTGGACCAACTAGGATTCCACAGACTACCTTCGCTGAGGCACTTAGATCTCAGCGACAATAATATGACGACTATTCCCACATCTGCACTATCCAAACTTTCAAACTTGTCGCATTTATATCTCAGCGGAAACTTTTTTCAAAATGTAACAGCTCTCTCGTTTCAAAGTCTGTTCCACTTGAAGCATTTACATTTGAGCAGACTTTACGAACTAGACAAAATCGATTCTAGAGCTTTTGTCGACAACATAAATCTACAGAAGATATGGATGAATGAAAATGTTAAAGTAAGAGAAGTTCCCCCGAGACTGTTTCATGGCAATCCTAAGCTAACTCACATATACATGAGGAACAATGCGTTAGAAACGCTGGAAGCGTCTCACTTCCCGATCGATAGACTGCAAGAATTAGAGATATCTGGTAATCCCTACGTCTGCAATTGCTCTTTATTGTGGCTATGGAAGCTCGCGAGGGAAAGTGAAATGAGCCACAAAAAGTCTGGAAATGCAAGTACTATTCTAAAGATAGACTATGAAGACGTGAAATGTTCAGCCCCAGAACATTTAAAGGGAGTGATGTTTGTTCAGATTCCCGAGTCGGAATTTGGATGCTCAAGTGGGTGGGTGATAGTGGCGGTTGTGGTGCTAACAGTTAGTATCGTTATAAGTGTGGTCGGTGCAGTTTTATATTTCATGGGACCTTTAAAGAAATGCAAAGGAGACAAATCGAAGCAAGTGATGACGAGTGTCATGTTGAATGGTGATGTGTCCAAGTTGAGTAATGGTTTAGGGTATTCAACAAGGAGTAGGGAACAAGAGAACAAAAGAGATGTTGACCGATATTTGATGATTGGTTCGTCTGTGACTAATAACTTTCATTCGTTAAACCCCCCATGGCATAGTGTAGATAAGAATCCTTACTATCAAGAAGACAGTGAGGAACATATCTACCAACAGTTTGCCTACGAAACTATTCCACACCATAGAACGCCGGAGAAACCGCACATAGTGTACGTCTAACAAAAGTTTTGCGCGAAGGACAATGTCGCAGATATATTCTTTGGCGCGTTACATGTATAAACTGTAAAGTGTATTGTCAACACGACAAGGAACATTGAATTTGCAATAATGTAAATAGTGATACGATTGAAATTGTAATATGTGATAGCTTTGTATATAGACGTGTAAATATGATAAAAGTACGAATAAAGACATGATTTAAAGACGCTATTCTCGATTTTGTACTTAATGCATTTAGTCAGGTTTTGTAAAATAGTTGACAGAAGGACAAAATAGTGCTTTATAAAGTTGTTTTTATTTATAGCAATAAATGTTGTCAACTGAATGAATGTTTACTGAATGGATGTAGGTTGTTTGTTAAAGAAATGTAAGTAAATGGCCATTAAAAGGAACTATTTTGTCCTTACCGGTCCTGGAATTAACCTTGAGTTATCCTTTTACATTAATAGTATAGGGTAATCGCAGGTTTTATATACCTATTGTTTTGTTTATTAGTTCCTTTGATATATGGGTACTTGATTAATAAGTACTGCTTTGTAAAAAATCTTTAAAGGACAACGTGTACTAAATTAATAATAATCATATTGTGTATTTGTATAGGACATTTGTATATTATCTGAATTAAAACACCAATACTTGATGAAAACGTTGTACAAAGATGAGCAATATAGATTACTAATTTCAAATACTATAATGTCGTTACTTTTATTCGAAACATTGTTATAGCTTACCTATTAGTTATATTATAATAGAAAAATAAACCATTTTGACTTATATATCATGTGCTTAAAACATTTACCTACATACATAGCATGAAATATTATATAATAGAAACATTATTATAAACCAGCTGCTCTGATGAGAAGGGGTACAAAATATAAATACAGTTTAATTGGCTATTTTTGTAAATTAATTTCTCATGACTCTTAAAGACATTTATTTCGATAGATATCTGAAATTGATATTTTTATACGTAGATGGTATGCATTGAGGATTGATTTTGAAGAGTCCGGCTTGAAAGCATTAACTGTTAATACATTGCTTGTCCCTTAAAGAGCAAACAAAATGTAATCCAATCTTCAATCAAATATAAATATTGATAAATTACTAACTGCTGTATGACTTGACTTTATATTGCGTTACCTCGACTAGCAATTTTGACAATCAATATAAGTCTACTTACTACTACCGACTCTCTTGGTTTCGCCAGCACACTGCTAGTCCTTAATTTCATAACCTTGTACGATTTGGTAACATATTCAAATAATAGGTTTAATTCGTATTTTCTGCCATGGTTATTGCTTTAATTGACACGATATGTACCAATTAATCATAAACATTATGTAATTCTAGTCCAAGCCGGCCTCTAAGGATCATTGTGAAATCTAGACAAGTATAAAAATGACGATGGTAATTTTTTATGTATAAATTTATTTTAAAATATTTAAATACATTTAACCAATGAACACCATACCTATTCTGTCGATACCTACAGTCATACTAATAGAGTAAGGCTATTTATACATACTAACTAAAACTTTTGTTATGAAACTTATTTAAATATATAATGCATTAAAACAAACGACAATTAAACCATTAATAAAAATTACCCGTGCCGTTTCATTTGTTTTTGTATGAGGGTCATCCATGAGTTATAGTCACGCAATCTAGGACGTCCCAGTCACCCCTTGTTTCCATATTTTAAAAGAAGTTTTCATTAAAATTGCTGTGCTGGTGACCTCATTTCCACTATTTGCTTTTGACTTTAATCATGGACAGTCCTTGAAACATGACAAGAATCCCTAAATATATGAAATACAGTCAGAGAAAATCATGAAATAATGAATACCGCCTAGGGAACCAGTGACCCTATAAAGTCTCTAATTGCAGTGTTGTTTTTACGTCAAACTCTTTACAGAAAAAGAAAAAAAATTCCAGCGACTTATCCCAGAATATTTAGACCTAAGCTATATTTTTGTGTATAGTTTGACGTAAAAACAACAGTCATGCTACTACTCAGAGTTCAAGATTAAAATTTCATCAGGTAGGTAAAATTGACCACGTCATGATAATGACAATAACAATTTCCATTTCGTAAATCACAAAGTGATCGAATCCAAAAAGTACAGTTCATAAAACAATGAAAACGTTAAATCTCTCTTCGCCGCGACATTAAAAGGACGTAAACCGATGCAGTAAAATCCATCTGCAGTTGATGTGAAATAAATAGCAATTAAAACTTAATTACATTCCTTTCTCATCTAAAATGGAGCTCTCGTAATGAGCTGCCAATGAGTTCGGCAACAAGTTGATTATGATAAATCGGGTTTCATTTTATTCGATGCAATGACGTTCATTTCATGTCGAATGTATTGCGCTATTTTGGTCATTATTTCTGAGTCTTTTTGTCCGCAATTGGATAATTACTTGCAGGTTTAAATGGATCTTTATCAAGTTAAGGATTGCGATATTTATTGACCATGAAATTATTTATTTCCAACAAATTTTCGCCTATTACTTTGCCTGCTGCATTTTCTTGTAAAAAGGATTCTAAAATGAGTAAGCTTTCTGATATTAAGACTTGACAAACAGACAACAAAAAATAAGCAGAATTTGATATTTGTAAACGAAAATATTCTAGAACTACCATACTGATACGCATTTTGATCTAACACTATGAAAGTGTTTTTTTATTATTCTTTCATATTTCTGTCAATTAATAATATTAAATGATAAATTGTTATTATTTCATGACGTACCGGAATACGAGCGTATAAATAAAACTAATACGAGTAAGTAATTATAAGGAAATGAAGTCTTCAAGCGGTTAAAAAGAAGACGTAGAATCTGTTTTTTATGTTAATTCAATTCAATATTTAATATTTATTTATTTCGGGCAACATAGGTCCATGGGTTAGTACAAATTCAAAACTTAAAAATAGGTGTTAGTGTATATATATTTTAATTTAATTTTAATTTTACTTTAATAAGTCATGTACCTGGGAGGCATCTCCCGCGGACACCAACCAGCAGAGCTATCACTAGCTAACTCGGTCATTGTCCGCAAAAGATGCCTCAAAATAGGTGCATGCGGATCCTCTGCTACCGTTTTCAGGATGCTGTTGTTACTCCCCCGCACCCTGCCCATCAGTGATGCCACTTTCTTCCGAACCACGGCATGGAAGCCGTCAGTTCGGGTCAGTGCAAACATATTGGAAGCACTGCAGAAGCGGGGGAGTCCCAACATCATCCTGAACACGTTATTATACTGGACTCGTAGGGTGTTGAGCGATTTCTTGGCATACCGAACCCATAGACTTTCCGTGTACAGGCCCTGGCAGTACGCTTTAAACGACGTTATTTTGACCTGTTCGGAACAGCGAGCAAATCTACCTGCCAGCAACTGGGTCATTTGCTTTAATTCCGATCCATTTAAAATAATTGGAGGGTTAGAGTAAAGAAATCTCCTGAAGTACAAGTACTTAAAAGAAATGCTATTCTCAAAATGAAGTGTAGGTTTTGATAATCTTTTTTAAGATATAAAAAACAATCGACAATTTGGGCTTACGTAATAAGCTTTTGAAACTACCCTAGTCAACATTTGGTGTAAGTATATGTATTGACAAGACTTGTCAACTCTCACCGATACTAAAACAGAGACACACAGCAGATACGTCACTGATTAAATAATGGTGGAAATGTTGTCGAACAAAATAAATTACATTTCCATTCTATTGGGTATGTACTAAGAACATAATATAGTACATATTTACAAATAGACTGTACATGCGTAAGTATTCTAGAAAGTTTATGGCCCTATAAGCGAAAAAAGTATTTTATAATATATGCATCTAAATGGGTACGTATCATAATGTATAAAATTAAAATATATAAGTTTACAATTTATAAGTTCAAAATACCTAAAATCAAAAAATATAATGGTTAGAACAACTAATAACCAAAATCCATAAAGTTCATAATCCATAATCATTCAAATACATACAATCAAAATGTATAAGTTTACAATGTATAAGTTCAAAATGTATACAACCAGAAAACATAATAATTATAACAAATAATAATAAAAATCCATAACATTTCATATTATCTTAAGTTCTATAATATCATTTAAGATAACAATCATTAACTCTTACACTTACTTATAATAACAATTAAAAGTAAAGTTAAAGCCTATTAAGTATAAATTTATATTACCTAAAAACGCAAGCAAGCATTATTGTGTACACTGTAAGTAATTTCTTTTCAGTTTACAATGACAAAATTTATAATTAGAATCTAGCGCTCGCCGGCCGCTGCCGCGGCACGCTCGCTCCGCTCGCTGCGCTCGCTCCGCTCGCTCGGCTTCGCGCTTTATATGGTCACTGTTCTAACCTAACCTAACCTAGATGTTCTAACCTAACCTAACCCTGCGCCCCCTTTCCTACACTCTAACCCGAACTTAAATTACAAAGAATTGATAATATTTTAAAAAATATTTCTGACTACACATATACACAGTTCCTGAGAGCAGTTGCTGCTAATCTCTAATGATACACACATTTTTTGCCAAAACCTAATTATTAATTACTATGAAGTATTTGATTATTAAACAATTATTGAAATTTATTCTTTTTTATTGATCTTGTTTTTAAGAGTTCCGTACATTCCAATGTAAAGCACAACCCTTAAACGTTATTTGAATTTTATGGCTTTTAAATTTAGAAATTTACACTATTAGGACTAGAAACTATTATGAATTGTAATTGTTATAGATTTTGACCATTATTCATTCCAAGCTTAGCTGTTCTGATCTTATGGCAAATAACTTTATATATTTTGAAACATTATATTTTTTGATTTTAGGTATTTCGAACTTATAAATTGTAAACTTATATATTTTAATTTTATACATTATGATACGTACCCCATCTAAATACTATGATGAAGTCAGAAATCAGATTTATTATTTTGCAATTTTATTTTATACAAAGCTTAGTTCTCAAAAATTGTTTTTTATGAAAACAGTTTTATTAAAAATGATGATATCAAATTTCTGACTTTACATTACATTCGCAAAATAATTTAGAGGTCTTCATAGAAATGACTGACTTCACACTTACGTACTAAATACTGCAGTAAGTATTTTCGCCTAATAGTTATGCGAGTTTCACGACTAGTATCTATGAATTCTAAAAAAGTATGTTTCTGTATAAACCTAAACTACTGAATAAAAAGAGTTTTTTTAAGGAAGGCCAAAAGCCGAATAGGTATAGCATACAATACACCAAATATTTAAGAGCAGAGAGTTAAAACTCTAAAATAATATTATTAATCTACTATAAATTCACTGCTTCCTTAAAACTGATGTCCGCTGGTCGGTGGCTTAGTATAGGGAAGTGATTTTTTTGGTCCCATAGATAAAGTTGTTGCAAATAACCATGTATATTATAAAAATAAACCACTATTTCCCTTGGCCACGCCATAACTTGAGTACGACTTTACCGATTTCATCCGTCTTTTTGTTTTAATGTTTTCTGATACTTTGTAAGGTTCTTACAGAAAAAAAGAAAGTCGCAGGAAACAGCTAGTATACAATAGACAATAGAAAACACACCAATAGTCATGGTTTCGAAGTAAGGAAAGGATATCCTTGTTTTACGATCGCCTGACGAATCGATATCAACCAGTCAACTTTAGTTTACCGAATGGTACCGTCGTTTTTTATATCTCAAAACGAAATATTGTACAACTGCGTTATCCTGTTCAATAATAAAACTTATGTATTTAAAGAGAATTTAAAAAAAAACGACCTCAAAACACTAAAAAGCTATAAATAATATTAACACGTAAGTACCTTAGCAGCTACTTTTGGAGTCGGTGCAACGACAACATTCAAACTGATCAGCTTGCACCGTTAATATTATTTTCTATTTTTAGTGATAAATCCTAATTTAACTATAGTATCTTTGAAGTATTAAATATTATGTATATTAGTTATTTAATAAAAAAGGAATCATCAAAATCGGTTTACATTTGTCGCAGATATTGGGTAACATAGATACAAGAATCACGAACTAAAACATTATTTGGGTATATTTTTGTTATTTTCTCAAAAACTGCTTAATCAATTACAATAAAATTTATATGGGACCACCTCTGAAGTATGATCTACCAAAAAAATCATCAAAATCGATTCATATCTGGCGGAGTAATCGCTTAACATACATACTAAAAAAAAACAGTCGAATTGAGAACCGCTCTTCAAGATAATTACAAGGTAATAATTTTAAGGTAATTACAGATCTTTACTATAATAGGGAATATGCACGAAAAATAAATATTGTTTTTACTATATTGATAAGAAATTATGTGAAATTATAGTACTAATAGTAAAAACAAAATTTATTTTAGTTCAAAAATAACCGTAGTACAGTGATAAGAAATTGAGGTATACGAGTACCTGTATCTTTCTAAAACAGCTTTTTCTATGAAAAATTTATGGTAAACGTTTACTTTGATGTCACGGTTCATATCCTGATCTCCTTGTCGCACGCGATTATAATGGGTTGTAAGTTTATCAATGATTTTCGAAAATTCTTTAAGTTTTATTAATAATTATTATTAAGAATTATTATAAATTAATAAATAGTTTTTTCGCAATCACACCAATTATCAACCCCCAAACTAAGCAAAGCTTGTGTTATGGCGACTAGATAACGGATAAACATACAACACTTTTATAAACATCCATGACTTAGGTACAAATGCTCGTGTTCATCACACAAACACTTGCCCTTCACGGGATTCGAACCTGCAACCGCTGGCTTTGTAGTTCGGAGCGCGAACCACTACACCAGACGGTCGGGTGGAATAAAATTTGGAAGTCCCAAAGCGAACACGATTGTGACGTTTTTTAAGCATTAAAAATACACTGAACCCTTCTGGTCACAAGCATAGGGTGCGCTTACACTAAAGCAAAGACGAGACCTCTTGTGAGATGTGAAGCAATAGATTTATTTATTAGGATTATCAACTGTTGTTACAATTTTTTTAAATCTAGAGGAAACATACTTAGGGAAATTAGAAATATTGAACGACAGATTTATAGATAAACACTAATTGCACTATATTTCGCACATGTATAGAATGTGTAGACAATAAATATAATAAGAGAAAAAAAAGAAAGAAAGAAAAACATTAAGGTACACAAATTTTAGAGATATATTATTTTAGAGATAGATTATTTTAAATACAAGTCTCCTTTACTCCACTTGAGTGTAAGCAGTGTTAGTAGAGAGGGTTTGCATTCCCATTGAGGAACCGCTAGTAAAAAAAACTAAAGGATAGATTGTTACTGTAGCATTAGTATAATTAACTTCCAAATGCACGGTTATTGAATTTTAATATTTTTATGATAAAAGTTTCAAATAACAAACTACTCTAATCGATGTAAACTTTTTATGGTTTCTTTTTCAAACTAGAGTTTAAATTTACAATCATTCAAGTACTTTTACTAATTAAATTTTCTAATTTCAAATACCGTTCTGGTTGTCACATAATGTGAAGTTACGACAATCGATTGAGGAACCACCTTCTGCTGCTAGGAGTAGCAGCAGAAGGCGGTTTTATTCAGTAAACAGAAAGGGATGATATTTATTAAAATTTGTTATGCAAATCTTTTACTAAGAGAGATTTAAAGTAATTGTATATCTACCTTTCAGTCACGATTAAAGGACCACCTTTGACCGGTTGTTACTTTAAAGTGGCGACTTTTACAAACTAGAGGTTGAATTTACATTACGCATTTGCTTAAAATTCCAACGTGATCCTTTAATGAAAACGCAAAAGTAAAGACAACAAGAATTTGCATAAAATATATTGGCGGATGCAGCACTAAGCGGGATAGAAGAGAGTGGCGCTGTGTTGTATGGAGCGAGGGAAGAAGGAGCAAGTAATCGACGGATCAATGAGTCAACCAACTAGTCGGCTAACTAGTCGATTATAAGTTGACCAACTATTTATCATCATTTCAGCCATAGGACGTCCACTGCGGAACATAGGCTTCCCCAGTGACTCCAGATTGGCCAGTTGGAAGCGGCTTCTAGCGGCTAGCGGCGGCTTCTATAACCTTTCTGCCCCATCGGCATTGTGGGAGACGTTGCAATGAGACGACCAACTATTGGATTCTACAAAAGCAGACAATCAACCAGTTGACAAATAAACGAGATATTGCCGCTCCTCTAAATGGTAAAGCCGCTCTTTCCCGCGTTATTAAATATATACTACACTTTCACAACTTCGCTTTTCTCGACTCCGTGTTAGTGGAAATGCACCCTAACGAACTGGCAACTAAATACAGGTATGTCCACAGACCACACTCACTCATTACCGCGTTGACTAGTAGGGGGAAACTCGCTAGGGACCCGTTGGCCAGCCATAATAGTGATGCGCCGTAGTGTCATCTATTTGTATCCCGTGAATCATAAAAAAAGTCGAGTAGTGAACATTTGACATTCATAAACATATTTTAAATTATAGAATGCAAAAGTATGTACAAAATAAGTAAATCATCTTTTTAAATATTTATCATAGTCGGGTATAGATACTATGAATAAAATAAGTAAACACAGTCATAAAAGTGACATACAATCTTAAACTTGTTTACAGCATGAAAAATTGAGGTTTTGCCAATTTATGTTTGTAAGACTATTTTAAGTTTTGTCAGCTATAATGAGGAGCCTTGTTCTCGTCTGTAGAGTCTCTCTTACTCTTTCTACCCCTCTGTCTCTATTCTCAGGCTTTCTCCTTGCAATACGTCATGATGTTCAACTTTTTCTTTATCTGCCGCATGGAGATATTCCTTCATTTATGTCCTCCGTTCCCTTTTCTTCTGCACTCGGAATGTGACGTTTATAAGTTAATTATTTTACTGATTCTGCATAGAACTTTTTGGGTTATATATGGCTAGTTAAGTCAGATGACAAAAAGTTTAAAAAACGGACCATAATAACTATTTTCGTAGAAAATCCCGCCATCATTTTGGCATTCTCGTCCCATCACTAAGCCCCAGTCACCTCCGCAGATCTATAATGGAGATAAATGAATGTCAAAGTAGGAATTGCCATGCGCGTCCCTGCTCAAAAGTAAAATTGTACGGGTTACTTTAGTATAATGGAGTAAACGTGTACGACATTTATACAGCAATTAGGTCCATTTAAATGTTGCTTTTATTCTCTTGTTAATAAATGTATACAAATAGAGTGTAAGTACCTAATTTTCAGCAAAGTTGGCTCACAAAAGGTCTCAATGTCAACAATTAGGCATGAGGTATAGTTTTACGCAATTTTATTATTTAATTCGAATTTCATTTAGTATTTTGGCAATTTGGCGCGAATGCTTAATGAGCTTGTAGCTGTAGTATTTTTTTTAATTTGATTGATTTTCCGACAAAAAGTATTAATAACCCAAATAAATGAGAAAAAAATGGTTTTATTGGATTTTATTGGTTTTATTAATTTATAAAATCAAAAAGTTCTAAGATTCTACGTTCAAGAGTTTCATGGCAAAATTATTTCCAATCTAAATATTACTCCGGCAAGTGGACTTTAATAGAGTAATACATTCTGTAATATACAGGGTGGCAACGTAATGTGATTGGGATCTGCACGATAAAGCCGCCCTAGCCCGTTTACTTACCAACAATCCATGAAAAACACGTTCGAATCACGCGGCCGTGGCCGTGGGCGGAAAATCGAGAGTGATAAATGTTTTTTAGATTCGTGACGGCGGACCGTTTGGTTTAAATCTGAAAACGGATGGACGGACAGTTTTAATGGCCTGCGCAAGGGAGTGAAACTGTAGTATAAATTCTGGGCACCTTTTGCGTAGTCGGCCGTTCCAATTTTTCGATACACTCCTCCTATTTGGCAAGCGCTGTCTATTGCCCTCTAATTTATTTGTCTGCGTTAAACTCGCGTGTAGCGCGCTTGATTGGACTTGCAGTGTAGCTCGTTAAGATCAGTTACAGAATTAGGTACAGTACACCGTATCACTTTTCAAAGAGGTACTTAATTATTACTGACTAAAGGCACTATCGTTACTATAAAAAATGTATTTACACTCATAGCCGAGTACCTACTCAATAAGTACGAGGGAATATTTATATTGTATTGCCAATAATGTAAGTACCTCTGCAAGGAAAAGGCCTTCTTCTCCACCCTGCGTGCTATTGCGGCATTGTTTTTAAGGTTTATTGCATAATTAAATGCTTTACATTTTTTACTTAATTTCTTTTTAAGTACCTTATTTTGGTGATTCCACTTAAACTGTAAGGGACATCGTTTTGTTATAAATATATTTTTTGTATGGGACCTCAAACAAAATGCCTTTCCCATACAAACTGATGTCAGATGGTCGCGGTTTAGTAGGGGGGAAGTGAATTATTTTTTTTGCGATTTCGATGTTGGCCATATATATGTATATAAAAATTGCTGTTTTTGGCAGTAGAATCACCCCCTAAAAGGTTTTATGTTATTTCAATTACACCTTGTATATCTAAGTAGTAGTAGTAGTGCAAAAATGATGTTAGTGTATTTGATGAACACTGTTTTCATGTGGTGTACGAATAAAATAGATAAAAGATGGTTAGATGTTGCTCCTATAGCAAAAGTTGATGTATATGAGCGGCTTATTACGTGGTTTTAAGGAGCGTCCTATTGTTTGGTACACCTTGTATACCTTGATACTTTAAAAAATACGAATATTAAATATCAATTCAACAAATTAATATCAGCAACATAATTATTGTAGCCACTGTAACGCTAACACTACGTTCGTAGCACGCTACGAACTACACTGCCTACTACTACTATAGCTACACATAATGTTTTACCAAATTTATTGTCTGTTCTGGGTAGACTGTATTTTTAAACTGTGACGTGGGTGATGGAGATATTCGTTTTTTATGGAGTCCAAATGCTAGTATTGATACGTTTGCAAAGGGCCTCAGGTGATGCCGGCATAGAGAAAACTGCGATGCAATAAATTGCTTGAATTAGAGGCCGTCCTAGAAATCGTCGTATTTTGTTCTCTGATTGTAAAGACGTAAATGATAATTGAATCAAAATAACACGTGATTTTAAAAGATTAGTTCTTATTCTTGCATGTAGCGTGAATGGATTTTTCATATCATTCCAAAAATAAAGGTAAATCACCAAAATAACTACCTTTATTTCAGAAAAAATACGTTTGCGTTACATTTGAACATCGGTTTACAAGAGACTACAAGTTATCCTCACAATTCGATTTTAACATTTAATTGAAGACATGGTCTACATGGTTGAATACTTTTTTAAATTTCTTACAAAATATAGCAGAAAAAAATGCTGAAATAACATACAATTTTAGAAATTTCCATTCAAATATCATTTATTTTTCTATCGTTATGAACAACTATTATAAGATTTTAACACTACACAATAATCTTTAGGTATACTTTTAAAATATTTTTTTTTTATTTTATGTAAAAAAACAACCTAGGTAGGACGTCCACTACCTAATAAATTATCAATATTATCTTGTAAAGGATCAACATTGTTGACGCTTTATCCCGCATCATAGACGCACACAATCATAGAACTTTAATTAAATTTTGCACTGAAAAAAGGTGCACGGCCTTTTAAAGTGCTGAAAATAAACATTTGTATTATTTAGCATTGTTTACTTTTAAATTTATTGTTTGTACTTAAACTGCAATGCTGAACATGATTATAAAGTTATTGGTAAACGGGTTAAAAGTTTTAAGTACTTTGCCTAAATCGGCGACTGACCGAAGAGAGACAGTCAAGATGTCGAGGCGGAACTCAGGTACTTTGAAAATAAGTACTTTTTATGATCTGCAATTTTCTCAGTATGCTATGTGTCACGAAATGAGGTCTTCCAATAATCTCCACCTCACATTTCCCCTAAATTCTTCTCACACCAATTCACAGTCCTTCACTGTGCAATCCATTCGCCTATGGAACTCCTTGCTGATGTCTATACAGAATTTTGAATCATTTTAGTTTTAAAAGTAGCTTTAAAGCCTATCTTCTTGCGCTTTAATTTTGAACCCGTCTTTTCTTTCTTGAATTTTTTTTAAACCTTATCCAACATTTTTGGTTGGGAGATCCATATTCATATTAAGTCCACCTATTATATGATTTTTCAAACCTTTGCCTAAAAATTTAAATAAAAAAAAGAGCAAATGTATGTGTGATGTGCACGAGCATTTGTACCTAAGTCATTGATGTTTATAAACCTATTTAAGTATGTTTATCCGTTATCTAGTCGCCATAGTACAAGCTTGCAATTTTTTTATTAATTATTAATTTTATGTATTTCTGTATGGTAATTATTTAAAGCGCCGTGTTGGGACGGCCGTAAAGAATACACTTTCCCAGCGCCAAAAGGAGGCCTGTTGTAAGAAGCGACTAATTCCTGTACCACGAGACGGGCAGCAGCGTCTGCGTGCGAAATGTTATAAAAAACTGCGCTCGCCAACCCGCCTGCCAAGCGTGGCGAGTATTGGCAATCCCCCCGATGAAAGTCATTGGGGCGAGGCTTGTGTTCAGCAGTAGATGTCCATGGCTGAAATGATGATGAATTATTTAGAATAAACACTTAGGTATTTATATTATTTCCTTTGTTATTTTTATACAAATATTTCTTGTTACTTACTACTTTTAATATTTTTTGAATCTTCACCCTTTTCACTTTTAAAACTGTCCTCTACCTGAAGGTTATTTAGAAGAGAAGACCGCCTTAACTGTACTATTTTAAATGTATTTTTACTGTACTATTTGTTTTGTGTGGCGTCTAATAAAGATCGATTCTTTGATCCTAAATTGGTAAGAATTTTTAAACAATCAGCTGGCGAAGATGCGACTGAGTGTATTTTTCATTTCATAAGACCCAATTCCTACTTTTAAGTACTTCAACAAACAGAATATCAGTTTATTTTCCCATAAAATCCATCCAATCAAAACGCACAGCACATAAAAGGGGTCCAATGAGAAAAAATAAAGACCTTTTATCCTCGTACTGAAAGGCGGCTGAAGCGTTAGGGTGGCAAGATTTATTTCACGACAGTGCCGTTATGGCACCGAAGGGACGCAAAGAATGCAGCCTGCAACATATACCTCATTCCGAATACGAAATCCTACAGTGATGGCGCTAGTATCTCGAAAACCACTCAACAATGAACTTAAATACTGTGACACAAGGTTGTCGGCTTTTAGTTCCGAAAAATTTCGCAACAACGAAGCATAGTACAGCCATTCCCGTGTTATATGACCGCTGATCAGCAGGCCACGGAACGAATTTTGCGGGATTGTCTCGGGGAATTGGGACGCGGGATATCTTCTTTTTAATTAAAATCGAAATGGTAAAGCTGTTATGTGATGTTTGATATCACAGTATGCGTTGTCGGAAATTATTTATGAGTTATTTTAATGCAAATTAGGACCAAAAAATGCAAGTTAGCATGTGATATCATGCTAATGTAAAGTAAGCTGCTTGGATCATACCAGATTTAGATCTTTTAGTGCCTTAAAAACTTGTCAAGTTGTTTTTAATTCACGTATTACACTTTATCGATCACAAACAGTAATATATTCATTGCTTTAACATGTAAGATCTTTAGCAACACCAAAAGCAATCTAAAGAGTTTTCAGAAAAGAAACGAAAAAAGAGGAAAAACGAACACATCCAATGATTGATGACTTCAAACATTATAATGATCAAAATGCAATTTAAAGTCAGTGACTCATTGAAGTGCACATTAAGACTCGTTCAAAAGAATAATGTACTTGTAGATGTGTAAATAAATTTTATAGGGCAAGATAAAACCCATTACCACTGGTTTACGAGTAGCACTCCCCTAATGATGCGAATGTTATTCAGGGGTTACTACCTTATGCAGTGGTCGCTGATGTATAAATGGTATTAGTTGTTATAGGAAGTGCGTGAGGGTGTTTCGAAGTTAAATGTTTTGTGAGGCCGTTAATGAACATGCAACTGTGTGGTGAGTGTACACACCTCTTTAGATGGGTGGTCAAATGATATCTCCGCAAAGTATGTAACTGAAAGGGGTGATATTTTAAGTGCTGCAAGCATTACGATGACTTTTAGTTTGTGAGTAATATATCTAGGTATGCACAAATAACTATTCTGAGTTCGGGGGGAAAATTCTATTACAGACTAAAGTACAATTTTAGTTAATACTATATAATCTACTCACGATTTAAGCAATTTTAGAAATATAACGTCTCTTGAAAATGAAATAAAAACTCAAACAATAAAAAAACGATAACACAACAACAATACCGTAATTAAACAAATTTAACTAACTCTGCAAAAAATATCCAAACGTATACAAAATTCCGATACCCAATTACTGTTTTTATAAGCGAACAAAGAACGGCTTGGGCTTCACTTGTTTTTAAAAGTGTAAAGAAAAGAGCGGACGTGTTTTAAGCTTTCAGCGCTGGATCAGTAGGTTTCCTGCAGAAACTTGGCTCGAACGATAAAGCTGGCTGAATGGCGATTTTTGATGCGAAATAAAGTACCGTAGTCTCTAGTTGCTGAAGCGTTGTAAGCAAAATAAATATCCATATTCTGTCTAGTGCTTTGTAGGGCAACTACGTTTTTATAGCTAAACCAATTGCTAAAATGTTAATACTTATATGTAACTTACACAATTGCCTAATATTTAAAGTATATTAAAACTTAGGACGGATATATTTTCCATTTTCTTTTGTTTAAATTACGGAAACAAATTAACTAATAAATAATTAATATTGGACAACATCACATACATTGCTCTGATCCTATGATAAATAGTTTAAGCACTGTGTTACAGAAATCAGAAACAACGACGGTACCACAACACCCAGACCCGAGACAATATAGAAAAGCTATTTTCCTACATTGACCGACCGGGAATCGAACCCGGATCCTCAGAGATAGCGACACCAAGTCCGGTATGCTCGCATCTCGGCTACGAAGGTCGTCTAAATTTAGATTACTAGAGTGAACTAAATTTAGAATAAAACCATAAATAGTAAATAATAAGTTTATTGATTCACTTCAATGTTAATCACAAATTTAAAAGTAGTTCGTAGGTTAAAATCAGTCAGGTTAGTTAAAATATAAACTTAATAATACGAAAGTATTACAAAGTTTCACAAGCATGTAGGGACTTAATTAGATTTTACTATTCATCTGCAATCCACCATCGAACTAGATAATGAACCTATATCTCGAATCATGAGAGTAACACATTTATAATAGTGATAATAATAAGAAGTAATGACGTTGTGTTAAGTAAGATAGACTTATATTTTAAATCGAATAACTCCCAAACTAGAAACTGTGTTTTGAAAATGAACCATACATCTTGACTTACTGTAAAAAAATACTTTTTCTTTAGGCTCTTACGAGATTTTTAATATTTGAATCAAACGTTATCGTAAAATATTTATGAACGCTGTTTAATTTATAATACTAATTATTTTTATCTTAACACTTGTGTATCCGTGAAAGAAACCGTAAATTAAATGTACCAAAAACAAAATTATCTTTTTGTACCATCAGCATACTAATGCTGGCTGCCCTCCGCGTCTATTCTCTAGGGCGGCCTCTGCATCAATAAAATTAACATTGTAATCCACTTACACTTGCAAAAAATGGCGCTGTAAAATAATGGTTTATTCCTGTAGATTTATCATTTTGTTTTGATGAAGCTGGAGAATGTATCAGGATATTAATCTTTCCGTTAATCTTCCAGAAGCTTCTCTTTCCTTACTTACCCCAACCTAATCTTTGCTATTAAAAAAAAATGAGCCATCAGCTATTACCTTTTTTTTATTTTGGACAATATCACTTACAATGCTCTGATCCTAAAGTAAGTAGCCAAAGCACTTCTGATAATGAAATCAAAAACAACAAAGCTACCAAAACTACAATATAGAAACCTTCGTTTTCTACTGCACCTTTGAATTGACCGGACTGGGTATCAAACTCGGAACCTCAGAGATGGCGACACCAAGTCTAGCGTGCTTGCTTCTAGTCTACGGAGGTCGATTAGTATGGGGAAGTGTTTTGTTTTTAGACTTTTAGGTTGGTCTTACACATAAAAATGTTGTATTTGAGGCGAAGATGTAAATTTAGCAGCGCTAAAACTAAAGGGAACCGGTGTGTTCCCTTTAGTTTTGGCGCTTTTGTAATATACCGTTTAAACATTAAAGTACAGTAATCAGATACACATTAATCATCATCTAAAACTCCGTCTTGAGTGGGGTAAATCAAATTTAGAACAGAAACTTTTATATTAATAGTCTTTTTAAATGATAATACCGCCATCCACGGCACTAAACTAAATCAGAATAGCTCATTTCTCTTACCTCGTAAATATTTCTGAGGGTATTGTGTGAACTTAATTAGACCGTCATGTTGTATCTCGTCAAATTAGATCCCATTGCATAATTAATAGATTTTCATGGCTGCGCGTAATGGAACGCAGCTGCCTTGTTATCACCTGCAATTGCATCAAATCTGTTTTCAGTGACGGTAAGCATCAATTGCATGGATTAATTAATGTTAAGGTCTCGGTATAGGTATGAAGGCACTATTGGCAGTGGCGCTGTGATTTGCTATGCAAGGATTCGGTTCCCGGTTGGGTTAGTTTGGGCATGCTAAGAGTCGCCAGAAGCAAAAAAAAACGTTGTTTGGTACCGCGTAACATAATGATCCTAATAATTTACTTTAAGTTTGTTATCTGACACATATTTATTTGTATGTGTTAAGGGGAAATTTATTTAGTAGTGTTTTATATAACACGAGAATGAAGTTAAGAATTTTCTGATTTTCTATTATTACTTACGTAATCATGTCACGTTCAGCCTCAGAAGCCATTCCGATGTTGTGACATAGCATGTGACATTCAATACAATGTAACATTTCAAAAAGTTTGCTAGTTATATAAAGATAGGAAAATGTTACTAAATGCATAACCTCAATTTTAAATCAATAAATATATAGAAACAGGAATCAGGTCATAGCATCAGAGAGAAAACCATTACAAAACCAATTTCCAAACAACGGCAATTAAGATAGCAACATTCATTAAAATCCATGATACCTCGCACCGCAAAATGAAACTTGATAAATTTTCCCCTATAATGGAAAATGTAATAAGAAATCGTAATTTATTTCTTATTGAAATGAGGATAATAGACGCCCAGCTTCCCTAAGAAGTACAGAAATGGTTCCCAACCGAGCAGGGACCCCGCAGAACCATGATATTAACATTATAATCCAATTTACGGCTTCAGCCGAGGTGAAACTCATTAACAAACTTCCTGCATTATTGCATCTGACATTAGATCAGACTAATTTAGAACTCTAAAATGCATTTTATATCACACAACAGTCAGCTTAAGCAGCTTTAATTCACTAGGGAAGTATCTAATAAGATTTTGTGCTGTCACATTACTGTCAGGGCAAATTGAATAAGTCGTCTACGGAAAATTAATATTAGACTGGAAATAATTGAATAAACTGCAGGCGTACTGCAAGAAGGTATTTGGGGTCACCTTTAGTATGATAAATTATATTTTTGAAAGCGATTTAATAAGGTATAAGCTTATCGCTAATAATAAGATGTAACTTGATAAATGATCTACTTGTTTGTTGCTGATTCATTGATAGTATGAAAATTTAAATATTACGGATATTAGAATTTTGATGCCATGATATTTAGTTGTTATGACTATCCCTAATTAGACAGACCTTCTACTATGGATTATAACGAATAAACATAAATTTACATAGTTACGAGCTATGTTAACATTCATGATTTGTTGATACTCATCACACAAACATTTGCCTCTTGCAGTGCAAAAGTAAGAAAATATTATTGCTCTGACCAAGATAGAAAAAGCCTAATACCCTATAACGAAAACGCGGAGCTGCCAGTGTGTGAAAATTTGTAAATGAGTTTGCAGATGTGCCGCGAACCCCACACTATCTATGGCGCGTCGACAAAACGGGACCGAACGCAGGACAGCGAGAGAGATTTACAATCTGTAGTTAATGTCCACCAACAATGAGAAACAATTTAACTTCTCCGCAACGAAGCGATATTTACAAAGCAACACAGCGATATATCCCACTAATGTTTTTTGGCCAGCTTTCACAAACTTCCGCGTTGCGCCATAAAGATTTTTTTCTGTTTGCAATAGCGACTTAATAACTTTATTGCCTGTACAATATGCAGCTCCAGTTATAGTTTATTAACGCTACCGTGGTAAGAGGTTGACCCAATTTCGCTAGCAATAACAATTAAGGTTCCACAATTGGAGTTTAGTTTAACTAGTACGCTGTATTAATATCCCTCTTTTGGGAAAAGGCCTCCATATAATAGTTTGTAAGTGCCAGTTTCTGATTTTATGGCCTAAAATTCAATCTAGGCTTGACCTCTACCAGCTGTAATAGATCCAGGGCAATCACTTTGATATTAGCAGCGTTTTACCTGAAATAAAACGCATATTAAAATACTTACCTAATTCGAGGCTTATAAATTGAGATAGGCACATCCGTTTCCCGTAGACCTTTACCATTTTAGTACTCTTTTTTACCTATAGAGGGCGTGTTTCCGGAGTCTCAATAGGCAGTGGCGCCATCTGAAGTTTTATAAGCTTGTGTCGCGCCATTTTAACTCATTGGCTCTTATTAATTCACCAGGCAGAGTTACAAACTAAGCCTCGAATTAGGTAAGTATTTTAATATGCGTTTTATTTCAGGTAAAACGCTGCTATTAAAAGTACTTGACCGTAATTCGAGGCTTATAAATTGAGAAGTGTCTGTTATCGCCTGGTGAGACAAGGAAACACCGAAATTATACGCCAATGTGACAAAGTTTGACTTTAAATTAAAATATATTTTCATGTATGTATTCATTTATTAAAAGTATGTACATACTATTACCATAACAAATTGAAGACGTAAGTAATAAAGATAATTACAAATCATGAATATAATACAGGTTATGATTAAAATCAGTATGTTATACAAATGATTAATTAGCCCAATTCAGAAGGCCATAATAATAAGTATGGTAAATTTTTATAACTTATTAAATACACCTTTCACTAACTAATGTATCGATTTATAGAAATCATGTTTTTATCATTTACACAATAGATTATTAATATAAAAAAAAAAAAAAATTAATTTATAGGACGAAATAATCGAGTTACTTGCTGTGTATTAGTACAGTCACTGTTAGGCATAACTTCGCGCCTATAATACTTTTGGAAAGTATTTTCGGACCTCCAGTTTCCGCGTGCTAGAACTTCATCTAGAGGATAATTTAACCAATTTTTCGATGCCACTGCTGACCTTACACTACCAGGGCTAAACTGAATATTTGCATCTTTAAATAATTGTCTTATCCAGCCTGCTATAACAGTACGAGACGCCTCTTTGGCAGGGCCCCTAACTGTTACAAACAAATTACTGCTCCCAGCTGAATCTCGTCTATCTTGTAACAATGTTATAGTATTTTCAATCCAGAAAACAGGGTTAACTTGAACGTTGTCGTTATTAGCCATAAGATTCCAGCCCGATTGCCTATAATCACTCTTATCGGTTTTCGATCCAAATTCTGGCCAAAATATTATATTATCGTTGGATTTTATACAATGATCCGGATCGACCTTGAGTAAGGTTAAATCATGGATCCGGCGCCCTGAACATAACAACAAAAGAATAGCCGTATGTCGGGAAGATTGATAAGTGTTTCTTCTATCTATTGTGCAACTAGCTAAGTATTGAACTAAAATATCGATATCCCAGATAGGGGATCTAATCGGTTTTGGATTTTTTATTGATATTGATTTTAAAATATGCTTGACTAAGACATGGGAGCTTAACTTGCTAGACATATCGGCGTTACAAAGAGTAGAAACAACCGACTTATGTAAAAGAATGGTATTGTACGACAGACGATGAATTAAATGCAAATCGGCCAAGAATTGCGCAAGATTAGACCCCGTGGGCTTTTTAGCATCTACTTTTTTCGATCTTGCCCATAATACCCAGCGCGCCCATGCTATTTTATATGTTTTAAGCGTAGATCTTCTCCACGAGTTTTTTAGTAGGGATATTTGACTACTATTCCAATCAGTTATCTCCTCAGACCACCCCCACATTTCCAAATTTCGAGAGTCAGATCCTCTACGTTCGGGGGTGGAAGACCAGTTGACGTGTCTATTAGGTTCGACTTCAAGTTCCTCAGAACATATGGAGCTGCTAGGGCTTTTGCCTTGAGGTCCGCCCGCCAAAATACTTTCTGCCACCGGGGCACAACTATTAAAAACACCCCTGTCGATTGGTTCAGATGCGACAAAACTTTGGGTACTAGAAATGGCGGGGGAAAGATCCATGCTAGGGGATAATTCCACGACACGCTGAACGCATCGTAGAATAGAGCGTTCGGATCTTTCTGGTCTAGGGTTACATAATTGTAAACTATATGTGCTCTCTCCGAGGCAAACAAGTCTATCATCGGAGTCCCCCATTTTGCGAACACTGTTTTTAGGCATTTCGGTAGTAGGTGCCATTCTGGTGGACGCCGGTGTCTCGACAGGTGATCGGCATGGTTGTTGTATCTGCCCGGGATGTAGTGGATGGTAAAGATTATTTGATGCCTGTCTAACAATGTCATTAATTTGTGGGTTATTTCTAACATCGCTAACGATTTCGTCCCCCCTTCCTTTCGAAGATGAGCTACTACCGTCCTGTTGTCGCACTGAATTAAAAGTGAGCTGTGACTCAGTTTGTGTGCATACAGTTGGATGACGTGTAATATAGCCAACATTTCTTTTTGGTTGCAATGGAGACTTTGTTCCTCTGGTGACCACGAGCCTGTCAGGGGTATATTGTCTAATTGGGCACCCCACGCGAGATCCGACGCATCGGTTGTGATGAAGTGTGTCGGGGGAGGGAAGTGTAGCAATGTCGAGGTGTGGCAGTTCTGCGCCCACTACTTTAACTCGGTTTGTACTGCTTGAGGAAGTACAATTCTGTCTGCTGGCTGTTTTAGCAAGGCATTCATGAATCTGACGAGGTGACGATGATGTAATCGGCCTCGCGGTACTACAAAGCTGGCGAAGTTTAACAGCCCTACGAGACTCTGTACCTCGTTTAGCATCACCTGTCCTTGATTTAAGACCTGATGTATCTTTTTTACGAGTGTATCGATCTTTTCTTTTGGTAACGACTTTTGGTTGTCCCAGGTTTTCCATAACACACCTAGGTATGTTATGCTCTTTTGAGGGATCGTTATCGACTTCTCGAGATTGACACACCACCCGAGAGTATGTAAGACAGCCAGAGTCATTTGTACGTGTTTGCGGAGCATGAAAGGACTTTGATGAACGATCAGAAAATCGTCTAAATATACTAAAATTCGTACGTTCTGCTGACGTAACGTTTGAGCCATCCAATTGGTGAGCATGGAGAAAGTTTTTGGGGCCGTGCTTAGACCGAACGGAAGGCAGGTCATTTCTAGCAGTTCCCCGTTGTAAATTAGTCTGAGAAAGCGTTGATGCGCTTCCGAGATTTTCAGATGAAAGTAGGCTTGGCTTAGGTCTATCTTGCATAACCAGTCGCCTGGCTGAAGGAATTCGGGAACTCGATACATATTTATGAGTCGGAATGGTTCTGCTCTCACAAATTTGTTTAGGGCCTTTAGATTGAAAATCGGGCGTTGAGACCCGTCTGCCTTGGGTATTAGAAAAAGGTTCGAAATGAAACTTGGGGACATAATCTGCACTGGTTTTAGAATATCCTGAGCTTTCATTTTTTGTATAATGGTTGTCATTTCGTCTGACACTTGTGTGCGAGACAGATTTCTTGCATTTGGAACAGATAGAGGAGGTTTTGAAACAAACGGAATGCGATAACCTTTTATTAACTTTAATATTATATCTGGGGCCCCCATTTCCATCCAATTTTCGAAATAGTGGATTAATTGTCCGGCCTGAAATGACCTCGAGTCATTGTTCACTGCGTTTGTTAGAACCTCTAGAGGCATGAGATGATGCTCGTCCCCTTCCACCTCTTTGTGAACCACGAGGCTTTGAGCCTCGGTATTGAAAGGAACCCCTGATATTTTCGCAAGTTACGTTATTATACCAGCCATGCTGGTTCGTATTTGAATTGTTGTATACACCCTTCGAGGGTGGTAAGGAGTTGTGTGAATGACCAGAAAAGTCAGAACCACAGCATGGAATTTGGACACCATTCGATGGTGCTGTAAATTTTCGAGTGCCAGTTCCCATCGAAAGTCGGCGATTAGCCTTGTTAATTCCTCTTTGGGAGTGTCCAGACTTAACAGGCCAAAAGACTTTGCGAACCCCACCGGCTTTCTCTAATGCGGATGAGAAGGCTTCGGCCTCAAATATGTGCGTGTTTGAGGGTGGTATCTTATTAAGTGACATTTTAACAACAGGATCTTTAACGTGCTTTAGAATTGCGTCTTTCTTAACTTCTATAGTTTCTGACCTGTGGCCACAGACTAGTTGCATTAGATCAGTTGAAACTTTATGTAGTTCTCCCTTTAAAAACAACTCTTCAATCTTTGTATCAAGGTCATTTAAACTACTTAAATCAGATTTAGCCCACTTTAACAAACTACGTATATTTTCTTGCAGACATTCTTTTTGCTTCAGAACGCAAAAAGTAATTGCCGCATATGCTTTATCATCTTTCGCCAAATGTGTAAGAGAATCATAAGGTTGTACCTTTCCATTAGTTTCAAGATTCACAAAACCGGGGGCATGATTGTAAAGCTTTTGTGTGTCCGCATACCTTACTTCAGACCAGGATGAATTACCAAAACGTTGAATATCGGCTAACATTTTAACATAATTATCTGGGGTCTTGGGAACCGAAGGTTCTTTTAACTTTGTTTCTATGTCAAAAGTAAAGGCTAAAGTATTAGCAGTATCCGTAACTACATTACTATCTACCTCATCGTCGTAAAGATCCCCACTGACCCTCGAATAAATAGATAATTGATCATCGAAATCACAATTGTTATTTTCAGGAGGTGTAGGCTTTGAAATGAGATTGCGTAGTTCACTAATTTCTTTCGTTAAAATATGCCATTTAGAACGTTTACTTTTCTTTTTCTTATGGCAGTGCCGCCGTGATCGCTTACGTTTATCTGCGGACGACGAACTAGAGCTGGAGCTGCTGGATGAGCTTGTACTGTCAGCGCTACTGCTTCGAGTTCTTTTTCTGTGCACACCACTTGGTCCAGGCCTCGGCTCTTCAACAGGCGGTGCATTTATTTCACTCATTCTGAAAATAACTATGTGTTACAAACGTTCTTACGAATGAAGGTAGAACTGCTTCGAAGTGCATATTTACTTACAAGTATGGAACGGAAAAACCGTTAAATTTATAAATTTTAAAAATCTAGGTAATCTAAATTTATTCCATCTATTCAAATAACAATTTTTTTTTTTTTTTTTTTTATCGTTATAACCGTAACTAGGTCAGTTCACTTTACTAAAGAAAATTATTGCACTTTGAGGGTAGAAAATAATAATGTTATTTCTTAACCGTTAAAATTATAACTATCCAGAGTAGTCTAATGTGTGCAATATTGCCAAACACAATGGTATTTGTACTTACTTTTATTCCTGATTCACAATTTCACTAAGATTAATTACTGATTTTCTCAACAGAGACGTTTTGTAAGCTTTAAGCGAATAACCTTTTGCTACGGGAACAAGAACGCCAATGCGTTAAAATGGCGCGACACAAGCTTATAAAACTTCAGATGGCGCCACTGCCTATTGAGACTCCGGAAACACGCCCTCTATAGGTAAAAAAGAGTACTAAAATGGTAAAGGTCTACGGGAAACGGATGTGCCTATCTCAATTTATAAGCCTCGAATTACGGTCAAGTACTTTTAATAAAGACACAAAATGAAAAAACTTAATCAAAGGCGAAATCTTAAATGTTATTTGAGCTTGAAAAAGATTAGAGGGTTAATTAAATTGACTCCACCGAGGAGTTTTGCTCCCTAGTGACACAATTGATTTATTTGGTTAAAAAATCTAAGCCTTTTCCATTCTTAGGAACCTAATATTTTGACCTCAATAAAACAAATTCCTGAAAGCCTCCTAAAAAGGGTTGTTTGGGTCGTAGATAAAAATAAAAAAGTTTTATTTATATAAAATAGTCTACGAAGGTATTTGGATAATCTTATTTTTCTATATTTGGTAAAAAGCAAGCATGTAAGGATCATCTCTGTTACATAGACTAGTAATTGAATCAATACTGCTTTATGAATTTGCTAGTAACGTGGCTTCAAAAAGCGGACGTTGTCAATGCCGCAGATAAACACTCCAGACGAGTGCTTCGAGCACAAACCGCTCCAAACGCTACCTGTTTCAATAACTAAGTGTTTTCGTTTTGTCCACTTTTTTGTTGACTATACTTTTGCGACTGTGTTCTACCGTTAACGCTGCGTCCATTGGTAACTTTGTTTAGTAAAAAATTGGGAAAATCCAGTTACTTTTTATCGACTATGTTGTTACCTTTATCTGTTAGTTTTTTACAAATTCGATAGCAGATAAAGATCTGTATATAAAGTATAATTATATGTACATTTCATAACTCAAGCTACTTACTCGTAAGTTACAGCAATTTAATATACAGGAGGCGTGTCGTAAGAGGTGACTAAGTTCTGTAGCACGAGACAGGCAGCAGCGTCTGCGTGCGAAATCTTATAAAAAACTGCGCTCGCCAAACTGCCTGCCAAGCGTGGTGAGTATTGGCAATCCCCCCTAATGAAAATCATTGGGAGAGGCCTATGTTCAGCTGTGGACGTTCTATGGCTGTAATGAAGATGATTAGATATATGCTTTTTATTGTACACCATACAAAGTAATACTACCCATGTTTTTTACAGAATGACGTGCTACTTGGTACTACTTAGACGGTGTTATTGCTAATAGCAATCTTTTCCAGTCAACCTTTAAGTAAAGGACAATCAGGAACGGGAAGTTGGTTCTGGTGGAAATTCTACGTACCTGATACAAATAAAATGTATAAAAGTAAAGTAAACTTAACTATGAGGTGGTTTGGGCCATACTCCACCTCGCGGGCCCAGTGCGGATTGGTGGATAAAATGTATAATTTATGCATAAACCTAAACACAACATGCATAAATACCTACATAACAATAATATGTACAGACGACAGCAGGTCAACCTACCCAAAAAGTTAAGGTTGCAAAGGTCCCAAAGGGTCCCAAAAGGATTTTCAATCTTAAGTCCGGCACTTAGAGATCAATATCAATTGAGAAAATTTGACGTTTTGTGATAAGTCGATGTGCTGTTGTCTGTACCCCACATATACATACTTACACTAAAATACTATTCTACTTGATAGGTATGTGCCAGAAAATGTCGAGATATACAATATCATAGAGTTACCAAGGCACTTTGCGTCAACGAGAAAAAAGTTTCATCATCATTTCAGCCGTAGGATGTCCACTGCTGAACACAGGCCTCCCCCTAATGACTTGCATCGGGGGGATTGTCAATACTCGGCACGCTTGGTAGTTTTTATAACATTTAGTAGTGCTACAGGAACTAGTCGCCTCTTACGACACGCCTTCTGGTGGCGGTGGGGAAGTGTATTCTTTTCGGTCGTCTCAACACGGCACACGGCGTAAAAATTATGATTAGAGTAAAATTTAAAAAATACCCATTGACTAGGGTTATTTGATTGCTAATATAAGGGTAAGAAACTCTAAAGGCCGGTGGACTGGACAGTAAACGATTACGTATAATAATTTATGGAATGGAAAGCAAACGGTTGCAGGAAGCCGCTGGATGCAGGCCGCACTGGGGGAGGCCTATGTTCAGCAGTGGACGTCCTGTTGCTAAAATAATGATGATGAAAGGAAATTGGAGAAGTAGTTTTTTGGGTGACCGCATGTCATGACACTGATGACTGCAGAAATAACACAGTGATTTGCTCTTTTAAATATGACGGTAATTTCGGATTCAATAATATAGTAAATAGTTTAGATAGCAAACCTAGTTGATTATATCTTCCTAAATTCATTTTGCAATGGTAACCCTATATTGGCATTAACTTGACGATCACTAACCGGTATAAACTAAAACTAAAACACTTTTGCTACAAATTGTTGCAGGCGTAGGTGAGAATGAGTTTGCAAAACTATTAAATTAATATGAAAATTTGTTAACACGTGAATACTAGCGAATTTTCGTGTGGGTTAGTTCCCGTTTGGCTGAAAGCGACCACGGACTTGTGACAGTGACATTCCATCAGCATTATGCTTTAATAAGCCAGCGTTAAAATTTGCCACATCGCCTGGGGTGGCTCATTCATTATGATGGTCTTTGCTGTTCGCTTAGACAGTGTTTGTTGAACTAAATAGCTAGTTTTGAGAATAAAGCGATTTAAGAGCGTCACTTTAAATACTAAATAAAAGTTTAAACAGATTTCGGACTTAAGTTGGTTGAACAATACCAGGTTCGGAGAAGGTTCAGATGTTTGCTGTTGGAGTGCCTCTAAGAGCTCTTTCACACTCGGCCGCGCAACATCCGCGTTGCTGTGGCAAAACTGACATTTTTAATCGACTTCAAAAAAAAGGGGAAGGTAAGAACCTCCTTGTTTGGAGAGTTCGTAGAAAACTTTTTTTATGTATGTTCAGCGATCATTTATCACCACGTTGATCGATTTCGAAATTTCTTTTTTGTTTAAAGAGGATTCCTACGTTAACCTATTTTTGGCAAAGTTTTGATGATGGGACCCATGAGAGAATCTTGAGAGAACTCTTGGTATAGAGTTCATGTTTTTTTATCTGAACCGATTTTAATGTTTTTTTTTAAAATACTGTATAAATGTAAAAAATACTTCTCAGTTTGGAAAGTAATTATGATATCGCTGTATAATAATAAACTGTTGTTTGCGCTCTTAATTTTGTCATGATGAGGATACATCACTAAAACATTTTAGAATAAATACATTTTATTAAAACAATATATGTATAAACTATGGCCGAGCGAATAAGTAACGAGACTTAGTCGTCGCGGCCAATTCGCATACTGTAAAAGCGCTTTAAATCATCAGCCATGCATGGAATACTGTCTGCTGTTACAATAATAGTTACACAGATTACCACTAAAAAAGTCGTATGCCATCCCAGATTCACGCGTGGTATAACAACAACAACATAGATACTGTAAAATAAAATTTATGTAATATAAGTTTATATTTTAAACAAACTTATTATGTTTAGAAGCTTTGAGAACCAGAGAGAAAATACTTTTAGTTTTTATCAGCAAAACAATTCATTTAAGCCATCCGAGAGAGTCGTACGCCTAGTTGAATAATAGGATAGGTTTCTAATCTCAGAATAAGCAGCTAACGTTGAACTTTCCATTAACAAAATACGGCTTAGGTAATTTTGTTAGGGACGCGAACGGTATGATAAGAAAATACTTTGTAAAGGTCACTAAAAGATAACACCTAAAATTAAATTTTACAGTCAAAACAATAAGGTTTATAACTATTTACGCATCTTTGCACCGGTGGCTGTTTTGTTACTGTATTTTTAATAATTAGATAGGTTAAGTGGTATTAAGAGGTCAAGAATTTTTCAAGTGCGTTGGTATTGAGAAAACCTTGTTACCTTTTATTTGTTTTGTAACGGGGTACCCTTACGGCTAGCTCACCTGAGTAGCCCGTTAACATGTAGGAACTAATTTAGGCCCTTGTCCGCGGGGAATGAAAAAAAAACTTTTATATTACGCGCAATAACAAAGTGATATATCTCCAACCCTTATGCTTTAGTTTTTCTGCTATCGTAGGTTTGTACCAAGTTAGTACAGTCAGACTCCTTGAACTACTACAAAAAGCTGAATTCTCCAACTTGATAATGACATCTATGTAATGGACTTAAAGTTGGAAATCGGTTGTAGGACCTTTATTTTTATAGGTATGTTGTACAAAGCTTAATTTTGAATAAACTTATAACGTACTTTAGGGTACATTCGTAATTAAGTTAATTACGTTAATGTTCTGTCAGTGGTAAAGGCAGATATAACCGTGAGGACAACCTGCACAGTGTTTCGTTGTTGACTAAAACAGTACCTATGTGTATTAGTAAAAGTAAAATAATTATTTTTTTATAAGTTGGCATGGGTGCCATTGTGTTTTGATTCTACACCAAAATCACACCCTCATCAATGAGAAACATATTAGCTATAGCGGATTTATTCTAGGTAAGTATGCGTTTACTCATACCCACAATAGTATGTGTTATTAGTAATGTCACTGATGATTTTATGATACTTAAATACTTCGTAACCGTAATGTGATACTTGTCAAGAGTTAACAAACAACAAACTTACATGTCTTTTTGTCAATTTTCTTAATTAAAATTTATCTCTTGACGACCTCCGTAGCCGAGAGGCGAGCATGCCGGACTTGGCGTCGCTATCTCTGAGGTTCCGGGTTCTATTCCCGGTCGGTCAATGTAGAAAAATTACTTTTCTATTTTCTCTCGGGTCTGGGTGTTCTGGTACCGTCGTCGTCGTAACATCTCTGACTGAAAGTTGGAAATTGGTTCAATGTTTTTTTTCTTTCGGGTAGATTGACCTGCCGCTGGCTGTACATTAAATAAATAGTGAACTAAATGCTAAAAAGCATTCGCCACCACTTAACTAGTGGCCAATCGAAAGTCAAAAGCAACGTTTTTGATCTCTTTTCTTTGCTTTTTATTTCATAATTTTTTATTGTAATAACCACCGATCGATACCCACTTTTTACTTAACATGTAATTTACCCATAATTGGTTTACCATACAAATCTACTCGCCCTAAGTTAGTCTTCACGTTGAGTGGTATCAATTTGCATGCTCTCCACTGAAGGGCGCTTCGAATCCCTTTAAGACAATCGTTTTTGCCTCTTAGCTTTATCTCGTTGGAGACTACATTTTATGAATGTAAAATCAGTTGTCAGTAATATAATTTATGTGATTTGATAAGGAATAGACAACCAAAAAAAGGTTTTTTGATTTACACATTAAGTAAACACTTTTATTTTTTCTTTATGCGCATAATATTACATATTGCAGATTGTAGTCTGTTTTTTACATGCTTTAATTAACGTCATTTGTAACTAACTATGAGTAATTAAATATTAGAAGTCGGATCGAATTTTAACTGCAAGCATTTGTAGTCCGGATGCAGAACATAAAATAATTAGAAACCTTTACATCATTTGATTTGACTAACCCCAATCACAAAGAAGCGAGTTTTAAGAACTAAAATAACTATTGTTACCAATACTAATTATTAATACATGAAATTGGCCTGATGAAATGCATTAAAATGCATTGGGTCACGAATTCAGGTTCTTTACCTTTTTATGTATAAATTAATTATTTGTAGACATCCATGATTCGGGACGAAACTTCGGAGTGCAAACAAGTAGACAAACACGGTTGTCGTATAACAACAAATATGATGTAAGTAAGTACCACTGTTGCCCGCGACTTCGTTCGCGAGGTTTAGAAGACCAGACCCTTTCAGGCGTCATCAGAGACCATACCAAGTTTCTTAACAATCTGATCAATGGTTTAGGAAAGCATACAGGACAAATATACTTACATTGATCTTTATTTATTAATATTGTGTTAATAAACTAACAAATGTATTTTGAATTATCCGATTTAGCCAACAAATTAGTAAATCCAGCACATTTGACCAGTCTTCATTAACCTAAAAACAAAAAATAACTAACATGAGAATATTTAGTTTCCATCAGCAGAACTGAAGAGCGGTACAGTGGAGCAAAGGAATGCAATCTACGGCGGAATGCCCGGTAGAATTAAATTTTAGCTATCTCAATAGCTGTATAGAGCGGCCAAGTTCCGACGCGTGTGAAATTATTCGGCACAGGCCGTGTCCGCAATTTTCTTAAATTCTAGTCAACATAGAGTTTTGGTATGCATTTAATTTAGTAATGTTGATGAGGTGTAAAATATTGACATATTTAATGGTTTTTAACCTAGTTTCTGACTTAGTAAACTTGCAGCAGACGGCAAATTTTTTATTTTTCGTATTTACAATAATTTATTATATTAACGATAATATCTTCACTGTTTTTTTTTTCAAATCACATCAGAAGCATTTGAATTTTATTTAAAGTGACATATCCTTGATAAAATATTAAGTATCAATTATTGCTTACTAGATGACCCAGTGAACTTTATACCGCTTGTTTATACTTTTTTTTTTGTGAAATTTTCTAATGTTCTAATAGATATTTAAGAGCTATGGATTTCAAATCGATCCAGCGCTTCTTGTGCTATAAATAACGCTGTTTTATATATATATTTATGAAGCCTTTCTAGAGTTATACAATTGACGCATACAATTTTATTTATGGAAAGTAAAACAATTTTATTTCTTTTAAAAAGAAAACAAGTTTTCTAATCCGAGCGCGCGCACAACATCTTGGCATATTTCTACGTGCTCTCGAATAGGATTAAATCACCCACAAGCCATCTTTATAATTAAATTCTCCAATTTGTTATTTTGTTCTCTTCTGTTTGGACTTGTGCAGGAAATTAGTGATACTTTTAGCATTTTATTCCCGTCTAGATGCAATTTAGTTTGTATTTTCACCATGCGTCTATTTCAAATACAGTAATATAAATAATGAAAATGGAACTATCGTTTTATTTTGAAAAGAAAGGTTTTTTTTAAAATATTTACTTGTGTAATAAACTTGAATGTTTAATAATTTAATTTTGTAATAAAATCAATGAAAACATTTAATTTCGAGTTTCTAACAAGTTTGGATCATACAGGGTTCCAATCCAAATGTACTTCAAAGTTCTCACTTTGATGGCAACATAAATTCATTAAAGCACTCCGTTATTAACAATTATTATAACGCCGGAAGAGGTCTAGGGAGGCAGTGGTGCCGACCAAGTCGACGGCAGTTTCATTTCCCCTTATTTGCAATTCAAAAATCCATTGCCTTATAGCTCATTCGTCTGTCTAAACCTCTATCCCCTTCGCACCCTCTAATTTCCCATAAATTCGTCTCGCTTCAGTGCTAGCACTTTTTGTAACAAACATTTCAACACTAGACACTTTCTTGCAGCGGCCATGCGTAGAAATTCAAACGGACAACGCTCTGTGCAGTTTATTTCGAAAGGATTAGCCATAAATAGTTCTTCCTCATTACATTTTCATGAAGGTTGGATCCAGTTGTGAATTTATGCCGAGAAAAGTTTGAGTTTTACTGAATAAAAGATATAAAAGATATCTATTTGGCAGTAATACTGGCGGGCGGCCAACCGCGTTTCACGCTCCGAGACCGCGGAGTGTGGACCGTGCGTGATGGTAGAGAAGAGGGGCATTACTCTTCCTTCTTGTGCAAAGTTGCGAACTTCTGACTTCGGGCGCCCCATTATTACCTAAAGTTAGACAAATAGGAACGAATCGTGTTGTTACTCGTTTTTTAGATTGGTTTGCACGGGATAACTGAAATAGTCATTACTCATAATGTCATTTTAGTGATTCGGACCTATTTCTTAACTTCTTAACCCTAATTTAAGTGTAAAAAGAATAATAATAAATAACATATAAATATGACTCAGAAAACAAATTTAGTGATGAGACGCCTCTGGCAAGATGAATTGTATTATCAAAAGTTAGATTGACTGACCTTGTAATTAAATTAGATAAAGTTCTCTAAATAAGCAAACTGCCCACTGAAAACCAGTGTCATGGCCTATGCTGGCCAGAGAAATGCGAACCTTGACCTATAAGTTCCTTTTATCAAACATCTATTGTTTTGTTTGTGATGGTTATTTATGAAATAACTATTGTTGTTACTGTTTTACGTTTGGTCATTTCATGATGCTTTGTGTGTGTCATGTTTTCTATTTATGACATAGTTATGTTGTTAGTGTGTCATATCCAGAATAAACGTTTCTAGGCATAACACTTTTTAACTTTTAAATAGTTTTGTTATAATCACTAATATTTTCACTTGAAAAAATGTTTCATCTGTTTTTGGTGGGATTCAAACCCATGACCTTTCGCTATCCGAGTAAGTGCTTTTCCAACTGAGCTACGGAATACATTAATATTGGTGAATTTCTTCAATTGGTTATATCTTTTAGTAACCCATTGTGTTTCATCAATGTCTTCTGAAAATTTATCCTTGATATTACTGTAAATGCAAAGTTTAAATTGTTAATATCTTCAAAACAAAGATATAAATTAGAGAACAATCTGAACGTGTCTGTCCAAATTTAGAGTACACCGAAACCGTTTTTGTTCTTAATGAAGCCGTTAACGAACAATTCACGTGAGTGCCATATATTGTTTATAAAAGTGAGATAAGCATCACGGTAAACAAGCCATCTAATGGGCACACTCAGGGATATAACTAATACGACCGCGCCTAAGGCATTCTCCCTAGATAGGCTTTTTGCCCGAGTTCAGCTACATAAATACAAAACCTTATCTTATTTATGATATTATTGTGTATTGCCAGCGTTATCTCTAGGGAAAAGTTCGAAAGTATCTCTTACCTAGCGTTTGAACCGTTGATAACTTGATTCGTAAATCAAATTCGCTTGGCAAATGGAAAGAGATGACTGCTACATAAACAAAAACAACTTCTTTTTGTCAAAGATGCGTGTACTAAGTTTTATATAACTAGTTAATTTTCTGTTATCGGGAGGCGATTTTTCTGCTCAAAAATAACAAATTTATGAGTAAGACCAACTAATAAAATGACACAATTGTGACACAATATGAATTCCACTATTACGCGGTGTCATAAGACCGTTTGGATATTGACGAGTTAAAATATCATGCTACTTCAGGCCGCTTCTTCAAATCAAGAAAACATGGCGTAACGCAGAATTTATTTATTTAATAACCTCCATCACTCAGGTACTCGTGCTTATCACAGAAACAATTGTCTTTTGCTGGATTCGAATCCAAGACCGCCTAGCTTTTTAGTCTGGAGCGCAAAACACTGTACTAGACGGTCATCAATATAAAACATTTTAAGCTTTTTAAGTACTTTAGGTTAATAATCAAGTATAGATATATTTTCCAACACACTCCCCAAATTTAAAAAATTGGCTACAGAAGAACTAACCATATAACTCTTATCTGTAAATCTTGGCTATTGTTTAACTAAAATTAAGTCCTAAAAAATATTATTCCATTTATATTTTATAAGTAAGCTCTTGTTTTAAAAGTAAACTATAACTCACATTTGCAAGTCGTGGCAGCCTGTAACTGAATCTACACTTAGCTCATATTTTAAACTTGTTACTTGTTAATTGTATCATTGGTGTAAGATTTGTTGGTTGCTCCTATTAAATAAATAAATATCAAAAAAACTTTTACAAAGAAAGTATAAATTCACTTGATCACAGTCCCAGTTGACATACTCCACAACAAAGTATTCTAGACCGAAACTAGTTCACCAAAAACACTGAAGCAGAAACTACGGGTTGACTGCATCTTCAGACTATTTATTTATTCTTTTGTTGCCAAAGGACACAAGTTCAGAATGCGCCACTAAAACACGAATATTCGTCAAATGAATAGCGTATTCGAATGAACTTTCTGTGTGTTGTACGTGACGGGGCAAGAGAAAAGGTCGCGACAGTGGCATGAATTTGAAATGAAGAACACAGAACGTACATTTCATTCAGGTACATTATGTAGTTTTTTTAATACGAGCATTATTTACTACAGTTCGGACGATGTCTGAGTTTTGAGACACTGCTGTTTCATAGAAGAAATATATTTTTTCGTATATTTATTTGTTATTTATTTTATTTTGTACTAATAAGTTGGAGCTTAACAGCATTTGAAAGTTATCTGCTGGACATATTATAATCATACTTAACGAATCGTATAGCAGCTAATCGGTCATTTAGAATTTATCATAGACTCTTGATAGATTTTTTTGTATCATAGATATTTTTTTAGCTTTCTTCTAAAGTAATTTATTGTGTCCGAATCCGAAAAGTTGTTTAGGTAATATATATTTATATACAAGGTATACACAATATTTACATACATACAAGTAGCATTGAAAAAGTATTCTTTTTTTTTTTGTTTTGTTATAACATTTCAGTTGTTTTCTCCCTATAGCCTTTCCGTGTTTAACCGTCCTTTAATGTTAATTTTAAAGTGACAAACTTTTTAATTGGCTATGTAAGCATTTAATTCAGAGTTTTGTAAGTTAAATTTACATGCTGTAATGTTTGCAATGAATTAATAAATAAATAAATATTTAGGTAATACATACAGTACAAAAGAGTAAATAATTACCAAAAGTAGTAAACATCATTGCAGAGCTGTTCCTAGGTTATTCCGATATTGAGATGAATACAAAACGGATCCCGAACAATTGTAAATACAATATAATTAAGTTTAAATTGTTTTGAGGAAACAGGCCCGGGTATCCTTGTAGCGTCTCAAGATAAAAAGAAAGATAACAAACTTCATTCGTTCTTAATTTAATTAATTATTGTCCCCCGTCTGCCCTTTGCGCCTTTGTTCCTTGTCTATTGACTGATATTATTTATTAAGACACTTTTGGAAGGCGCGAACAAGAGAACAATATTTTATTCAAAACTTGATTCAGAATAGATACACTTTGCATATCAATTGTTTACTTGATAAAGTCTGGCTGGCTATTAAGTACCTACTAGTAGTCATTATTTCAAGTGTAAGCTAAATAACATCGCAACGTTTTCTTTAAAGGTTGCCTTTTAATACTTGTTCTACCTCGTAAATGTACAGAAAATTTTTTTTTTAGTCTGACGACATTTGATAAAGTACAAGTCGTTGTTAATCAGTAGCTAATCTTCTATGATAATAAAAGTAAATATTTATCCTGTATACAAGAATGTAAAAATATTTTTTGTTGATTATGTAAGATATTCTACTTATTTTGCTTGCTTTAACAAGTACTTTTATATAAATAGTGAAAAGTTATAAATAACAGACATGGATTCCCGTTTAAATAAAAGCTTTATTTCAATGAAAGCTGTAAAAATGGAGTTCTTATTTTTTCAATAAAAATATTGGAGTTGAATGAATGAATAAAAAATTACATTTGGAATTCTCATTATTGATGACATTAATGAAAAAACCCCTTTGAAATTCATAATTTTCGAAGGACGGAGGGTTGTTATTGAAAAGAGCTTTATTGAATAAAATCAGGAGAAATCAGGCGCAAGTCTTCAGTTTAGAGAAAAATATCAGTGGGAAGTTTTTTGGGGAACCATTTGGTAATCGGTTTACTCCAACCAATTTTTTAATGCTGTTTTGAGCTCGCCTTTTGAAATATTTTCAAACTTTTGGGTAGCAAAAACAAAATTCATCCATCACACAAAAGTATGAACCATAGACATGCTATAAAAACATATAGGTTTCCCATTTTAAAGTATATTTTCAGGCACTTAAACGTCTGCAGGTATTTTTGAAATAAATTTACGTTTGTTTGCGCAAGAGATAAATATGTATCTTCTATTCGTTAAATGGGATACAAATAATATTAATATTACATGCTTTAAAATATAATTTCGACTATATATGTATCCAGAGCTTAATAATTACGTAAATAAGTAAACTAAAAAAAATCCTTAGGATAGAGTAATTTCAGGGCATCTTCTATGTGTCAAAGTTTGTACGATTGCTAATCAAAAGATTCAGTTGCACCTAAAAAAAAAAATTTTATTTAGAACAATCTTAGAGCGATAAAGTTGTAATGCAGTTGCATCTAAAAAAAAACTTTTATTTAGAACAATTTTATAGCGACAAAGTTGTAATGTAACGAACGCTTGACACACTGCTGGGTGTAAATTAAAGTGTAATATTCAAACTAGTAATTAGTAGTAGTATAGTGCGAAGTGGAGGAGCAAATCAAGGAAAGCGGACCCTGGGCTCCAAAGCAGTGGCTTTGGACGCAACCGGGATTGACCGTATAGATGATGATTCAAACTATGTTAATTAAGAGCTGTGGATTTTGTTAAATAAATAAATAAACACATTTAGATGTCAAACATACTACATAAAAACTTGTACATTATACAATTATTTACTATTTACAATTATTATATTATTATATATACCTTTATACTTCGCCACTGACTACGTTACCTGCATGCTTTACCTCAAGGTTGACTGGTAAAGATTTTTGTATAGCACAAAGTCTACCAATTGTGCTTACCTGTGCAATAAAGTTTAAATAGATAAATAAATAACGAATTAATAGTAATAGGTACTACTACTGCGATTACCCAGTAATGTATGTGTTATTGTTCGTCAATTAAAACTAAATAGACACCTACTTATCGGTTAATTTGACTAGCCATTTTTCGCTGTCATATTTTATCGTAATTCGATTACATCCAGAAGATCGGGGTTTGCAAATTTGTAGACCTTTACAATGTTTGTCTTTGTACTTCGCGGGTCAATATGCGGAACTCAGTGCTAATACAGTCCCAAAATCGAGTAAGCAATTTGTTGGCCTATCTTGTTTACCCAATACCAGGAAGTAGGTACACTAAGCTTTGATCAACTTATACTAAATCATAATTTTTGGGAGAGCAGCACAGTTTTGACACGTCTTTATGTTTTATTTTGGTGTAGTTCCTTAATATTATTACAGTGCTGTTTTATAAAATAAAAAAAAATACGTTTAATGATCGATTTGTTAGTACTGATTTTTTTTGGCAATCTGACCTAGACCTAACATGTAAAAACTTATAGTGAAACCTTTTAAAAATCCATTAAGTTATTTATGTGAATTGGCTGGTTCCTTAAAAACAAAAATGACGTTTATTTTACTATAGGGGTAAGGCAAAGGTAAGTGGGATAGATTTCATAAGAATTTAATTTGGTCAATCGATTTACTCAATTTGTATTTTAGAATGAATCTGAAGTCTTATTATGAATGCTAACCAGAACAATAGCAGTGTTATTTTTACGTCAAACTTAATGAAAAATGGCTCATGGTTATACCACAGGTTTGTCAATATCAGGGGTTAACCATGATCTTTTACTGCAGTACTACTTTGTACAGAGTTACCCTTATAGAGTTCATGATCAGGCCTATGTACTGCAGCCTTCAAAGAAACCCATTTCCCTACCTACATTATTGTAGAATAGGTTACTGTACTGTCATTATTAATGTCAGACTTTAACTGTAATGACTCATTACAGTGTCAACATATTTCCCATTAAATATTATAATTATTTTAGTATTTTACTGCTAAGTCCGCAAGAGAATTGTGACATAACCCCAAATCCCCGCATAAACAACCTGAATAATGTGCACATTACCGGCTCTACGCGAAGTTCATCAGCTGAGCGTCTTAAGTGCCGTCTCACTGAACCCGATGTTTTATACCTTTAATTAAATTACATTGCGTGCGAAGCCGCGACTCTCGTGTTTTTACGAATGGGGGTGGATTATTAAATCCGGACGCAATTGACTCGACTATTATAACATCGATAAGTTGCTGATTCGATCCGATTATAAGGTTTTGATAATTTGTTGGTACAAATCAACATCATCATCATAATCAACAGCTGTCACTGTTGGACAAGAGCCTCCTGCACGCCACTAAGCTCAATCTTCGGCAATTTTTAATTTATCCATTAAATAATTTAAATCATCAATCAATAAAAATGTAATTACATAAATAAAACAAATACAGTAGGTAATTAAATAACAATGATTTAAAGAATAACAAAATGGAAAAACACAACAACACTTTCCAGGTGACTATTTTAGCAATGCGTACCTTCCATATTATTTAATAATATGGAAGGGAGTCTTTTGTTGGCTGAGGATACTAAAGCGCTAGATAAGATTAAATTTTTAAATCATACGCGAGTATTATGTCATACCTTTTCATGCATTTCAAAATCCATTTACATTATTTGAAATTATATTTAGGAGTGCTGTAGATACTTATGTTTGCGGTATTCCTGTTATAGCACCTGAGCGAATAGCACCTGCGGTATTTTCATTAACGCACTTACCAATATTTTACGCAAGTGCAAGTGAATTAACATCTTCACAATGACGCCTTGAAAAGTTTAAATGTCCTAACACTAACAGCAACAGGAATACCTCTTATGTTTGGATAAGTTGTATAAATTTAAATATATAAAAAATATTGTTTATTTTTTAAACCTTATCTTTATTAACGCCGTTGGTAGGCCCCCGTGTTATACGTGTTTATTCCTACGTGAAATTAAAATGACTTATTTTTATGGACGTTCGTGACGCTCCGTGAATTTGAGGGTAGGGCGTGTTGGTTTATTGTTTCCTGGGCCAATGCTCGTTGACCCAACTATAGACGATTTTAATGCTCATTTAATAAGATAATTAGGCACGTTATATTAATTTCCATTGTGAAGATCGGTAGAAATTGTAAGTAAATACAACGCGAGTTTTGTTTTGTACTTGCATTTTAGTATACATTTATTGTTACTGTTATAATAACATGCAACGATATTGTTGCGAATTATGTTTCAAGTAAAATAAAAGTGTAGGTATGCATCTTGGTTATAAAACTTACTGCACATTCCGCATAATGAACCAGAATTGATAAGAAGGTTTTGTGAAAGGATAAAAATATGTTTTCGTAACATACAACGAGTAACATTAAAAGAAGTGGCCTTGCAAGTGGAACAAAAAAAGTAAGAAAAGGGATATTAATAGTTTTTTTTTACCATCGCGCGTTGCTAAACCAAACTTATTTTTGCCCAAAATATTTTTTATATTTTGACATAATTATGTTCCTTTAAAAACATTGGTTATATCTTATATCTATTACAAACATAATTATGTACATGAAAAATATTCAAAAACTAAAAGCTTTTATGCCGTACTGTAAAACGGTAACTTACCCACCATCAAAATAACAACATAAATTGAATGTCTAAATCGGGCTACTGAATACACGCCTCCCCTTTCAGCTTTTGTTTTAAAAAAGACGTACACCATAGAATGGTCCGTAGCAAGACTGTTTAGGTTAGTGACCAAGCAAAATTGACCCCTACGAAGAAACTGGGACCAATGTACTCATTTTCATAGCGACCAATTTATTTATTTATTTAGACTTTATTGCACAGATTTTAAAATCATACAAAAAGTGGACTTAATACCATGCGGCATTTTCTACCAGCCGACCATTGGGTTAAACAGAGATGTTTTGTGGGCGGTGCGATATATGCGATACAAATTTTAGTAAAATGTCTGTGTGAATTATTTTTAAAAAGCATAAACAACATACATTAAATAACGATATACATAAACTGAATACTATCATACATAGATTAAATAGGCAAAATACATACATAAATAAATATGACGAGGATCATGAGACTACAATACCTAAGGGTTCCATATGATGACTTCAATTTATGAAGAAAATGGGCACGAGCAAATTTCTTAAAAGAGTATTTACGCTTTTTCAGAGTAAATTTTCTGTTAGTAGGTATAATAATTCAGCATTACTTTACTCAAAACCAACATTATCATGAAGATAACAGAAAAAATAGGCTTTAAATTATAACATAGGTAGATTGTTAATTTTCAATTTTACAAAAAACAACGTTTTTGATATTTTAATGTTCATCAAAAACGTGTCCTTTCAGTATGTTTTTATTTTATTTTATTTTATTTATTTTATATATACGACAGTTGACAATCGATGGTTAGTATTACAACGAATGGTTAGTAATTTAGGACTAGATTGACAACCTAATTGTATACACACTACATGATAATGTTTGTAAGAAAGTTCAAGAATTCAAAGCGTGCTATGAAAAGGGCTATGCTCGGCGCTTATTTGCGAAATCAAATTAGAAATAAAAATTCGCTGATATAGTTCAACGTATTAGCAAGCTAAAGAAGCAGTTGGCGGGCGGTACACATAGGATGTAGAACTGACGGCCGATGGGGCATGAAGGTTCTAGAATGGAGGCCACGTGCATGCGCAGCGTAGGACGTCCACCCTGAAAGACAAAAGACCTGGTAAAGGTTGTAGGAAGCCGCTGGATGCAGGCGCCTTCTAACTGGTCAATCTGGAAGTCATTGGGGGATGCCCATGTTCAGCAGTAGGCTTCCTATAGGTAACTGAAATGATAATGATGATGACGAATCTTCATATTATAAATGTTGATTTATATTAGCAGTAGATTACGTTAAATAAATAAATAAATATTGGACCACATCACATACATTTCTCTGATCCTATGATAAGTAGCTGAAGCACTTTTGTTACAGAAATCAGAAACAACGACAGTACCACAACACCCAGACCCGAGACAACACAGAAAAGTTATTTTTCTACATTGACCTCACCGTGAATCGAACCCGGGACTTCAGAGATAGCGACACCAAGTCCGGTATGCTTGCCTCTCGGCTACGGAGGTCGTCAAAGAAATGTCGTCGTTGGAAGAAAAAAAGTATTTATCCAATGCAGGTACTCATGGGAAAGATGATTAATGAAAGTGACATAAAAGTAAGGGCAGCAAATTAGTTGCTTTTGAATTTTATAATTGTAAACCATACATATATATAAGTAAAGAAAGAAGGTACCTAGAAACTGTAACTATAAACTTATAAACCCAGCTCAGCCAAACTATGCACAATAGATATTGTACTTTGACGACCTAATCGGTGTAGTGGCGCGATAATCCCGGATTCGATTCCCGCTTCGGGTCAGTTCAGACAATGCTCTTTTCTAAATTGGCTCGAGACTGGGTGTGCTGGGAGAGAACCGTGGCAATATTTATTGTCTGGTACCTCACAACATAATAAGGATATTAATATCTTACTTCGAGACCATCTCTTGGTGTGTCGTCTGTCGCTTACTTATTTATAAAGAGGCCTCATGGGACCGCTCTGCATCCAATAAATTAAAATACGCCCTCGGTTCTTAATTTTAAAATAATGACCACCAAGACATCGTGATATCGCCTCGAGAACAACTCTCGTACAATCGAATTAATTAATCATAAGAGGCGAACTCCAGAAGTTAAAAAAGTTGTTGTCAAAGTCGCGGAACAAGTTTTAAGAAGAAGCTAACGAGGAATAGGACCGTGGATGAGAGATGAAAGTTCAGGATTTGATTTTGGAAGCGCTCGCAACGAAGATTTTTCTGTATAAAGACGATGTCACATGTCAAATGCAATCATATGAAAATTTTGACGAAGGAGACAGAGAGAGAGAGAGAAATTCGCTGAAAACGGTTTAGAGTCATTGCAGAATAATAAAGTAGTTTTTTTAAATAGTTACTACTCTACTCAAGTACAGGAACCTATACAATAATACAACGAATATATAGTTAAACAAGGTGTAATTTATAGGTTGTAACCAATTTAACAGATATAGTTGCGTACAATTTAAATAATTAAACAAGATTGCCAAAGAGAAGAGTTTTTTTTTGGCCTTCCTAGACAAATTAGTCATATAGTTCAAAATAATTTTCATATTTCTGCTCATGTTTCTTTAGCAAAGTTTCACGAGCAGCAAGCATATTTTGAAATACGGCTGAATCTTTGTGTTGTATGATTAAAAAACTCCATTACTATGTAACGTAACAAGAAAAAGCATAGTTAGTTTTAACTCCTAGCTACTAGGTCAAGAATATGAAATATGAATATTAAATCCATTATTAGCTTCAGTAAGCTTGTGCGAATGTTTAAACGAGCCTGAGTTATGACCCATCCATTACTTACGTTCATAAGAGGTTATCGCCGTAGAGCAGGCTTTAGTCTAGCAGCGCCTTCATCCCGGCACAGCTATTAAAGGTAAGCACCGTACTTCTTTGAAGTTAAAATATTGCTTCTGCAATTTTACAATGGCACAGATTTTTAATTTACTCCCATCTTCCCGGGCTCATTTACTAAATGAGACAGCTTTCCAATAGCCAATTCGATGAAACCTCTGTGTTTTAATTTAATTGGAAATATTCGATCGTCTCCAGAATTGGTTCCCCACAACCGTGGAACGAGCGCACCAGACAAGAATTGCAGCAATTTAAAACTCGATTAGAATTTGAGCATTGAGCGCGGGTGGTTATTAAAAAATTTTGGTGTGGTGCTGAAGTTGAGGACTTCGATTTCATAAGCTAGTAAAAGTTTGTCCTTAATTGTTTTGTTTTTCACTTTCCAAACTTGCGAGCTAAATAAGTGCTGAAGTAAATTGAGAAGTTACTACAACCTAGTTAGCCGGCGAAAGAATTGGAAACTTGTTTGGGGCAATTTTACAGTAGTTTTTGAGCGTTCGAAGTTTAAACTACTTACTTATTTCAGAACTTTAATGTTTTCTGCTTATGCAGTTTTGTTTCTGTTTGAAGTTTTTTTTCTGCGATGGAAAATATACTGCTTCAAGATCTTTTTGAAATATAGTACACTAGCAAACCGTTTGCACATTGTCTGAAGAGGGTTATATTCTAGCTCTCCCTTCTAAGTGCAATAACAATGAGGATATTGGTGTTTTGAGGCGGTATAGGCAAGAGGGTGATGCCCAGTGAGACGTTTTATACTCAAACTCAATGGATTTAATATTATAATAAAATTGTTTCTACAATCACATCAATTATCCAGCCCCAAACTAAGCATAGCTTGTACTATAGTAACTAAATAATGGAGTATCATACTTAAATACATTTATAAACAACCATTACTTAGGTACAAATGCTCGTGCTCATCACGCAAACATTTGCCCTTAGCGGGATTCGAACCCGCGACCGCTGGCTGTGTTTTTTCATATTTACTACTTACTTCTTACTCAACGTTCATTAGCTTATAGAAAATCTCATTAATGTTGTATTTAAAAAGTTTGTTTCATGTGACATACGTTAGAAAAAGGATTCGTAAATTGTTTTCCTATGTTCACCAAACAAAAATTTACCTCTCTTCTCAAAAACTTCTGGTCAACAAAAACTGAAATAGAACTATCGTAAGTTACTACTACCTACTGTTTAAACATAAAAAATGTATTCGAATTTCGCATTACCGTTAAATCTTATTTACCATAAACTGACAAACGAGAGTGGCAGAAGTTACTAGCTTAGTTTATGAGCTATAAAATAAATCGAACCGAACGGTGACTCGATGGATACTAGACACGATCACACGATGCACTTTGATAAACGACGAAGTTTATTATATTTTTAACATTTAGTCACTCACGCCAAAAAGTGTACATTATTAGTCGTAAGACCAAATAAGGCGTATATGGTCCCAATAATAATAGCACTTTTAATCAAAAAATTAAATTAACAACGTTGAAATATTTTTTGCTGTGCTAGAACACTTGTTAAAGACTATTGATTTTTTATTCATTTATTTAAAGAAAAATGAATTATTATTTTTAACATGAAATACAATTCAAAATGTCAATAAAAATTACAATATTATTTCAACTAAAATACTCGTAAATAGGATATTTTTCACTCTGATAAAATAACACAAGCCGCAACGTCTTTATTATATCGAAGTACATTAAAGTTATTTGTAATTAAGCAAAAAAAAAAAAGATACCGGCCGAATAGACCCCTATCGCTAATTTAAGGTTTCAGAATTAATAGCCGGTGAAAATCGTCCCAACCTCCCTTATAAAATTTGCAAGGTACTTAAAATGCAACTCGAAACGAAGAAAATCGTTAAGGTCTGAAGAATTAAGATTGATTACAATGAGTTTTCAAAGTAATGGTTGAGAAGAAATAGCTTTTTAATTTGGATCTTAACTTTATAGTGAAACTTAATCGTACTTACAAAAGTTACATTAGTGCAACGAGAGATTATTTTTAGCTGTCGGAGAAACGTTGATTGTTTTTACGTTTATGACTGGCAAAGTTATCAGGGTTATACCACCTTGATTTAATGCAACCTTTACAGCTGGACTCGGGGACATAAAAACTTTATGAGTCTTTCTCCTATATCTTTGTTCCGTTCCTAGTTCTGTTTGACCATGTTCCTGGATGCAGCAAGTCTAATTATTACTTTTGCAATTGCTACCAACAGACCGTAATCCACAGGTAAACCAGTCCATGATGGATAATCACCAAAAAAGGAATTTAAATCCGTGAATAATTAGTTAATAGGTAATAAATATTTATTTTATATAATGGCCGTTTTTTCAGTATCTTAATGGTCCTGAGATTTTATGTACAATATTTTTGTGATATACCTATAGTGACATCAAAATATTTTTGGTAAAATTTCGATTTAGTTGCTTATTAAAAGAACACATTTAAATAATCATCATCATCATTACAGCCACAGAACGTCCACTGCTCAACATAGGCCTCTCCCAATGACTTTCATTGGGGGAGGGGGGGGGGGGATTGCCAATACTCACCACGCTTGGGCAGGCGGGTTGGCGAGCGCAGTTTTTATAAGATTTCGCATTCAGACGCTTCTGCCCGTCTCGTGCTACAGGAACTAGTCGCCTCTTACGACACGCCTCCTGTTGGCGGTGGGGAAGTGTATTCTTTACGGCCGTCCCCATACGGCACAATAAAAGTTAAATAGTTTTAAGCAGTTCGTTTCATCTTCTCTTATATGTCTCTTTACTGAGCAATAATAAATGGTGTATTGTTGTGCATTATTATATTTTTTTTGTTATCTGTACATATCTTTAGATCAAAAGATCACATGTTAAATTTAACCGTGGATACTAATTAGGCTAATGTTTTATTAAATTATTTTCTAAAGTTCATCTGTACTATTGCATGCTGTCTGTTTCCTTATTATGGAAAAAATAAAATAAATAACTGACATTTAATTTTGAGCTGTCATTTTCTTGGATCCCTATTGGGCAAAATGGAAAATTAACGGTTTCTGTTGGTACTTAGTTAGTAAGACTTGTTATCAGATTTTTTACTTAAACTGAAAATTTAACCATAGTGCTATTGACATAATAATAATATGTTATGTAGGTAAATGTAAAATAAAAAAAGAAGACAAAATAAATATTTCCGTATCAAATAACCAAAAACTAGTAATTACGAGACAGTGCTACTGATTCAAATGCACAGTCTCTCATACATATTCAAGCTTGTTTGTATAAATAGCAACTATAAATTACACAAAAGCTCAACATTCGCGTAGCAATCAACGTGTCGTCAAAATTGTGTAAATGTTTCAGTATAAAAACATAACTGTGATTAAATTATGATTTAACAATCAACTCTCTAACAGCGACGCGGGTGCGAATATTGTAGAGCTCCAATCAAAATTGCAAATTTGCAGACAGGGGTGCCAAACTCAAAAACTGTTTGTCCCAAAATCAAGTTAAAAAAACTCATTAAAACCATAAATCACAATGAAAATAGAACGAAAAAATTGCATTGATGATTAACCTGCTTTAAAAGCAATCAGCATTGAATAGCAAATTAGCTGCTACTTATATCCTTTTCTAACAATTTTTTCTAAAACACTCCAAAAATTAAAATTATGACAATATCGCATATAAAAATAAATTATCCTTAATTTTGGGAAAAAGCACTAAGTTGACAACCCTATTTGTAGCATTGCTTCGTTAACTACACAGACAGCAATGCAAAAAGGCAACATGGGAACTCCAGTGATTATCAATTTGGGTTAATAATAGTTTTTGAATATCAGTTTCCTTCCAGATAGATGAAAGACTAATTTTTAAAGGTGTCATTTACACACGCTAATCAACAAAGTTTGATATCATCTTTCAGAGAGATTAAAAACATGCAAATAAATTTATTGTATGTAGTATTTTGGATGTAGTATGCCTAAGTGAATGGAAATAATGAAATTGATACGTTAAATTTGATGCAATATATTAAAAATGGTTTCCGGATTAGCTCACTTTATGTTTAAAGAACCTTTTATCAGAATATTAGTTAAAAGATACAGACCATAAGACCGGGATCATTTTAAGACAAATCAAATAAGCCCTAATTTGAAGTAGTTTTTTTGTTTTATTACAAAGTTTCGATGGCCACTTTTTGGCTCCATCATCAGATCAGTTTCAATTTACATCATTAATGCAATTTTCAGCCTAATCGGAAAGTAGGCTAAATTTAACTGGCAAGATTGTAATACAGACTAAATAAAAGTTTGTAAAAAGCTGATTATTAGCACTATGTGATTTTTTTATAAATTTGAGCTTATTGTGGGTATATTATTATTCGTTTCTCAATAAACATTTTAATGACTACGATTGTAAATATTTTTGCTACACTATACATCGTAATACATACAACAACAAACAACAACGTTTTGTTTCGAGGGGGACGAGACAGATAGGTATACATCGGAGAAGCACGAGGCTGGTCATCCTGTCAATATTAATTGAAAAATGGCAAAAGTCGTCACACATATGGCCCGTGTATAAGTAGTATTAGCAGTATCTATTTTCTTTAGTCAGGTATACAAATTAGTTAGGCAGAGAAAAGTTATGGATGTAAATGTAGCCTTTGTGTCGGCTAAAATCACGCTATAATATTATAAAAAGTATTGACGTCATATGCCGGAAACCATAAAATGTTTGCAGACTATTACCGTACCTCACCTTAAACATCATCGTTGTCAATTTACAACTGAAATTTCTAAATCAAAAGTGGATTAAGTTGTATTACTCTAAACCAGAATAAATTATTCACATAAGTACTATTTTAAAAGGCATGTGAAAAGATAAAGCTAATCACAATATTGACAGTTGTAAAAATGGTAGTCTGTCTCTTTTCATCCACTAAATAGTAAAAGAGAGAGTTTAGTTTGTGGAGAGTGGTACAACCAGATCACCACCAGGTCTATTGGATTATCCGGATAGTATAGGCCAGGCCTGACATATGACTCAAACTCTCAAACATTACGTGCACCGAAATCGTTTGATCTTCGTCATTTACCCGCCTTAATTCGAAATAATATTTAGCGAAATGGACTTATACGGAGGGTTCATAATTAATTAAATTAAGTTCCGAATGGGTGATTTTCCCAGCACCAAATCGTAAACGGCATGGCTGAAACTGCTAGTGCAGGATGGCACTTTTAACTTGTAATATTTTTTTTTAGATGAAAAGTGTTGTCTCCTACAGCAGCCTACAAATATTTTTCCATTGTGATTGTCGCTAATAAGGAAAAAAAATATATAAACACCTAAGTTTTTCATACCGGTGAAGCAGCACAATTTGTTTTTCAGTATACTTTTAATCATATAATAAAAACAGTTGATTTTTTAGGGATTTCCTTTTTTTTATTTAAATCCTAAATAGTGGCAGTACTTTATTGCGGAAACTTCATTACAAAATCTGTTGTATTTAATGAATGGTAAGTACAAATTCACGTGTCCAAATTAGATTTTTCACCGCGGTGAATTTTCGTTGTACGCGAATATCTAGGCATCCAACAACACTAGCTTCTCGCTACTGCGCAGTAAACTTGCGCACCAGGGACGCCTAAGCGCTTGATGTGAGAGGACGCGTGTTGCTTGTCTGGTGTTCCCACCAAAAACGTAAGTAGTGGGTTCCGGTGACTTGGGACCGCTTTTTTTTTCATTCACGTGAGTGGATAAAAGTTGTGATCCAATGATCCGATATGTTTATTAAATATATGTACTTTTACTTAATGTCGCCCGATCAAGTAGGTAGTATCAATTTATTTCTATCATAAATACTGTGCTTGTAGTGTTAACTTCTATTGGCTGTTTTTCATGACGGTGATCTCATTCCGGTGAATTCGGTGACCTAAATTGACACCGAAATGAGAAAAAATATCATTTCGGTGATTTTTTTTCATTTCGGTGAGAAGTTGTTCATTTCGATGATTTTTATCTTCATCTCGGTGTTTTTTTTTTTCATTCCGGTGACAAATTATTTCACTTCGGTGAAAAACAGACCATAATTTCTTTTGTTACATTTTAGTTGCACAAGGAATATATTTGTTTTGGGGACTAAAATGTAGCTACTAGTTAAAAGAATAATCTCAGTTGTTGTTCACGTGGGCAATAGGCTATTTGACTAAATTATGATAATTAGTCCACTTTAAACGTAATTCAAAAATATTGAACACGTGCTTTTTTAGGTTCCGTACCAAAATAGTACAAAAGGAACCCTTATACTTTCGCCATGTCCGTCTGTCAGTCCACGGCCTAGCACAGATACTGTTTGTACTAGGAAGCTGTAATTTTGCACGAGTATAAACATTAAACACGCCGACAGAATGGTACAATAATATCTTGAAAACAAAAATTCTAGGGTATCTCCCCTACACGTAAAGAAGGGATGAATTATTTATTTTTAGTCTACGCCATCGTTTGGGGTATCATTGGATGGGTCTTTCAAATAAATTGCGAGGTTGTGAAGACCATTTTTCGATTCAGTGATCGGTTTCCGAAATATTAACCTTTGTTGTTTAAATTCCGAAATATTTTTGCTAGAGTCGTGTCCCCATCCAAAAGATAGATTTTTGTGCTACCTGATTTATTAATGACTAATACACAATAAGATTTTGTGAAGACAAATAACAAGAGATTACGTTTGTTTTATTTTACATTATACAGTGTGTAACGAAAAGGTGAAATAAAACTTTAAGGGGTTATTCTACGGCTAAATTACATCAACTTTTTCTATGGGACCATAGAAAATACCCATGTTGATTTTCAGACTTTGTCAGCTCCCTTCCCCTTTTTAGGAGTTGACTTTTCAAAAAATCTGAAACATGTTTACTCATTTATCGTAAGGAGAACTCACTCCTGTGATGTTTTGAATAAAAGAGTCTGACTAATCTTGTTTCCCCATACAAACTTTGGGCCCCTATTTCACCCCTTTAGAGGGTGAATTTTGAAAAACCCTTTCTTAGAATAAAACAACAAAAATAACAAATATATTGTAATAATCAACCATAAAAACTGAAAAGATAAAAATAATATCAACACATAAGTACCTAATCAGTTACTTTTGGAGTCGGTGCAAACGAAAACATTCAAACTCTCATCGGATAGCACCGACTCCAAAAGTAACTGATTAGGTACTTATGTGTTGATATTGTTTTTATCTTTTCAGTTTTTATGGTTGATTATTACAATATATTTGTTATTTTTGTTGTTTTATTCTCACATGTTCCTAAATGAATTTAAGTTTAAATAAGTTAATATCCATGTATGGTACATTTTAATTAATACTTTCAATACCATTATAGTATAGTCAGAAAAGGATAACTGTGTGATAGCACTCTTCAAAACGTAGGTAAGTAATTATGGAACTAGGATAGCAGCATTTTAGGTGCATATCGTGGTAACAGTTTAGTTTTTTTCGGTGACTGCATAAGTAATTTCATTGCGGTGACTCGCGTTTTTCATTTCGGTGATGAGAAGTTTCATTTCGGTGAACTATTCTTTAATTTCGGTGACACCAAAATTTTAAAGTACTATATCTCCTAAGTATATGAACTCAATTTGATGTCGAGTAAAGATTAATCATAACAATATCATAAATAACAATACTACATGGTTTTATTTCAAAAAAAGTTATAAATAAAAAAGTTCACCGTAATGACAAAAAAAATGGACTTGTTGAAATTGACCCGAATACGTTAGAACGAAGTTGGATGCGGCTACCGGCGAGTTGTTAACAGCGTGGGGATGATCCCTCGACTGGGCATGGTCCCTTGGGCGACAGACTCTGACATCACAACATAAAGTTATGCAGTTGGGTCGCTTTGTAATAAAAACATAGTAGGTAGGCGTCGGGAAGTGACGACCCCATCGCCCACTGGTGGCTATTACACCAGTGCAGTCAGTCTAAGGGTGATCCCCCCTTTTGCATAAAGCCCTCATTGGTGTAGGAGGCGCGCACTGTTGATAAACAAACGCATCCGGTTTCTATAGCAATGAGGCAAGGAACTTGGAAATGTACCTTAAAGGGCCCACGTCGGGATCCGTGTAGTGAAATGTGGCCAATCTCCTGCAGCTTCAGCCTCCTGCTAGTCGTATCGGCCATCCGATCCACTGGCTCCAGAAGGATGAGGTCGAGAGAGTGGACATGCAACAGCGCAACTGCTTATCCACTATAATATATTCACGCGCAGATGACTCCTGCATGTTTATATGGAATACAAGCGCAAGCCCTGCGGCAATGGAGGGCCGATGGTGGGGCGAGGACAGGTGTGTCCGAACCTTAGTTGGCATCTGCACGTAGGCGGTCTTCTGGTGATGGTCGCTCTGAGTCCCAAATGAGACGGGGGACTGGTTCGGCATCACAGTTGACGATAAAGCAGCCCTATTTAGGGATCGCTCTGCTTTCCTCAATCCGGGGAGGGGCCTAGAAAAGGTGGCCTAAACGTACGCCTTGCGATTGTGTCTTCAGGTCGAAGTTCGGCTTTGCAAGTCATATCAGGGCCTATCATATTGACCAGCTGAACATATAGGAGTCGCCGTCACCGAAAACGGTGTGGAGGACATGAATAAAAACAGAACGTAGGCATGCACATCTTCTGGCCATTTACCTGGTCAAATACGTCAAGCAATTAGAAATAAGTAGATTGGCTAGTCTACTTACTTACTTCAAATTCCTTTTCTTTAAATTCTTGTTGAATCAGTGCTCTTTTGATAAGTGAATAATTAAGAGGTATTTACCTGCATCTTTGGATTCACAAAGGGCATGTGTCATCAAACAATTCCGTTACAATATTTGCTGTTACATCGCTTCCTGTGTTATGTCAGAGACTGACAAGCTATAAATTAAGACAACAAACAAAAATAGTTTTTAAACTATTCAACTAACGTGGTCCGTGAACAACGAGAGAAGCTTTGTTTCACATAGGACATTTGCCGTACTAGAATCGATAGAGTAGAAGTAAGTATGTATTCTTCAGTGGAGACCGCGACTCGGCAAATACAAAGCTACTGGCAGAAAAAGAATTGCCAAATATCAAACTTTGTGGTTTACATTAGGGCAGGCTCATGTCTGGTAGTGGGACGACGTTAGCTAAATATGATAAAGTTGAAATTTTCTAATTTATCTTGTGTCTGTGAATAGGTTTAACCGTTACGTACATTATTATTGTAATATGGAATGACACTTCTTAATTTATCTACTTTGTGGCGGAGAGATGAGCCCTTGCCTGGGCATGGTCCCTTGGGCAAGTGTCCCCGACACCCCGCATGCTAATAGCCAATCATATTCTGTTTACATTCCATCACCGAGTATGAATAATTTGTTATTGTCTGCGCAAACATGGCGTCGCGTCACGGTCAGCATTGTCTGTCGGATTAATTTGCGTCCGTTGTCGGCACGCAATCCGACCAATTCAATCCCGGAATCAAAGAACAGTCCCGTGACTCTGATAGTAACAGATTAATGGATATCGAAAATTGGATTTTGTGCATTCGCGAGTCTAAAAGTTGATTTTTGTATTAATTAAAACGATTTCGGTACAAACGATTTTTTGTTCGGCCATAACGGCATTGTGATTATGCTGTATTTAGCAACTAATAAAGTCATATTAAATATTTATTCAGTTTATAGGCCCTCCTTCGGGCACTTATACGTCTCATAAATATAGCTTTGCCCTACCAGGGTCAGAATACAGTTTTTGTGTGCTTATTGTTTAATGAAATTTATCATTATCATCATTTCACCCATAGATAGAACTCCACAACATAACATGAAATTAATAGTGGATGCAAATTGTCACTGCAGTGGCGTAGTAAGGAGGAGACCTTTGCCTAAAAGTGGACTTTTTGAGGCTTCTTGAGTCATGATAATAAATAAAAGATATAAATAATATATATAGATATATACAATTTCCTATTATTTTTTTGTGAAATTGTAAGTACTACCTCAAAGACATAATTTTATTCATCACGTTATTAAAAGAAATGTAAGTATATTTTAGCTTAAGCATGCTGATTATATGACTTCAAATGCCAAATTGCATAACTGTTATTTATAATACTTACCCCAAACAATTTTTTTTTAAGAAAATGATGTAGACGTCTCAATTTGGAAAACTTAATATTTTATAAATGCCTCAAAACTGCTAACATAAAAACGCAGCTTTAAAAATCCCAATCTAAAACGTTGGAACGGTTCGCTATAGCGTTATGGCGAATAAAACGATGACAGTGGATCGTGCGTCCACAATAAAAAAACGTCCGTATGACGTCCAGCTGAAATATTGTTAAACTTGCAAAACGAACGCTCGCGATGCGAAACTGGCAATTTGTGAAGCTCTATTATTCTTATATATAACTGTCCTGTTGAAGTCACTAACGTTCTTTTATAGACGTCATATGTTTTCCTAGTGGACGAGAATGAATAAATTAATTTGATGTACCTATTTTGCTTTAGATTATGGCAATAATGCAATAAAACATTTGTAGGTTTATTCCAATCAAAACTGATTTAATAGTTGCGTCAGCCTAATTTTTTTAAAGTACCGTTGTTAACAAAGGGCCTAGTTATAGTTTCGCCTTGTCTGTCTGACTTTCCGTCTGTCTGACTGCTGCTTAGCTCAAAAAATCTTAGTAATAGAAAACTGTAATTTGGCATGACTATACCTACATTATTAATCACGCTGACAAAGAGGTAAAATAAATTCACAAAAATAAAAATCCCCTACACATAGAGTGGATATGTTTTTTTCAACATCATATGGTTTATGGTATCGTTAGATAGGTAATTCAAAAATATTGCAATATTTGTTAACACCATTGTCCGATTACGATCCGATCCGAATGCTTCTTTGAAAAGTCGAAAAGGTGCCCTTTTCGACACATCAAGTTTTATATTGTTATTATTTTTCTCTTGTGTGTCGAATAAACGTTTTCAATTTCTATTTCTAATATGTTTGTACTTAGTATTAAACAAGCAGCCCCCTTCATAGCCTTATAATTTTAAGTATCCACACTGTTCTGTTTTTGGTATCTACATTACATTCATAACTAACATAAAAAAGGGAAACTACGGAACTGGACTCTATATCTTCACTATTAACAACGAATAATCATGTTTTTAATATCGCACCAAAACTGGAAAGTGTCTGACGGTTTTGAAAATTGTTTACTAAGTAACTCCAGCTCATCATCATCATTTCAGCCATAGTACGTCCACTGCTGAACATAGGCCTCCCCCATTGACTTACAGATTGGCCGGATGGAAGCGGCCTGCATCCAGTGTCTTCCTGCGACCCTTACAAATTCGTCTGACCACCTTGTGAGTGGACGTCCTACGCTACGCTTGCCGGATTAGCAAGCTGAAGTGGCAACTCCAGCTACCAAAACTTTTTTGTTAGTGACCTAGGGCAAATTTCGGTCAATTTGTAGACTAGAATAAAACGTTTCGCACCTGGGACACTAGGTGCGAAAATTCATTCCTGGAATGTCAACTTGCGATCGATACGTGATTATCCTGATTACGTAAAGGTATGTACCATTGTTTTATATATGTAGTAAAAAATAATCTGACCACACATTGTTACATAGTTTTCAAATAGGACAAATAAACAACAAGAGCACTCACTCAATCTTTAACATTGTCACTCTAATCAGCGACCTTAACCAAGGAGTTGACAACGTAATGTCGGAGACCGCAACGAGGACCGGTTGATGAGCCGACTCGGCCTGCCCGCTATACACTTGATTAAAATCTAATATTGTCTAACCGAAATTGATTGCTGCCGACCATACCCGCCCAGCACCGCAACAACGCTGCTAACGGGAACAATAAGAGTACGTATTTGTCGACACCGCATTGTGGTTTTGGGAAAAATTGACACAGAAACGGTGCGCTATCTTTTTTGAGTTTTGAAGAACTCGCCTACCTAATTAGTTCTTTAATATTAATCTGTTTTTACTAAATTGCAATTACAATCAACTTAAGCTGGTGAATGAAAACGGCGTCTGTCTATAGCACGCACGTTATAGGTGCGATTTTAAGGCGAGTAGTATCTACTACTACGAATATCGCACGAAAACCCATTAAAATACGGTTCATAACAGCGCGCAATGAAACGTTGCTGTTAGGACGATTGCTGCGTCTTAAGGTAGTGAAAATTGGGGAAAACATTACTTTTTTCATGGACGCAATAGCTCGCTAGATAAAAAAAACCTATGCTCAGTTTAGAGCTATCAAGTTCGCCTATCAATCGACGTTTAAGCGAATTAAATCGTTCAAGAGGTTAAAAAGAAGAAGAAGAATTAGCATCTTTTTATTTGTTTTTTCAATGATTTCAATATTTATTTTCTCCTGAAATATAAGTACTAAAAAAACGCTATGCTCAAAATGTCTTGAAAGTTTTAATAATTCAAAGCATATTTTCAAATATTTTTCTGACAGTTGGGGTTTTAAGTAATAGGCCTTTGAAACCACATGCTAACATTTGGCGACTACACTCGCCTTAGATGGTGAATTATCGTTGGTTTTTGTATGAGACCAACAACGAAATCTCAAAATAATATTTACCTGCCTATAATAATCGTAACAACTGTTAAGTAGATTTGAAGATTTTGTTGTTAGTTCCATAAAGAGGTTTTGTATTTGATCATCTTTTCGATCGCAAAACCAGTGAAAATTCACTGTGTATATTACAAACATTTGCGTTGACATTTTTTTCTTATTTTCAGAAAAATATCATCATCATCATCATCATTTCAGCCATAGGACGTCCACTACTGAACATAGGCCTCCCCCAGTGACTTCCAGAAAAAAGAAAAATATAAGAATGCCAAATTGATGTCGTTTTTAAAAATTTGTTTTTATTATTGGTTCGCTGTCTAAGCACGTTCACATTTTACCTGAAAATGGCACTTTGTATGTCTGTAAAATTAATCTATAATAGATGTAAGTGAACTTAAAATACTCAATAATATAGATGTAGGTACGCATATCTTCAATCACTTTTCGTCGCTTTTTACAAATCAAAAGTCCATTAAACTGAAGGGCCTTCGTGAATATTTAGATACCTTTAAAATTAAATATTTAAATCTCATGATTTTTGTTCAAAAATTTAACTTTTGAGAGCTTAAATTTCCCTTTCGTTTTCCTTTTTAAACGAGTTCTAAACTGTTATTTGAATTTAAAGGAAGATTAAAATGTAGTTCAAACTTGATATTTTAATTGTACTATACTTATGTAGGTACTTGTTTATCATTTATTTAATATAATAAAAAAACTATTTTCAAGGGCGTTCATTAAAACGATAATACATACAAGCTTCACACTTAGTGTTATTAAAATTCTAGCGATGTGGTTAAAAATATGGAATAATAAGAAAAAATGGTGATAAGGACGGTTTTTCGGTGAATGTAGTTTAAGCTTATTTACAACCCCCTCATCAACTAAATATGAAAAATTATGGTATAGTTTTTTATTGTTTTTTCTTGTTATTATCTATTAAACAAGCAATTACATACGTTAATAAGTGAACTGTCAAACGTAAATTGTCATTCGAAATTTTGAATAGTTACCTAAGTAGTTCTTAAATAATAAAGCTTGGTAGAGTCTTAGTAAGAGGATAAGGATCTATTGTATTTTAGATACCATTTATTTTATGGACACGTCCCTATGCTAAGTTACTTCGGGGATAAAGCGAGGTGCGCATTTTACATTCAGCTCATAAAAACAACATTGTGACAAAATCCTATGGGAACGGAAATATTCAAGAGATCACATAAAAATGATTTTACGATTCTATCACGGCAAAGAGAATCGAAGAATTTTTTATGAATAAATTGAACGTAAAAATGATTGTTGTAACTTTGTTTTCTTTAGGTCACGTTTTTTCTTGGATATGTTTTAGAGGATAGTAGGTATATTTGTTGTTTTTATGGATGAAGGTGACTGAGGTAGTTGTACTACTACCACCAATTAATTCGGTAGGCCTTTTACAAAAATATTTTGTAAGACAGATTTATGAATAAAACATGGCCTTTTTTCGATTGCACGCATTTTTTCCACATGCTACGGCATGTTTGTGTCAAATGTCCATAAGACCTAGTAACGATAAAGTTTGTACTGTGTCTCGTAACGCTGGGTTGAGGTTAGCGGGGTTAACTCTACAAACTTAAATTAAGTACACCTGATTCCGAACAACGTTAACCCTAAACCTACTATTAAATTCCTTGGTGACGACCCAATCGGCTTAATGGCTAAAACATTTTCAACGTCGCGAAATTCAACGCTTGTTTGCCTCTTACTAGAATAGTCTAACATAGTCCCACTGGATTTTCTTAAAAGGTCGAATTCAACATCAAACGTGACAATTTTACCAAGAGAAATCTACTTACAGAATATGTAAAATGATTTATAAATGTTGATTAAGGCTCTTAGTAGTTTATTTTCATGATTTTATTTTCGATTCAAAAAACCGGTCAAGTGCGTGACGCATCGCAAGATAAATACAATTTACAATATTTTATGATAGAATGATTATATTATTCTTAAATTAAAATTATACAATTGTATCTGGTCCACTCTACGCTTTGGCTTGAAGCTGTAGTTATGTATTATGGTGCATAAATTTCAAATTAAATTGGTAAACTCTATCACATGTTTACCAAATAATCATAATTGTTCAATCTAAATCCCTTTAATATGTTTCGGCTATATGCGCATATTTTAGCGCATTTTTACAACACCCATCTATTAGCCGTTTATTTAATTATCAGCCGCAACGCTAAAGTTAAAAATATAAGACAACATAAGTACCTATACGCAACGGCATGGGTGAATTTTAAAAACGGTAATAGGTACTTGAACTAAGGTACATCGTACACTGTTGAACATTGGATGAAGCGTGAAAGAACTAAATATTTTTCGCGTTTCAGTAAATCTATGATGGACATTCATAATATTATTATTATGTACTTTCATTTATTTTTAGGTAACAAAGTAGTTACTCGTTGAACTAAAACCGATTTATTGCGAAAATTCTGTCTAACTACAAAGTTACTGTAAAATAAACTTACTCTTAAGTAAAATAAATATATAAATCCATATACCTTACATAAACATCATGTTTAAATGTTAAATTATTGGTTGTGTATCGCAGGTGCCCGTTGCAGACAAAATAACCGTGCCACATATCCCCCCCAGATCAGTTACAAAATCCAACTCAATTACCTTCTACGGCATTTTCTGTCTGTTTAGGTCATTTCTCGTGTAGGTATAGGGACAGAAATGGCAGGAGAGTAGGTGAGAGCCATAGTTTGTGGGTCCGCACCACCAGTCATTACCCAACTCTGCCGCTCGGTCCTCATACCCCCCTTACCAAATTTTGTCTACAGCGACCAACTTCTGTACAAAAACAGTTTTGCGCACTCTAGTTTGGCCAAGAGTGTTAAAATAACTTAAAAACCCAGAAAAATATATGTTCATCATTAGAATTTGAGACGCTTATTTAATATGGTGTGTGATCGTGAGAACATACCTATCTATACCTATATGTGCCAATACCTTGTGAAGACTCATCCATCGTATGACTGGGAAACCAAGCATAAAAAGGGATTTAGAATTTGTACTAATTAACTGTAGTATATTCGTTGATTGAACAATGGGCGTCAATAATTTATTAGGTACTTGTATTATTTCCTACGGGTTCATTTATTGTATTTTCAAGGTCAGTACTAATTGATTTATTTTTACAGTATCGCTGATAGTGGAAGCGAGTATGTTGCGGATAGGAGTGTATGGCACAATGCATGTACCTATACGAAAACAGTCCCAATCGAAATTGCAAATTTGTGCAGGGGCGCGCCGCTTCGGTTCGTTACCGACTTCTGTTTACGCGTTACCGACAACTAGGGACTCGAGGGTTGACAACCGCTAATTGGTGACAGTTTACTTTTAGTGCGTTTGTTTTCACTAAGGATTTAGTTTAGGAACGGTTGGAAGCTGGCGTTAGGGATTAAAGCGTCTAGGTTTAGACAATAAATTGGAAGTGAATATTAAAGGGTTAAAGTGTTGTTTAAATAGTATTGAAACACAAGTTTAAATTACTTCATTTAGTTTCAAGCCATAATTAACTAATGTGTATTTTAGAGTACCATTAAAGTATATTGCAAAAGTAGAGTGAAATGTAAAAGATGTTTTTTAAAACTTGTTTTTAAGTTAAAAAATACAAAGTTTGTACGTTTGTTTGACGTTAGGTCATTCTTATTTGGTTTGTAACAGAAAATATTAGTCTTTTGAGTAGAGATATAAATGTAGTATTTGCACTTATTTGATACCTAATTCGACGTGTACAATCAAATAACAAAAGCCCCTGTGATCGTGCTAAACTGTTTTTACATAATTTTAATATTTTTAGGAATATACGCAACAGAATTACAAAATCTCTCAACCCTAGATATAAAGCAGCGCGGAGTAACATTTTAATAAAGGCAAAATTTTATGATTTGCATATCAGCGGCGCAATCCATTACTCGTGTTAGGTCGGCCTAATGTATGAACTGTGCGACGACGGGTCATTTATATTAATGAAACCATTGCGAATAAAGAAATTTACTTTAAGTACTTAATAAGCACGATTTGTGATACAAACCGTTTGTTTATTTATAAACTCTGATACTTGCGCTTAGTAGGTTTACGAGTAGTGTAAGTTTTAAGGTGCGCTTATACGGGTAATATAAATTGCTCAATTCCAAGTCATACTAGTCAATTATGACGTAACGGCCATATCAAACAATTTACGGCGATAGCAACATTTGGCAAGATATCGCTACATCGTACTACGAAATATGGAGCAGTTAAGGAAATTATAACGCATTTAGCAACAAAATTGGTGAAGCAACCTGGAGCAATTCCTGTTAAATCGCCGGGGATTCCATATTGCTCTACTAAGTTCGCCGACTGTTTCCAAGGTATTATTGTTCAAAAATTATAATTGTTTCTATCTTTGAATCTATAAATATAAAAAATAAGGTTTCGATAGTGTTCCACTACGTGGCGCTTCCACAAATTCCATTTAAATTCACGTTTACTATTTGATCGGATAAAAAACTTCCAAGTTGGCTCTGTGATATGACGATTGCCAAATAATCCGACCGTAAGTATTGTTTAGGGTGTAATGCAAAACACACAAAAAAAAAATGGTTTGATTTGATCTATTGCGTGTAAATACAGCACTACACGGTTTCAGGAAACACGTCCGTTAGTAGTAATATTCCAACAATGGTCGGAATTTTAAGAGACCAGTAGACTCCCCGTCCTTCATGCCAATGATCCGTGGCTAGAAGTATGTGGTGAGGCTCCGACCTAGGTACATTAAAAAACCCTAACATTGAATTGGCATATTGTATGTACCATGACCCGTGCTATGACGAACCGTGTAGCCGCAGCCTTAAAATCCTAAAGTTGTCGCATACTATGTTTTTTTACAAATTTTTTACAACCTTTTCAATGCCAGCTTAAGACGTGTCGTCTTGTGTTTTTATTAAAATGCATGTTGTTAAACTGCTTTAAAATCCTGCCACCCTGTTTGGTCGTTTTAAGGCACTCTCGCGTTTAGACAATAACATTCAGGTTTTACACTTATCTCAGCATGCAGTCGACTATAAAATCGTCTGTCCCAAACAATTGTCTTTTTACTTTCCAAAGAGCATTTACACTTAGCGATCGTTGAAGCTAGTGTGTGTGATACATAGTAGATTGCATAAAGCTTTTTTGTTAGCAAATAGCTTTTTTGCCAACACTTCTACAACAACCTACAGCATTGTTTTTATAAACTTGGGCCAACATCCCAATGGCATAAATGTACATAAACAAAATACTGTCGTACTAATTAATTTGTTTTTGAAAGGTGTTTAAGTTGTAAACATTATACAGTTAACGTACTCGTTGTTTTTCAAATAAAATGTGAAATTTTTTCGTCAATAATAATATTTTTATATGTGAATAAAAGAGATACCTTGAAACGAAACGAAACCACATTTGGGTTGTTTTACCAGAATGTTGTGCTGATTTTGGCAGATTTAAAGTAGGGAATCTTTATTAAATTCTTCATATGGTTCTTAGCACCACCTAAAATACCAAGGTCGTTGTAGCTTTTTACCCGAATGCCAAGAAAGGGTTATGTTTTTTGCACGAATCTTTTATGAATTATTTATGTATAATTTATGTGTATGTTTGTAAATTTATTTATTACCTCGTATCCTATAACGGCTAGATGGATGAAGGTATTGTTATTTTAGCCTTAAAAATCCAAGTGTTTTCAAATAGGTGTTTTGTAAATACGTGTCGTGTTATGTAAATACCACTGTCTGTATAATGCTATTGTTTATGCTTTTTATTCTTAGTACGAAAATCTTATTATCCTGACTGCCAGTATCCAATAAAATGAGTAGAAAATAGTACCAAAGTACTTTAATAACATAATAATCCAGGAGTAACTATAACCTCTGTTTCCTTGCCAATACATAAATTTGTATTTGTATTATTAAAACGGTAGGTATTTTTAACCGACTTCAAAAAAGGAGGAGGTTCTCAATTCGTCGGTATCTTTTTTATTTTTATGTATGTTCAGCGATCATTCGTTACCAGGTTAACCGATTTCGATTGTTATTTTTTTGTTCGAAAAAGAATACTTTCGGAATGGTCTCGTATAAATTTGATCAAGTTCGGATGATGGGATCTATAAGAAAATTATCAAACATTGCATGAACTCCATACCGCGCCAACTGATTTTTGTACCTATGTTGCCCAATATCTTCGGCATTTGTTAACCGATTTTGATGATTCTTTCTTTATCGAATAGCTTATTTTTTAAAGATGGTATATTGAATTTTTTTCGGAAAAATTTCACCTCTAAGATGGGAAAAATAAGGGATGAAATCGGTGTTCAGCCGTTAACTTATGTTTTCACTCAAATGATTCGTTTTGTTGAGGATGTATCACTAAAAATAGATGAAATAATTAAATTTTATTGTAAAAAAGTAAACCGACTTCAAAAAACTAAAAAGCATAAAATAATATCAACACATAAGTACCTAATCAGTTACTTTTGGAGTCGGTGTAAACGAAAGCATTCAAACTCTCATCGGATGGCACCGACTCCAAAAGCAACTGATGTCGGTTACTTAGTTGGTTTACTTTTTTTTATGTATCTGAAGACGCAGTCATAGTAGAGGGAACTCCTATAATTAAAAATAATCTGAAAACGTAGCTTAGTGCGTTTTCAAATAGTCCAAACATAAGTTAAGTCCATAATTGTACTTCACATAGGTATGTACCTATTGCAAATTGACTATAAATTGTTAAATTTTAGTTGTTTGCAACATTTTCTATTTAGAAGTTACCATTACTTGGACACTACCACAAATCTTCAGATTTTTGCGGTAGGTATTATTACGCACACTAGTGGAGTCCTACCTTTACGAAGATACCCGTACTTAAGTGTACCCACGCGAAATTCAAATCGCTGCAAACGCAATACAAGAAGCTGCAAACTTCACTGCTGAAACTTACCATAAAATCAGCAAAATATAACTCAAATAACGCGCCCATGTCCAACTTCACGTACTATCCTTCATTGCGATAAGATAATATTCCACAGAAATCATGAATTATTCCAATCTGACATCGCCTGGAAGTGCAGAAATATTTTCTTTGTTCTAGAGTTAAAGGTTGGCGCGATACGGAGTCGCAGTTCTTTTGTCACAGCATAGTATTGTGTGATCTACTATGCTCTTAAAATTCTAATTTATTGTTAAAGATTGTTTATTTTCTTTCTTTTCTCTTATTTATTCGCATTTATTTATAAATACTTACAATCATTACATTTACTGGGGCCTTACCTAAAACAGTGTTAAACAACAATACTGATTGTGTAATGTTAAGGGTCCCTGGTTTAGGCCCTAATACTTATAAATTTTTATTTAAATGTTATAATACTAATCACCTCAATAACTCATTAAATGGCATATTTTTAAAAACATGTTAAATACCAGAGAGTAATAATGTATTATTGGAATTAATTGTCAAAAATGCCTATGTTGTTAAGCTCACTGATATTCATAATCTCTTAACACTTAATCTCAGTACCAAAATCAGATACATACGACTACACATAAACGCACTTGACAACCTATAAAATCGATATCACTAAGTTTAATGGTAACATAAAATCACTGATACTAATACTAGCGCTTCACCCGATAACCTATAAAAGTACTCTGCTCGCGCCTGCACCTAATCTATGAAAGTAAGCGGATCACGTCAGCTTATTTGTGTTTGTTATGAGATCGCAGCCCCCTGGCGCCGCTGCAGTTGTCTTGCAATTGCCCTTTCCATTGCAGAACTGGTTCATAACAAAGATTTAAAGACTCCTCATTTTGAGAATGGACAAAATATAAAAAAATATAATTAGCTTTTAAGTTTTCTACCAAAATCTATACCTACGAATCACAGGAAATACTGCTTCGAATAAAAAAAAGTGTTGGCTTGTCCATTATCGACGAAGGTTATAAGGCTATGTAACGTCACGCTACGACCAATAGAAGGAGAGCATCAATAAAAATGTTGCAAAAACGGGGAAAAATACTCCTTTTGCGAGTTTCCGTTGCGTGCGCTGCGTAAACGGTTAAAGTACCGCAAAAATAATGTAAGACGGAATTGTTCCCCCTTAAAATATCTAAAAAAAGTTACAGCATAAAATTATATTAAATATGTCTATATTTTAAAGTTGACTGTAACCTTTTTTATGGTAATCGAATTTGTTTTGAAATAATGCATTATTTGGTCGTTGATAAAAACTTTAAGTGACAGCTGACTAAACTCCATGCGTGCATAGCCGCGGGCGGAGACTAGTATCTAATAAAATGTACAGGATTTCTTTAATAAATGGGGAATACGCATGTTTTTTTATTTGGTCCTAAAATATATAGTACTTAATTATAATTAGTAAAACTTTAAGAATTTTTTAAAAATATTCGCGTGTCGCGTGTTAGACAAGGAGATCCGTTATGTACCATGACGTCATATTACAAGTCCGCCATAAATTTTTCATAGTAAAAGTTGTTTTAGAAAGAGATAATTTCCATGTGTGGTTTCTGAATAAATTATTTTATTCTTATTCTTAATTACTATATTACGGCAATTTTTTACCTAAAATCAATTTAGTTTTTTACTATATTAAAATTCCATATATTTCATAATTTTCATAATTCCATATATTTTCTTATAAATATAGTAAAAACAATATATTTTTTTCATGCGTATCCCTATTGTCATTAATTTGGTCAATTTGTGTTTGAACCAGAAGTAGGCCCTTAATTTTTATGTGGCACTTTATTAAATGAATAACAGTACTTATTTCTAATCGCTAAGTAATAATAGAGAAAATGTAATATATAACTTTTAATTATTTTTAGAGATTAATTTTTAGAGTTGTTTAATAGAGTTGTACAACTTAAAATCAGTATAAAGTGGTTAATTGGGTATATCATTATGTACAGTATTTGGTTTTAAATAGTAGCCATTTAAGTTCGCGTTTCAATGTGTTCATCAAATAAAACAACTTATGCGTTTAACATCGAAATCAGACAAAAATCGCTGTAAACCTGTATACAATATCTAATATAGTCATAACATGCTATGATTAAGAGAGAAAAACAATCAACCTGTGATAAATATATGATTTATGGCCGAACGAAGCCTAAGGCACATCTTATAATTTAAATCCTTGGTCCAGAATATCTATCTGAGCTGAATATTGTACCTAATTTATGTCGGCCCCCAGAGTAATGACAAAGAAAACAAGCTGTTGAATAATAGCTGCTGTAGTGATTGTAGAACCAGTTACTTTGATAAACTACATGGATGTGAAATTGTATCGTTAAACAATCACAATACCTGTACAAAATAGTGGCTATCTATCTACTATCAGAAACACTCAATAGGGATGACGACTGGGGTAAAGAAAACAAGATTATATTTAGTCCATCACTTAGATTATCAAAAACTAGACCCTTATTTTTTCTTTAGTCAACCAACCAAAAAATGACAAAGATAAAGCGCGGAGTGGGGGCTCGTGACGTCACTTCTAAGCAAAAATTTTACCTAGACGTGACGTCATGAGACATTTCAAATCAATATATCTCTGTGATACTTGGATTATGTGAAAAATGAAAAAATAAGTGTGCAATACTTTTTGATAATCTTTCTGATAGACGAAGAAAAAAAGTAAGTCGTCATCCCTATTGCTATTTCAAGCGTTTAGTCTTCAAATTGTTTCGTTGAAATAGGCTTGATTGGGTATCCTGGGAGACGCTCAATCATTGTCTAGTACACTGAGTATTTCGAGAAAATAAGATCAATATTGATAAAGTGTTTACCATAGGTACTATGGCTTTTATTTACAGATATTGTTTTTGCGCCTAATAAAATCAATGGAAATCATTGGGAGAGGCCTATGTTCAGCAGTGGACGTCCTATGGCTGAAATAATATTGATGATGAAATCAAAAGACTTTTTTGTTATTAATACTATATTTGTAAAAGTTTGTATGTTTGTTACTTAATCAGGCTTTAATGGCTTAATGGAACTAACTGACATTTAGCACTCATAAATCTAGTTTAATACATAGGGTATATTTATTCCGTTTTTGTTTTCCTGTTGATGATATTCCTCTTTAATCTTTAAGTCTTACTAAGCAGATGAAGTCGTGGGGAGACACTAGTCAAAATTAATAGTCACTTCAAACCAAGCGTAAGGAGGTTTAATCATGTTTGTTACGTTTCATGATACGATACACTTTTGTTTGCATGTTAAAGAAACGAACACCGAACATTAAAGTATATTGTGTCCATACGTAGGTACCTACAAAGTAAATGTAGGTAATATTCGTGTTCTCTATGATTGGGTTTGTTGGTACGCACCAACGAACCCGGTTTCATAAACACAAAATAAGATAATAATATATTACTTATTTTATTTATATGTACAATGTAGGAACCTCACTTTGATTCTATATTATTAATAACTAATTAGTAATAATCTATAAATAAATATTCCCCAGAAAACACTCTTTGTCATGGTCGAGGTTCCCAGTCTTTTTTTAGCCGGGGGTATGGGCGGCGTCCATACGAGCCAATTTAGAAGTTTGTTTTCTGTATTGGGCCGGCAATCAAACCCGAGACCACTAGTGCTTGAAGTAAGAAATTACGAGACAGCGCCAGTTAACTGTAATTAGTTAAGTTAAGGTTATATTTTATTCCTTGATTCCACGTAGGCTTTAAGATCAGCCAGTGAACAAATGAAAGTGTTTTTTGAAACAATCAAGGCGATTTAAATGTACCTAAGACCAAAACTTATAGCTTTTACTGTGGAGTGTTGGTGACTAGATAACGGATATACACATTATATAAGAAAAAATAAAAGGCCTTTTATTTCTTACTGTAAAATAAAAAAATACCAACAACCTTAGTGTAAGTTAATATAAAACTAGTATGTTTTAGTGTCGATTATTTTTCGATCTGTAAGAACCCCTTCACAGGTAAAGGCCTCCTTACTTAAATACATTATCTATTTGATATGCAAAGCCAATACGACATTTATGACTCAGAAGGCCTTTTACGAAATTTTTTCGTTTCGTTTGGACGTATTTATGTCATTAAATAGACTTCGTAATTTCTTGCCTATACCCACTAAAATTGCGCTTGTTCAGGCTCTTTTATTTCCCATCCTAGATTATGCAGATTGCTGTTACTTAGATTTAAATGAAAACCTCCTTAATAAGCTTGAGCGTCTACAGAACTTCTGTATACGAATAGTTTTTGGTTTACGGAAGTATGATCATGTTACCGAATACCGGACTCTGCTTAAATGGCTTCCAATCCGTCGTAGGCGTGACTTGCATATTCTTTCGCAATTATTTAACATATTGTTCAGTCCGAAATCACCACCCTATTTAAAAAAGCGCTTTCAATTTTTGCAGTCATCACAGGGTCATGACATGCGGTCATCCAAAAAACTACATCTTCAATTTCCTCCCCATTCTACTAATTACTATACGCAGTCGTTTACTGTCCAGTCCATTCGCCTCTGGAATTCCTTACCATTAACAATCAGAAAATCCGAATCGATTGCTATTTTTAAAAATCGGCTTAAAGCACACTTTCTTTCTTCTTGACACAAACTGCCTTTATATCTTAAAATATTACTGGTCACTGTTAGTTTCGACATCTCCTCGCATATATCAAGTAGTATGTATGTTTATTGTATGTATGTATAATTATTGTTATGTATTTATTTTATTTTATTTTTATTTATTTATTACTGTATGTTTACGTTTATGCCATAAATTTATGCAATTCTATTTGTATCAGGTAAGAATTTTAAGAACTCTGCAACACCTTCCCCTTTCTTTAATGGTTGTCCTCTACCTAAAGGTTGTCTGGAAGAGATCGCTATTAGCGATAAGACCGCCTAAATTGTACATCTTTCTGTAAAAATCATGTGTATTTTACTTGTATGGTGTGCAATAAAGAGTATCTATCTATCTATCTATCTATTTACCTTTAACAAATTTAAATACCATCTAAATTGCGTTAATCCTTTGACATTTAATTTAATAGGTTAAATCGTCCGAACGAACGTAACATTTTTGTAGTACAGAGGCCTAATTCCCGTAATTTGACAATTGTCGCAATCCGGTTCGATCCGCTCCGTAAATTTTTAATTTTATGTAAAATTATCACAATACAACTAAAAATAGAGCAAAAAAAAATAATTTGGTTTCTTCCATTTTCAGTCGCATTGCGAACTATAATTGCAGAGAATACGGTTTGTGATCGTAATGTTACTGGGAGCGAATCGACACCGGATTGCGACTGCTGTCAAATTACGGGAAGTGGGAAGCAGGTTCATGCTCATCACACAAACACTTATTGTCCCTTGCGGGATTTGACTTGACTTTGTACTCCCGAGCTCGAACTACTAGACCAGATTATTGTCACTTAAATCAATTAGGTCGCCTTTTGTCTACTTAGTTTGACTTGTATTTTAATCTCAAAACTTAACTAAACTCTCTGCAGTATGTACTTATGTGTCATAAACATTCCATTCTCCAATAAACCCGTTTTATTATCGCCTGTATCAGGAAATCTAGTGAGCACGGCAAGACTTACATTCAGGGCACACATGCGGTGCTAAATTTATTCAGTGTGTCTAAGGCTAACATTTAGACCGCTTTGCTTTGAGCCCAAGCTAGACTCTGCAGTCTCTGGGCGCTCAGAGATAACAGCACTACCTACGGTCATGTGTGACTAGCATTTAAACTCGTTCACCGTTTGTAAAGTTTATTTTCTCCTGAGAAATTTTATTTTAATGGCTCCTTTCGAAGCGCACCTGGTACTTTGATGAATGAATTGCAGCTCCACACGTATTTGTGAAACATTTTTCATAGAATATTGTTAGCAGTTCAGACGGATGGAAGATATTGAGAAAATAGAGAGTGCCAAGAATGTGTTGTGTTGGTTTGTGTGGCATAACTAAGGTATGAAGTGCGGCATTACTCTTGGAAGCATCTGCACCTCTGAGCAACAAAAATATAATTAAAGTCCAAATTTTAGTGGAAGGAAATTATTTAGGAAGGTAAGGATCACAAAACAGGAATGACACGCTACGCTTGTGTATAAAACCAATCAACAAGTTGAAATTATTACTATAATTAATTCTGACAACAAAAATTGACGTCCATCTATCAAATAGTCCTTAAGCTGTACTTAAGTGGTTACAAATATTTATCAAAATCAACATGGAGTGCAATCTGAAATAACAAAAAAACAATCACATTATCACAAAATAATTAAGTATTTACGAGTATAGTAAAAAAAACAGTTTTCTTTTATTTTTTATTACTTATTGTAAAAACACAATGTTTTAAGTAAAACATAATGTAAATTAAAAAAAAACTGTTGAAAAAATAGTGCTAAGAGTTGTAGGCCAAGTACAATATTAGGTTTTCAGCTTACGTTGAACAAACATTTTTGTTAACAGACCCGAATCCCAAATGTTTTCTTGGGCGTCTGAAAAATTAAGTGTCCCTGGCAAGAATTAGGGGCCGCCTATATCAATAGTGCTTTGTCTACGAAGACCCAAGAGGTATTAGTATCCCTTACAGATTCAGCAATCCTTTGTTTAAAGCTACCTTTTCCCGTATGCCGATCGCGTGTCCACTGTTTATTAAGGTTACTTCTGAAATGCACAGATGGTAAATAAAACTCAACCCTATTGCCTCGAAATAAGGATTCTGTGCAAAATTATTGTTTGGCGGGAAATAGTTGTGTCCCTTGTCGTCACAAACGGCTGTCAGCCTCAATCTTCTGATTACTGAATGCTGATTCGCCCAATTTCAAATGTTTGTTCGTACCTTGGATTATTTAATAAAGATAACTTTGCCAAAGTTTTCTTCCTCTTTTTCTGAGGAAACCTTTTTTTCTAAGGAAAACCCTAAACGCTAAAAACACAGACAATCTAAGAACGTCTGAACTTATAACTTTCGATAAGAAAACAGCAAGTGATTTTATTAAAGTCTTTCTTCGATAAATTACTGACACGTGAATCATAAAAATATGGCAATATAAGAAAATCTGGTCATATTTTCATTCTAACTTTTCAATAATTACCTACTATTTAACGCTCAAATAAAAAGTTGTACAAAAGTTACGAATTTGGAGATATTACCTTTTCATAACGGTATAATTGCAATTTTAAATTTATATACTTTCAGTAAATGGTATTGTGCCCAAACGTGGCATCGGCCATATTAAAATAAATAGCCTGCCATAACGAAAACCCTCGCAAATAGGTGGCATCTAGATGAAAAACAACCACGGACCGCGCACGTCTGCGGTCACCGATTTCATTTTACAGAATTTATTACATTTCGATAATCTGCTGTTTTCGTTCGGCCCAAATTTCGGTGATGGCCGGAAGGTGAGCAATTTAACGGATGGCAATTTTGATTGTTTGTCATCGTTACCGTTTTGTGTATGACTATACCAGAGTACTGCACTGAGTCAATTAATGATGCTTTCGTAAATAACTAAATTTAAATCGTTTTGTGTTAATGTTAAGTCATTAAGCCATATTTTTGGATAGTTTAGGTTTTGATTATAAAAAGCGAGAGCCAAAAATTAATAAATATTTTTGAAACTTACTCATACTAAATCGATCAGTTGACCAGGCAAATTGTATCGAATAGCCAAAATTATTTTTAAAATTTAGTGTTTTGAGGATTTTTATAAAAATTACATGATTTATTTGACCAAGCTTGTTCGATTTTGAGTTTAAGTCAACTTAGAAAACGAAATTTTCTAAATTGGCTAAAACACAACAACATGTTTTTACACGTTTAAATAAAAACATTCAGAAAATTAGGGCTAAATCCTTTTGTTATAAAACACGGCAAATTATTTTAATATTGTGAATTCCTCATGTATTGTATCATTATGTACTACAATAGTCACAACCATTGGTTCTGCGGATTATTACTTAGTCTAGTCCTTTGTAAAACGAGAGGTATTCGATTAGATAAAAATAAATCAGTTATTTATTTTTTAAGCAGAGACGCCGAACCTATTAATCTCTATTATACACGAAGATAAAGTGCCCAACACAAAACGTGGCAGATAAAAATGTAATTTCGACGGAAACAGAAAACACCGGTTTTATTCTGTAAAAATATTTTGCCTGGGGCCAGCTCCCCCATTGTACAACTGTCACGAGATCCAACAATCGTCTGAGGGCACATTCAAATGATAATCTGGGCATACGCTTTGCGAATTATTCGTGTAGCACCACAGTGCAATGTGTGCCAGTTGATTAAATAGTAGAATGTTTGATCATTAGTAGAGTCTTGGTTTGACTTTTTTTTATAAGTAACTAGCTGTTGCCCACGACTTCGTTCACGTGGTCTTTCATAGAAAGCATCTGCGCAACTTTTTTAATTTTTTCTTTCAAAAGAACCTTCTCCTGGCAATAATTAACATATCAAAAAAAGAATTAGCAAAATTGTTCCATCCGTTCACGCGTGATGCGATGACCAAGGGAAATAGGGATTTATTTATATATATAGATTACGTACTTCGTGACCAATGGAGGCTTAATTCACAGTATAAGGTACGTTAGTTAATTAGAATAGCCTAGCTGTGTCTATGGGTCTGCCCGCTCACCTCCTATTTTACTACATTAGGAAGATAGTTAAATGAAAGTTGCTTATTTCCTCTCCTACGGTTTACGAAGTTGCTATACCAAAGTTTGCCGTGAAAGCGTAACGTTACCCTTAACAACAGACAGACAATGTTAATTTTACATGCATAATATTATTAAGGATTTTGAATAAATTTTTAAATTATTAATACTCTAAAAAAAATTAATATTAACATGTCGTAAACGAAGCCTTATTTGCTTTGTGCAATAAAGAGTATATCTGTACAAAATATATTTAAACATAGGTATATAAGCTATATTTAAAAAAAAACTTGTTATTACTTTGTTACACAAAAATACTTTGCTAAAACTTACTTCTTTGATGAAATAGCGCTTGAAATAATATTTGTTTTGGTTAGATTATTTAGTTGAGCTGTTTAGTCTTTCACTCTGTGGTATCACACTGGAAGCCGGCACATGCCAGAAATGTCACATTAGCTTGATTTAGGTGTATTACCTTACAACGCTGTGGAGGTACGAGTATACCTACCGCCGTGATTTGGAATAATGAATATTACTGTAATATAATTTTCGCCTTTCTGGGAGAATTAAATCTAATTTAACATAAAACGCAGTGTGGAATATAAAATAATTATGTATATTATTAGGAACCACTCTACAACAAGTCTTACTATGGTAGAATCAAATAAACCCGTTAAGAAGAGGAGACTCATAATTATTTGCACAAAATAAACAATACAACAGTTATGGATCCTCAATCCATAACAATTAGTAATTAGATTGATGTTTTTCATGACTCATTTTGTTTTGCAGGCAAAATTACAAAAAATATTTAGCTTCAAAACTTACATAAAACCTGTTGCTAAAGTAAGTAGAGTCCGTTTGTAAGCAACTTGTATATTTTATTTCTTTGTGTTAGATACATAAAACGTTTATTTAAAAAAAAAAAGAATGCATAATATTGTAAATTGTAACTTACACATGCCCTTACCCTCTCCTTATTTATTAAGAGTAGGAACTTCTGACAGTGATTATTTTCCTTATTATTTAAAAGTACATCTTAAAGTCAGACCGTACCTACTCTTTATAATAATGTTATAGACCACAGCCAAGACATCGAAGATAACAAACCAAAAACAACACCATTCACTTTTACGATTCGGATAAAAAGTCCCATGCTTTGTATTTTCAAGACAAAACCTTGTCAACTTCGAGGTCGCGCCCCATAGCTACACTTTAAAAAAATTACATTCGCGTGCAAAAAAATTGTACGCACCATTTTGGTCTCTACTCCTCTTTAATAAGGGCTGGGTGTTTCGCGATTCCTATTAGAGTGTCTATGGGTGCACCATTAAATAAACATCTCGGCATCTTCCCTCAGTTATTAGCGCTCCCCCCCACCACTTGAGTCCCGCTGATACGGCACGCAGTACGGGGGCGAAATCAATTTCATTTTTCGACACGTGCATTAAATGTTATGGCGATTGAAACCGCTGGAGTCTTTGAGATCGGATGTATAAACTCCGGATTAATCAAGGTTCCTGTGAAAAAATCACCCTCTTTGGAGCTGCGCTAAACAAGTTTCCCCGTTGATTGCGATCAAGCTTTGCTTTTGGTTAGAAATACAAGCTTTTGAAATCAATGCTGTAACTTTAAATCAAAAAGCACTTTACTCTTTTTGTTTTTAAATAATTTCAATGCCACCTTTATACTTTAGAAACAGAAGTGGGTATCCTGGATATAATTGACAATAGAAGATAAAATATCATAAAAGAGGGAAAAAGAAGACTATAATAATTTTCATATTGGAACAAGTGAGAGAGTTACGTCCACGTCGCAATGCTAGAAAACGTCAAGTAAAAATATTTTCAGTGACAATAGCGAAGCAATTGCTTTAACATGCCTTCACATAAGGTGAAAAGTTATAACGTTGCTTTTCGATCTTTGTTTTTTTAATACTTGAGCGATATTTTTGTCTATTTGTTCATATTCGTAATACACCATATTAGAAGTATGTACGCAATTTTACGTAGTTGAATTAAAAACGAAGTTACAATGTACATCACTTAGTAAGTATACAGGGCTATTTTTAAAACATCAACAGCCTCCTAGGGGCTAATTCTGGCGCTCAAATACAAGAACTTTTTCTATGGGACCAACATTGAAATCACCAAAAATTATTACTTCCCCATACTAAGCCGCCACCAGCTGACATCAGTTTGTATGAAGAAGTGAATTTTTTTTTTAGGTTTTAAAGTTAGTCCCATAGAAAAAGTTGTTGTACCAAAATCAGCCCCTAGGAGATTGATGATGTTTTACAAATAACCCTGTATGAAGATTTGGATTTGAAAAAAAAAAACTGAGCGCTAGCTTCAAATTAAGTCGTGAAATATTAAAGTTCTAGAGCTAGTCAGCGATTTTTCGCCGAAATTACTGGTATTCATCTGAGTCCATACCATTTACTAAAGCGAGAAAAACTGAATGAGATAAATGCATCTACTTAGGAGGAGTGGTGGTTCTAGTGCATTTTTCGTCTCGTCGACTCACAGAAGATGTCTGTAATCCATTCTGATATCCTCGTTTTCGTTCAAAGTCCTCTCGTTTCATGTCATTACGGCAAAGCGAACAGATATACACATTGACAACTTTATATTAACCGACTGTCTTAAAAAGCTTAAAGGCTTATTACAAAGTAGTAAGGTTTAGAATCCCGAAATTTTATGGACAGCGTAAGCTAGAGACGTGGTCTTTCTTCACCATGTTTTACTGCGATTGATTCAAGCCGCAAGACGGACGCCGGACCGAGCGGGACTATCCTCTACTTATCTAATTTTATTGTCACTCCGTCGAACCCTCTGCCACTGAGACCGTTTCGTAGGAAACTAGAAAATTCTTTCTGCGCCATCCGATATTTTTATCTTGGAAGGACATCTTTATTCGCAAGCAGTTAAACTCAATTTAACAACTCGCTAGCGAGATAACCGAGCCTGGCTTGAAGCCCAAGAGTGATATAAAATGGAAGCTTAAAAATCGGTTTAATATGATTTAATAATTGCAGTCATAAATTTTGAAAATTTGATATTTTAAACCTCATTCAACCCTCATTTAAAATATATTTGATCATTTTCGAGTACAAGGCAAAAATCTTAACCTCGGGTACACCATTAAACATTATAACACACGCTTGGAGGTAAATTGTTATATTAGTCAAGGATCGAAACCGGTTAATATTTATTTCAGAATGTATAAGACCCATTTCTAATATTTGATAGTAGTTGTAAAGATTTGACCATAAAATTTAATTTGCCAAAGTTTTTAAGTCGATATTTGGAGTATATGATATTTAATTTAGCGAAAACTCTTATTATTCCGGTTAAGGTTCCATAGTAAATTAACTGGTTTCCGATCTCTGAATTATTACCGCCGAGTGATGTCGAGAAATTGATTTGATGCCCACTTGGAGAAATTGAAACGGAAATAAAGGGTGCAGAATGTATCGCTTGCAATTTTTCTATATATTTTTCGTGTGACAAAAGATATATTAACCAATTTTCAACCAGATTTTCAATTTGTTATGTTTTTTTTTCTTTGCCTTTTTTATGTAGCAGATAAAAAATACAACCACAGAGCAAGACTCAAATAAAAATATATTATTTGCATATTATACTTAGTGTAGATATTTCTGAATCTGTTTCATTTGTTTTGTCAGCTATGTATAACATTTATTTTTGTCTTAATATTATTAATTTATCCTTTGAGGGATAATCATTCAGAGTGTTAATTCATTCACGGGTTAAATAATTGATTTCTTATCTAAAGTTAATAGCTTATAAATCTTCCATAAAACCTCAAATTTTCTTAATTGGTATTGAAGTCTGAGGCACAGGACATACTAAAGAGGCGCGGCGCTGGTGGGGTCCAGCTGGGACATAGGCTAGGCGTGGGTGCGGCGCAGGAGTGGAGCGACGCCTCTTGTGTACCATGTCCTGCGTTCAAAAGTGTTTTATTTAACGCTTCTGCAAGACACAATGACAAAAAAGTTTAAAATCGTTCAAGTTTATCATTTAGTGGTATCATCATCTAGACCTATCTAGGTAAGTTTATAAGCTGTTGATTGTAGTTAGCACGAAAACAGAAAAAAAAAACTGAAATCATCTATTACATTTAATTCTAGACGTGAGGTTTCCATAATTCATTTTACACAACATTCCAGAACCCGTTTCAAATTTTTTAATCCTATTATTTCACAGATATTATTACTTCGTATAATTAAATTATTCCCAAGCCTATCCAAACAAGGCCCGAATACTCCAGATTCTGTCTCTGCTCATTTCTTCAGCGCATTAGGTATGATAATTGGGACATTTGCTTTGCGAGTGGGAAGAGATCGGGACACTTTGTAATAACGGGCACGTCGTACGTGTTTATATTCCCGAATGTAATTTAGTACACATTCTGTTGAGGAGGTTATTTGTGATTTTGTGTTATTTAAGGGTAGTAAAGAATGTTTGTAAAGATTTCTAAAAGTGAAGAAAATTTGAAACAACTGACATTTTAAAATGTACTTAATAACTCCGTATACTAAAACGCAATACCTCGTTAATTTTAGTATCTTTATAGAATAGTTAATTATAGGACGATATATTTTAATTTACAGTCTCAACAAACATCGAACAAATTGAGCTCAAAATCGATTGGAAAAATAGTTACAGTAGGTTTATGAGCCGGTGCCTGTACGTTTTTACGGATCGGTCAACTGTAACTGTTTGTTTGTCAAATACGGCTTAGTAAAAAAAATGTTGTCATCGTAGTTCCTACCCAAAGTAGTCCTTTCTTTTGCACCAGACTTCCATAGCAAAAACTGCAACAGTGGATGGTTTTCGAATTATTAGATAATATACTGCTGAAGTTTGAATTATTTTGCCTAATACACTTATTAAAGCAAAATAACACCTCTGTTTTTTATTAATACATAATCACGATGATAAATAGTGTAAGATGAAATATTTTATTCTCGAAATAAACGTCTTGGAAAATAATAATAATAACAACATTAACGCGATAATTGATTACTAACATTAGCATTTAAATGTGTTTTATTTACTAACCACAATATGAACTGTACAGTTGTTCGAAATAAACACTTTTTATTTTATTTTTATTTTTTATTTAGATGTAACCGACCAGTGAGACCATCTTTAAATGAAATTTATCATTGCTGTGATACCAGGAGTAGTTCAGAGCGCTATGATTCTTCTAAGCTGTGAAAACGGTAAGAACTAAGAACCGCTTATCTCCGGAAGGCAGGCGACCGATGCATCGCTGCGGGACGACCTCCAACATCTCTATGTCAACGTTAAGGCGACTGTACGACTGACTGATGAGTCCGAATCTGTTTCTCTAGCATTATTTAATAGTTACTTTACAATTAAAGTATAATGCGACTAATTTGCGAATGCCATTTGGATTTACATATTTCTAAGAAAATATGTTGAAATTAAATATTCAGGCGTATTACGAGTATACTTGAATAGTTATTTCGTAATGGAAATCGGCACAAAACTTTCTTGTAATGTTTTTAAACGCGCGTACATTTTTTTTGTCTGCCATATAAAATAAGTATGTTTATAGAAAGTAGGTTTCGGTGTGTAATGTTAACGTTAAATCTATATTGTGTAAATATTATTAAACGTTTACTAACAATAGATGCAGCAGAACAATAGGGAAAAACTAACGGGCAATAAATAAAAACAGCGATCGCTTTACACAATGGCAATAAAGATAAACACAGAATTAAACCTTAATACCATGTGAATTTAACGCACGCCATAAAACAGCAATGAATTTCCACCTACGTTTACAACAGAGAATCAATATGCCTTCTAACCTAAGACAGGTAGACAAAGCAGATTTGTTTTCAGCATAGACGGATAAATACCTTTTATAGAAATGTAATTTTTTGGTGGACAAGCTGGTCATACGACCAGAGGCCCAATTCCCGTAATTTGACAATAGTCGCAATCCGGTGTCAATCCGCTCCCAGTAACAGAACGATCACAAACGGTATTCTCGTAAACCCAAAAATTGCAGTTATAGATCGTAATGTGACTGAATGGAAAAAAACGTAATTAGTTTTTTTTGCTCTATTTTCAGTGTTATGGGGATAGTTTTAATAATTTTACGTCAAATTATAAGTTTACGAGAATACCGTTTGTGATCGTAATGCTACTGGGACCAGATCGACACCGGATTGCGGCTATTGTCAAATTATAGGAATTTGGCCTCTGGTAAAAGCTTCATCCCAAGTCTACCCGATCCCATCTCTATCCGATTTAAAATTACCTAACAAAAAATCACAACTCTACCCGATTTCATTCTTGCTTATAGAAAAAAGTAAGAGTACAGTTAAAAACAGTTAAAAAATAAAAACAATATTTAAAGAATTCAAAATATGTTTCAAGATACCTATTATGATTAGAATGACGACTTTTTGAGAGAAATCAGTTCGACTATTAGCAATTATTTCCTTTAATAAATATTCAAGATAAAAAATTATGTTCATAACACAATTTGTCATGTTGCATGTTTAGTAAATAACATTTTTTTTGTGATAATAGTGTTAGTACTTAGGTGTTTGAATTAAAAAGTTTTTTTTTAAATATAATATTTTAAATGTCGATTGTTGGCGCGATAAAAATGTTGATGAGTAAAGCATTTTAATATCGTTTAAATGTTTTTAAAATTAACTGTACTTTTAATCATATCGGGTAGAGTTGGGTTTTTGTGTTAGGTAATTATAAATCGGGTAGAGATGGGATCAGGTAGAGTTGGGAGGAAGCCCTGGTAAAGGTCGCAGGAAGACACTGGATGCTTCCAACCGGCCAATCTGGAAGACAATGGGGGAGGCCTATGTTCAGCAGTGGACGTCCTTTTTTTTGATTGATTTTGATTTTCGACAACAACTTTATCATTATTTGGTCATTGACATACTTTTTAGTACGAACTAAACTGAGTTTAAGTGATAAGTCATCTATCAGTTTCGGAGATAATATGTGCTCGATGGTCATTAGTTAATTCGTGTCACAGTAATATGCGCAAGTTAGTGGCACTTGCACTTGCCATTTGTAAAATGAGAAAAGCATCATCTAGACTTGCATTTTTTTGTTTAATATATAATAAAAACACATTTATCGATTTCTGACTTTTTTTTCCTAGCATATATCCCGTCTGGTAACAAACAAGGTCTGCTTTTCTGCGCATTTTCCTCTATATCGCTGGCATCTTCTTAGTTAAGATCGCAGCTCTGCATGTCTTTATAGACAAACACTCAACCATCGCAGGTTCGGCCGTCATTGCTATATCATATTATCGATGTACTCAGGTGGTCTTCGTTTAACATGTTCATATGATCATCTCGGAACTTGGGCGGCACTGACATGCTGTTTTGTAACATTTCTGATATGCATTGTTTTTATTTTAAAACACAAATCTTGATACAAAAATCTAATTTAGTATATGACCCTTAAAAACCCGTTTTAATCTTCTATCTATATAAAAGAAGAAACTGACTGACTGACTGACTGACTAACTGATATCTCAACGCACAGCCCAAACCGCTGGTGCTAGCGATTCCAAATTTGGCATGTAAAAGGTTTCTTATAAGGTCTAGAGGTGCACTAAGAAAGGGTTATTCAAACTTCACCCTATAAAGGGGTGAAATGGGGGCAAAAGCTAGTGCGTATATAAATAAGGAAACAACCTTAAATACTCCAGCTTTATCGGTTGTATCTCTGCTTTAGTGAATTGATGAAAAGTGAGTCAATGAGTAAAACAATAAAACAAATAAACTGTTAATAGTCTTAACTAAATTAAGTCAAACTCAGTTTCAGTCAGTGAGGAATTCAGAACATCTTCCTTTATAAGTGTAAGATATGCATTAAGGAGCGCGCCTTCTGCACTATTGCTATTGTATCCAAGGTACTTATAATAGCGAATCACTGTAACTCATAGGTTTACCGCGTAAATGTAGAGAGCCTACTAAAATTGGGACAATAATGAACACTCAAAACCAGCTCAGTATTTACGAGTTATGTAAATCTGTAAAATCAAAAAAAAAATCAAAATATTATGTTATTTTTAACTAAATAGAATATTGTGCCTGAGATGTAATTGACGATACTGTCAATGGAATCAGAATATTTTAATACTATCTAAATAAATAAATAAATTGTTTCCACAATCACACCAATTAGCTAGCCCCAAACTAAGCAAAGCTTGTACTATGGCGAGTAGATAACGGATAAACATACTTAAAGACATTTATAAACATCCATGACTTAGGTACAAATGCACGTGTTCATCACACAAACATTTGCCCCTTGCGGGATTCGAACCCGCAACCGCTGGCTTTGTAGTCCGGAGCGCGAACCACTACACCAGACGGTCGTCGAATCTTTTATTTATTTTCAAATTTTCTACCTCGATAATTAACACATACGAGTAAAATGGTAAAACTTGTAATTTCCCTAACAAGAACTCGTTCTCAATCCTCCAAGGTACTCGATAACGTATGACAAACGTACGAAATAGTTCGAGGCCATAAATTCATAAAGAGCATGCCCTCTCTGTCCGTACTCCGAAGCTGAATGGCGGCACTCCGGCTGACCGATGACCTCTTCATTCGAGGAGGAGAACTGTTCGAATTGTAATGGTTTTCATTAACACACTGTATTTTTAGGCTCTTCGAGCTAGAACTTAAAACAACTCAGATGTTTTCTTTTAAGTACATGAGATTGGACTAGAACATTATTCAAAAGTTCATCGGATGTAGAGTTGTTAAATGTTATAATAACAAGTTATCACACTAACAAGTTATCACACTGTTGTAGTCTCGTTATATTGCTAAACTATTTTAGTAGACTTAGAAGCAAATAAAATTTGAAAATTAAGTTTTTTTTTATAGAATAAAAATGATACATGTTTCATGTGAGAAATCTTATAAAAAACGCGCAACCCGCCTGCCAAGCGTGACGAGTATTGGCAATCCCCTTTGTTCAGCAGTGAACGTCCTATGGCTGAAATGATGGTGATAAACATGTTTCACGAAAGTTAATATATCAATCAAACATCATGGTAAACAACTTTTGTTTTATGATTTATGCCAAAAAGCATGAAAATTTATCTATTTCCCATATAAAATTACCAAACGCCGATTGAATTTGTAAAACAAAAAAATATTATGCCTATTTTTAAAAATCATAGAACAAAAGTTGTTTATATGTGGTTAAAAAGTCGTCCTTGTGTTATATGTGTGTATATTTCCAAGTTTTATGAATATAGTTTTTATATTATAAATAAATATATAAATTTCATATTAGATATTATAAATTGAAGAGTTCCTCTATTCGAGTCCAGGCTCCATCATCAGATCAACTCGATGGCATCAATTTATTTTATTGTATTGTATTGTCATTCAGATTACATACACGTCCTAATTACCAAGTTTCAAGTCGAAAAGATTTTTAGAAATTAGTAACACTGTACTTCCAAAATTTGATTACTCATTAAGTTACAATAGATATGACGACTGGGTGAAGAAAATGAAATTTTATTTAGTCCAACAGTGAGATAATCAAAAAATTATGGATATTATTTTTTTCTTTTATCAATTAACTAAAAAATTACGATGATAAAGCGCGTCAAAGTACAGAAGTAGGGCTCGTGACGTCACTTCTAAGTAAAAATTGTACCAAGACTTTATGCGACATTTCAAATCAATATATCTCTGTAATACTTTCACTATGTGAAAAAATACGTGGCCATTACGTTTTGATAATCTACCTGACAGACGACGATAAAAAAGTAAGTCGTCATCCCTATTAAACATAATAAAAGTTTGAAAAAAAAAGTATTAAATTTAGAAAGCAAAAGTGCATGTCCAATAACGCTAATTCACTTGACTGATGACCTGCTCGCCCGAGAAATTTCATGATTGTTCTCCCGCGAATAAAAAGGGAAAGTTTAAGACTTTTAATTCGGTATCCCTGTTTTTGCTCCGGCGTGACTGGGAACAAGGGTTTTAGATTACGTCTCTGGAACAGTTTTTCTTTATTTAATACGCCGATTTATATTTCAATCTTGATTTACAATTTGAAAACTAAGATTAAGAGCTATTTTGATTACAACTATAAATTAATCTTTGGGGAACTAGAGGAAAAAACCTTATTAATAAAGTACTTCATTCATGTTTTAAAGTGATGTGATATAAACAATTTTAATCTACATAGTTTAAAATGAGAAGTACTCAAATATTTTATTGACTCTCATCATTATCATCATCATTCAATGAGAAATAGGACGTCCACTGCAAACCATAGGCCTCTCCTTCCAGATTGGCCGGTTGGAAGCGGGCCGCCTCCAGCGGCTTCCTGCAACTTTTACCAGGTCGTCTGTCCACCTTGTAGGTGGACGTCCTACGCTACGCTTGCTGGTACGTGACCTCTATTCCAGAACCTTTCTGCCCCATTTGCCGTCAGTTCTACGTACTATGTGCCCCGCCCACTGCCACTTTAGCTTGCTAATCCGTTGGGCTATGTCAGCGACTTTTGTTCGTTTACGAATCTCCTTTCTTATGAGGCCCATAGTGAAAGGCCACTTATTTACTCTATAAAGGTAAAAAGGAAGAATAGTGGGAAAAGTTGGCTTCCTACTGGTACTTTACTTTTTTGTAGCCCAAATACATATTAGTTAGTAAGTAATATTCGCGTAAGTTTACTTTTTTTAACTCGGTATAGTAACGAGGGTCATTATTATTACTTTTTAAAGTAGTTAATAAGCCTCAGTGACGTAACTATGATCTCTTATAGTATTATTGCAACCTTGTTTTGTTTCTTCTGTATAGTTTGATAAAATAACAGCATTTCATGTACTGTTTGACATTCATGGTATGAGGCCCTAGACAATTGCTAAGTAGATCACTTAGACCAGACCAGAAGATAATGGTTTATAGAACTATCAAAAATCAAAATGGTTTAAGTTTTATTAGCTCGCATCCAATAGTTAAACTAAAATTGTTATACTGTAAGGGCAGATTTTTCAATCGCCAGATAAATTTTATCCGACGAATAAAAGTGACGCTTTGACACAATACATTTTCTTTAAGAAAACTGTCAACGTGTCAAATTTATTCTTCAAATAAAAGTTATCTGGCTGTTAAAAAATCGGCTCTAAGGCCCAATTCGATCAAACACAAAATTAAACCAGTTTAACTATAACAGGAATAACTTTACTTCTTGAATTTACTTTTTGATAACTTCGTTTGCGTTTTTCCAACTTACTTTAGGAATACACTATACTCAGTTTTATTTTATTGTGAATGATGAACGAATGGATTAACCTACTAAAATCTATGTAATCTATTTCTTCTAGGTTGTCATCAATTGCCACAACAATTAAACTTTGTGGGATAACAGAATGCCAATAGTAGATTTGAAACTTAACTTAATTTGGTTTTAACTTGAGAGTATACCACTACTTACTCTAGATTAAGCAGTGGTATACTCTCAAGTTAAAACTTACACCAGCTTGGTCGAATCCGGTCTTAGTAGATTAAAAATTCACGTCTTGCCTCTAATAATGCGCCCAGAAACAAATGAACCCGCACAAAAACACCTACACATTGAAATGCACACATGCAACGTTCCCCTAGACACTGAATAGCATAAGGTGAGTGAGTAGAAGTTACCCAATGGTCCTTTGTTAGAGCAACGTGTAAGTAGCCGAGTTGTCTCGCAGCCCGCGGCGGTACTAGACGGCTTGATTTGCATCCAGACAGATGCCGACACACGTGTGAAACGGAACACAAAGGATTTAAAATTACGACCGCAATATCTTTTGTGGAATGTTTCAAGATTTTTGAGGACGTTTTATTTATTTGACTGAAATAAAACGTACGCCGAGATGAAAATGAAAATGCGATTGCAAGCCAGCTCACGCTCAGTTTACTATTAATGTCAATTATTTGACTAGACAGTGACTGATTTGTGATCTTTTGCGCCTGGACGACTGACCGTAGCGTATCAGCGGTCGTGGGTTCGAATCCCACGTATATCCAAATAAATGTAAGATTTAATTTTAAGTATCCACTATCGTAGTAGTAGTAGTAGTAGTCACCATAATACAAGCTCTGCTTAGCTGGGACTATATAATTCGTGTTGTCGAATAGATAAATAAATAAAATTGTATTTGACACAATCCAGTTTTACATTTTTAAATCGTCAAAGTACCAAAGAGGCCAAAGATAAATTTATTTATCTTAAAAATTAAAACTTAAAAATTACTAACCTAACATAATCCATTCTACACTAACAAAAATAATGACATCGTGATTGATTTTAATAAAGTTAAGAGGCCGTGCACCTAATTTCAGTCCAAAATTATACAATTATACAGTTCTTTCCTTGTGTGCGTCTATGATGCGGGATAAAGCGGCGACAATGTTGATCCTTTACAAGATAATATTGATAATTTATTAGGTAGTGGACGTCCTAGGTTCCTAGGTTTAAAAAACGATCGGTTTTGCGCGCTTGATTTTTTTATAGTTAATTTAAACTTTACCATTTGTTTTTTTTATAAAATAAAAATTGTTATATTTCAAAAGTATACCTGAAGATTATTATGTAGTTTTCAAATCTTATAAAAGTTGTTCATAACGACAGAAATAAAAGATATTTGAATGGAAATTTCTAAAATTTTATGTTATTTCAGCATTTTCTTTCTGCTATATTTTGTAAGAAAGTAAAAAAAATATGTACAACTAGACCATATTTTCAATTTAATGTTTTAATCGAATCGTCAGGATAACTTATAGTCTCTTGTAAACCGATGTTCAAACGTACCTCTTACGATTTTTTTCCGAAAAAAGGGTAGTAATTATTGGTGATTTACCTTTATTTTTGAAGTGATATAAAAAATCCATTCGCGCTACATGCATGAATAAGAATTAATCTTTTAAAACCACGTGTTATTTTGATTCAATTATCATTCACGTCCACTGTTATTCACTGTTGTACGTGTATTCACTGTCACGAAATATGACGATTTCTAGGACGGCCTCTTAATAACTAACTATAAATATCGTGGTTCATTAAAGAGTTTAATAATTATAATTACATACATAACTAAATTACTCGAACTTGGTTTTCAAAAGGCTTTTAATCTTTCGAGCTTTCAAGCTCTATCCCCTGGGTCGTCCTGGGGTACAAACGGATAATTTCAGTATGATCAGTCTACAAAATTTCTTAATGACAGATGAACCATTTCGTCCATTATCCAGTTTATTAGGTTAGGTAGTAATTTGGCTCTAAACTACGAAAAATCAAAGTAACTATAAACTCTTCTATACAGTTTACAGAGAAATTCGGTATTATTAAACTAAACAAACTGGCTTGTACTAATCGCAAAATTTTATATTTGATGTCACACACAAGAGCACGGTAGCTCTTACAATGAGTAAATTATGTAACCTGAGTAACCTGCATTGTATGTACCCTGCAGAGTAACTTTTCGATTGGCATAAAGTTAGGCGCACCGGCTTGATCAAATTATTCCTAAATTAAGGCTCTCACGTGTCAGAGTTACGTTTTCAGTTGTGGACTTCTTATGAGGATTAGTTTTCATGGGTCTCTCTTGAGCCTCAACTAAGTCCTGAAAATTATTTGATTCAAATTAACAAATTACTAAGAGTGTAGTTTCTGTTTAAAATAAAAAAATTAAAAGTTATAAAAGTATTTTACTATCATTAGAAGAGCAGATCTGATTATATTCAGTTTAGTTAAATAGTATCAACTTAGATATTTCATAGTAAATTAAATTTACTGTAAGATATTTTGTTACGAATGCATAGTACTAAAATGTTATCAATATTTCCTATTTTAGCTTCATCGTTCATCATTTCAGCCATAGGACGTCCACTGCTGAACATAGACCTCCCCCAACGCTTGGCAGGCGGATTGGCGAGCGCAATTTTTTACACGTAGACGCTGCTGCCCGTCTTGTGCTACAGGAATTAGTCGCCTCTTATAACACGCCTCCTGTTGGCAGTGGGGATGTGTATTCTTTACGGCCGTCCCCACACGGCACTATAGCTCAACCAATATAAATGTATTCTTACTGATCAATCAACGCTGACTATTGAAGAATGCCACTTGGCGTTTAGACAACCATTTCCACATTTTTATTTTGTGTAATTAAGTTTAACACCACCATGAATGCCATAGGGGTCTTCCATTGTGCCTAGTTTCTAGGCAAGACTTAAATAAATCCTATCTTCTCTACAAAACAGTAGACGCATTTTAACCCAACATTTTCATAGCAGCAGTATTCATAAATGAATAAGATAACCAAAACTTTGAGTGGTGCACCTTACATTAATATTTAACTTGCCATGCTCTATCAAAACTTAAAACCTCTAGATGGGACAAACTTGTACATTCAACAAGAGTACGGGAAAGTTGGTATACATTTCACAAGAGAAGGCTGTAGGCATCCGCGTTGCCAATGCAAATGTAGCGAGGACTTATTATGAAGTTGCCACACATACTTCGTAATCATTATTGTCAACTCGACTAGTGTTGATTTATAACTTTACACGATGGCAGCTACTAGATCAAGCAAACTAACTAAAATTCGAGTATGACTAGGTACTGTTATTAATTTACCTAATATACCAAAAGAGTAAAATAGGGATAAGCCGTATTTTTTTATTCAGGCGAAGTCACTGGTACAGTCAACTTCATTGTAAGGAGTTCTATTGCTCACATACTACAAATTTCTGGGACCAACATTAAAAACGCAAAAAATACGTTTATATTTACAAAGATATAGCGTCAAATACACATACATACGGCTACCTTTTACAATAGCATGCTATATTTAAACACACAAAAATATAAAAGATAAAAGAAAAATATAAAAGAAAGATAAATACAAAACCAGTGGATATTAATACCACAAATCATCGGTTGATATACTAAATAGTTACCATGTCTTCAAATATTATTGAAGTGTTCTGACTAGACATGAAATGCATTTTAAGAACAAAAAATGTTACTTGAGCAAAATACGAAGTTTCCTATTTCGCGACATAAGTAAATTATAATATAGCATGACGCTCACATGGCACTCACAAACGCGGAAGACAACAAATCCGCAATAGTTGTTGAATTTCAAAGCTGCTGACAGTTTAAACAAGACTACTAGTAGAGAAGTAATCTTGTTAGCTAACAACCTGCGAGGGAAGGGCTCTTGCGCTAAAGTTAGGGCAATTCCCTTTACTTAGGAGGAAAGTTCGGGCAACACCGGTCCTGTAGATGTGATGGTGTTATTATGCGGCAATCGGGATGTCTTACAAGTGGCGGAATTTGGTTTTGAATACATAACTTACGTAATCAGGTAAGATTTTATATTACAATTATTGTTTTTTTGGGATTCTTACCAATTAAATCTATGAAGCATTTCTTATTTAATTAGAAATGTTTATCGAGTAGAAATACCTATAGATATGATTCCGTTCCCGCCTGTAGCAGTAGGCAACAACACCTGCCATCGGCCCCGTTGCGCTGCAGTCTGAGGTCGCAAGGTATGATTTTCGAATTGTTTAGACGCCATATTTACCTACTTGAATCAGTTGATTTCATTAGATTCTACCTATAAATTGCATGTTTTGTAGGTAGTAAATAAATGCAAAGGGTCCCGGATTCGATGCTGGGTTTTTGGCAATAAAAAAACAAACTTTTAAAGATAGGTTCGGATCTGGGTGTACTGACAAAACACTCTTACAATATTTATTGTCTGGTACCTCGTAACACTACAATTTTAATTCTTTACTGCAAGACCATGATAATCGAAAGACAGCTGGCGCTATTACCTGCCGCTGAAAACGGCGATCGGGATTTTACTTTCATCATAATTATCCGCCTTTAAAAGTCTACTGTTGGTCATAGGCCTCCCCTTGGGCCTTAACATTATACCATCATATTAAGGTATACATCTTTATTTTCTCAAAGAATACATTAATATTCACTTATAGAAAAAACACCTTATTGCGCATAACCTAATATTTAGCAATCATTACTTAGGTCTTTTAGAATCATTTAACTCCACCAGGGCCGAACAATGCGCTCAATGCAACATTAGGTCATTGACTGAATTGCAAAATCCCACAAATGGGCTATTACAGTGACATACTCTTCACCACGTCGCCATAGTTCACGTGCCCGCGCGTCTGAGCGCAGATGGAATGACTTTAATTACGTGTTCCAGCGGGCTTTAGGTATGGCAGCCCCGGCTATGGTTCAGGGAATGGGTTATCAATTTTGGAAGTCAATTTTAACTGGGTACAAGATGACCGAATGATTGAGGAAATCGTTTTAATATGATGCCCATGAACATGAAACTGTAAACATTTATGTGAGTGGCCTTAACCTCAAAAGCACAGAAAATTGTGAATTATTTATTCTCTTGCGTGTCGCAATTTTTTTTATAGATTTTCCAGTCTACAGTGGGTAAGTCGCACCTGAAGGGTACGTAAATGTATTTTTTCTTCCAACTTTAATGTTAGTACTATTGTGTAAGTTGCTCTTCGAGATTGTTATGTCTTTTTGAGATTTTTCGAAGTATTTATTTCTTGATTCTTTGAGGACTTCAGTTTTTGATACTAATTGTGATTACTCGGAGGTAGTCAATATTGCTAAGTTTGTTGAACGTGATTTCATCCCCATTTACTTTCAATTAACAACAGACGGATCTTGACGTAACATCAGAATAGGTTAATAGGTTTGCTTCTAACAAGACACTTTTACTGAGCAAATGAAAAAGTCTTCAGAATTATTCTTCATTAGGTATTTCAAGTTTTGCGAACGTCGAGAATTCGTAAACGTTTATTAGTATTTAACAAATTACGAAACGTTCTAAACCCTACACCTCCAATATACCTACATAATATCCTAAGGCCAAGTTTACAAGAGCAGATTTTATGCGGAAATATAAATATTAAATAAAATGTTCACAAATTACAAATGAAATTTTGATGATATGACACAGACAGGTGTGTTCTGCGACAATGAAAATGTGTGAGCCAATATATTTAGTATACTTCTGAAACGTGTCCTTGTGAACTTAACGAAAACTTAGATCGATGAGGTAGCAGTTAACACTAAGCAGCTTGTTAGTAAAACTAAAACTGTAGGAAGGTACACCTACATCAGCGGAGGCGCTTCGTAAGTTCGCTCGAACTTTGATGGCATTGATCAAATTAATACTGCTCGTCGCGCTCGCTCCATCAGCATTCGCTCATTAGTGCGCGCCGAGTTCAGCAGTACCGTTACACAAAGCACAACAGAAGTTTTCGATGTTATTTGAGATTATGAAGTGGTTAGTTTCTATCGAACTTTAGGTATGGCTTAAGTTTGTCTTGGAGGTGGCTTAGAAACTTTAATCGCGATTGACAAATAATAATCAAGCGAACTGTAAAGGATTAAAGATTTACAATCTTGCTCATCAGGCGCACCGGTGAGCCGCGTGGCGCTCGACGTGTTAAATATCTATTACTATAGGTATACATGAGGTACAGGCGTTCCCAAGAGAACGAAAGGCGTTACCGTTAACCGGTGATACAATAGCATTCATACATACAAAAAAGCCGTATAAAATAAAAAAGATTAAATTTTTAAAATATCATTAAAAAATCGACATCCAGCCCGTCCCTCACCGAGCAAACGAGACAGATTAGCGACGTTGCCTGTTTGCGAAGCGCAAATACGATAGTTACTATTTCGCGCTATAATTTTATTTTTAATCAGAGGCCCAATTCCCGTAATTTGACAATAGCCGCAATCCGGTGTCGATCCGCTCCCAGTAACATTACGATCACAAACGGTATTCTCGTAAACTCAAAAAATGCAATAATAGTTCTAAATGTTACTGAAAATGATAAATTATATTTTTTTGCTCTATTTTTAGTCGTATTGGGATAGTTTTGATAATTTTACGTCCAATTAAAAGTTTACGAGATTACCGTTTGTGACCGTGTTCCTGGTCTGTTGATGCGGATGATGTTCCTGGAAGCGGATCGACACCGGATTGCGGTTATTGTCAAATTACGGGAATTGGGCTTCTGGATGTTTCTATTTTTTTTTTATTTGAATTTTTGAATTTTTTTACTTTGATATTATTTATTTTGATCTATTAATAAATAAATAAACGCGTGGGTTTTTTTTTTATACTGTATAAAGATAATCAAAATTACATAAATAAAAAGATTAATTAAGAAGGTTACGTTGGTAGCATTGTCTCTCAGGATTCTTTAAACCCTATTTCCCAAATGAAGCTTAAACATTTTCTTTTCATAAAAATGGCGAGCATAAATTAATATACTAAATATAAATAAATATTCACTGGATTTTCTACATCTATTCGACATGTATTCGACATGTGTGCCTAAGTGAGCGTTATGTAAACGAAAATTAATATTACTATCACTTATGAATATTATAGCGACATACTGAATCTATACCGCTTCACCCGTCACTGATGTACTATGTATTTACTTAGGGATTATGTAAAAGCATAAATATTATAGGTATTCATGTTTCGGGTAGCAATCGCTTAGTATTAAGTCCCGCCTAAGTAACTAATAACCAGAGGGAACTGTCTATCTCTTTAATTAATGAAGTAAGCTTCGCAGAATTAGTTTTAGAGGGAGATGTTATAATGTAAATATTTACACAGAGACTAAAATTACTTAGTTCTAATGTACATAAACGTTGATAACCTAAGTCGAAATTAATGGCTTTACAAATTTATGTGGCGTAAACTGTAGCGAAATTTGAAATTTAAGGAGGAGAGAGGAGAGAACTTAAAGATAATGAGACATGTTCTGGCCCCATATGGGCCAATAATGTTATTATTGACGTTCTTAAGTGGCAATTTTCCGACCGAAATTCAATAAATGATTTTTGACTTTTGACTTTTGACTATCGCAGGTATACGAATAGGTAATAATATAGGCTATGAGTAGATAAAATATTGTTAAGGCAACACTATACACTAATGAAATGAAATTAAATTTGATTTTGAGTAGGGTACACTGAAGATAATCGTACAAAGAATATTCCGCCTATTCAGCTATTATTAATAACATGCAAATTCCATTACAAAAACAATAATTGTCTGGTTCAATACAATATATTTTTTTAGATTAGCTTCGAGTAATAAAAATTTAATGTACTACTTTAAACTACACGGGTACACGTACAACCTATTTTGTAAATTGGCTTTCTCGATGTTTCGCTACATTCGTTCGTACAAAATCAAGGATTAATACCTAACATTACCGTGATAATGAAAAAAAGGTTAAAGTTAAACTGTTTTAAGAGGTTAGGCTCAAGTGATATCGATAGATAAGAGATTACATTGATATTAAAGGTCTGTAATTGGTTTTCAACCAGTTGGAAAAAAAAAATCGCTTCGATTCGATTTTGAGAGAGCTCGAAAACAAAACCTATCCACGCTGGGCTGCAATTCGATGCCCTAATCGGATCGATTAAGCCAATTGTGAATGTTGACGTGCAGACTGCTCACTTGTCACGCCGAGAACTCGATTTGTAGGGATGGGTGCATGGTATCGCCAGATGTCACCACCATAGCATGTTGGCCGATGCGTGCCATAAATATTGGATTGTGCGAAAAATTCTCGAAGCTAGAATTGAATTATTCGAGAACTTATCGCACAAACCCTGTAAAATCGTTTTTTTCTCCTTTACGAGGAAATAGCTATCAAGAATTGTGTTCAACGTTTATGCCTATGTTTATGTAAGTATATTTTAGTTACTTCTCATAAGGGTATTTTCTGATCAAAGATTTCTCTGGTTCTCCCTCTTATTGACTATGCTGATGTGTGTTACCCTGACTTAAACCAAGTCCTGCTCAACAAGTTGGATCGTCTAGTCAATAATGGTATTCGATTTATTTACTGCTTACGCAAATTTGACCATATATCCGTGTACCGTACGCAGCTTCAATGGCTTCCCCACTCTCTTCGGCGCAACGTCAGAATTTTATCCGCTCTTTTCTCGATATTAAATGATCCTAGTTCACCTTCTTATCTTAAATCCCAATTTACTCTTCTTAGTTCGACGCACTCCCGTCACTTGCGTTCTTCTAATAGACTGACTCTCTCCACTCCTTCTCACCGCACTGGTTTTATTTCCAACTCTTTTCTCCTTCAATCAATTCGGCTTTGGAACTCTCTCCCCGAAAACATCAAACAAGCCCCTTGTAAATACTCTTTTAAGAAACTTGCCCGTGCTCATTTTCTTTATAAATTGAAATCATCATCTTAAACCCTTAGGTATTGTAGTCTCATGATCGTCGTCATATTTATTTACGTATGTATTTTGCCTATGTAATCTATGTATGATAGTATTTAGTTTATGTATATCGTTATTTACTGTATGTAGTTTATGCTTTTAAAAATAATTTCACAATTACCTTTCATTTGAATTTGTATCGCCTATATCGCATCGCCCACAAAACATCTCTGTTTAGCCTAATGGTCGACTGGTAGAGAATGCCTCATGGCATTAAGTCCACCTTTTGTATGATTTTTTAATCTGTGCAATAAAGTCTAAATAAATAAATAAATAAACACCTTACCCGAGAGCCAATTTAGAAATCTCAGAAAAAAATATTATTAAATTTGTTACACGGGTTAACTTTTAAGATATATTGGCCTCATAGGATATAGTTGATTTATTAAGCCAAATGAATAAATGACATTATTAAGAATATTTTACATATCTATTGCAACAGTATAGGTGTTTTTTAATAGGTGAACATTATTTTTGTACGTTAAGCTCATGGCCAAGTTACTGAAAATGCTGCAAATATTTTTGAATAATATCCCAAATAATGTGCACAGTGACGTCCTCATGTGAGCACACGTTGAAAATGAAAAAAGGTGCAACGGAAGCGGCAATTTTTCACTCATCGATAACATTTATTGGACGCATCGGCCGTCATCCGTTACGAATTTACGACGATACGCGTCGCACGCAGCGCAGTCGCATTGCCGGCGACATTTGGCGATACGTGAGCTGCTCTTTGATGCGTGCGGAACGAAAACTTGCCAATGACAGCGAATTTCTACCAGACAGTATTATTTTTATCCATTTAACGATTAAAAGTCAAAAAAGAAGGAAAAAAGTAAAGTAGGCTTTTTGCGTGAAGGACGCAGTCGCAAATGAAATCTTAAATTTATCAGCATTAATATCATTTGGGCAGTTGAGAAATGTTTAAAAAAATTACAACGTTTAATAGCAGTAAATGTTTATGCACACTGTGTGGGCACACTTCATAAACACTTACTGCTATGAAGCAATGATATGTCAGATAAATTAATGACTGTGCATGGCCTGTAAGTATAGTACCTATAAATAAATAAATAAAGATGCGTAAGACAGTGTTGCCTTACTCATATTTATGTTGATTAGTGCATACCAACTGTCATAGTCTTGAAGTAAGGACTAAACATCCTTGTTTGATGTCCAACGATGTCCAAGACAATATTTTTTAGCCAAAGGCATAGGTATCACTCACACCAGTTAATTTAGAAAAAAACGTTTTCTGATTAACCTTACTGGGAATTAGCCCTTTGCGTTCAATGCGAGTCCGCGCCAGACGTTAATCGAGTCGTCAAATTTAATTATTTTGATTCGTTTTATTTTTATTTTAAAGATTAAAATAGTTTGTCATTATAATACAGTCATTGATTACAAATGCCAAACAAAAAAAAATAAAAAATAACAATGCTAGAAATAAAAAAAAATTAAATAAATATTGAACAACATCTTATACATTGCTCTGATCTTATGATAAGTAGCTTAAGCATTGTGTTACAGATATCAGAAACAACGACGGTACCACAACACCCAGACCCAGAATTACACTATAAACTAAAATTATTCACCAATTTCAACACACACATTAGTTTAATTGATTATAATAAATTTAAAACCGTCATATCACTGGGATACCTCCTTATTTTTGCTAATATTCTTAGAAAGACGAGTCAATCGCTTTCCCATTAATTTCATTTATTTACTGTCACACTTAACATGTGCATTAGGTTTTATGAATTTATACTATAGAGTACATAATATGGGCCCAGACAGGACACAGCAACAGGATATTCTGGCCATTAAGGTAATTTTACTGTGGGGCCAAAGTTGCAACATGAGAAGAAGAGAAAAATATGCAATGCTCCATAAATTATCGTCGAGGTACCTAAACTATTGAATATGGAAAGGTAAACTTTTTCTTCCGAACTTCTTTTTGTCATAGTATAGTAAAAAATATCTTGTTAAAGACATACCAGCCGCGCTGTATACCATCTACGACTAATCTGAAGTCCGTGTAATCATTTGAAACATTTTCTCATTACTTAGCCGTCATTCATTAGAGCTTTTCCGACAGTAGCTAATGTAACCAGCTATTTAAACTCTTCACGTGAACAAGGTGCTTAAAACACTCTACATTAAAAAATTCAAAGTCCAGTGTTGCCTTAAATTTACGAGAATAAACACCTAGAACGGAACAATAAGGAATGTTTTATTTTTGGATGTGAAAGGATAATTATAGTATTTAGGTATTCAACATGCTATTCTTTGCTTGAAAAAGGAAAAGGCAGTCCGTAACTTTTTACACTGATAAACTTTATTTTTGTTTCGTATTTCAGACTACAGTGCATTTTAGATTTGTATATCCACATTGCGTGTTTGCATTATTTACCTAGGTATGTACTAGCACAACATGCATTCAACTTTATGGCTTTATTTTTCTTAGTTTTATTCAACAAATAAGTTTAGTTCCCACAATACAAGCTTTTTGTTCGTGTATAAATATCAGTTTAGTTTTTAAAATTAAATTAAAACAAATCAAAGAATTTATTTGCATGAATACAACACAGTATCGATGTTATAGTTAGGGTATGAGGTCATAGTATTCAGCCTGGTTACAAGTGTGCAAATCTTAATTACTAGGTTATAAATATTGAATCAATAATTTATACATTGCAACATTACACACTATATTATAAAGACAAGAAAGCAGATATATACCGTGAATGCAACATTATCAACTACCCTTTATAATCCATGTATTCTGGAACATTGTAAAAGCACCTCTCATTCGACCATTTCTTTAGACTATTTTTGAATTTATTATAGTTTAATAGTTTTAAATATATAATTTATTGTATATTTGTATACACATATTGTACGCATTTACCCATATATGTATTTATGACATGCCGGTTTGTACAATTTATATAACTGGTTGGACCTAACTCGTCTATTTGTGTTTTCTATGTACCATAATTGTGTACTATAATTGTTAAATTCATTGTACTTGTTTTTCAGTAATATAGTGTGCATGTTATTTTATATACAGGGTGTCCCGTAACTCAAAATAACCTTGTAACTAGGTACTTATTGTATAAATCATAGTGAAAAACTTTTGTTTTATGACTTTTGCAAATTTTCATGAAAAATTTATCAACTTTCAAAAAAAGTTAAGCCGATTTAATTTCTTAATAAGAACTAAAAAATCATATGCTTATTTACAAAAACAAGATTGTTTACTATGATGTATAGATTATGTAGTTATGGGACAACCACAACTATACTCTGGGACGAAGATGAAAATCCGAAAAAAACATTGATGTTGTTCAATGTTCCCACAGAACTCATTTAGTATAGGGCCGATTACGCGACTTTGATGCTGACCCCCTTAACTCGTTAAGGATCTCATGAGACCGCATAACAATGGAATTTCTATTGTGTCTCGTTCTATTCTATTATAATCTTTTTAGATAAACATGATTAAACTAAAGACTACTACTTGTGTACTGTAACTAAAGACGAAAGTCAACAACTAGTGATGACCTCTGGAACTCACATGTAGCTTCTCACTATAAGCCTAAGTTTAAGGTTGCAATAGCGTGCTATAGAAAGGGCTATGCTCGGTGTTTCTTTGCGAGATCAAACCTTAATAAATCCGTAAACGAACAAATGGCGAATGGCCGATGGCGCAGAAATATTCTAGAATGGAGGCCACGTTCTTGCAGGCTTAAGACAGACGACCTGGTAAAGGTTACAGAAAGCAGCTGGATGCAGGCTGCTTCCAACCGACTTAACTGGAAGTCATTAAGTCTACCTACCTATGTAAAGCAGTCGACATCTTATAGCTGAAATGATGAAACTTGAATGTTTTTTTTTTCGTCCTGCATGCATTCCATAGACATACGTCTGCAATTAAACTATGGTAAGTTGTTGTGCGCACGCTAGGAAAGGTTTTTAAATTTAATCAAAGACCCCACTCTACTAATTTGAAGGTAACAGCTAGTGTACTCCTCCTAACTACACTTAATAATATTATTAACAATGTTTCGATTAATAATATACAATTACATACGGTTACATTGCGAAGGGGTGCCAAATTTAAAAAATTAGATCCAGGGAAACAATGTGAATAAGCGTCTTAATCGCTTATTATTATTAATAATAATCGTACGTTACTAAATAAATACTTTAAAATATCCGAAAATAAAGTCAATCGAGAGACTACGAAAGCCGCTCGGTCATTCACCAGAGGCATAGGTACGGCGAGCTAACAAGGACCTTACGCAGTGCACATAGACGGTGCAATTTTTTCATGAATAAGTTAAATTATCCACGCGTACGATTTTTAACAGAGGATATAATAATTAAATGTGGATTATTTTTTTTTCTTTGTAATATAACCCTGCAGATACACTGACGTTTCACCATTAATTATTTGTGTATTATTTATTTATTTTATTTTATTTTTATTTTATTTATTGAGAAACTCAACAGCTTTATTACAATGTACATATTAGCCTAGTTTAACAAAAGTGACACTTAGCCAATAACAGAGTTTCATAACATGCTTAATTTGTATTCGTACAAAGTTTCTTATTATAAGTAACAACAAAGTTAAACATCATTCATCCAGATGTGGCAAAAGTTGCTAGTTCTAACCAAGTAAGAGTACTGAAAAATTTTATTTTTATTTTTTATTAATGTGAGTAGATGTATTTGATGTATTTGAGATAGTGCCGGTTGCCGCAAGCACCCGTCAAATAGAAAAAGAAAAGTCGCCCATTGGCTCATGGCACCTTACGCCAATAAAGGCGACAGTGAAAACCTGACAGGTGCCTGCAGGCAACCGGCACCATCACAATAAGTATAGGTATGTAGGACAGTCTTCAAGTGAAACTCGGTAAAACTTTGAAATTGGGTATTTATTTCTTAAAAGAAAATGACTTGATACAAAATACGTCTTAACTTTTTTGCACACCACGAACGACAACCGAACTCTTTTTAAAATCTGCTACTCATTCCCCAGACACACTACAATATTTTTAAAATCATTCTTCCTCTTTCACTCTCGCTCATACTGGCAATCACTCGTTCTCTTTTACCCGGTCATACGTCATCCTGTCATTCCGTTCCAGTCAGCACTCATATCCTACAGATCGGCCTTCCTGCACAAAGTCTGGCCTCAGACTTATCTCTAGTATACATTATAAACATAGTTTTTACTTTAATTATTTGACCTTTAAACATTAGCAACATTATGTAGACACAAATATTACAGTTGGATATTTTATAAGAGACAGCATAAACACAACATTAGAGACTTAAGGTAGAGTTTAACAAACAATCTTAATAATTTAATAGTAGTTAGTTTAGATACAGATTGACAGACTATAACTTAACAAAGTGCATAGCAAACACAGTAAATATTTGAAGGAAACCAAACAAACAAAAGAATTGGTTAAATAAATAAAATAAAACAACATGAAAATTACCTAAATTTTGTCTGTGTTGTTAGGCCATCTTTTTATGTGGTCACATGAGGTGGTGGTGGTTCTAGGTCCTTCAGTGGAGTCATCTACCTTCTCTACCTGGTACCGATCTTTTCCTGTAGCTCTCACTATCTCATATGGACCTAGGAACTTGGGTTTCAATTTCATGCCTACTCCAAACTGCGTTCTCTTTATCGCAACTAGATCACCTTCTCTATACTTGGTGCTCTCCTTTCTCTTCCTATTGTAAATTCGTCTGTTTTCTTCTTGTATCTTCAATATTTGTTCTTTAGCTTTTTTCCTGTTTTCCTCCCTAATTAGCATAAAATTGTCTCTGTTTTCTTGTTCTAACAACTCGTAGACTTCAATATCTTCCTTCAATTTCATTTTTGTACCTAAAAGTAACTCAAAAGGTAGTATTGATGCTTCTCTGGTACGTACTATTAATGCATCTCTGTATCTGACTGACGTGTCTATACCACTGTGTAGGATTTTCTATGCACAGTTTGGTAAGCACTGATATAATAACTCTGTGTATTCTTTCCACTTGGCCGTTGGCTCTCGGCACACCAGTAGTTATCTTTACATGTTCAATACCTTCTTCTTTGCAATATTCTTCAAATTGCAGGCTTGTAAATGCAGTACCTCGGTCAGTTATTATTCGTGATGGATTTCCGAAACATTGTTGATGTATTTCTAATTTATTGATGGCCTCTTTGGTAGTAGTGCTCTTTACTGGAAACAGCCAAACAAACTTGGTGAAAGCATCCACCATGGTGAGTATATGGTTGTACAATTTTTTTTGTCTCTGTCATAGGACCTATGTGGTCTAAATGTAGAGTATGGAAAGGGGTTTCATCCTTCTCTATGGGATTTAGAAATCCTTCAGCCTTTCCTCGCTTTCTTTCTGCGAGTAAACATGGAATACAGGTTAAAAGGTACTCTTCAATCTTCTTTTCTAAATTTGGAATGTAATAGTCTTTACCAATCAGCTCTAACATTTTTTTCTTGGCAAAATGGCCATTCTCATGTGCTCTCTTTATAATCTCATTTTCCATTTTCAATGGAATAACAAGATGCTGTTCATTGCCTTTGTAGAGCAAACCATTTCGCACATAGTAGTCCTCGTACTTCATGTTTTGAGTTAGTATCTCCATGATCGCCTTTAGTCCTTCATCAGCAACTTGTGCATTTTTGATTCTGTCATGAAGAGCTTTATTAGAATCTCTCAAAATTGCTACATACGGATTTCGGCTGAGAGCGTCCACATGTCGCATCTGACTTCCTTGTCTATGCTCTATTGTGAAGTCGTACTCTTGTAGCATCAGGATCCATCTAGCAACTCGGGTTGACATTGCCAACTCTTTTTTGTTGAATGTCATCTGAAAAGCTTTACAGTCTGTTACTATTTTGAAAGTTTTTCCAAAAAGATAGCATCTGTACTTTTTTATTCCTTCGATGATAGCTAGGGCTTCAAGCTCATAGCTTGTATATTTACTTTCAGCTATACTCGTTTTTCTACTAAGGTAAAAAACAGGATGAAGCTGGCCGTCTTCCAAGCTTCTTTGCAATAAAATAGCAGAGTATGCTATGCTGGAGGCGTCTGTGTGAAGTTCAGTATGTAAATTTGGATTGTATATTTTTAGTACAGGGTGACAGGCTAATTTAGTCTTTAGTTCACAAAATGCATGTCTACATTGGTCATCAAATTGAAATGTACTATCTTTTTTAAGTAAATCTGTTAGTGGTTTGGCCAAACTGGCGTAATCTTTGATGTATTTACGGAAATATGAAGTTAAACCAATGAAGCTATGTAGCTGTTTAATATTAGTTGGTTCTGGAAATCTTACCACAGCATCTGTTTTTTCTCGAGTTGGTCGAACTTCACCATTTTCAATAACATGCCCTAAGTACTCCACTCTTCGTTGAACTAGTTGAGATTTTTTCCAGTTTATCTGCAGGCCATACTGGGATGCTACATCCAGAACCTCAGACAATCTGGTAACTGCGTCGTTTTCGTCAACGGCTGGAATAATCAGATCATCAATAAATATTATCACAACTCCCTTCGCAATGAGGTCTCTGAAGATAATTGTGATAAATCTGGTGAAAACCTTTGGACAGATGGAAAGACCAAATGGTGCTTTCAAAAATTCATAGTGCCCAGTCTGTGTAATAAAGGCTGTATACCTTACAGAGCTCTCTTCCACAGATAAATGAAAATACCCATTTTTTAAATCAAGCGTACTGAATACTCTTGCACCAACTAACTTATCAATGTGGTCTTCTACTATTGGTAAAGGATATTCATCCTTGATGATTTTTTTGTTCAAAGGCCTGTAGTCAACACATACCCTTAGTTCACCGTCTTTCTTCCTAACCAAAACAATTGGACAAGCATATTCTGAGTAGCTTACCCTAATGATTCCTTCATCGAGCCACTTATTCACCTGCTGATCTACCTTTTCTTGTTCGATTGGAGCTAGTCTTCTTGGTCGCTGAGCCACTGGGATGTCATCTTTGAGAAGTATCTTTAACTTGATCGGAGCCTCTTTCGATTTTTCAGGTTTATATGACTTCACCAAATCATTCACACGTTGTTGAATGCCCAAACTCACCTCATTACCTACAACAAGAGAATCACACACACATATTTCATACATCCAACTAGTAGCCGGCTTTAACCTAACTTTGTTGCGTTCTAGGATAACTACACAATTTTGCAAAAACTCCTGACCAATTATCATATAATAAGGCATAGCGTCCTTAGGTACGATGTAGAATAGCACGTTGTCATAGCACTGTCCATCTATTTCGATATTTAGTCGAATACGTCCCAAACATTTCACTTTTCCTTCGCCCAGTCCCGATAATGAAATGTCACTTTTGTCGAACTCTGGCGCATTTAATTCCGCGTAGCACTGCACTGAGATTAGATTTATATCACTGCCCGAGTCTATTAGCGCTTTAACACTTTTTCCTAACACTTCCACAAGTTTTATCGGTTTCGTAATTTCATCTTTATTGTTGTTTACGCAAAACAACTCTCCAGATTTGACATTGACAGATGTCAAAGGGTCGTTGGCCGCCATGTCCGCCGCAGTGCTGCCAACCTCACCGCCGTCCATAGTGCAGTCATTCGTTCCGTTCGTCATTCGTCCGAAACAACTCCGTTTGACGCCAGCGCCATCTGCGTCATGTTGTCGCTGCCATCTTGCAGGGTTACCAACCTCGCTACTTGCCGCTGCATTCAGATTGCTTCCGGTCGGTCTTGTTGCATTTCCGCTTCCTGAAGTTAATGCTGAAGCTGAAGGGCAATTTGGAGCAATATGGCCGAATTGATTGCACTTAAAGCACTTCAGCCCCTTCTTCTTATGCGGACAATCGACTGATGCATGCTTCATTTCCCCACAGTTGAAACAGCGTGAAACGCGTCGATCTGGCTTGTTTTCGTACTCATGCCTGTTTAATTGTCTTTGTCTGTGATGATAATTTTTATTGGAATTCGCCGCCATTTTTTCTTTTAGCTGCTCGTAAATGCGTAATTTTTCTTTAAGTTCGTTGTAACTCGTGACGCCATACAGCATTACTTTGTTGATTTCTTCGTCTTGTATACCCTCGATTATATATTTAATGGCCACATAGTCCGGCATTTTTCCTCTTTTACCCAGTTCTTTCATAATCAACATGTAGTCTAAACACGTTTCATGGGTTTTTTTCGTTCTTGTGCTCATCATTTCGTGTATCGTCTTAATATCCACGGAATCAGGGAATTCTTTTGCTATACCGCTTTTTAGATCATTCCACGTCTTATAAGCACGTTCAGCACGTAGCCACAGCTCCGCAGTACCCGACAATGACCTCCTAGCCAACAACAGCGTCTGCACTGGAGTCCACCCAAACACCTCAGCATTGTCCTCCACGTCTTGTATCCACCTAGCTGCAGGATACGTCTTATCCTGGCCTGTGAATTTTGGAACAAGGCCCTCCGTCAGGTGCAACATCGATCCTCCGCCGCCACGTGGTGATGTCATCGTGGATTCAAATTCGTCGAAATCGGCTTGTCTGCTGCTACGTCTGGAACTCGCTTTCGGCATGATTTTGTCAGTAGTTTCAGAGGATTGCGTCTTGAAAATCTTGAAACCGGTACACGTGCACAAAGCCGACCTAACCTCAAATCTTCGAATTTCGTCTTCCGAATTTCACTATCGCACTTCTGGCACCACTTTGTAGGACAGTCTTCAAGTGAAACTCGGTAAAACTTTGAAATTGGGTATTTATTTCTTAAAAGAAAATGACTTGATACAAAATACGTCTTAACTTTTTTGCACACCACGAACGACAACCGAACTCTTTTTAAAATCTGCTACTCATTCCCCAGACACACTACAATATTTTTAAAATCATTCTTCCTCTTTCACTCTCGCTCATACTGGCAATCACTCGTTCTCTTTTACCCGGTCATACGTCATCCTGTCATTCCGTTCCAGTCAGCACTCATATCCTACAGGTATAAGGTTTTTTTTTTTTTTTCTTTATAAAATGTATAAAAATTATTTAATTTAAGTATTTGTCATTATATTATTTATTTTCTATTTTATTTGTTTATAATTTTTTTAATTGCCTTTTCAATGCACACTTATTCATGTTAAAAATATCGATATATTTATATTTAGCATTGTATGTCTTAAGCAAGCGGGTCAACACAGCATTTCGCGCATAATTAGTACGGTGCTTAGGTATGTGGAATAACGGTGTGTGTCTAGTGCGAAATTTAGGAGTGCAGAAATTAATCCCTGACAGAAGGTAAGGGGCATCTAAGTTATTGTTTATGATGTCATACAGCAAACATATGTCCAATGCTTCACGTCGATATTCAAGTGTTTGGAGATTGAAATAACGACAGTCGTCCAAGTAGCCCTTGCGACGTCTAGATGTCTTAAAATTTAGATGCTTAACAAATAATTTTTGAATTTTTTCTAAACTGTGCGTATATTTGGCATATTGAGGGGACCATTGGGGCTTCCGTATTCTAATATACTGCGACAGTATGCATAGTATATAGTTTTAATGCTTTGTATGCTAAATGGTTTACAAATTCTCATTATAAAGCCTAAATTACGATATGCTTTATTAACAATATTGTCAATATGTAGTGAAAACAACATCTTTGAGTCGAGATAAATTCCCAGGTCTTTAACTGCGTATGTTCTTTCAATGAGATTACCATTAAAGTGATAAGGAAATGTTATTATTTGTTTTTTACGACTAAAACTGATGCATTGGCATTTACCAATGTTAACCGTGATATTATTGTTATTGTAATATTCGTGCAGTCTGTTTAGATCACCTTGAATGAGAAGGCAGTCCTCCTGAGATGAAATTTTCATAAAGATTTTTTTGTCATCCGCATAAAGAAGGTGACTCGAATGTTGAAAACAATTATGAATATCATAGATATACGCACAGTAAAACAATCGGCCAAGATGCGATCCCTGTGGGACACCAGACGGAACAAGAACATAGTCCGATCTGAAGCCACCCATTACTACTGCTTGAGATCTATTAGTAAGATAGGATTTAATCCATCTTAGCAAATCACCTCGTATACCCAGTTCGTAAAGTTTGTTAAGCAGGATGACGTGATCTACCCGATCAAAAGCTTTTTCGAAATCGGTGTAGATCACATCAACCTGTCCATTGCTCTCCATCCCATCCTGCACATAACTACAAAATTCAGCCAAGTTCGTAGAGGTTGATCTACGTTTTAGAAAGCCGTGTTGATGATGTGATATACCATTGGTAATCGTAGTATAAATACTATCGTATACTATTCTTTCGAGCATTTTATTTAAAGTATTCAAAATTGAGATAGGCCGATAGTTACTTATTTCGGTTTTAGATGCTTTTTTATGGATAGGGACAATATGAGCTTTTTTCCATATAGACGGACAAACGCGGCTATTTAACGATAATCTAAACAATAAATATACTGGGTAGGCCAGCACTTCAGCGCATCGACAAAGCAACACAGGTGGTACGCCATCGCAGCCAGCACCCTTATTAACATCGAGAGTCTGTAGCATTATTTTTACTTTGCCCGGTGAGATGTTTGCATTAGTTACGATGTCAGCACCAATATCCCGGCCTATGTCCCTGTTGCAATCTATTTTAGGTGGTAAACAATGAGAAAAATTTTCTTGGAAAAACACATTAAAGTTGTTACATATATCGGAACCCTCTACCAATACATCACCTTGATAAGTAAATTGCCTTGGATATTGAGAGCCACCCTGTTTGGATTTAACGTACGACCAGAAAGCTTTAGGGTTCTTACTAATATTGTCTTCAATACCTCTAATATAGCTGCTATAACATTCTTTCTGCACTACGTGTTCACGACTGCGAAGTATAACGAAAGTATCGTAGTCACGCGGATTACCGTATCGTTTCCATCTTTTGTGCATTTTACTTTTTTCGCGTAAGATATTTATTAAGGCCGAACTATACCAGGGAGGGTATTTTTTTTTTACATTACTTACTTTTGGAAAAGAAACAAACCTGTCCAAACACTCATTTAATTTGTCATAAAATCTATTCAAAGCCTCGTCAACCGTTACGTCACACAGCAATTCATCCCAGTCTACTTTACTCAGGTACTCATTGATAGCTGGGTAATCACAGGTATGGAAGTTGCGACGAGATGTCGATAGTTCTCGGAATGGAGCAACAAACAAGTCTGTAACACATACATCCAGTGAGGGGTGGTGTCTGTCTTCGTTGATCAAAAGAGGCAATGCTTTAACAACCAAAGAGTTTACGTTACAGAATACGAGATCAAGACAGCGTCTATTGTCATTTAAAATAAAGTTATATTGTTTTAGGCCTAGGTAGGTCATAAATCTAATAAACTCCACCGCTGCGTCTCTCATGACGGATCCCACATTATTAAGCAGTTTATAACGACCATTCTCCCATTTGAGGCAAGGCAGATTGAAATCACCGGTTACAAGATTATGTTTCAAAGTAAATAGTTATAACATATCAAATGAAAGATTTTAGGGAAACGTCTTAATTTATGATTGATAGTCGTGGTATAGATAGTTACTGCTCTATATAATATTTACTAATAAACATTGATGAATAGAAAGTGTTAATAACTTAGGGTAGCTAGTCCCCTCATCCATTACCGTAAGGAAATTGGCCGTCCCCACCAAATATCAGATTTCGCGTTGATCTTGCTAACACTGATCCGTTCGGACCGGGCACAATTGAATTATTCGCGTCTGGTTTCTATGTGCGATTTTTGTCATATTCCCTGTTAGTTGTAGTACGAATAAAACAGCCACGGTACTGCATTCAAATCAAACTAGTACGTTAAAATTAAAGTATATAGAACGTGTTAAGTAAATACCGTATACATACGGTATGTACTGACTTACTCGCACTTTCTTTCTCGTACGTAGAACTCGATCTTCTTTTGAAGTTTACTTAAAACGTTTTACTAAACGTTAATTTGAAGCTATCCTAGGAACGTATAATTAGAACGAAATATGTATTTGACAGAAATTTAACATAAAAAACTAACTTAAATAACATTAAACTTTTAAAAAAGGTTTTCTTAAATAAATACCATTAGCTTAGCTTAGCATTAGTCGTGGGTGGCAGCCTGGGACTAAACACTAACTGATTTTATTGTTAGCATTTTTAATAAATCTAAAGGAACGGGCGCTTAAATTAATTTACCATTTTTAATTATTTTTGAGTCCAACTGTTTAGAGACACTGTTTAGCCACTTAAATTAAACATTGCATGTTAAAAAACGGTGACAACCACGTTTTATCAGTTCCTTCAATCATCGTTACTTTTACTTGGGGTTAGATGTATTTCATGGATACCTACTGATAGTGTGAATCCAACAACTAAGAACAGTGCCGCACAGTGCAGTAATGGTTATGTCGCTCGAAAATGAGGATATCAGGGATTTTGTGAAATCTTATCGTTACCATCCGGTGATTTAGGAAAACAACGAAATCAAAGAATATGCCGAATACTCTAATTTATTATTTATTTATAATTTATTGTAATGAGCACAAGAATTTAAACTTAAGTCATGGATGTTTATAAATGTATTTAAGTATGTTTGTCCGTTATCTAGTCGCCATACTTGTTACAAGCTTTGCTTAGTTAGGGGCTAGCTAATTGGTGTGATTGTAGAAGCAATTTATTATTATTGCCTCTTTTTACTAAATAAAAAAATCTGATATAAAAAAACAACTATCTTGTTGTCATTGATTTAAATTACGAGTAACAGCAAACAAATTGCAAGTCGTGGCAGTAATATAATACAGAATATCAATAATTTTATTTATTTGACACCAAAAATACGTAAATTACAATGGCTGCTAAAAATATCTGCTGCGACACTGGTTTTTGAGGGCCCTGGGAACTGAAAATAGTTTTTTTTATAAATAAATTAAATAAATGATTTAACTATTTCAATAAAAATATTAGATTACTGTTAATAATTGTATTGCATGTCGTTTAAAAAAAATAAGAAGTCAAAGTAATAACATATTAATGAATATATAAATGAATGAATAAAGTTTATTTGCCACAATAAAAAATGCAATACATTATACAGTTTAACATTTACATAATATCATGTACTAAATAGGCCACCACTCAGCATATGCCAAGGCACACATACAAACGGTCTCATGCGACCGCTCAGCAGCTAAAGTGTGTGTTCCATAAACTTTAGAACTGGCTGTTTTATTTGGGTCACGTTCCAATGCAGAGCGAAATTATAGCCGCAGATACGCTTAATTGGTTTGGCGTTGCGGTCCCGTGACATTTTCGGTGCATTGCCTTTACCAACGGTTTAAAATTCCCGCGAAGACCATTTTTGCGAATTAAATAACGTTGATAAATATACCTGTGGACAAAACGAGTGGTGAATGGAACTGAGTGCTTTGTAAATTATTTGCTGAATAATCAGCTTAATGTAGAATTTCTTTTTACTCTGATTCGTATGCGGATATTATTATTGAATTATAGAATGACCCAGTTTACTTTCATGCAGCTTCGAAAAAAGATTTTTAAATATCCACTGAATTGAACTTCCAAACTGACCATTGATTACATCTTGTTCGTCGTGAAAATTGTTATTAAAGAGGATTATAAATAATTATTGGCCAATTGAAATACTATTTAAAGTTTAAAAACATATATAATCTATACTATATATAAAAATGAAATGCTGTTCGTTTGTCTCGCTAAAACTCGAGAATGGCTGGACCGATTTGGCTAATTTTGATCTTAAAATATTTGTGGAAGTTAAGGGAAGGTTTAAGAGGTAAGAAAATATTTAAAAAATGCAAAGAAAGTAGTAAAACAACTATTTTCTTCTTCCCATATAAACGAATTGGCGGAACGAAGTTCGCTGGGTCAGCTAGTAGCAAATAAACATGATGTACCTACCTATAAAACATTATGAGAAACTTGTCTATAGAATATTTTGAAACCTTCTATTAAATGCAGAGCAGGTGCATAACCAGCAAATAAATTCTCGTTTATTCCAACCATTTATTTTACGCTAGTTTTGGTAACTAGTTACCGAGTTTTTATGAATATTTTACAACTGCCACCAAATTTACTACTTTTGGACTTTTAGTTTTATGGATATTTCACTGCCACAAGTACTTCATAAAAACGTTAATAAATGTGTATGTATGTCTTTAAGCTTTTGCCTACAATAAAAAGTATTAAAAACTCGTAGTCTTAAATGCTACGGTTGCTACGGTATGGTTGCTACGAACCTGAAATAAGAGCGTAGACAAAAAATACTGCATATACAATTGCTAAGAATTCCAATTGTTTACTTAACTACGGTTAATTTATGAACTATAGTTTCAAATCTTTCGAACAAATTTTATCTATCTCGTATCTTAAAAAGATAAATTAAGGAATATAGATAAAAATGTTAACAATGTTATATCATTAACAAGGTCCTGAAAATGCAACCAGACTAAAATAGTATTATAGTTCTGGCAAATAATAATAATATGTAAAACTTTAGTAAATTTAAAGTTAATAATTAAGCATAGAAGGTGATTGGGTACAGCATCTTTATTCTCATGACTTAAGACCCAATATTGTACCAAATTTGAAAATTTAGTTAAATTGGTTTCGATATAAGCTAGTAAGATTAGCTAAGTAGGTAATAATAATTGACACTTAAAAATATATAAAAAATATTTTTTATACAAAAAATTTAAACAAGACAATAAAGTAAAAATATATAACCATTTGCCAGAAAAAATAAAGGATGAAACAAATGATAGGCGCTTCGAAAGTAGATTAAAAAATACACTGATAAATAAATGTTACTACACGTTGACAGAATTTTTTGAGGATAAATATTTTTTATTTTTTGATTAATTGCAAATAATGACATTTACACATTGACAATTTGACACATAATCATATATGCACATAATGACAGTTGACACAGTTTATTTATATAGTATAGTCCATATGTAACCTGTACCTAAAAACTAAGACCTCTGTAACTAAACATAATATGGTTATGCAATAAAGAGTTGAATTGAATTGAGTTGAAGTTCAACTGCAAAGTAAATAAGTAAGATCTATAATATGTTATCTACTATTCATATCTCATCGTTTCAGCCATAGGAGGTCCACTGCTGAACAAAGGCCTCCTCCAATGACTGATCATCGGGGGGGATTGCCAATACTCGCCACGCTTGGCAGGCGGGTTGGCGAGCGCAGTTTTTTTATAAGATTTCGCACGAAGACGCTGCTGCCTCTCTCGTGCTACAGGAATTAGTCGACTCTTACGAGACGCCTCCTGTTGGCGGTGGGAAATTCATTCATATCTACTACCTACATATTTCGGAATACTTCAGATAATAATTTTGCACACGAGCAGGGCAAAGTAAATAAACATTCTAGTATAGTTTTACGACACCGGCAGGTCAAAATTTCCATAAAAAACAAGTTAAAGTATCTTAAAAAAACTTCAAAAACCAATACGAGCCTTCTTGGGGTGCACTTACACTCTATCGTCAGAGCGAAGAAATTTTTCATAAAAATCCCACTTCCGAGCGATTATCTGTAGGATTGCAAACCGAAAAAGTCACGTTGTTGTTCCTCAATGAATATTAACACTCGAATAACGCGTCGCAATAGTCCCACGAAGATAAATTTATCCTTGCGTCGGAAAATGGACCATTTTTCACGGCACCTAACGCTAGGTGTCACATGCTTGGTGCGGCGTCGCCGTTACTTACCACGTACGTGGGGTGAATGTAACACGCGCTGAATTAGCTACGGTGTTCTGTATTCTTTTACCGGTTTGTTGTTTGTCGTTTCATTACGGGACGATTTGAAGACGCGCGAACGTAGGCGTATTGATGTCACGGCAATGGATCGCCGCCTAAAATAATAAAATGGTTGACAATAGTCAATGTCGTAACTTTTGGTGTGAATTGAAGATTTTCTATAATACACATTATTATAATTTTCCCAATGAACAGCGTTTTGCTGACTACCAGCATAATCTTCTATAGACTTATTTTATCAATTTGGTAGATATTGTTGATTAACATTTTAGTATTCATGTAATAGACTTACTTTTAGATTTTATAGTTTTGTGTGAGACACTATGACATTGCTTTAGACTGAATAATGATAATTGTTGGGTACTGAATATTTTCATTAATTTTACTAATAAAATTCAATTTATATTAGACACGATGACGTTAATTAAAAACAACCACACACCCATAGATTGGTTAAACAAGCTCTTTATTAGTATATCTTATATTACGCAAATAAAAAATTCATACATTGTGTTGTTTTATTGTCCAAATCAATTAATTAATAATTACGTTTGACCATGGCGAGACGCGCGCGAGTGGCGCGGAAGCCGCGCATTCGCGACATGTTCGCCAGATTAATAAATTGCATTAGACTGGCTGGATAATTATATGAAAGAATCTACGAATCTCAATTAAAAGGTAATACTTGTATCAAAAAGCATTATATACAAGTGATGTACTTGTATACAATGCTTGCCATCCATCCAAAAGGCTCCAATGATCGTTCATACAAAAAGCCAAGTGATATGTTTGCATCCCGTTTAATATATCGGGCCATTTTCATCCCGATGGCGATTGATGTATCGACAGTTGTCAACCGCAGGCATTTATTGGCTCTAGATATGAGCATGTTACATTATAAATGGTCAATGGTGCATTTGTATGAACATTAAATTGTAAGCGACTGATTGAATGAATTTGGCATGCGTAGATTAGCGCAATGATTTAGAGATTTTGAATGGCTTGGTTACACAAAGCAAGCCGATAATAAGTTTGTTTGTAATGCAATAAAGGTAAGTGGCAGGTATTTGTATTAATCTACAAGTACTTAGTTATTAAGAAGGGCATGTTTTTGTTGTTTGTACTTACTTATTACGTTTGTATAGTTACTGAGTATTGTCACTAGAGTCTCGTTTCGCAGGCATGAATTACATGTCGTCAGCGACTCTATCTTCTGCAGCCCATTGTATAATAATGGTTCTTAGTTCTTCAGTTAAATAAAAGATATATTTTTGATAACTGATAAATATTACCTATCTCAATACTTACTGTCATTATATCTTAGGTAAGTTTTAATTTATTTTTGCTGGCCATCGCTTTAAGTTTTGGGCTCTAGAAACTACGAACTAGAAACGTCAGTGTACCATATTTTCAGATTTGTTTGACTTATTATATTTGATACCCACAGCGGAATCAGAACCTAAGACTTTGTTTTTATTATTTGTAATGGCGTAATTTAGAACATTTAGAAATGTTTTTGTTCTACGGGATACAGGGCTTCATCTATTAAGAGGGTGTGATGTTTTTTGAAACACTTAACATAAGCATAACTTGTTTAAGATTTTTCAGAAAACGAAAACCGCCTTTTAGAATTTTCGCTACCTATTTTCTACATTGTAACAAGAACATTCCTTGAAAACGCTAAATATATAGAAGCTTGAAAGTCCGCATCGCTCGGTTGTCTTATCATTCTTTCGATAAAAACTTCGGTTGGAGCGACAGCTGTGACGTCACGAGATATAGCAGTATTAGCAGGAGCTTCTGAATCCTGTGCTGAGTGGCATAACTTTATCTACATGTTTTATGTTATAGTTTTACAAAGTAAGAATGAACGTTTTCTGTAAAAACTTATGTCATAGTTTTTATACTACCTATGCTTATACTTTTTGCTTTGAACACTGTACTAGCTTATATTTTTAAAATGGATAAAATGGATTGAAAATAACTATTGAAATAGAATCATCATTTTCAGTCCGCGTCAGTCCACTGTTGGGCATAAGCATTGGGAGAGCCCAATACACGCCACTGAGCCTAATCCTTGGCTTGTCTTTTCCATCAGTTTTCTTTGTGTACATATCATCGCTCTACCTTGTCAGAAGGCGCCCTACGCTACGCTTGACATGTCGCGGTCTCCAGTCAAGAACGAATAGAACAAATTTGAATAGAATAGAATAGATATATTAATTTGCCATTTAAATCATACCGCACAATTTTGTTATTTGTCTCACTTATACATATATGGCAAATATAAGTATTATTAAATGTATTGGATTAGACACGACATATTTTTATTGTTTTGGGCTTGTACAACTTGTACGTTCATCATTTTATATTTTTATCGAATTTCAAATTTCAGTCAAAATTTTAGTTTAAATTAGTTTTTAATAAATTCCATTAATCAATTTCCGCTTAATATGCAGATCCACAAGTTTAATCCATTAAATATTTGTGTCAGTCATTAAAAAAAAAAACTTTTACTTACCTAGAAAACATTGTATTTGAATAACATCCATGTTCAATATGTAAATCTGTTACAAAAACCGGTTGCATAATCCGCCGGATCAACGAAGTGGCCGCCATCAAAAAACATACATTAATTTACAAGCATAACAGAGGTTATTGAATTCTATGCCTGCCGTAATTTTATGCAAATGTGAGCGGCTACCATAATGCATATTATTTCAAGTGCCCGCTGAAACCACAGTGCGAATGATATCAACCGCGGCCGCCCACGTTTTGTTTTCTTTTGTTCCGGACTCAAAGCCTAGCTGAGGTTTTATGGTGATATGAGCCATGGAAAATACCTGGTCATTTCAAAATTGCAAATCTTATTATTAGGATGAAAGGTTGAGTTGTTTAGGGCGAGTATTTAATGATGGTTGTAACTTATTTCGACAATTTGTTTTCTTTATCTTTATCTACAGGTTTACTATTAGATTTTGCATTGTCAATTTCATTGAAAATCTTAGTGACCCTTTTTACTATGGCCCCTTAACAAGAGAAAGGAAGATAAAACTTGCAGGAATAAACCAATTAGATACCTAGTTAAAATCTCCGCTCCGCTTCAGTGCAACCAGTGATGCTAAATAAACTCTATTCATTCATTAAAAGAGCAGCGAAATAAAATTCAAATTGAACAATATTTTTTCATATCGACAACCTATAGTAATAAATAAAAGTAAATTATTGTTGATATGATTAACTTATTGTAATAATTTTAAGTTAACAAATAACATTTTATTATTAATTTAAAAATCTGAATAATGCCTACACCGTAACTAATCTTTGACAGGATTTTTTATAAAAAAAAATAAGATTGATGTTTTATCATGAGTTTACGCTGATAAAGATGATAACACCTTCCCGTTGCATTAGTGTTTACAAACAGTTTAACATAAATGCCTGCAAATCTAAAACAAGTACCTCGAGGGTGATTCCGTCATTGGTTCATATAAAGCGATAAGGCGACGCGGAGGCCCATGTCATTTGTCAAGCGCCCTCCGGCGGTGCCGCCGCGAACTACACTTATCTCGAAGTGACGTATCTGATACACAGCCAGGATACATGGTCCTCTCCCCTCGTTCGGATCGATTGTATGATTTATTTTTCATTTTTAGATTGAAACTGGAAATGTGGCTGAAAAATATTACTTTTTACTTACTTACTTACTTTACTTACTTTATTACTTATTAATATTACTTTTTATTCATTTTGGTAAAGAATTTCGAGAACAATTATTTTTGTTTATGGACATAGGTCATCACATATCTCTAAATGTGCTGGGCGACGTACCAAAAGCAAATTGTGTTCTAGTAGAATATAACACAACAATGTTAATAACCTTACTTCGAGTTCATGACAGCTGTAATATTATCGGGCGTATTTTGATTTAAGTATCTCTAGGTAAATATGAAATCTTGTTCGTCCTCGTGTAGGTTGATATTACTTTGATTGACCTGTTGATATTACAACTTTAGCGTTAAATCGAAAATCGCAAAACAAAACAAAGATTCATAATATCCTTCATATAATTGCTATGATGTAAGGGCAGGTGAAAACTAATTTCGCCGTTTTTCCTTAACTGATTACGTCATGTCTTGACATAATGTTTCTTTAAATAAATTGGTGTTTGACGCAACACAAGTTTTATTACCTACTTTGTTTTATACATTTAATCAGATATTAAATTTTCATCTTAACCTGAGGCTATTTATAAAACTTAAATGCAAAATAAAATCAGTGACAAAAGAACTGACACAGAAAATGGTTCTTTAACCAGGTTTGAACCAACAAAACATACCTATAAATAATTTAATAAACGGTGTCAATCCCTGTAAATTTAATTATATTAATATCATAAAACCAATACACATACACACAAAGAATAACTATACACTCCACTTTTCAACAAATGAAACTCAATTGTAAAGAAAGTTATCTCTGAGCTAACGAAATTATTTTATACCCAACTTGTATCATAATTATCTAACTTTATCTCCAGATGAGTTTCACGTAAAACTACGCGAATGACAAAAACACGTACCGAGTAATTCGAAGCAACTTTTCCAATTACTGTGTCTGTGTCTAATAAAAGGAGTGGTCGGAATCCCGTGCTTGCGATCACGCCACGCGTCTGCAAGCCGCAGATAACCGCGTGACACCTGCGCATCATTTGTCACGTTCCCCGTCTCCAAGAAGTGTTTGCTCTTGCTTGTCTTCGAACATTCTTGCTCGTAAAACTGCACTGGCGCATAATTTGGTTTTGAAACACACAAAAGGTATTACTAATAGGACCCTTTTTGCCTACCCTGCAAAACCAAGACACCATAGAAATGCCATTTTACGTAGTCTCATGTGACCGCTTGGGTGTTGACAAGTTAATATGCTAACGAAGTCTGTCTATTAGTTCCTCCTACCTATAAAAATCTGTAGGTTTTGAACAGTTATACATTTTTTGATTTTTCACAGAATAGTTTGTGATATGATGGCAATTTAATCAAGTATCGTATTAAAAGTTAAAAAAACAAAAGGATCTAAAATTTTTTTCAACATATTTTTGTAGTTTTCGGTCTATATTTATAAGCGTAAAACCTAGTGTGATTATAATTCAATCTCTAAACTAACACAACAAATTAATAACACATTCCAATTCAATTATCCTCGACAATCATCTTAGAGAATAATGTTAGATGTCAAATTGTTAAATATTAAATAAACAACGATTTAAAAGATGGCTACGAATTCTCGTACTGACAAACGGCAGTATTATCACAATTTACTAATATAATCATTACCTACACTGAGGTATCTTTGACAAAGCAGAGGCAAAAAAGAAAAAGTATGAAAATTCATAACGTGTATCTGCCTAGCTAATTCAAAATTACTAAACATTGACCCTCAGTTGCGTGTACGCTCCAGGCGACCATTTAAGCATAACTGATTATGTTCTTGGCATACATTATTGTCTCGCTCATTGTATCGTAAATTTGCTAATTGGATTGCATAGGAATCGGAATCAAATGCAAAGGACTTACAGGTAATTTTGTTTGGAAGCCGTATTGGATGTGGCTATTTAAGCTGTAATTATGATAATTATTTACAAGAAAAAAACAAATATTTTTGTTCATATAAATAAGATGTTTTCCTGTGAATTGCTAGTAAAATAAGTTGCCTTTTGCCATCGGTTACGTCGTTATTTTTGATATTCTTGAACAGACAAAGAACGAAACACCTTCAAACAATGGCTGATCTGAAATGCATGGATAGAAAAAGTTTTGACACGTGACACAATGGGATACTAGGAACATTCCGAATAATAGTAATTTTTAATATTGTGAGCGATATCTATCAAGGGAATTGTTATAAACGGAATTGACTTAGAGCCCCGGCGATGTTCCTGACATCCCCCTCGTCAGAAAATGTAACCGAGGGGCTAGGTTCTAGACAGTGAGTGTTAGTTATATTAGGCTGGGTAGTGGCATGAAATTCAGCAATTCTTATATTTTATATTTTTTATATCTTTCCAAAAGAACACAATAGTTTGTATTTATTATTCCCTTTTTAATACTTAATGATGATGATAGTTTAAATTTTGCCTGGAGAAAAAAAATATCTTGGGCCAAATAGAAAGCAGACATGCACGGGGAGGGCAACTACGAGATGGTAAGACGCGGTGAGGAAGACGGTGGGCGGAAACATGCAACGTCCGGTCCGCACAGCGTATGATCGCGGTCTGTGGAAGAACATTGTATGTGGTCGCGATCCTCATCAGTGAGGGACCGATGATGAAGAAGAAGAAACTATTAATTTCATAACAAGCTTTTAGTTAGTTAACTTAAATTTATAAAATAAAAAGCTTAATTTTAGTAATTCTTAACAAATTAAATTCATTATGATAATAAATAATTTCACCAAAGTTGTGAAATAAAATTTTAACAAGGTTTCCTATGTAAGCAGGTGATAATTTGTTTATTTACTATGAGGTCATCTTAAAGATGTTATTGAAAAATAGAATAAGAATAAGAATAAGAATAAAATAATTTATTCCAAAACCACACATAGTTGTAAACATGAAAGAAAAGTAAAAAATACAATTTTATCTTAAAATTAGTGGTTCAGAAATGGTCTCCACTCAGCAATATGTCAAGGAACCAAAAAGGTACCTTAACGCTGATCTTCCGTGGACACCAGAAAAATCAGAAAACATTTAATTTGCGCGCCAGCGCCGCGCTTGATATATTATATTACACAATATTAAAATACATAAAGGCACAGTATTTGTTGCGGGTTTAAATAGGTCTTGCCGTATAAACACTATGTAAAACAACACAGCATTTATGTACAATTACAATATTATCAATCTGTATTAATAAGAACATAAGCAAATAAAGTAAATAAAATAAGTTTTTTTTTGCCAAATACGAAATATTGTGCTGCCGTTTTTTTAAATTGTTTATCTGTGCCATGTTATAGTTTGCACTCTAGCCCCAGACCTACATAGTATCCCGCGTCCGCCTGCCCGTGACGCCGATACGTTATGCCCGTCTGAACTTTGACATTCCACCCAAATTGATTGAAAGTTGCACAATGCGATGCTCACTTGCTCTGCATGTCTGTACTGTTCGATACTTTACGCGGGGTGGGTTTTTATAATAGCAATGTTTGGTTTAAGATCAATCACCAAAGAGACTGGAGTCTCATTGATATGGAAGTCGGGATTTTTCAACAGCGACTGTTTTTCGATGTGTGTTGATTTATATTATTGTAGAATTAAACACACACACACACTGATTCGTGGACCGGACTTGTGAAAATCGAATTTAAGTTTGATTATTTTAATTATTATTTCAACCTACATATTTTTATACATTGGTGATCAAATTTTTCGTCGTTTAATTTTTTTACCTGACTGACCCAGAAGGAGGGTAATGTTTTTAAATCAATGGTATTATAAAACACAGAATCTGTGTCTCTATAGAATATTCCGATCCTTGATTCCCGGTCGGTCAATGTAGAAAAATTACTTTTCTATACATATTGTCTCGGGTCTAGTGGCTACTTACCATAGGACCAGAGCAATGCATGTGATGTTGTTCAATTTTTTATTTTTTGATTAAGTGTCCAAACGGACTTTTAAATTAATAAAGGAGCTAAAATAATAAACAATATTTTGCTAAAACCTAATACGTATTTTGTTATGTCGGTTTTAAAATAGGGCAAAATCAAAAATGTTGACAATCGTTCACAAAGTACTTGCATACTAAAACTAAAAAATTGCGTTACGCTAAATAAAACACGTGAATGTAACTATGAAACTGCATTCTAGTATGCACGCAATTGCGACGAGCGGCCGGTCTGACAGCACCTGTGACAGGCAATCCAATATTTTAGAATGGTCTAGTAATAAAAAACCGGATAAAGTGTGAGTTGAACTCGCAGATCGAAAGTTCCGTACCATTATATTTTCATTTAATAAGGTTCTTACCGTGCCTTGTGGGGACGGCCGTAAAGAATACACGCCAATAGGAGGCGTGTCGTAAGAGGCGACTAATTCCTGTAGCACGAGACGGGCAGCAGCGTCTTCGTGCGAAATCTTATATAAAACTGTGCTCGCCAACCCGTCTACCAAGCGTGGCAAGTATTGATAATCCCCTCCGATGATAAGTCATTGGGGGAGGCCTTTGTTCAGCAGTGGACGTCTTATGGCTGAAATAATGATGACGAAGGTCCTTACCGCGAGTCCGAATCACATAAAAATGTTCATTATAACAACACAAAGCTTGACGCTTTTACTTATGTATTACCGATTTCGTCAGCTGGCAAATGCAAGTAAACACACAAGAAAAACCGGCCAAGTTCAAGTCGAACTTGCGCACCGAGGTTCCGTACCAACTTATAGCTATGTAAATAATTTGTCTATAAATATTTACCGACTTTCCGAGTTTGCATTTTTTTTTTATGTAACTTCAAATTTACGGTTTTTGGACTTTTGCCTTTACGTGTGCTATGACGTTGCTTCTCGCCAAATTTCATGATTCGGTAGGGGAAGACCCTATTAATTTTGATTCCCTTGATAGTGTCGAAATATACGTTTTTTGCGGCATAAACGGCCGTATCTTTTTTAACGTTAATTTAGAAGTTAGATTTTTTCACAGCTTCAAGGTAGACTTGAGTATATTGTTTTAATTTCAACTCGATACCTCCACGCGTTCCCAAGATAAAAAGGTCTTGACAAACAGACGGACGGATGGACAACAAAGTACGGGTTCCGTTTTTTCCTATTGAGGTACGGAACCCTAAAACTGTACATATAGTAGCATCTGAAATAAGAAACATCCCACAACAGAAACTCTTTCTTGTGGCTTTTTCGAAGTCAGTATTTTTTTTTTGTCAATTTTCACTAAACAGCAACTGTGGCCGCTATGTTATTATTTATTGATCAGATTTTAGCCGAAACTTGGCATCAACCTAGGTGTAAAATATTTAGTATCGTTAGCCATTTACATCTAACGCGCTTAGACTTGAATAATGGTCAACGCATTATAGTAATTCCTGCTATTTACTTAAAATCTTAACAGGACAGGCTAATAAATTGGCTAAGCCCTGCTAACTACGCCAAAACACTGAATTATGTATGCGCTTTCAGCAAATAAAATCCTATGCAATTAAACACTGTAGCGAAGTGTTTTTAAACAAAAGATTAGTCCCAGCTAATGTAATGGTCCATTAGGCTGTAATAATACAAATCCATTTGTAAAGATATGAGAGCCACATTATGTGAAACTCTTTGGAAAAATCATTAACAAATTAGAGTAGCGAAATGCATTGTTGCTGAAAATTAACAACAAAATGTTATCTATTGAATTTTTTTCTTAACGTTATCGTAATTTGTCTTAAGAAAATTACTAACTCGAGTGTACGAAGTACTCGTAAGACTTGTATTTAAGGTTCTATGGCTTAACATATCGTCTTAACTTAACTAGTTATGATGTGGTTCGGAGTTTACCACCGTTTTAAACTGTGACTACCACGCGAACCCGCTTGAATGTATTCAAAGTAAATGGTAAGTTTTGTTGTTTTAACTTAACTACTTAGCTTTTGCCTGCAACTTCATCTACGTTAACTTTAGAATTTAACTAAATCGGATAACTATTAATCATCCATTATTGGGATAAAAATCGTACCTATGTGTTAAGCTTCATCAATGTTTTTTGTAATATGTGTACTAAATTTGATATAGCGTAATTAAATATAGGAGATCCGAAGATACAAAATTTCACATTTAGTAAAATTTTAATGTAATTGACTATCTTCTTGTCTTTGTAGCGGATTTGATTCCCGCTATGAAAATTGTTGTACTTAGTTTAGGGCTAAGTAATTAGTGTGATTGTTGGAAGAATTCATTGATTAATTTTATAGTTAATAAATAATAGCTGTTGGCCGCGATTTCGTCAGCGTGGTCTTCAATTCAATTCAGAAACGTTCCCTGGCGTGCGAACGACAACTCACCAGTTTCATCACAATCTGATTAATGGTTATAGGCATAGAGGACAAACATTCATTTTTTGTCGACTAGCTGCTGCCCGCGCCTTTGGTCGCGTGGTCTACAATTTATTTTAGAAATCTCGGGCGTCTAGAGAAAATTCTACTAAAGTTTCACAATCTGATCAAGGCTTAAGAACGAATAGAGGATAAACATACTTACAATTATTTATATTTATATAGAAAATTGAAATTATTGCTCTTTACAAACTTAAGACGATTCAAATGTCAAATATTTATACCCATTTGATTGCAACGAGACAAGCGCTCACTTAACACAATGTCACAACAAATCAACATGCTTTGCGTAGCTCCCTGTTTAATTATTCATCTCATTAGAGAAGTTCTAGCGTTCCTTTGTAAACTAGTCGGATCGAGCTAGTGCAGCCGATAGCCTAGTTTTAGTTGAAGTTGAGTGCTTCGGAAGTTTTGCGAATATGTGCTCTGTGCCTAACTTAAGCTAGCTAAGAGCGTACGACCAGACGCGACCCGAATTTCAATAATTCGAGTTATTTCGGAACTAATAATATGCTTATACGACAAATTAAGATGTTTCAAAACTAGGATACTGAGCATTAATTCAACGAATTTTGGATTTGAAGGATTTTGCTTAGAAAGCAATGAGTCCCGGGTTCGATTCTCGGTTAATTTAGACGCATTTGGTGTGCTGCTGGAAGACGCCTCTATCTTATTTGATTGAATCGTTAACACGTAACAACTATGTTATGGATATATGTTATTATGGATAATAATTCTTTACTTCGTGACCATGACAAATTGGCGTTTTGTCCGATGCATATTTATTTATTTATTACAGCACAGGCAAAGATATTAGTAATCAAAGATACTAAATGCATATTGCTATCACGTTGAATTTTTTTTGTGTGAGCAAATTTTTTTTTAATGATAAAATTTACAATTATAGATATTCTACTTTAACTATGTTGTTAAAACTAGAATTAATAAAATAAAAACTATGAAATGGAACGCTGCTTAGCATAAAAAGAGAGAGAGAGAGAGAGAGAAAGACAAAACTGACGACTTACTGATTGTACATTCAACGGCTCATCGACATATTCCAAACGGGTAAATGGTTACTTTAAAAATCGTTGACAAATTTAAAGAGTTGAATTGTTGTGTTGTGAATTGTCCATCAATACAAACAACTTTATTTACTGGGTCAACAACGTAAACACGAATTATATTTTGTTTTTCCATGCAAACTAACACTTTATCTAGATGATGATGTATGGATTAGCAAAAAAATTTTTATGACTGACAAAGTATAGTATATTGAACACATTTGGCTCCTTAAATAAAGCAACAGAAATTTTGTATACTTTATATTCGAGAGAAACAATCGCGCGACTTTAGTCGGCCTTATGGCACACAATTGGGAGTCAAAGATAATGTATTCAAATTGATGTCGCTGCCAAATACAATTCTTATGTCGGTTCAGAGTGGCGGAGCTTTCTACCAATGTCTTACAGTCTAGAGATGTTGTGCTCAGGTTCTTTGGTCTTGTGACTTCAAAGCGTATTTACCTATTCAGTAGGCTTTGCGATGCGGTCTGGGATTTGCATAAGTTAATTTGTTGTTTCTGATGCGCTGTGCACTACTCTCGATATGATTTCAACAATATTCTCAAGAGTAAACTATTGATAATTCAGAGAACAATGATCGAAAAAATTACTGAAAAAATACAGGATAGATTAAAGAGGAACATACTTTTGCAGGTTGTTCTTAAATAACTTTAATTATGGAATCAATGTGCTACTTGAACAGCGGTTCTTTTTCGCTATTCATTAAAAGTTGTCATAGTCAGATGCTTCAAAATAAAAAAGCAGCAAATAAAATAAGTCATAAGCAGTCATAAACAGCTCTTCCAGAATTCTTTTATTTCTTCCTAACTTTTTTTAGTTCAGGATTATTCTTTTAGGCTTTTCTTCTCCTACTTTTCTTCTTTAATAACATCACTAAACGACATCGTGCTACATCAAGTATCTTAGAATCTTTCAATTTCTCTTATCTATTACACAATTAGTTCCCAATAATCTATATCTACAATCTCTAAACCTTAGGCAACAAAAGGAGAACTTATAATATTAGTAGTAATGAAGTAAAGATACAAAGAAGAATAAAATTTTTTCTGCTTATTTAAGAATACTACACTAAATAAATCCTCTTTTAGAAATAAGTATTGAAATGATACGCTCCTCTTTGTTAATTGGAATCATCTTGTATACTACGTACACTACTTTACGTATCAGAATAGTGTTGCTTGAACCTCGAATGGCACTCTGGCCTGTCGATCCCGGACCCCATTATCATGTCACAGAGATCCTATGTATGGAGGTTTGGTCAATCTGACATTCAAGCCGATCATCTAACGCTAGGCATCAACTATCCCAAGTTATAAATAAACAATAGTGGTATAAAAATCAAAGTTCACGTTTAGTACATTATTTAACTATTATATTTGCTTACTTCCTTGTAGGGGCTGATTCTACAACACAAATACAACAACTTTTACTATAAAAATAATATCAGAATCCCAAAAAAGGTTAAATTTCTCATACAACTTTGAAATCTGATATGGAACTAAGTAAGGAGAGAATTTGAAAGAATTAACTTATGAAATAGGATACCTTAAACATATTATGTTTAAGTAAGATAGAGATAAAGTAAGATACAAAACAAACATCGAACAAAACGTAAATCATTAAATTAAAAAAAAAAGATTCGCCTTTTACTTCTACCGCATATATTTTTGGGGTGACCTTACAAATCCATTAAGTTACTTGTCCATAGACTTATTCAGACTTCAACGCCTAAAATATGTCAGGTGGTTTTTTAAGTGTAAACAGTGTTGTCAAGCATTTTTTAGACAAGGCTTGACAATTAAAGTAGTGTTTTTGGAATAAAGTCATTAAATATTTGTAAGTATCTTGTAAATAAAAACAAATTTAAATATGACTCAAGAGTCACCTTCTCGATTGCCCTCGGTGCCCTAAGACTCGTACAAAGGTTGATCTAAAATGGCAAATAATAGCTCTGTCGAGGTCACCAAGCTTGAATCAAGTTCTTTTTGATGCCATTGACTCGAAAGAAGAAGGATGCCCACTATTTGTAATGGTATTATAGTAAGGAATTCATATCCTTAGGCTAGCCGTAATTTAGACGCGTTTTCGTACGAATCTGGAGACGTATTTTTGAACCATGCGAATTCCAATCCGAACACGAAATCGCAACATTCGCATGCGAATTTCTTTCATGAATTCTTTTTTAACCGACTTCAAAAAAAAGGAGAAGGTTCTCAATTCGGTTGTTTTTTTTTTAAATGTTTGTTACCTCAGAACTCCGCCATTAATAAACCTATTTGAAAAATTCTTTTCTCAATTAAAAGGGTATACTTCCAGATTGGTCCCATTTTTTTCAAAATTCTATTCTGATGATGGAATCCATGGAAATTGAGGGAGCTCCTAAAATGTTATAGGTATACAAATAGCGATTTTAGTATAATTAGAAAGAAAGAAAGAAAGAAACGTTTATTCGACACACAAGAGAAAATAATAATAATAATACACAAAACAATATAAATTTGATATTGTGTCGAAAAGGTGCCCGCTCAGCATTTGTCGTGACAGCCACAGACTTATCACGACGCTGATTATCGGCGGGAACCTCCGACGCTGGAACGTGCAGCGAGTGACGCAGCGGCACATCGGACCACCAGAGAATCCCAAATCCCTCCAACGGACTCCGGGCCCATGAGGAGCACAAGATCGGTCGGAGAAAACCCGGAACCCCCGATAGGCCGATGCACCGCCGCCCACAAGCACGGTGCCAGACGGGACAACATTAACACGAAATTATAGGTACACGCCACACGGTGTCATCCGGACAGAGCGGAGTATCAATCCGGACGAGTAAGGTACGCCAAAATCGATTTCGGTCCGATTCGATTATTAATTAACAACAAGTCAAGCATTTGCTTTCAGAAAGTATCATTTGCTGAGGTGGAACTGATGACGGACACCATAGTTGGCCACAATAGTCTTCCACGAGTAGCGATAAGATATTTTTATTAAGACAGTTAAGCCTTGCCATAGTCGACAAATCAAATTTTAATAAATGATTCTGGTGAGAATGGTACCATCAAACTGATCTGATGAAGAAAGCGGAAGGTAAGCACCGGAACTCTGTGATAAAACAGTGTATCATAGCCGTGTTTGGACTTATTTGAATCGTCATGAGAAGCAATTTAGCTATAATTACATTACAGATCACCATTTAGAATGAAAATAACACTATACAACTAAAAAACAGACAAATAAATAATTTTTTTATAAAATAATAATAAAATAACCGACTTTAAAAACACTAAAAAGATAAAAATAACTTTTAAACAATCATACCAAACAGTTATTATTGATGTCGGTGCCAGCCGTGGAGTGTTTGAATGTGGTTGTTTGCACCGACTCCAAAAAGAACTGTTTGGTATGATTGTTGACAAGACAAGACATGACATTGACAAGTAAACATAATATGTTTACTTGTCAATGTCATTTTTCCGTAATTTCTCCTAGTAGAAAAACAATTTTTATTTTTAAAAAATAACCGACTTCAAAAACACTAAAAAGATAAAAATAACTTTTAAACAATCATACCAAACAGTAATTTTTGGAGTCGGTGCAAAACAACCACATTCAAACACTCCACGATTATGTTTGACAGAAATTTGACATAATAACTTTTTATTGACGTCCTGTTTTAAGCGATTCACTACCTTAATAGGCTATTTGACTGTTTTCTGAAATAGAGTTATTATCGTTGGTATTATATTCAAATAAAGCGTCAAAAATTTTATTTCAGTTTTAAACCTTTGAATATAATCAAAAATAGTAATTCATTCTTTACGTTTTTAAAAGCCCGCGAAAACGCCGTCGGCCATGATGTACTTGTTTGTGACGTCACGCACCTTTAAATATCCATTGAGTTATAAAGTACTAGAACGGGTATGTTAAAAAACCTTCGTCGACAGTCGCTCTCTTCTACTTTACTCATACTTTGTGCGAGCGTAGCGCATAATCTAGCTTTGGGATGTCAGTTCTAGTACAAAGTTAGTCAATGGTGACGTGCCTGTCATTGTTGCCGGCGTTTTTGACAATGTAAAATACCGACAAAAATATAACATTCGAAAATGCATTTTTACAGTAATCATGTACTATTTTTAGTAACTTCCGATATGTTTCGGTTCCATATGGTAAAAACTATCAAACTAAATTATTAATTAAGTAAATTTTAGTACAAGGCAAATAGCCTATTAGGCTTAACTAACTACTGCAACGTTTAGACACTGACCTAACATTGGTTGAGTATGGTCCAAACCACCTCAACCGAGGTGAACCCGTGCCATGGAGTGGAACATATATAGGCTTCCTTTACTTTACTATTAGTAGCTAGTTATTAATAAACTCACTGTATTAAATACATTTTAACAGTATCTAATTAGAAACAGTTTAAAATGTTGTCAGCAGTGTCTAAACCCAAGTAATAAAATTTAGCGCAACGCGACACAGCTGGGCTCGCCGCAGGACCGCGCACCGCAACCGCATGTTTTAGCAACACGTGCAAATACTGTTAGGTAGCAGAAAATTTACAATATTTTTATAAAAATGCATCTTTTTTCAGAAGTTTTAAATCAAGGCTTAATTTTATAACAAACTAATAAATCTGAATATCAGAAAAATTTTGACGCGATAGACTTCTCCGCAGAAATGCGCTTAAATCAGCCTTCGTTTTAATATTTTACTGAACATTAAAAATAAAATGTTATTATAGATTTTTTTTAAATGTTTAAATATATTTTATTATATCCAATTACGTGCAAAGGTGCGCTGCAATACAGATATTACCTACTATACCTAGGCACCAGCGATTCACAACCATATATTCTAAATTTTAGATACTGGCTTTACTTTATAAATTTTTTAGTGTGTATCCCTGTATCACTTTTTGTATTTGGTTTGTAACTAGTTAGAAAGAAACCATTTTTATTATTATAATTATACATATTTTTTATATAAACAGATTCCTATATGAAGTGATAAAGACTCAAAAACAACTTTCTATCTACTAAAATAGTAATAAAAATGTCATAGGGTCTTGGGGACATAAAAACTACTACCTATATCAGCATCTATATAGACCGGTCATTGTTCTATTTTTGCGTCTTTATTACTTCTTAAGTCAAATTGCAAATCACTGTCGTATACAAATTCTATTAGTTTTAGAGAATTAGCACAGGGATGTTAGTACATGGCTTTCTAAGGAGGAGGATGAGGCCTACACTCGTACTCTGCAGTGGGATCAGAGTGGATCAAATGATGATAATGATTAGTTATTCTATGATCATATTAATAGGTAAATATATAATTTATTTACATTATACTTTGATGTTCCAACCGGCCAACCTGGAAGATATTGGAGGAGGCCTATGATTAACACGTCCTATGGCTGAAATGATGATGATGATGACTTAGATGTCCGTAATAGTTACTCTTAGTACAGGTGTGCCAAAGTAAAATGATATCAGACACAGCCGAGTGCAAGGTAAAAATAACCAACTAACAAAATTGACATCAATACCATCTTAAACATTAGTTATTGACATGACTACATATTAACTAAATATTAACATAGTCAGTAGATTCGAAATAATATTATTTAAAAAAAATAACTGACATAGACAAAGATGTATAATTTAGAACTAAGCATTATGCTTTACACTTAAAAAAGAACACAAACTCTGCCATAATGTTAGTATAAAACAGTGTATTTTCTAAAACTAGCGACCAATCTTTTGCTAATAAGTGGCCTTTATATTGATGCTCTAGAACTCAGTTCATTCCCTTAGGATCGTTTCTACCATTATCTTTCAGTTAATCGTAATAATTAACAACGAGTAGTACTGTAATATAGAAGCGACAATGTACGTATTTCTTCAAAAGCAAACATAATTTGACGCTGTTAGTGTAAACGACGACTAAAATACAAGTTTTGACTTAATTGATAATATCTCTAAAAAAAATTGTGTCTGGCATTTCGAATGTACATTTAATTGGTAATAATAGTGATTTTTATGGCTGTATTGATGACAAGATTTTTTGATCAAAAGTGATGATAATGATTATAAGCTTGTTATTATTTTTAAGTATCTTTAAGAAATATTTTAATTATGGATAACTCATGGTGTAGCTTTCAATAAAAACCAAAGCCGGCTTAAGAACTAGATATTTACCACTAAAATGTTCATCGTAATGGGTACAAGATATATTTATTCATTATTATTTATTTAAAGTTTTAAATGTTTATATCTTGTGACGTTTTGTTGTAGTGCAAAGCCTTTTTTTTCATCCACGCATCTCGATCCTGGATCATCTCTCTCTACGGTCTTAGAAACGAGTTTTGGTTATTTTGCGATTTATGTTATAACACCAATTTAATTGTGGTCTTTGCCCAAAACTCATCAAGCATTACTGACGGGTTAGCCTGCCAGCTCAATTTCACTCCATCAAGTGCTGGATAGTAAAACCTTTAGCTACTTATGTTTATTTGTTCAATTATAAGAAGATACTTGCTAAAAAAAGGTTGGAAGAGAATAATATTAGCTAAATACACCAAAATACGATTGATTTGTACATAAACACACCCCATACTAAAATGTTATATTAATATTTTCGTATTCAAATACGGCAGTAAATAAAATTCAATAATACCATACTTAGCATAAAAGTATGTATATTTGGGTGTGTGTAAAAATTTGCCTCCAATAAATTTTATCGGGACGCATAAATAATGTCAACAGGACCCTAATATTTCGTGTTCGGTCGATCGTAAAGAAACTCATGTTCGGACGAAATTACTTTAGTTTCACTTCTTTATAGAAAATTCGTTTTCCCCCAACTAAAAGATTTTATTACGAATAGAACTCTTTGTAAAAGATCATACGAGTGGCGTGATTTTACGGCCAAAAACTTATGTGAAAGTAGGTATTAGATGTCTTAAAAAGTGGTGGCATCAAGATCGAATTTTTCAATAGAAACAATTTCTTCTCAATTCTAACTTGTGAGATGTTGTCTGAATATTTCTCTACGAATAAAAGTTATATCGCTTTTAGAGAATCAAATAAGCTCCTTCTCTTAGACTAAATTAATACGAGTTGTACAAGATGTATGTATCTTCATATGGGGATCATAATTATTGTAGATCTTTATTGTAGACTTTTTGTATGTGTTGTCATAACAAAATAATTAAAAAATATCATACGTTTAGGTCTTTAGTTTCTACTTTGTCTTCATCTGCGTAGACTTCAGAATTAAGCCGAAGAAAAATGAATAATTTATCCTACGGGATCGTAAAAACAGTGTAAACTTTATCCTATGTGTTAAACTAGATTATTATATACCTGTCAAATTTAAGCTCCATTCTATAAGTAACAAACATAAATAAATAAATAAATAATTAGAATTAAGATTTTAATACTCTTAAGTTTCTTCAAATACATTCAGTAGTCAGCCGTATCTTCATAAATGTAATAGCTACCAAGATCACATTTAGCTCTTTTCGTTTCGTCCGTAAAATATTCATGAGAGTGCATTTGAGAGGGCAGAGTTCCATCGCACGAGGGACACCTAAGACCCTAATGCATCGCCTTTTTTCTATTTCCCACAAACAAACATCACAGAGCGTCTTTGAATAGTTAATTCAATTTTTACCGTTATTTTTATTTGCTAGTATGGTTTTCTGCATCTAAAATTCCGCTCTGTTGAGGATTTGTGTCCCACTTCAGTCGGGCTTTAGTAAAGCCGGTTATGAAACTTTTGTTATTTTGTGTTTTTATTCTCTAAGACGATAGTGGAAAGTAATAAATACTCGTAGTATTTCCTTTACAATTGTACGATAAATTGTTTGGGATCAGTTACATGTATCACAAATTTTAACCAACTATTTACATATTGTTTCGAAAATTTAGTAAGCCAGCTTTAATCATCGCCCACTGCTTCATATTTTTATGATTAAGCTTCCTTCTGGGATTTTTCTGCTTGAATACAAAAATGTTGACTATGGAACCAACATCGAACTAATGTATGTGTACCACATTTATAGATATTGTACTTGAGAATAAGCGTCACAACCCAAGGCAGCCACCGACCGCCACCGAACACCGATGCCTAAAGCTAGAAAATGCTATTTATCCAATGTCTGATGAAGTCAATGAATTGTAGTCTCACAAGTACATGTGTCTGATGGCAGTAACTTTCATTATAACACTATGTAGGACGCGTAAAAGAGTGAGAGATAGGGAGTTGGCGTATCTTGTAATTAGTGGCAGCCGTACGAAACGAAAATCGGTTGTAGATGAACAGGGACTTGCATTATAAAATTATTAGCTGCCGCATCGTTCGCACGAGACCACGCGCGAAGCAATAAAGTTATATTATGTCTTAGGAGGCTGCCGGGTTAACTTAAGAAAAATCATTTGTTATATACTTGTGTGCTAGTATAATATTAATTAAATTTTAGTAGTATTAGTATTTTAAAGAGATAACATAAATCATATTAGGTTATCCTTTTTAGTAGAAAGTTCGTTATTTAAAACTTACCTGTTTGGAAGGGTATTATTCTTGAATAACTCCAAGTTCATCATTTAAAATGCTGTTCTTTCTGTACCTGCGAACCTTTCCATAAAACGCAAGGGTTGATTCTGAAGCGTATTTAATTAATACTACTCAAAACTTTTGCTTTCCTTTTCAAATCATAGCGATTAAAAGGAGTCGCCAGAGTAAAATATCTATTACAGAGTCAACCCCTCGTAACTCCAAAGGTACAACTAGTATCTGTGGGCTTATGTCTTATGATTTAACCCGCTCTAAGGCTCAGGTGAGGGATTATAGTCTGTTATACAAGCGACTGGTACACGAGTAATCTATACGCAACAAGATTTTAAAGATTGCCTGTTACTACTACTTTAATGCCCTTTGCAATGTTAATCCTTAAACGAACTTGAATTATTAGGTTTTTGGTTGATTATAGATAATTGTAATTTAAATAAGTAATCCATAGTGCTAATTTGTGACTTTATGAAAGTTTGTATGGCTTCAAATTAAAACGAAATTTTTTGATGGAAGGGATATCGATTATTTTGAGCTATAACAGAACATAAATTGAAGTTTGATAAACTGATTTTTTAGTTAATTTACTACAATTTGTCAGTTGCATAACACGATGTGTTTAATTTTTTAACAGAGTTAAAAAATCGATGTAACCAGAGATTTGCATTTTACAAGCAAAAAGCGATGTGTTGTGCCTTTAATTTTTACAACTTATTACTCGTAAATTAAAACGTACACATCAGTATGCCAGTTGGATTTATTAAAATAATTGTAGTTTTTAATTGAAACGAAAAGAACCGTTTCGACGAACGGTGCCCGCCAAAAGTTAGTTGAAATGACAAATATTAATAAAAAATAAGCTATTTGTTATAAAACTAATTTTGTCATGCTTTTAATTGCAGTTTATAAAAAATATAACCAAATTAATTATAAATCCAACGTTAAAATAACCATGTTTAGTACAAGGAGAAGAAATTATAAAACGAAACTACAAAGTTACATCTCCAAAAGTCAGTTGAAATTTTTGAATATCCAACCACTGTAGATAATCTTCTGTGTAAATTAAGACATTTGTAATGTTTTAATATTTAGTGTGACCGCCTTTATTCTGCAGAACTAGTTTAAGCCTTCTTGGCATTGATTCTACAGGATTTGTAAGAGTTTTAACCGGTATTGTTAACCATGTATTTTGGATTTCACCTTTAAATGCGTTCCTGCTGTGCCTTACTGATAAAGGAATCCTGCGGTCTAATTCATCCCACAAATGTTCGGTCGGGTTTAGATCAGGCGACATTGAAGGCCATTCTAACAAATCTACTTAATTTTTTACAAAATATTATTTTGTTATCCTAGCTGTATGCTTAGGGTCGTTGTCCTGTTGGAATTTGTAAACTCGTCCTAGCCCTATGGATTCGGCAGATTATTTTAAATTGTCCCGCAAAATATTGCAATAGACCTGCGCTGTCATTTTGCCTTCAATCATTGCTGATTGACCAATACCATGCCATGAAAAGAACACCCAAACCACTTCCGCCGCCGTGTTTAACACAATAAATCCACGTTTCGTCTCCTGTGACAATGTCATAAACAGCATTAGAATGTCGTACTTCAGTAGCATCTGTTAGCACCATTCCACGCGAGCCCACTTCTGCTCCGCTGTCAGTTCATGAGGGACGACAGCAAAGTTTCCGAACTTTCAATTCTTCGTGTAAAATTTTCTGAATTTGGCTCATACCAATCCCCAATAGTCCTCGAATTGGCTCATAGGTAATCCACGGGTTTTCTTCAATTAGCCGCTTAACAGCAGCTACATTATTTTCGTTGACGGCAGTTGAAGGCCGCCCTTCACGAAATTCGTCATGTAAAGAAACTCGACCTCTCTCAAATTCAGCAAACCCAAATCGCCTCACGGTGCTCAAACAAGGTGCTTCTCTCCCAAAAGCATTTTGGAGACAAGCGGCACAGTCTTGCGGAGAGAGAGAACTTTTCAAACCATAAAAAATCATCGCTCTAAAATCTTTTCGACTTAATTCCATTTTCGTTGCGTACGTAGAACTTTGATGTGTGATAAAAAAACAATTAATAAATCATTTCCCGCCAATTGTTTTTTTTATTACTAAGAAGGTTGCAACGTTCAAAAAATATAACATTCGAAATTCAAATAGTTCCGATTAGCTAGAAGTGCAAAACTGCCCCATGTAGTTGTTCATTACGATAGAAAAAGAAATGAAATGTTAATGGAAATTTCTAAAATTGTATGTTATTTCAGCATTTTTTTCTGCAATATTTTGTAAGAAAGTAGAAAAAAGTATTCAACCTATGTGCGAATAGACCAAATCTTCAATTATATGTTAAAATCGAATTGTCAGGATAACTTGTAGTGCTCTTGTGAACCGATGTTCAAACGGAACTCAAACGTCATTTTTCTGAAATAAGGATAGTTCTTTTGGTGATTTACCTTTATTTATCACGTGTTATTTTGTTTCAATTATCATTCACGTCTTTACAATCAGAGAACAAAATGTACGGAAATACGACAATTTCTAGGACGACCTCTTAAGCACTTATCATAGGATCAGAGCAATATATGTGATGTTGTCTAATATTTATTAATATTTTAATACATCAAACTTTGTCTTAGCCATTATGGTTGTGACGTAATCATGGTGGATGATAATTCAAGTGCAAAGCCATCGCGATTATGGCGGAGCAACTCAAACTAAACCTATGGGCTTACGCAGATGTAACGCACATCTGAGCGCGGGTGTCCGTAATTAAGTCCTGATATTTTATAATTTCTTTATAACAATAAAGATTTCATCGAACTAGCTAGATAATTGATTAAGTGTCAAGGAATTGAATAATCCTTAAAAAATATATCAGTAATTTTTTTCTAGTCTCTGAACAAAATCAATGCGTACCTAGTAAGTAAATGCGTACTTAAGTTATACTGAAAGTTTCTGGACTCTGGTAAATAAGACCTGCCCCCCTAGCATGACTACTAAAACACGATGTAATATGATACGATATAGCGATATATCGACACCAATTGTAAAAATATGATAGATGTAGCCGCCATTTTGAATTTTTATCGAAACAGCGATCATAATATGTTACGTAACCGGCACGGCGATTTAACACGGAGGCTTACAGTTGGAGTCGATATATCGCTACATCATATCATCTCATATCGTCTGTTAGTGCTCATGCTAGGCAGGCAGATATTAGACTACTGATACATTAATTGTTTTTCAGAGTTATATGCCCTAATAATTTATAAAATTTGCATTTGCTGGAAACATAACTCAAAAGCAGTTTCACTAATTTTATTAGGGACCTCTGAAAAAGCTTCGTGGAACGCATTCACCGCTGATTCAAAGCTCGTAAAAAGTGTTCTTATAAGTTTGTCTTTAATTTTAGGAAACAAAAAGAAGTACCAGGGTCTGAGGTCTGGGCTGTATAGCAGATGCGTCATCGTAGTGAAGGATGACATGTTGCTTCGAATATGCTTTTCGCGAAGTTTTTCCCTAAACTCCGGGTAAGCAATTGTTAACGTACCAATCTGCGGTCACTGTCCTTTGGTCTTTAAGCGACAATGATTTGCCGAAAAAAGAAGCAACCATTTTCTTTTCAACGCTTCGACTTTTCTTAACTTTCGTCGGCAAGTCTTTAGAAAGAAAGACCTAGTCTGTCTCTTCTCGCTTTTTCTTTTCGGTTCAAAGAAGTACAGGTTTCGTCACCTGCCACGATATTATAAAATAAATAAATAAATGAATATAGGACAATATCACATACACTGCTTTGATCCTATGATAGCTAGCTTAAGCACTTATGTTACAAAAACCAGAAACAACGACGGTACCACAACACCCAGACCCGAGACAATATAGAAAAGTTATTTTTCTACATTGACCGATCGGAAATCGATCCCAGAACCTCAAAGATAGCGATACCAAGTCCGGTATGCACGCCTCTCGGCTACGGAGGTCGTCCAATTATAATTATAAGAAAAATCGAAATCGGTCTAAAAATTATAGACAGCTAATGACTGTTCTGTTAAACTTTGTATCATTCAACGGCAACATTAGACATGCAGTTGTTTTTGGTCTTCCGTTAAATCATGCGGTATCCTTATGGTACAAAGCTTCCAAACCTTCAGATGCACATGTAAAATGTTTTGCACTTGGCAATTTAATGCCTAATATGTACCTACAGTAGAGTATGAATTTGCTGACTAGTAATTTTTTTGGCAGTTTAATTAGTTGTCGTTTGGTGTCGTTTAGATTTTGTAACCGCAGTTGCCGGCCGACCGTCATGTACGTACATTGTCAAGAAGATGATCACTTCCATGTCTAAATTCTCGGAAACACAAACGCACTGAGCTGCGACATGGGGCTACATTACCAAACGCCAAAAGTCTCTGGTAACTTTCTTGTTGACGTAAACCACAGCGAAACTCGTCAAATGTCACTAGGCAAGAATTTTTACGAGTTTAAATAGTTAAAGCGACACACAACGTAAAAATTTCGAATTACGTAGGTTGTTTTTTTTAAATTTTATTATTGTAAGTGGCCAGTTTCAGAAACTCAGTATACTACACGTACTTATCACGTAAAGTAAAAGAAATATATAAGAAACGTAACGAAAATATATATTATCAAAAAGTTTTTACTCCCAAAGACATTCTAAGCGTAAAAAGTACTTTTCAACTATCATCATTTTTGCCTTAGGACTTAAAAAAAATTCAACCCGTCGAATAGCGTAGTAGCTATGTAGCAGGAAACTTGGAAATAATTTTCTGCGCTGACGTAACCTTTACACTTTAGTCTTTTGTTAAACTTTGATGCAACCATGATTAGTGAAGCATAGTTTAAGTGGATTTTTTCTATCACAATATTTTTTTAAATATTTTAAGACCTTTTAATGATTAGAGAACATTTTTAAGGTGACTCTTAGTTATATCTACTGCCAAAATATAATTATAATAATACTAATATAATAATAGATATGCGCCAGAAAACTCATCAATTATCATGGTTTTGGAATAAAAATTGACATCCCAGTGTTTAGTCCAAAGTATGGTAAAGACATCGATTTTTTGCCACATTTATAAAAGTTAATTTTATAAATTTACACGACTGGGAATTGAAGCCAAGCCCCTTGCACACAAAGCAAAACACCGCGCCTAGTCTAAATTAAGTGAACATACATTTATTTTAAGTAACAATTTTGGTTAACTTTGCAGCTTTGCAGTGTGCTTAAAACTTACTGAACGATTCCGACTAAACAAGAATAATCAATCCAATATTGCAAATCTAAAAGTTAAGCAAAATATAGGTATTTTGTACAAATACGGTCTAAGTGAACACAGCAATTCCTAAAACAAAATCTGAAAAAAACTTGCATTGCACCCCCAATAAAATTGCCAAACAATTTTTAAACTAACCGCGTCGTTTACATTTCAACGTGATTGCGATATATATTAAGCGATAGATATTCCACAGGGGTGCAATTCTGCATTGTCGGTTTTGGCGCGAATTCGCGCAAATTCATTCGTCGAATACGTAGGATTGCATCCCAATAGCAAATGGTTGCGAACAGATAATAAATTCCGGATTACCGCGGATTTTGTAGCGCCATCTGGCGGACTAGGTTGTTGTTGACGAGTGATTTGAGTGTGACAGCGACTGAGTATCATTGATGAACACCAAGTTGGGCCATTAGAGTGTTTGGTTGTTTTGGCAGACTCAATTATTATGCTCAATTAGAATTATAGGACCCAGCATTTTGTGCCCTCGATGAGGAAATTCGATAAAATTGATTGATTCCTTAGATCGCTCTCCATAATACAGAAATAAAAATTCACACAGGTACCTAACCGACTTCGAATATGCAACAAATTCTGGTTGTCTTTAAGATCAAAGTCATCACAACACACAAGGCAAACTGCAAGGCGTCAAAACGTGTAGAAAGTTTAAAATATGGAGTAAAAACGACGAGTACTGACCTGCTTAGAAATGATGAATTACTGACTCCATGAATTGCTAAACCCAAAATATTTTTTTACAATTCCACAGTCAGAGATTACTAAACTAAAAATGTTTTCGATCACAGCTTGATATTTGTCCAACTTTCTACCCAACTCATTCTACACAAATTTGCGACTTCCATCACGAGGTCTCGTCAATCCTTTGCAAATTACAAGTCGCAGTCGATGTAGTCAAAGTAAAAACCTCCTTTGTGAGCAAAGTGGGACATTTTAAGTGACTGCCGCTTAAAGAACAATTGTCTCTATGCAGAGAGGTCTCAGTTTGGATGGAAATAGGCTATCGAGCGAGCGATGCATTTGCTGAGAGAGGGCATTATGTGCATTGACTTACAGTGAACTACTTTTTTGTTGGAAATCAATCTGGGTTTCGGTTCCGTATTTTATGTAAAATCTTTTGTGAAAAAATAGAGTAATCAATGTAATTTGTATGGTGCAAATACAATAAATACAACAACTTTTTCCATGGGACCAAAATTAATCGATATCCCTAAAAATATGTCACTTTTCCAAACAAACTGATGTCAGCTGTTCTCATATTGAATGCTCAGCTGGTCGGCGATTACATAATACAAAAAAAAATTACATAAAACTCAATTTTTTTTAGGAAGGATTATGTTTACTAATTAATATATTAGGACTATATATTCTCTCTTTTTGTCTTTATCTTATCTCTCTATTTTTTTCTTGATGGGAAATAATATTAAAACACGCATAAGCCACCTGAGATAGTTTAACATTACTTCAAATGCATCGACAGTGTATAATAATCTATTACGATTCAAGACTTTAAACTCTTATATTATAACCCGGTTTTCAAAACAACTTACAAAAAATGTAACTATAAAAATTCAAGCTAGTAAATCTTCTCATAAGACACTCACCACAAATAACAAACCACAGCAAGAAAACAAAAACACAGACGTTTTACAAGTCAAATTAATTCAAAGTGACACACCATACCTCCCCTAGCATCACCAGGTATTTTATCAGGATGTCATTCCCCTGTGCCGTGTGCCATACGACGGACATCAAATAAAGTTGTTTTACTTACTTATCTGAATGTGAGGGGTCGTGAGAAGGGTGCATTAATGACCTAACGTCTACTTGGCCACTGTAAACACTTATACTCACTCCTGAGGTGTTTTTCTTATTTTTTTGCGGGACCCTAACAAGTTTTGCCCTAATGTGTTTGGTATGAAAGCCCGCTTTGTTGCCTCTGTTGAGACTTTTTGCTATCATATTTGATGGATATGTGACGTAGCTAATGTGATATTTAAGTATGTTTACATATGGAAAAATAGGAAATATGATTGTATAAAAAGCATTACAACCATGCTGGTACATACGGTGACAAAATATTATTTCTTATAAATTATTTTGCACACAGTTACCTAAAGTGCACATAATAATTTGTAAAATTCATCCTAATAATTATTTCATATCTCATTTTATTTCTGATATCAAACACCAGAAATGAAGTCATTCGACAGAGAACGAAAGAAACCATATAACTCAAAGAATAAGGAAGCTAAAGTGGCAATGGGCTGGACACATATTTTCTCAAAGAACCGATAACCGATGTGGTATACGTGTCTTTAAGTAGAGACCACGTCGACTTGGCAAGCGTAGCATAAGGCGCCTTCCATCAAGGCAAAGTGATCATATAGGTGCAAAGCTGCTGGCAATGGATGGAAAAGAATAGCCGAGGATCGGACTCAGTGGCGTGCATTGGGAGAGGTCTATGTCTAGTGGACTGATGTGGGCTGATTATGATCACATTTAAAAACAAACTATAAAACACACATTTTGTAGTTAACTCAAATCAAAACTAATGAAATGAGCCCAAACACCAATGTTATAAGTTCCACTATCCTCTTCCTATGTCAGTTTGAAGTAGAATTCCATTGGATAACATGGCTTATTAGCTGTTAAGTGTGTTAAAAAACTCGATTTACATACAAAACCCTCATTTGTTAACTCCTACGCTTAATCCCAGTTCTTGCAAACAAAAGACTTGCCAAATCCCGCCTAACCTAATCGCAATGTGTACCTTACTGCGTCGCAATATTAATTATAGGATCCAGAATTCTGGGGACAACAGAGTAACAACCACTTGCAAAATGGCTGTGGGTGTGGGCTGACCGCAGCCGCCGCGTCGGAGCTATGCGGATGGCGGCTTACGGCGTGCCTACATTTTGTGTCATGAAGCTTCTGAGATATTCATGAATTATTACAACACATTAGAATTTATAGAGAACCTGTATGAGCATTTTGCAGGGGCCTAACCATGAACCAGTATCTAATCAATGTTGTTTTTACATCAAACTATATAAAGAAACATGAAAATAAGGTTAAAATAATATTGTTTCAATGCAGTTGACTTCATAAGGATGATATAATGATGATAAATATTATTTAAAGAGCTTATAGCTAGGCCCCAGATCTCGCACAAACAATGTGCACCTGTTAAAAAATTAGAGCCACCAATATTTTAAGACCCTTTCAAAATTGATTCAGCTTTGTAACCATTCTAGGATCGATGAGCTTTGAGCTGAAATTTACCTATATATATAATTTAACCATATTTTGGAAATTTGCAAAATATTAATAAAACTGCTATCGTCTTTTTTCACGATTAAAATAAATACATCCATAACAAAATAATTCAAAGTTATGACACAGTTTATCAGTACATCACAATATGGTGATAGTTATAACAGCACAATAAGAACCAGGGGCTTTTTATCACGTACGCTATGGTAGTAACCTTATTATCTGCTAGTTAATACTCAAGTCTTGAAAAAAAACATTGATTGCACATAAACAACCTAACACTCAACTTTCAAAAATACTTTTTGCTCGAGTCTTAAATAAAAAACATTGATTGCACTTACAAAATCTAACACTCAACTTCCAAAAATATATTCCTTACCGTCGCTTGTTTACCCGCGGTCGCAAAGACCATTAGGTGTTGGTACAAATTTATAATGCAAATACGATTACACGCCTTCCCCGGTTCGAGAGCTAATGCACTCTGGGGACGCTATGAATTGCAAACTGCAGAATTTCTTCCAATACACAAAATAGGCAGAGAATTGTTTATTTATGCTTTTCGAAGTGATGCAGATATAGAGGTAAATTTTTTACTATGCAGTATTAATTTAAGAGCAGTGAGGTATATTTTGACAGAAAAGTTTATTTTTGATCTTTTTACCTGCTTGCCGAAGCAGGGTTTTTTAATATGTTTATATTTTGTGAAGCTTAAACGGTTAAAAGAAATAATTCAACATCCTTTAAGGGGTCATTTGATTAAAAAGTTTTACGCCTACCAGCTATAAACAAACCAAATCTTAGTACCAACGTTGTCATCTTTCTAATAGTTCGTGATTTGACCAGTTAAGTAGTTATACATTTTAAACGTTGTTTTTTAAATCGTAACGATAATTTAAAGCATGCCTATGTCCATCAGTGGACTGACGTGGGCTGTTTATGATGATGTGTCGGGCGATAAATAATATAATTACCAACTTTGTAATAATCGGCATACATTTTCCATGACATTGAACTTCAATCTCGTCGACATTTTTCATTCTAAAAGCGGCCATAAGAAAAATAAATCACAATGGACTAATTTGAATGTTTTCAAGCTTCCGTTTACGCGGTACGGCATGAATGGGCCCGGCGGGCAACAATGGTCTCAGTACCGGCCGAGCGCGGCGAACGGGTTAACATTTTTTATCTTTTCACCGAAAACATAAACTGAAACATTCGGGGTTTGCGCTTCTATTGTTTGTGTTTTTAAAGAAATATTTTTTTTATCATTTCAGAAAATAGAAGTTTATATATCTAAAAAAAACTCTTAAAACATTAACCACATAACCGATGGTGCTTTAAGTATCCAACTTATGTACTCTAGCCCTCCAAGTTCACGAGCGATACTCATGCAGAGTTCCATGCGTTGGTTGGTACGATATACGCTAGGTTTTAGGTGTTAGTAAATAGGAATAAGCCTACATCCAAACGAAAATTTCTCCCACTGGGCCCAATACTCGGCTATTCTTTTCCATCCGTTGCCAGCAGCTTTGCACATCGCTCCAATGATCTTTGCCGGAAAATAATTGTACTTAGAAAAGTGCTTATCTTCTCTACTGCACCACCTACCAAATAAAATAGTAATTGTAAGTATTTTTTTTTACAGACCTTCTTTGTTTCGGATGTTGCCTAGTATCGCTTGAAAACGTTCGCAACAAAAGGTGACCGCTGTGTAGATTGTACTAAAATAATATCAAAGACAATGTTAATGTAAGCACCAAAATAACTTATAAATTATTTTAGAAGACCTAAATAGCTAAATAATATTGTTAAAACGTAGTAGCTCAGTGGACAAAAAATTGGATTCTCGTCTCACAGCCGTGGGTCATGGGTTCGCATCCCATAGCCCATACCTCTAGAGATATCGGAATCTATGTACGGATTTAATAGCACGGTGGGGAAACACGCGTGCACATTAAGATAACTCTGGACGTGTAGCTATTGTCCAAAAGAAATCTGTTTTCCCAGTCTAAGAGTTTTAAGGTCTGATTGCAATCGCTCCAATTGTAATATCTAGACTTGTCCCATAAAGAATCATGGTCAAAACATCTCCCAACTAGTAATGTAACAAAGCGCTTAAAAGATGAACTAGGTACCTAAATAAGGAAATTTTATTTATAAAAATAAAACCGACTCCAAAACACTAACAGCTAAAAATAATATTAACGCGTAAGTATCTAATCAGTTACTTTTGGAGTCTATGCAACGAAAACATTCAAACTCTGATTAGCTGACACTGACTCGAAAAGTAACTGATTGGTGAAAAAGTTTTACTGTATCTTTGAAGTATTAGCTATTCTCTTAAAAAAGAATCATCAAAATTGGTTTACATTTGTCGAAGATATTGGGTAACATAGATACAAGAATCACGAACCAAAACATTATCTGGGTATATATGTTGTTATTTTTTCAAAAACTGCTGAATCAATTTCAATAAAATTTATATGGGACCACCTCTAAAGTATGATCTACTAAACAAAAAAAGAATCATCAAAATCGATTCATAAATGGCGGAGTAATCGAGTAACATACATAAAAATAACAACATACGGTCGAATTGAGAACCTCCTCCTTTTTTGAAGTCGGTTGATAAGAGGACCTGTTCAATACTTTACATACGAATTTGACCAAGACATATTATGCTTCGATATCCTTCTTTATATAAACCTAAATGTTTTCGAAGTGACACAGGTAACACGATTTATATTTTATAAGCACGCGTTATTGAGTGTGTTAGCTGAGTGGAAGCGTTCCGCGACATTTTTATTTGTTAAAAGCATCTCTAAGTACATAACAACTTATGTTCAGCAATTTGGCACAAAAGCACGAGACTGCAAAATGCGTGAGCAGACCTTTTCTTACTTCTATATGGCTGTAGGTATTACTACTATAGCCATTTCAGCTTCTGCCAAGTGCATGTAAAGTCAGCGTTATATGGCAACTTTAAGCTTGAATCTACGCGCGTACTCATATTTTATTCAGGCTACATTAAAATAATATTACAATGAAGCAAGGTTTGCGTCTCAGATTCTGACAATACAGAGCACGTCATGACGTGACGACTAAATACTGGAGAGAGAAATAAGTGTGTTTAAATATAAATAAATATTGGACAACATCATATACATATATTGCTCTGATCCTATGGTATGTAGCCAAAGCACTTGTGTTACAGAAATCAGAAACAACGACGGTACCACAACACCTAGACCCAAGACAATATAAAAAAGTTATTTCTCTGCATTGACCGTCCGGGAATCGAAGCCAGCACCTCAGAGATAGCGACATCAAGTCGTCGCTTAGAAGTAAGGAAAGATTGGGGATTACTTTACCTACAAAAGCGTTTATTAATTATAATCAGGGTGTTTCTCTGTATCGTTAAATTATATACAGGCATTTTGATGTTGCACACGGATAAAGAACGTATAAAACAGAGAACAATATCGTAATTAGGAAATGTCTTATTTCCATTCATTTTTAGGACATTATTTGTCGAGATTTGGTTATTACACCTAAATGGAAATAGTGTTGTAAAATAAGTGTTCGTTTCTTGAATATTCATAATAACGCAAGAGCTAATAATATGCATTAAAGGTTTTATCTTTATAGAAGTTAATACAAGCCTATTGAAAATAATAACAACATAAGTTTACAAAACTCTTTTACCTCGATAACTTTTAAAATCTAAAAAATTAACATTTTCAATACTCTCATCGTTACAACAGGACGTCTTAGTTAGTAATTAATCTAATTATTATAAATATTGATGTACTACTTACTTTAAAGGATGTAAAACTTGTCGAAAATAAAGCATCCTCATTTACGAGCACTGAAAATAAGAAAAAAAAATATGTACTGCTACTAATTTTCCAGCCGCGTTGCCTTATATTTATTTCCGCGGGATTTGTTCTATCCACGAATCCGCGAATGATTTACACAAGCCGCGCTCATCCCGTTTTATTTACGGGAGCCGTTCCAGGGGGTCAACTCCGCATAACCATTTCGATAAATCGGGTCCTACTCTACCACTCGTGCATGTATCTCAATGTAAGTGAGAGAGACGGATGGAGTCGGATACATCGCAACTGTCTTGCAGAGTAGGACCTCTCAATAATTACAGGGACGCGTAAACGTTGGCAAATGTAAAAGGGTATACCTTTAATGATTACGGCGTAATTGCGCAAAGAATGAGAATGGCGTACAAATGGTACGAGGTGAGTTATAGTGTTTTGCATTTCATTAGTACGTTTTAGATGTCAGCTGTTTAATTTTACTGAAGACAGAAGAAAGACAAACGCTTTTAGTTTATAAAGTAGATGTTTATTTAAGGCTCTCTTGCAATACTAATTTGCAGTTTCATACGCCTACGCTAACAACATGACTAGTACATGAGGTTTAAACTAACAGAAGAATTTTTATGAAGAAGGGAGTTACCGCAGGAAGGTGCGGTATACTGCTTATCAAAGATACGGTTTCTCTCCAGTTCAGGGTTGGCGCCGGCTATCACGTTTTGTATGAAATCTTACACAAAAGAGTCGGTCGGATGTAAGCTCGATAAAAATACTCTTTAGTGAAAACCCTGGCTTAATATGAGCGAAAGTGTGATCGTGAAGTTACACTGCTTTTTTGTTCCTGAGACAGTCGAATATTTTTAAGTGTAATATTATGTTAAATATTTAAAATCAAAGAGAATGCTTTACTATTTTAAGTATCAAATACATTGTCTGAAGGAGTCAGTACAATTTTTACAGCCTCGTAAACAGCGACACTCAATACGGAGCGCGACGCGTGACTGGCGTGCTCATAGCTAAGTTGTACTCCCACGGAATAATGTACAAAGTTCAGGAGAATTCTTTGTTGACATTTGCCGACGTTTATTTTTAAGTATAAATATAAACTTAAATGGCAGTGGGCAAGACATTTTGCTCGACGTAGTTATAGTTAATTAGGAAAAAAAGTTGATGTTACCGTTTTTCTACTATTGATGATATCACAATAACGATGGGAGTCGGTCAGACTCGATAAGCACGGAACATAGCTGTCTGTTCATGACGTTCTAAGGAGAAGGCTTAGAGGTAGCTGAAATAGTGATGATGAATATGTCTCAGTATGATTGATGAAACCGTAATATAGTTAGGAATATAATGAATATGTGACCGTACGATAGTAATTAATCGCTTTCGTATAACTATATTACAGACAAATACACAAATGCACTTGATAGGAAATTTGTGGAAGCAAGGTGGAGTCGATTTTCTTGTACATACCGATCTCAATCAGCTACAAAATCTACTTACTAAATTATGTCGACAGCAAACCGCTCTGTAGAGTCAACCCAAAATTAAGTCATAGCAATCACTTTTTCGGTAACCCCAAGACTATTGAGTAACTTGTACCTATTTTTTTTTGTATAAACTAATTGAATAAAGAAACAATTTAGTTTACAATTCTATCATGACTTTGTTTTTTCTTTGTAGGGCAATTATGTTAGTTAACCTTTTTACATAAAGTAAATATTTACGTGTCTTTACTATGCAATGTTACTTTTTGTTTACGCAGTAAGTACCTCTAAACAGCTCAAAATTACTATGGGACGGACAACGTCAAAATAAATCTTTACTACCCCATACTAAATGACCGATTACTTACTTACTAAACGACCAATGAGCTGTTATGATTTGTATGGATGAGTAAATATTTTTTTAAATAGTAGTTTGTTTGCCTTTTGGGCATTCCTATAGCATTTATCCGACTTCAATAAAACTTTAGTGAGTTGTTGTTCGCACGCTGGGAAAGGTCCCAGAACTGAATTGAAGATAGAGCGAACAGAATCACATAGAACAGTTAGTAATAATAAAATGTACAAAATTATGGTTGAACTATTTATATGAACCTGGGTTGATAGTTTCCTTTCAAAGACTTTTTTTTTAAACCACCAACCAATCCCAATTTATTTTACCCTTATTTTACACTTATTTTACCCTACCACTGCTTCGGGATAATATTATGGGGTAGATCCAAAGAGAAGCTTAGCTTATTGAAAGATTTTGTGTCTAAATTCTAGGCTAATCAATCTACCACAGCTAATTCCACCTTCGATAATAAAATTTCTTGTTCAGTGAATTGCCCAAAATCAATGGTTTTGTAAGAAAAGAGACCCAATCAGCACTCAGTTTGGGAAGCCCGTTTGATATTCCCAAATCGTAGGCATTCGCACAAAAGGAAATTGGTCAAGCGTTAGATGTCCACTACGTTGAACCGTCCCATTGTTCAATTTGAGAGGGTTTTATTCAAAGATATGTACAGTTGGATACTTTCGGAGATTTCTTAAGGAGCATTCGGCGGCCGCACAAAAGTGCGGGGTGACGCTGATTAAATTATGCCAATATCGGTTATTGACAAATCTCCACCGTAATCAAGTTCTTACAAACATTTTAAATTTTGTCTGTAAATACGATTTAAAATTTTTCATGCATATTATAAGTAATAAAAAACAGGCCAAGTGAATGTCATGTCTCGCGCAGTGTAGGGTTTCGTAGTTTCCCGTCACAATATAAATTTATTTCTCAATAGAGATAAATTACAAAAGAGGCATCAGTCTCACATATACTATTTCTGTCTGTGTGAGACTGATTCCTAAGCTAGGTAATTTAATAGGTACATGTGTTTCAGGTCATCAGGCTCCGTCAGGCACTGAACATAAATAAAGATAAAATAGACCAAAATAAGAAAGAAAAAAATTATTATGACTACAAAAAGCGGGAGATCGTGCTTTTTGGCGCTTTTTAGGGAAGGCTTACGTCCAGCTGTGGACTGTAATAGGCTGACATGATGAAGATTACAATAAATTTGATATAAATCATATCATATTAATATATTCTTTAATATTAAATTAAGCTGAATATTATCAACTTAAATAAGCGGTATTTGCTATATACCTGTTTTACATAATTAAAAACATAATTTCAGTAATTTTCTTGCACTGTGCACTTCAAAGCTTAATATAACGTTAACGGATCTCTGAAAATAAAAAAAAGCGGCCAAGTGCGAGTCGGACTCGCCCATGAAGGGTTCCGTAGCAGCAAGTAACATAATATAAAAGTTCCTGTAGTTCGTTGTAACTTTGATCGATGATTTAATAGTGTAAATAAAGGTTTACACTATTAAAATGATTTATGATGTATTAAAAAATACTACTTACTAGATCTCGTTCAAACCAATTTTCGCTGGAAGTTTGCATGGTAATGTAAATCATATATTTTTTTTAGTTTTATCATTCTCTTATTTTAGAAGTTACAGGGGCGGGGGTACAAAATTTACCACTTGGAAGTGTCTCTCACGCAAACTATTATACAGTTTAGAAAAAAATATATATTAGTAACCTCAATATCATTTTTGAAAACCTATCTATAGATACCCCACGTATGGGTTTGAAGAAAAAAAAATTTTTTGAGTTTCAGTTCAAGTATGGGACCCCTAAAAATTTTTGTTTTTTTTCTATTTTTGTGTAAAAATCTTAATGCGGTTCACAGAATATATCTAATTACCAAGTTTCAACAGTATAGATCTTACCTATAGTTTTGGAAAAAAGTGAGTGTGACATACGGACGGACAGACAGACAGAGACATGACGAATCCATAAGGGTTCCGTTTTTTGCCATTTGGCTACGGAACCCTAAAATGATGTGTTCACACAATATTTTTTAACTACCTATCCAACTATACCCCAGATCATGCGGATAGAAAACAAAAAAAAAACAACTCTTCTTTACGTTTAGTACAAAAAAAAATATTTTAGGTACCTTCCGTAACAAAAAAAATTTTTTTTCAAGGTTTTATTCTACCACTTTGTCGGCGTGATTAATATGTATTGATGATTAGTCATACAAAAAAAAAAGATTTGACTTTACTTTTGCTGTAAGAACTTCTGCTCCATGCAAAAAATTGATGACTTAATTGACTTCGCAATTAAGTCAACAGTCTAAGTAATAAAAATATTTTAACACAAAATTGTGACATGAATGCCCATATATAAAAATGAATCTCTATTTTCCTTGGTCATCGCATCACGCGTGAACGCATGGAACAATTTCGCTAATTCTTTTTTTGTGTTAATTACTGTCAGGAGAAGGTTCTTTTAAAAGAAAAAAAATAGAAAGTTGCGCAGAAAACCCTTTATGAATAATTTAAGGACTACGCGAATGAAGTCGCGGGCAGCAGCTAGTATGTTATATAAATGACCGTATCGTTTGATTGCGACGCCGAGTAGCTTGAATTTTAACACCTTAAAAGATCTTAGACCTTGGTATTTTGGTTACCAATCTTGGTTTACCAATGCCTGCAAAAAGGGTCTTACCAAATTTTATTCGTTTGTTCATAATATATTCTAAATCACGAACAGGAGAAAACAAAATTAATTTATCTATGTGATGTTCCGACTATTTGTCGTATAGTAATACAATATTCATATTATGTTAGAATGTTTGCATGTCAAAGAACTACAATATAAAATAGAAGTAAAAATAAAATTAAATCTAACGCTTTAAGTTAACCGGTGCTTTATAAATAAATCTAGTTGGCAACACAGTAATTATTCAAATCCCAGGCGTTTCTATTTCCATAAAACTCTAACTTGCAGACAGGTCTGAATTTCAGGCTTACCACCGTGTAGCTAGAAAATTCTAATTATTGCATGTTTTGTAACAATTACACCTTACACACGTAAGCTATTTTATAAGATAGGGTGCTTGAAAGTAATAAAATTAAATAATTTTACTGAGTTTAAGAAAAAGTACCCTTATTATTAGTGCTATGCCAAGCTTGATATTAAATAAATCACGTAACAAGGTTTATTAAAGGCGAGGATTCTGTAATCTTAGTTTGTGATCAGAATACTCCCCTAAATAGTGAAAGCGAATAAACACAACTCTGAATATACAGACTTTGAACTACATTCGTGAATTTTGATACTTGATGATGAATTTTGATGCGATAATCGATAAAGTTATATCATGATAATCACAAAATGTATTTAAACGTTCCACAAAGTTTTATAGTAGTGATTTACTATTTTAACATATCACAAAAAAGTTAATTTCATTGCTACTCAAAGATTTATCAACAGCAAGAATTTTAAAAACGTAATTTTTGGTTTTCACTGATTAAAGAGAAAGCCTGGAGACCGTTTTTTTATTTTTTCTAGTCAATGTACAGGAATTGACTTTTTACAGTTTTATTATATGTAAAGATTCTCGTATATATGTATACCTACAGCAACATTTTTAAGTATTGTTGAAATTAACATATTGATAAGTTGTCTGTACACGCTGTATAGTATTAAGTGTGTACGTACTTGTGCAATAGAAATTGATACTTGAGTATATTTTTTTTATATAAGTTACTTCTTTGTGTTATGAATATAGTATCAAGACTTCTCAATCGCTATACAATCGGGTGCAAGGATACCCTGACAGGGGATTTCATTAGATGCAGCTTAACCACCAACAGCAAACATCGGGGACGGAATCTCAGATATTTTCTTTCTTTAAGATTTTTCGGCGTGTGCGATGAATTTTTATTACCCACGGTGATGTGAAAAGACGAAGGTGCTCAGCCGTGTTTAATAGAAAACAACGCAAATAAAATAAATGTTGTAGCTACAGATATTAGATTCTAGTGAGGTTTTTAATGAAAGTGGTAAACCAGATACAATTTTCAGGGCTATGCTAATTAGCATTTTGATTCTATCAAGTGAAGTTTGCTAACAATTAAGGAGATGTCGTAGCATCTCACAGATATTCGACACTTAATAATTTAAAAAAAGTTTTTTTCCGACCGAAATTCGAACCCGGGATCCTTAGAATGTGCGGTAATTCTAAAGCTGGACTGCGCCAATAGAGTTGTACGATCATATTTTACTGTTACTCTCCAGAAGATGACAAGACTTGAAAATTTATTTGCTCAGAGCTACGATTAGGATTTATTGAGAATCAACTAAAGTGCCTTTCAAGGTATTGTAGAACATTATGTGTATATTGATGACAAAATCTCCAAGATCTTTGAATTGTGAGCAAGGATTGATGTTTAATGGAACACTTAAGTCCACCCCGTTCAGCGTAAGTGCTCGCATTCGCGAGATATGACGTTGAATAATGATGTGTGACCTTAGAACAATAACTTTAGGAGTAAAAGAGTGGACCAATCTCGCTAGAGTACAGTAGGGATCCGAACAATGGAAGTCGACAAAAATGGTTTGAGACGCACGAGTGAGTTTGCATTTGTGCTTAGTGTCTCTCTACAATAGCTTAATTTAAGAAAGAAAAGATAATGCAACAGTGGAAGGTCACTCTAGTTAGTGCTTTGGAGGTAAAGGTTGTTTCGTGTAGAAAATTTTGTTTGTTTTCTCCTCTGGACCGATCTAATCTTCTGGCTCTAAAAAAATCTAGCTATAAGATTGTAACAGTCTAGTCCTTTGATGGATTTTTTAAATGTCTCTTTTTTATTTAATGTGGATTAAACGATAAGAGACAAACTGTAATATAGAATGAGTGTTAGTTTCTACCACCATCTTTCTTTGTGTTAAGGCTGACAATTAATAAATTTATACAAGCATTAATTTTATTTTTCATATTATGACTGTAGTTAAATATGTATTTTATTACGTACATGTATAATTAGTAAGTAGGCATTTTATTTGTTTGTTCTATAAATATTTTTAGTGTTTTTAAAATTTTGTACTTCGATAATTATTTTGGCACTCTTTACCGATCTGACACCGAGGCCACCTTTTAATTTTAATTCAACTGTCCTCTACCTGAAGGATGTCTAAAAGAGATCGCTTCTAGCAATAAAACCGCCTTAGTTATGCTATTATAGGTGTTTTTTTTAAATTGTTTGTGGTGTACAATAAAGAGTATATATGTATTTGTTGCTTATAAGGTAAAATATGTTAGGAGCTAGTCACGTAGGTACTTTCAAGTAAATATAAGATATCAGCTCGACCTGTAATTAAGGCAACATACTTTATTTACTCTCTCAGTTTCAACTATTTGGATCATTAATAATTACAAGTACCTATAAATATACCATAGACTTAGAATACGCTACTATGAAAAATACTATTAATTAGTTGTAAACAATAACTTAATAATGGTTGTTGGCAAAAACAATCTTAATCCATTCATAAAGTACCCTATAAAGATCGAAATACGCATACTTCCAACATTATTTCCTTTATGCATCTTCACAATCAGAAATGCTATCAGACAGCCGAGTTTCCTGATAATATTAATTTTATTGTTCCACAAACGCTGAATCCAATTAGCACTACATCCACGATGCAAACAGTGGCAAGGCCTAACAAAAACAATGCGATATTATTAGCGGAACGTCTGCCAAGCGACGAGTTGGCGCCCCCGTTCTTATCCGAAACAATGATTGCGAGGGGAGGAATAAAAGGCAAGGGAATGCATAGAGCCTCTCGTATTGTCTTACAGAATTTGCTGATGTCATTTATTAGCCACTAACATAAAACATTTTTATAGGGACTGATATGAGGAGGAATAGTTGGCTTTCAGCTCTTTCTTGGAATAAGAACAACCGATTTATGGCGGCATATAAAATTGTATTGCGAATTGTATTGTGTTGTGGTTTATTCAAGTAGCTGTTGGCCAATATTGAGAGAGGTCGTTTCCCTTTGCTTTTTAGGTATAACGAATTTTACTTGTACTTACATAAAAGTTTGATTTGGATTTTTTTTTCTTGTTATTTTTCAACAATTTTAACAATTAAGCTTGTAGCACTTATTAATATAAATAATCATAAAGATAGTCTTACTAAATGATCATAATTTTTTGGCGATAAGGCCGCCTGATTGTAATATCAACGGCAGTCAACCTACCCGAAAAGTTCAAGGTCATTAAACCGATTTTCAACTTTAAACCCGACATGTAGAGATCAATATCAATTGAGAAAATTTTACGTTTTGTGGTCGGTTGACAAGCTGTTGTCTGTACATAACTGTGTCTTGTTTGTATTAACCTTTAATGTTTTTTGTGCAACAAAGTGTTTTTCTATCTATCTATTTTTGGATTATCATGTCCCACTAATTTTCAAATTGTATTAAAGAATTCAAATAAGTAGTTGTAAAAAAAAACATTAATTTGGATACATGAATTTTATTTGCCAGTAACATGAAACAGCTTTGGCCATAATAAGTAGAAAAGAAAAAAATTGTATTCCCTAAAATTTTCGCTATTGATACTAGAGAGGAATTATTTCAAATACACAAACGCATTTTGTTTAACTAAATATTGGTAAATAAATAAAATGTTGATTCTTTGTTTCTAACAGCGGAAAAGTCGTTTTTTTTTGGCCAATTAGTGAGTGAAAATGTAAGGGTGTTCTGAATAAAGCAAAGGGCCTTATAAGGCTTCTGTGCAATAGTGGGGAGACGCGACATCACGCGACAAGTGTCAAGAGTTGCGACGTGTACGGATAAGCAACTGCGCCACTCTGTTGCTAGTGTGAGGACTAAGAAGTTTTGATACTTGCTCAGTTATAAAAAAAATAAACCACTTCAAAAACACTAAAAAACTAAAAATAACTTTTAAACAATCATACCAAACAGTTATTTTTGGAGTAGGTGCAAATAAGTAGAGTTTTTGAAGTCTGTTTTATTTGTCTGTTTGAGTTTTTTTTCCCACTCAACTTGGCGATCTGTGATGTAATTATAGCTAAATTGCTTCTCATGACAATTCAAATAAGTCCAAACACGGCTATGATACATTTTTTTATCACAGAGTTCCGGTGCTTACCTTCTGCCTTCGTCATCAGATCAATTTGACGGTAGCATTTTCACCAGAATCATTTAAAAAAAAATATTTGTCGACTATGGCGAGGCTCAACTGTCTTAATAAAGATATCTTATCGCTACTCGTAAGACTATTGTGGCCAACTATGGTCTTTTTTATCAGTTCCACCTAAGCAAATGATACTTTCTGAATGCAAATGCTTGACTTGTTGTTGAATATACTAAAATCGCTATAATATTTTAGGAGTTCCTTCAATTCCTCATGAATCCCATCATCAGAATTCAGTTTTAAAAAAATGGGACCATTCTGGAGGTATACCCTTCCAATTGAGAAAAGATTTTTTCAAATCGGTTCATTGATGGCGGAGTTCTGAGGTAACTAACATTTAAAAAAAGAACATACAACCGAATTGAGAACCTCCTCCTTTTTTGAAGTCGGCTACAAATAGAACAAAAACTTATGTTTTGGCTAAAAACTCTACGCGCAGCTTAAAGCGTCAGTTCATCTTTGGTTGAGCAGTTGAAAAAAAATTACTGCTATATGTGGGAATCGAATCCAAGATCTTTGCTATTCAGGCGACCGCTCTTTTACCTAACTCTTACTCGTCGCACTTTTTCAAGTGTTTCTTGGTGTTTTAAAGCCAGTGTTGGCTCAATGCGTAAAAGGTGTAGGTACTCTGGGTAGGTACTTTGTTGAAATAGTTAACTATAAGACTTATAACAACATAGTTTAGAATAGTTTTAAAAGATTTTAAAATCATATTATAAAACTAGCATGTGACTGCAATTTGTATAAATTCTATAGTAGTTTTATGTTTTTTTTTTAAGCGGGTGTGTTAATTTATAGTTTTTTAGCTATTAAAATGTAACAAAGGCTGTTATTACTTTTTATCTATCATGCTCATGATATTAATGAAGAACAAAACATGACTGACTAGTAAAAGTACTAAGTACTGACAACATAACGTCAAATTTTCTTAATTGATATTGATCTCTATGGGTCGGACTTAAAGTTGAAAATCGGTTTAGTGAACCTACCTACCTTAACGGTAGGTTGACCTGTCGTTGACAGTACAATGGCGTGCACAATACGTAACAAACATTGCATGCTAATTGTATGTTTCATACTGCTTACATAAAAAATAACCTATTTTATATCGCGAAATTACAAATCATGTGTTAACAAAAGCCTAGCATGTCCAATGAATATTATTTATTTGTTATTCGTTCGGCACATAGTTAAAAAGTTTGCTATAGGTATAATTAAATTTGTTAGGCATTCAATTTGCATACAAAGTTTTATATTTTGCTTCGTCATAACGCGGGAATGTTGCGACAAAGTATTACTTAGCTTTGTTTTAATTGTTATGGTTATGAAACATTTATTTAAACTAACCAACGCTGCAATTTCATCTGATTTTTTTTTCTGTTTCACGAATATAATTTATTTCAACATGTAAATCTTCATCGGTCTTACTGCATGACATAAGCGTATCAGCTTAACTTTATGATAGTTAAGGCCATATTTTTGTCTACTCCAACGTGTCTAACAAATAATTTGTTTTTTTTTTGTTTATTCATATAAATATACTCAGCAAAACTCTATAAAGTTATATACATATACTTATTTATAATAATGTTAGTATAATTATCAAAATAAAAATAAAACTTGTTTCCAAAGATTTATTAAGGCACAATTTCATTGAATATCAACAATATAAAGCTATTGACATAAATTTCGTAAATGACTAAGCCGTGAAGCCTCCTGACGGCCTTTACTTTGTTATATTTTAAGCTATTTTACATACATAAAAATAATATCCTTACTTCACAAATTTTCTTACAATAAGCCATAAGATAACTTAAGATCTTGTAGCTCACTTATTAAATTACCGCTAAAATATTTCAAAAGTGATAATCCCAATTTATCTAAGTATTCACAGCAAAGTTGTGGAATGCCTGTCGAAATTGAAAATCCAGTCTGGGATTTAAAAAGAAGCTTAAAATCATAGAGGACTGCATATTTAAAAGCAATCTTTGATGGTATCGGAGTAAAAATGGAAATAGATAAACTGAATCGATTTTAGATTACATCTTTGAAAAGTAAGAGATTTCAGATTCATAAGGATGTGCGCTTTTTTCATTTAGTCCCCTGAAAACACTTTATAAACTTTTTGACAAAAATAACTGTTAGCTAGAGTATAAAAATACTTCGTTTTGTCACTTAACTTCCAAAAAAACTTTATAATTGATTGTCTTCTTTTATAACTTAGGATAGGTATTTATTGAGAAGTGTCAACCATTTTAAAATTCAAATATTTGTGTAAACGACCCCAAAATTCGTTAAGCATGATAGGTACCAAAATGTTTCTTTTACAAATAGTGCGTTTCGCCATCTGAAATAAAAAATGTTATGATAATTTGCAATTTAACCAATTATAATTTTTTACATTCGAATTGTTTCTCAATTTTACAAAAATAAAAAGACACGACTGTGTTAGTTGTTTAGTTGAAGACTGTACTGCTGTAGCGTAAATATCAACTTTATGCTAATAACTTCAATAATGGGAAACTCTAATGGGAACTTTCAACCTATTTCAACCCCCAAAAACGTACATTAAAATATTTTTTAAAGTCTATTATTTTCTGAAGTAGTTTCAGCTGTGCGTTGATTGTAGTCAATTAAGGTTCTCTCTTTATGTATAACGTACAGAGGGATCGATAGACTTTTTTAAAACTTTATCTTTTTTCTGATTAAATAAATAGTACTACCTAAGATGTAATTAATAAACTCTTAATCGAAGTCTTAACATATTGAACACAATGGAGGCCACCGGTGACCTCCAAAATAACAGATTTCCTATTTTGTTTAGTTTCATGGCAAAGTCAAAAGTCAAAGGCTGAATTATATTTTTTTTCAATTTGGCACAATTTTGGCAATGCCAAAGAGCAAGAATTGCTTCACTAAGTTTAATTATGGTAATACGTATAAAAAATTTAAGGTCTTACAAAAATACGTGCCTAGGTGTTACAAAGATTTTTATTTTCGCGACTACATCAATGAAAACTCCGTACATACACATTTTTAGATTTTTGGGACATAAAATCTTTTTCAAGTATCACGACCTCTCGCGCTGACCTCCACATATTATTTTGCTCGGCGACATTTGACGCCCCGCGACAGTGCGTTTTCATTATATGCAGCTTAACAGTGAGAAGTAAATAAAGCGCCCATATTGCCGACTCGGCTCTTTCTGGCTCGCCTTCACTGAGCATAATCCGTTTTTTACGATTCCACTCGTCTACCGTTGAATTTGAAATGAGAAAAATAACCGCAAATTCTATGTGAGTGAGTTGTGGTTCGCGTTATGAATGAATGAATTTGTTCGGGAAATGCTTTAGCATCTGCGTACGTATCTTACGCTTATGAGAAAATTATGAGTCGTAGGTACTAAATGCTGTTTTATTGAGGTTTACCCTGATGGTTATACTCGTAATCTTCGTAAAATGAAAATAAAAAAACTTTTATCCTTCAATAAAAAATCTGAAACCAAACCATAGTACAAACAAAAAACATATAGTCAATACATTAGTCAAATCACTTACATTTGAGAGCTCAAAATGTTTAAGTCTCTATTGAGAAAAATAAATAAACTGAAACTGAATTTAAATAACGTTAAAATTTGCTAAACAAATTTAGTCCCAGGTAACCCAATAACTTGTGAGTACATAGTAACATTGTCTAAGTACGTTTGCGTTTTGGCGTAATCAGTTTCTAAAGTCAGCCAGTGACTTCAGTCTTAACCTAACTTTAAGTAACAAGCGAGTATTCCTCAAAGAGGAGATCGTTACATACAATTATCAGATTAGGTGTAGTACTTTATATACCAGCCACGTCCGCCCTAAATTTCCACTAATCAAGAGCCGCGAACTCACGGCTGAATTTCGCTCATCATCAATCAACGCTCCGTGCGTGTGCCCTAACGTTGCGTTACTTAATAGAACAGCTTGAAAATCAAACTAAAATAGGAAGTAAATATTTTATAGCCTACCAATAGTTCAACGACCTTTTGCAATCAGTTTTATTCACTCAAGCAATCTTTTTAATAAGCGGATACTGGCTCTATTTTTATGAAAAAGCTTCATAACAATAATTCATATGACATGCATAAAATTTTTTGCAGCCAGGACTTTCGTTAATCTCTGAGCTCACTCAATTCTTCCTGTTTATATATTTTTTTGTATTTTTTTATATTTTCTGGTAAAGTTTTTAGCATATTTAGTATACTGTTGAAAAAATGTGTTTTACACACTACAATTAGAATTGATTGCTTTGACAACTAGCCAGTTAATGCTTCTTCAGTACCGACGTATTGCAGACTCAATAAAAACAACGTTATGTGCTTAATTCCTAGTGAATCAATTTTTAAGGTTTTATTTAAAGTATTAAAAAATCTAAATATGTAATGTTGGGAGTACTTCATAATAATTATTTAGTTTGAATGTCGTTATCTTTTATTTTTGTTTATTATGAAGTTTCATGACACAGGCTAACTTAAGCATAAATAAGTTAACATATCTTAGAGTAGTTATCTTAAAGATAGTAAGATACTGTTGAAGCCAATAATGATTATATAATAATATATATTTATAAATAACTGCCTTTTTCTTATATCATCAACATTGGTTCTATTATGTTCAAAATTACAAACAAACTTATTTCTCGCAGCTTTTGTTATTCAACCAAAAAAATTCAAAAGAAAACTCTTAAGGTAACCCCTTTCACCAGTAAAGTACACCGTTATCATAACTTGTCGGATCCACCTCGTTGACATTTAACGATGTATAAATACTAGAGGAGATACCGGATACCAACCGTGGGACGTGTTATGAAAATAATAAAAGAGAGTGTAAAATTGCAAGAGCTAACCAACCATTTCGAGCTCTCTCCTCAGAGGCGTGTCGTCGCCTCTTATTTCCTGGGGGAACACCGTGTTATAGAACAAGGATACACCTATCACTGAACTGAAGTTTAATAAAGGAAACGATTTTAGCTTTATCCAGTGATAGAGTTCCCATTCAATTCACCCCTACGTCTATAAAGTCTGTTTTGTAGTGTGTAGCGTGCTAGTAAATAAAGATTTTTAGGGCAAGCTAAGCTATTCAATTATATCTGGGATATCGTTTAGTTTATTGAATGAGTAGTAGAAAAAACAAATGTTAACAGGATAAAATAAGTTCTACGCCACCTATTGTAAATTATCTAAAACATGTGTAGGTACTTAATTTAAATTCAAAAGGAGAATCTATACTAATATGTTAAAGCTAAGAGTTTGTTTGTTTGTTTGGTTGTTTGAAGGCGCTAATCTAACTACTGATTAAAATTATTCAATAAATGTTTTTGTGATAGATATTCCATTTATTGAGAAAGGTTAAATAACATCAGGCTATATCTATAGGAGCGGAGCATCTATGAAAAATGTTGCAAAAACGGAAAAAAATGTGCCTATTAATTGTTACCCAAAAATCATGTATGACGGAAAAAAAAGTGAATATGCCTATCTTTTAAGGTTCACGTACTATAACCTTTTTTATGTTAATCAAATTTGTTCTAAAACAATGCATCATTTGGTTGTTGATAAAGATTTCAAGTAACAAACCGAATTCCACGCGAGCAAAGCCGCGGGCGAAAGCTAGTTATTCTATACACCTATTTCTATGTACTGTGCCACATATTTTGTACTTGTGTTATGCCAAATTAGATTTTCACGAATATCATATCCTACATTAATTAACTGTGTTACTTCATGTTTGTTAATAGTAAGGTATGTGATAATCTGGTTAGTGAATTGCACAAATCATCAATTAACATGATTCGGTTACAAGTTAATTATATAAAACGCTTCATTAACCACAGACCTAATGGACTCTGTTACTATTGCGATACTAATTAAATTTGACTTATTTGGCATGAATGGTATATTTAATGAGTAATTCATGATCTATTAACAATAATTATAAACTTATTTAAATTTTATCGAATATTTTTTGTAATAATCTTATTGCCAATCCATATTTCAATAGGTCTGATATTCTAAACCTATCCGTTCCAGACTGGAAACCTTATTTAAGTGATACAGTGATTACGATCCTCTCGTTTAGACTTCATTTTGCTTGCCGGATAAGCGATATTCTGTGTTTAAGGTGAAGATAGTCGGCGGCAACTGACACTTTTCAATCAGTGGTCGAATTACATATGTCTTCACCTTCGAGGTCTCTTAGATTATAATTTGTAAGATAAAAATATTTTAAAATCTTTTGTTTGACGTAGAAATTAGTAATATTTATTTATAAATTTTGTATTTTTTTGGATATTATTGTTACTCTATTATATTTTACAACTCAATTGTACTTTACAACAAATATTTGTATTTGAATGACGTGCATTAAAGTTCAAGCAATAGTGTAATACATATTACAAATAAAATATAATAGTCAGTAAAATTATGATTGTTTCAGGATTTAGTTTTTTTTTTCATATCAATACTAATGAATATACGTATATAAAACGATTAACATTCTCATGTTTAAGGTAGCAGAAAAGGATATTTTTCCAGGAGGTTCCTCCCAGGCTCTCAGACTCAAGAAAATTTGTAGAAAAAAAGTTTTTATGAATTGAATCTGATCGAGAATCGAACACAGGACTCTTAATATTAAAAGCGTCATCGCATCGATGCTAATCAAGTCGTTAAATTAAAACACGTACAAAGAAAGTTAATCAAATTTTTTGACGATAAGACCTACCTATTTACCGTCTCTTTGTCATTCCTTGTCTCTACATCTATTGTAAAACCATGTTAAAAACTCTCAAACTACAACTTGAAAGTTGCAAACATTGTTAAATGATCTTACACAAAGTTTACAAAGAACAGACAAGAATGTCGTAAAGTCCACAAGTTTGATTTGGTTCTATCAAACTTATATTTGCGCAATAGTAGAGCGGGTATCGATACAATATCCCGATAAAGCTGCACGGACATTAGTCGGGAAATATGAGATATCCGGAATGATATATCATATACATAACTACTCAAGTTAAGTAATTACTGAGAAATAAAATACAGCTCTTAATATAGATAAACATTGATCTTTTTTATTCTACACTGCCTTTGTTTATGGGTGTTTTAAAAAGGGTAATAAAACTATAAGGAAAAAGATTTTTTTTTTTTAGATTTTGAGATTGTGCCCATTTTTTTTTGTGCAATAGAATTAACTTTGACCTTTGTGTCACATACGATATATAAAGTTACAGACAGTCAAGAATTTAATTGACGATGAACGTGACTTGACGAACCATTTTCTCTCGGGAATCAGTTCAAAATAAAATGCAAAGAAGTGGCGCCTAATTAGTATGGCTAATTGATTGCTCTAACATGTATGTAGCAATATGTATAGTAGAGTTTAATTTAAAGGATAGTATTAATAGTATTATAATAGTATAGTAATAGTTTCATTAGAAAGGCAATAATGCGAAGATGGTTTTAGAGCACACGCCGGGTGCTTCTATGTTAGTAAAGAAATAAATATTGAACAACATCCAATACATTGCTCTAATCCTAAGGTAAGGTAAGTAGCCAAAGAACTTGTTTCATAGAAATCAGTTAAAACAACGTTGGCACCACAACACCCAGATCCGAGACAGTATAGAAAAGTTCGTTTTCTACATTGACTGGACCGTGAATCGAGATGGCGAAGCCAAGTCCTGCGTAGTCGCCTATCGGTTACAGAAGTCGTTAGAATATAAGTAGTCGATTGATTAGTGGTGTTATCATCGCTACTTCCTATTAGCTGATGAATTCTGAGGTTCAGAATGTGTGTCATCATTATCATGTCAGCCTATTGCAGTCCACTGCTGGACGTAAGCTTCCCCTAAAGAGCGCGAAAGAGCACGATCTCCCGCTTTTTACATCCAGCAACTGTCGGCCATCTTCCTAAGGTCATCGGTCCATCGAGCCAGATGTGGCTACTGCCACTTTAGCATTCTACATTTTTGAACTATGTCCATTACTTTAGTCTGCTGCCGGATAGCCTCGTTTCGTATTGCATGTGTGTAAATCAAATCATTACGCGCACCCAGTGTGCTATCAGCCCTCCTAGTGTCCGCCCCGCGGTGGCTAGTGGGACGTGAAGCGAGACGTTTTGTATCGGCCGCTTTCATCTTACGCGGTGACTGTAACAAATGATCACCGAGGGGCGCAAGGCGTGTACCCGACTTTTCAGTTGAGTAATGAGCTTTTTGATATTTCATTTCCAATTAAATAACAGAACCATTACTTTCAGCTTCAGTTTTAACTCGTTTCAGCTCCGAAGTGAAGTTCCGCTGTAATCTACAGTTTCTTCAATAGTTTCAGGATTTTAATTGACAACTTTTAAGCAGTTGCTAGGTTTTATTACTTACAGGAACTACTGCTGTCTTGTCTTTAAACTTTCAGTTTTAAATAATGGCTTTGGAACTGTCTTCAAAGTTTTCAAATGATGAAACTTGTTTTTTTAAATAATTTATTTTTAAGAGGGTTTCTTTTTAAAGAAGATGTCAAGCTTATAGTACAAAATAAACTTTTTCATTAATAACCTACGTTTAAGTGCACATTGTACTTACTTATATAATATTTAAGCATTTTCTGACCAGAGGGTCAGCCAAGATGCTGTTACAGAAACCGATTTTGAACTGAAAATTTATAGTTTGGAAAAACTGCATTCTTTTGACTTCATTCCGTACACATTCTATGATGAAACTTGTACTTTTTAAATTGACGATACTAAGTAACTAGGAATAAATAGATATCAATAAATAATCAATGGACTGAATTATCAAAAACTTCTCAACTTAGAAATCAATTCGTACGTACAAAAAAAAAACACATCGCTTTTGGAATCTTTACGTACAGTCACGAACAATAAAATGTAAATAGAGGCATTCAATTCTGTACCTTACTCCAAGAAATTAAGGACGTGTCATCTTCGTGGCTGTACAAGTAGTTTAAATGCAGTTAAGCTGACGTCGACATGCACCGAGACGGTTTCCCGTAACCACCCCGTCTTCCCTTACTGCTTATCTTATTGTTAAATCTAAATTGAATCCTGATGTGGGGTGTTCAGTCCATAAAATATCCTGAGTGAATTATCTGGAGGCAGACTCTATCTCCAACTAAGATAGTAACGAAAACATTTGTGAGAAATGTTTTTGCTGAACTGAAAGTAAAAGAAAAATTCATAAAAATATGAATTAGTTGGAAACTTGTGATCGATTTATTAAACTTTACAATAAGAAATATATTTTGAAACTTCTTATTCCATTGAGCAACTGTCTAAAATCTAAATTATATTTTAAGCCTGGCTTAAAACTAAATTTTACATTGTCAGATTATTTGAAGTTAATAGAGACAGAACGACATTTTAGTCCAGATTTGGTTTAAGCTTAGATTAATCTAATTAATTATACCTAATCAACGTTATTCATGCCAAAGTAATCGTTGACGGAGAGGCATAATTTTCGTTTCAGTGAACGTAATACCAGTAACAATTTTAGGCAGCAAAATATTTATGAAAATGCCTTCATTTTTCTGTTGTTTTAAAAAAATGAGTGTGTAAATTCATTTCAGGAAGACTATAACCATAAACCCCCAGAGGGTCATAAAGTCCAGAGATATGATGAGCGGATGTGGCTATTCCGCACTGATGGGATGGAAGATTCAGATAATAGCTTGCCCCCACCAGGCTCGTGTCCTGTAATGTCCGAGTGGAGATATAATAATAAATAATTGGGCTTTTCCTTGATGTGTCAATTGCTAAAAGAAACAGTGCTGTGAAAATTTAACTCGATTGTCTATACCTATATGTTTAAAGAATTAATTAATAAAAAAATAACCAAACTAGTAGGGTCACACCATTTATTAAAGTAACTTAACGTCTTTTCATTTCTGGTCTCAAAACCTGATTCATTTTCAATTACTTACTTGAAATTTTAAATTAAAATAGACCAGTTGTATCGTAATCAAATTTCTAAAATATTAAAATATTATTATTGATACCATTCTTAAGATTACCCATTCGAGTTGGAATTCTAATAGTAAAAAACACATCTGCTGGCCCCTGATGCAAAACTGTTTGATAGCAAATTATCAAATAAACCCATGTGACACTATATGACTTTGCATTAGTGTCAGGTGATTTACCGTTTGACAATTCGTTGTCGAATGATTCTGAATCGGGAGGCTGGTCTTATAATACCAATAAGGTTTGTTCAAAATCCGCGCTATAATAGTTACTGTAGGCTGTTGAAGCTTTTAGTACATCTAGATTGTTTCGATATTTTCACTAAAACGTTACAAAATTATTTTCTAATTCAACTCGGCTCAGTTAACTCAACTTAACCGATTAGGTCAAACCTTTAGCGTCCCAGCGCAAACCATCGCGGCCGTTCTATTACCCTAACGACGCAATATTACGTTTACCCAAAAATCTTTATAGCGCACACGGCCGTTCCCGCCCCGGGCTAATCAAGCGCCTCGCCGGGTGCACAGTAAACATATAGGACGGTAAATATATTAGAAGGTAAACTAATCATGGTTCAAACGCATTTGCCCTGCAATGCGAGACGCTGCACGGCGCTGCACGTGACTTTATTTGCGTAGCAATTGCCTCGGTGCTGCAAAAATCACATTTTCCTACTCAAATACAACACCTTTGTTCATAGGATCAACATTGTCATCTTAAAAAAAAGCTACCCATATAAATTTTCTTTATTTTTTATTAACCTATTATCATCGAACTGCTAGGCAGAGGTCTCCCCCAAAATACTTCATTGATCTCTGTCCAGTGCTAAAGTTTCCCAGTAAAATAGTATTGTAAAGAGATTTTTATTTTGAGAATTTTGGTATTTTTTGCCAAATTTTGGTATTTGGTACCAAAAATTGGTATATTTGAGCACTAGAATATGATGTTAGCCGCTTTAAAACAAATGAAAATTTACTATGTAAATAATGTTTCACCGCGTCACGCCGCGCAGCGCTGCTACGCGTCACAGTGCAACTCAAGTGGGTTTGGGTCGTGAAAAATCATTGATTTCCTGTCAATGTCATCAGACACTCATTCTTTTATATCCAGGACTGATGGAATACAAGCTCTCTAAGACTGTTATGCTTTCTATCAATAAATAACTGACATGCTCACAATAGCCCCGTGACACACGCAGCTGCACGCGCTTCTAAGTATATGTAATTGGCAAAATTGCAGGCATTTGCCTATCTATGGCATCTATTTATACATATTGTAAAAGCGTCCGCTCGAAGAAATATCTAGCAAGTATATGACAAATGGATTAGTTAACTGTATACTTAAATTATGTCACTAATAGCTCAAAGCGAAAAGCAGGGCCGCCAAAGATTTACTGTGCATTAAAGTAGTACACACTACTTAATCCACGACTGTTTATTTTGGCTGACGGGTTTTTGCCACACGATTTGTCGGTTGTATGAATTTGAGATACTCATAAACTTTTTACTATGTCGCATGTTGCGCAAAACAGCTGTAGATGTTTGCACACTACTAATATAAAATCGAGTTTTTTATACTCTTACAAACTTCTTTTGTTTCATTTAGGATTAAAAGGTTAGCCGTGCAAATACAAAAAATGATTTCGAAAAAATATTTCTAAACATGCATCTAACCACGTCATCTCAAAATAAGGAATGAACAACATTGTGTGACGGGCTACCAGACAACCTTTTTTTTTGGGTCTTCACCGCACACAACCGAGTCGTTAATAAAGTATTTGAATATGGTAAAACACAATGTTATTATCATCATATAGCTTTACATATCAACCGATTTCACCACTCTTTCAAACACATCCAGCCATCATTTTAATAAATCATTGAAATCCCCCCTCAAATATCGACCTCCGTTTGTGACGCTTTTACACCGTATTACTTTTATATAATACAGCGAGATTGATGTGTGGATGGAGCGCGCGAAATTGGTAAAAAGGGAAGGCTAAGTGTTGGGGCGAAAGAGTGATCGGAAAACGTTGGGAATGGCGTAAGGTACCCGCAATTTCGTCACGCATTTTACTGAACAAATGTTCCCTTAAGATTGGGCTTAACTTATGCCGCTCACGTTTTATTGAAGGCTAAAGTTGCTCCCAGCTGCCATATATTGAGTTTTATTCGCGAGCTACAGGTGTAATGCGTTAATGGTTTGTTTGAGATCATAAACAATGTGTTTGGGTTTGCGTTGAAAAGTAAAAGGTCACAGGATAGGTTGAAAGGTTAAGGGCATATTATAGTGAGAAAACATGTTAGCAACATACTTTATTTGAATAGGAAGACATTTTGTTGTTGCTCATTATGTATCGTACCGTTGTCGGAATGTGGGCGTTGATACATACAAAATACAGGATAATTTATGATAAAAGTGAATGGCAAAATCTTTAACTACAATGTAGAGAAAAGGCTCTAAGGAGTTACAAGCTTGATTTTAGCCATCTTAAAAACGGTGTATTTTCAATACCCGATGAACGGGCGTGGCAATGGCGTGGATTGGGAGAGGCCTATGTCCAGCAGTGAACTGACGAGGGCTGATTATGATGATGATAATGATTTTCAATTTTAAATAACCATTTAGTTTAAGCAGTAATCCAAATTGATATTTCTGCACTGTTTGAAAGTGTTGCTAACGAGTCTTACAAAGAAATTACACTACTTGTAAAATAATAAAAAAAGTATTTTTGTCATATTATTACGTATTTTCCATACATTTTGTGATACTTTCGGATCTTGTCACATTATTTGTACAACTTAACATAACTTACAATTGACAGGTTCTTGGAATATTTCATTATAAATTCTGAATGTAATCAACATTTTATGTCAGTTAATCGTATCGAACTAAACTCAAAAGACCAACAATGAAGTTGTTTGATTTTGAGGCGTTCGATAAGACAAAGTCTCCAAGAAGTGTGATAATAAACCATTCATTATTAGTAAAGTCAACAGCAGGTCAACCTACCTAAAAAGTTAAACGTCATGGAACCGGTTATTTAACTTTAACTGCGACTGTAGAGATCAATATCAATTGAGAAAAAAAAAAGTTTTATGGTAGGTTGACATGCTGTTGTCTGTACATTGTACGTTTTTGGGGATCCGTACTACCACAAAAGAAAAATAATAACCCTTATAGGATCATTTCTTTATTCGTCTGACTGTCTGTCTGTCAAGGCCCTTTTTTAGGCACAAATCGTGAAGTTACCAAGCGGTAATTAATATCATTAACACGTCTGCAATACTTTGAAACTCTAAAAAATCAAACTTCTAAGTCAACGTAATCAAAAGTTATGCCGCATATTTTGACACTCGCTAGACAATTAAAACCTAAGGTACCTACTAATTGTAGATCCAATTATATACCTAAAATCATCATCATCATGACAGCCTATTGCAGTCCACTGCTTGACTGTACCCAGTACAAGTTTGTACGAAATCCTCGGTGCCCAGATCCAACTCGCACTTGGACGGTTTTTTGCAGTATCACATTTTACATTTTTTTAGGCCGTATAAAGAAATATTTTTTATCAACCGACTTCAAAAAAGGAGGAGGTTCTCAATTCGACTGATTTTTTTTTTTTGTATGTTTGTTACGCGATTACTCCGCCAATTATGAATTGATTTTAATGATTCTTTTTTTGTTTGGTAGATCATACTTCAGAGGTGGTCCCATATAAATTTTATCGAAATTGATTTAGAACTTTTTGAGAAAATCAACAAATATATACCCAGATAGTATTTTGGTTGTGGTTCTTGTTACCTATCTTCGACAAATATGAGCCGATTTTGATCATTTTTGTTTTATTGAATAGCTTATACTTCAAAGATAATATGCTAAAAGTTTACAAAATAAAAATTATCCCTAAGGGTAGGAAAATAGGGGATGAAATCGGTGTTCAGCAGTTAGATTAGGATTTATCACTAAAAATTGATGAAATAAGTAAATTTTATTAAAAAAAATAAAACCGACTTCAAAACACTAAAATGCAAAAAATAATCCTAACACTTAAGTACCTTACCTTACCTTACCTTACCTTAAGTTTAGGATTATTTTTAGCATTTTAGTGTTTTGAAGTCGGTTTTATTTTTTTTAATAAAATTTATGCCAGTAACAGTTTTTGATATATCGGATCCAAACGCCTTTGCCTGAAGAACTCATCCTGTAAAGTCTTAGTAAGCCTCAACTTTTATAAACTTGTGTAGCAATTGTAATTTATTTTGACAAGATAAGCGATTTTAAAATAAAAATTCTTTAAAAAAGTAAAGTTAAACTGTATTAGCGATAAGACCGCCTAAATTGTACGTCTTTCTGTAAAAATCATGTGTAATTTACTTGTATGGTGTGCAACTAAGAGTATCTATCTACCTGCTGGTGCTAGCTAGATCATGTTAGTTCAAGTTAACGATAACGTGTAGTTGAAGACTTGTCTCAAAAATATTCTCCATTGAAAAGCATTAGGATCTCAATTAGACTATTATTTCACAGCCAACAAGGAACAGTTAAATAAATAAATAAATAGTAAACAACATCAGTGATCTTGTCCAATATTTTTTTCATCATATACATTGCTCTGATCCCATAATAAATCAGAAGAACGACGGTACCATAACGCCCAGACCCGAGACAGTAAAGAAAATTTATATTTCTACATTGACCGACCGGTAATCGAACCCGGAACCTCAGAGATAGCAACACCAAGCCCGGTATGCTCGTCTCTCGGTTACGGAGGTTGTTAAATATATCCTTATAAAATGGTTATTCTATTTAATCACCTAAAATTAGTAGCAAAGATAGCAGAAGTTTTCCTTTCACCCTCACTGATCATCTTTAACCATAGCACTGTTATCTAGTCTCGTGAAATGGAGTTCGAAAAGACTTATATGGCGGCAATTACCTCCATTGAATGGACAACTAAAGGCATATCAAGCGAGTCGCCGTAGTTGCAGTTTCATTATTCTCTCCCCTAGGACCATCGGCTTATTGAATTGGACGATAAGGTGCCCGGTAATTTCCTGCCATTTACTAGTTTAGTGTCGGAGATAGGGTGCGTTAAATATACATTATTCAGTGTTTTACAAAAACAACTGATTTAGTAAAGTTTTATTAGAAATTTATAAAAACAAAATGAATAAACAAATATACGCCCAACAGTACACCAATGTCATGGACTCGAAGTTTAGAAATTAATATCTGTGTTATGAGGTCCCAGAAAAAGATGTTGCAAACAGTGTCTCCTAATCCACACTCGGGCCAGTTTAAAAAAGATCGTTTTTTTTAAACTGGGAATTTATTCCAAGGCCTTTTGCATCCAATCAATTATGTTTTAATCTAGATTTACGTTAGATTAAAAAAGTGTGCAGTTAGTCTCCATTTTTTTTAAATATCGATATTGATTCCAGAGTGCTTAAGTTCTGAAGATTTACTATGACATCTTAAAGCAGTCTCAGTTAAATATGAATTAGTTTATTCCGTTTAACGTTTGACTCAAAATCAATGCGATTATATTAGCGGTTCTGGTAACTGCTCTGAGTGATATTTGTACCACATGTGATTATAGACAAGTTCTCTAGCCATTGGTCTACAACATCACTCTCCTCGTAACCACCTAACTGTGGTTGGGGTAAGTAATGCTGACAAAAAGTGTGCAAAAGCTACACATAGAGTTATGGCCGAAACTATTTCCGATTCGCTTCCGATTGGACTATAATGTCTTTGAGACATATTCCCTCACTAATTCAACGTCCAATTTTGTAATGATGTAATTTTACTTGGTTACATTTTGACCTAAATTAATGCTTGCTAAATTTATATTGGATCTCAAAACTATTGAATTTGATTTATAAATATTTAACATCACATTTGATGATAGTGCCGTGTGAGAACGGCCGTAAAGAGTGCCGTGTGAGGACGGCCGTAAAGAATACACTTCCCCACCGCCAACAGGTAGCGTTTCGTAAGAGGCGACTAGTTCCTGTAGCACGAGACGGGCAGCAGCGTCTGCGTGCGAAATCTTATAAAAAAAACTGCGCTCGCCAACCCGCCTGCCAAGCGTGGCGAGTATTGGCAATCACCCCCAAATAATTGTCATTGGGGGAGGCCTGTGTTCAGCAGTGGACGTCCTATGGCTGAAAAGATGAACATTACATTTGTTAATAGTTTTCGGCATCTCGGCATACGGCATCAGTATCATTTTATTCGTGACGCTAGATCAATCTAAATGGTGATTTTTGTTAGTATGTAAAATACTTAAGGATTTGTATTATGATAAGGACCAGGTAAATAATGAGGGCATTATACAGGGTTATTTGTAAAACATCAACAACCTCCTAGGGGCTGATTTTGGTGCTCAAATACAACAAATTTTTCTATGGGACCAACATTGAAATCGCAAAAAAAATAACTTTGCCATACTAAACCGCAGACCAGCTGACATCAGTTTGTATGGAGCAGTAAAAATTTTTTTTAGAACTCAATGTTGGTCCCATAGAAAAAGTTGTTGTATTTGGGCACCAGAATCATCCCCTAGGAGGTTGTTGATGTTTTACAAATAACCCTGTATAGGTACGTAATGCTAATTGATACTGACAAGTCAAATCGGGCCAAGTGATTAATTAATACTTTATTATAGTCTTAACTTTATTATTGCTACGTGATTCTACTATGTAGCATAAATAAAAAGTTTGGCGCTTCGCCGGCCACTGCTTTTCATCGGTTTCATCAATTCTCTCATCGGCTATTATTATAATGCCCACTCATATTGGGCATTTTCATGATGCCCGGGTATTATGTACAATACTTATTTAATCACTTGGTCCATAATATACTTACATTTGACGGTAGTGCCACTTTTTCAGGGACCACTCAGAATCAGTAACTAAATCAATCTACGTAAACAACAAAGTCCTTTTTTTTATTCTTCCATTCTGCAATAGAATACGTTGAAAATTTACGATTACTCGATTAAATTGCACCGTATGTCACTGCATGAGATTCTTGTTAGAGCAGCGTCAGCGTATGCCTGTGATCTCTGATGAATGATGGCGCACCTCGGGTTTTCTTTTTTTTTTGAAATTTTTAAGTATATTTTACTCCAGATATATGACTGAAATTAATTACGATAAATTATTATATTGTTCTATAGACCTTATTTTTAGAATTTGGCACTACCTTGAAATGTAACCCTGTATATATTCATGTTAACAAAGAACTTTACCCAAGAATCTAGTTACTTAACTCAGCTTTATTTTGTTAGTTTTCATCATCATCATCTAAGAGTGTGATGGCCGTCCCCGTCGCGAGCTGCAAGCTTTAATTCGAAGGCTGCAAATCTTGATTTATCTTAAACCTAATAACTTTCTGTGACCTGTGTTTTCTTCGGTGCGTTACGCAAGCATCGTGCTAAACGCTTGTGATTTATGTGGACAATATTCCCTAAAATATCAGCTTGTACCTGCCCACGCGGAGGACCGCGTGGACCCCTCGTGCTACTCCAAGAGGAAGTCATATTAGAACCATCCTGTCCACTCGTGCGTGGAAAAGCCTGTTCCCACTGGTAAGTTTAGTTGCTTTATGGTGAAGGGCGGGTGAACCTCGATACGTAATATTTTGTTAGCAGAGCCTCCTCAGGGTTCTGACCCAGAAGTGTCGTGATCGGTCTGTCCCGGCAGGGCCATTGCGACACATCTTTATCTTCATGTCAGCCTATTGCAGTCCACTGCTGGACGTAAGCCTCCCAAAGAGCACAATCTCCCGCTATTTTCATCCTACCACTGCCAGCCATCTTCCTACGGTCGTCGGACCATCGAGCTGGGAAGCGTCCTACACTGTGTTTGCCAAGGCGCGGTCTCTACCCAAGAACCTGATAAAAGGTGGAGTAAACCTTTTATCTATTCTGCAACATATGTTAGTGTACGAATTAAACTATTTATTAACATGAACATGGACGGCTTGTTACATTGGAATAGTATTTTACAATAATAAAAATTATAATTAGTTACGTGTGCCAAACTGCAGCTGATTCCATTCAGCCTTTTAAGCGCGATTGAGTATTAAAAATTTAAACTATTACATGTACAATATTAGTAAGATCCAGAGACAATAAAAATTAACCACACGATCGACATCAAACCTCCCGTTTACCCTATCCATCGACTATAACCACTAATCCGGGTTATTGCCGTCAAATATTTCACAGTGGCTTATCAAATTCCTGGCGGTTTCCACATAACAAGGGGTATCTGTAGTAGGGAGCGTGGTTTTAAAGTGCACAGTGTATTTTTAATAAATTTTTATAGGGCCACAAATAGATTTACAATAAAATAATAAGACTAAATTATATACACAATTAAATATCATTAAGAATAGAATAGTGTTGATCACGTTTGAGTATCGGTTAGTAATACGGTGTTATGATTTTTATTTTTTGATAATTATATAAAGCAACATTTTGCAATGCTTAATGTTAAGTGCAAATAACTGGTTGAAACCTTATATAAATTGACAAGCAACACTTAATACACTTTTTGAAAGGTACAGGCGATACGTTGATGATACACAAGATAAAAAACCACGTGTCTAGGTCTACCTATTACGGTTCAAAAGATGGAGTCCTGTGACAGACGGACAGACAGACAGTGGAGCCAGTAATATGGTCCTGTTGGCATCCATTGAGTACAGAGCACTAAAAATTAAAAAAGGTTGAATCCCTTTTTGTGCAGTTCTTAAAATAAAATTAAAAATTAAAATCTTGTTTTTCCTCAAAATAGAAGCAGTTCTACCGAAAGAAATAAAATCATTTTTTAATGCACTATTATCATTCTATTTCCTATGAGAAAAATATTAGGTATTTATCTAACGAAGAAACTACACTGTGCATTTAATTTTCTCCGTAGCCGAGCGTCGTTTGGAAGATCGATTAATGGGCTCTAATTACGCAATTTCTGGCGATCTCTAATTGTAGCGCGGTCCCGTATATTCTGCGTGACAGTACGTTATTTCCCTGGAGGGCGGTAAAGATAGCGCGGTTGACAAAGACATAGTATTTACTGGATGTTCTTTTTTTATTTTTCTTTTATAAGACATATACAAAGAAGGAACATAATACATGTATATGTCACATGATTTCAACTATTTAGATTAAAGTAGTTATATTTTTTTCACTTCGGTGTCACAGCTGTATTTAAGTACGTTAATTTCATTGAGATGTTAGCCAAAGTTTTAAAGTTAGGTTCAATGAGTTTTTGGTTTAAATTTAAATCCCATGCAGAGTTTTTTTTTTAAATAGGTTTAAGCTAATAGTTTTTTTTTACTTGTGTTTTTTTAACTTAGTAGACCATAAAGATGTCCATATAACTGAGCTGCAAAATTGAAATTCCGCAAACGAGCAAAAGCAGACACTAATATAATTAATTGTACAAGTTTAACTTGGCAAGTACCTACACCGACGCAGTCAGCTTGTCACAATTATGCATCTTGCATCGTAAAGCGCAATGAGCGCACACGTCTCTTCCATTATCACATACTCCTTGTCTTGTACAGACGAGTCGCGCGTCGCACCAATGCTCGACGAGCTAAAATTATTCACAGGCATTGTTCTCTGATACTTTATTTGTCTCAGTTGAACACAACAGGTACGCCTCTAACTCCATATGTTTAAGGACTACATTCCTTCAAAAGTTAATCTAATCGAACTGGAGTATTTTGGTTCGACGCGTGTCGCTTACCAGGGTAATCCTTCTGTCTTTGTAATTTGTTACCAGTTAAATAGAAGATCATCAAAGAGTCTTAAATAAGACCGATGCTTCACTTCTGTCCTTAAGATACTGCGTCCGTTTTATTTATAATGTACAATTGGTAATATATCTGCCAGCGTAGAGTGCATTTTGCCTGACTTTACTGTTGTACTCGTGATTTTATTAGATACTATTGAGAGAGATAAACCTGCCATTGGGTTAAAAGGTTTATTGACATATACATTTATTATAATCTTTATGTGAATCGTATTACCCGATTTTATTAGCTTTACACGACTGCAGAACTGTAAGGTTAATGATTACCCGTCATGAACTCTTAGATTCAATTTCTACCAAATATAAACAAAAAGTCAATACCATCCTGGGTTTGTATTTAGCTACACTTTAATTTAGATGTTGATTAAAACAAAAATCAAATGAAAATATTGTAATTCTTGCTAGTAATATTAAAGATGGTAATTAAAATGTTTTTTTACTAACCGATCATCTTACGAAAGAGTGTATTCAACACAGAACCTTTATACTCGTAGTTTCGCCATGTTCGTCGATCCGTTTGTCTGTTTGACTGTCTGTCTGTCTATCTGTCCATGAATCATGTATCAGAAAGCTGTAATTTGGCAAGCCTAACTAGTCACTCTGTTAGGTCGAGTTTCCACAAAAGTGGAGATGAGAAGAGAGAAGATACATACAATTTATTGCACATTATATAAAAATATAATACACTTGATTTTTACAGAGAGACGTACAATTTAGGCGGTTGGTGTGTTTATAACGAAAACGGACTACCCCGTGTCCGCTCAAGCAGTCATTTGTATAAAAACACAGCTCCTCTTTTCTCCTTTCTGCTTGGATTCCACTTAGGGCTCTCAACTTTTTGTACGAGAAATAAATGCTTACTAAGGTCGGACAACTAAACAACATTTTATTTTATTGACATTTTAATTTTTCAAGCTTTATAGCTTCAAGCATTACCATTCATTTAAACAGAGTATTTTATAGTTCTTTTCAAACAGTAATAAGATTAACAAGCAAAAAAATTTGCTTTAATCTAAGATTGTCTTTACAGTATGGTTGGAAACCCTAATTCAATCCATAGACTCTAATAAGCTTGCCCTAAACAACAGTAACTCCAAGTTACCAGTGGTGAATAAACACACAACCCTGTGTGGCGCACAACCGGCGAGGCGCTTGATTTAGCTCGGGATAGGAACGGTCGTGTGTGCAATAAAGATTTTTGGGTAAACATAATATTGGGTCGTTAGGGTAACAGAACTACATAATAGTTAGTTTACTTAGTATAGCAGCAAAAATTGTCTGGTATTTTAATAGACGTTGTACACTCTTTCTTGACTGGGGTCTTACTATGAATGGTACAGTTAAAAGCGGTATTCTCATTACGTTTAATACTGTATAGATAAAATAAACAAGGTTGTAGTACCTAATACTTCTTTAAAAGTTTTTATGGCTAGGCATAAATAAAAACTACGAAAAATAAATAATAGTAATGTAATAAAATATGTATAATATTTCTCACCACATACAAGTAAGTATTGACAAAGATTTGATGGCCACAAACTTTTTCTTCTGTTGTTCGATTCATATTTTGAGTACACTAGGGACTAGTTTCATTTTCTATGGGAAAAATTTAAAATGTTTGAAATTACAGTAAACTATACACTGATCACAAACACGGGATAACACACGATAACTATATCAGAATAACTTATATAAAGATACCAATAAATGTTTTTATTCTTATGTAGAAACTACTTTATTTGATAATCTAGAATTTGCATGGAAGTAACTTACCCACTGCTGGATAGCATCACTGTGCGCGCCACAGATGAATATACCTGTGGCTGCAATGGTTATCCTGAAGACGCGGTACGCTAACCAGAATTTAGTACTGAGTATAAGCATATTATGTTGACCTCAGTTGACCTAATTAGGGATTCATAGAATGGCAAATTGGATTATATCTTCAAGGTATTCTAAATTAGACCCTTAAACAAGATAGAGAGATGGCATGCATACGCAAAATGCTTGCAGAAGGAAAGTCAATGATTGCGCTTAGAAGAGTTCATTGTGAAAGGCCTATGTCCAGCGGTGGACAGACGTGGGCTGTAAGTTGTGATTCTGTCATCATAATCATCATCATTTCAGCCATAGGACGTCCACTGCTGAACATGGACCTCCTACATTGACTTCCAGTTGGAAGCGGCCTACATCCAGCGGCTTCCTCCAACCTTTAGCAGGTCGTCAGTCCACCTTAAGGGTGGACGTCCTACGCTCTCTGGTTCTCTACCTAAACTTAATAAGGATGTTTATTCCTTTACTTCGAGATCATGACATTTTGTGTGTTGTCTGGTGCATAATTATAATGATTATTATAATTGTATTGCCATCAGGAGCACGCAGCAACTTCCATTAAAGATACATTTAGAAAATTACTTTAAGCTGATTAATTTTAAATATTCAAAATCGTTGTTATAAAAATTAATATTACAGAGAAGTGGTTCCTACATGGGTCAATGAAACATTCATAAAATACTCGTTACTAATGAAATAAGTGTTCTTGGACTCTAACTAGAATAAAATCAAATATTATTGTTCATTCATTACTAGTATTAATATGAATTAATCGGAGATTACTGTTTATTATTAATATTATAATGAAAGCAATAATTTACGTTAATATTCGCCGTACAGATTTCTCGCCGCTTTATTTATTTTTTTCCAACCTCAGTATTGTTTGCGTCCAATTCCCCAGTCGATTCTATAGGAATATCGATGATGTTGCTAAAATTGCCTTGTCGTCCATTGTTAACTTGTACAGACGCGTGTGTGGCGTGACGCACGATTTATTAACCCGCAAACCACAGTATAACTGGTATCAGTAGCTCTTCTACTAAGCTAATGCATGGATTCATTTAAAATCAAACTGATCCTGTCAGCGTCACTTACGCTGTTTTGATGCAAATTAAATGGCTATTATCTAAAACGGCACGTTTTATAGGGCTCTCTTCAAAAGGAATGTTTGTATGAAGACCCTTATCAAGTGGAACTATAACAAATACTGAAGTCTACGGTACATTGGAAAAAGCATTTCTAAGTCAGCATAATTAAAAGCTATGACTCTAAATTGTATACTAAAAAGTAACTAAAAAACCTCAATACGATACTTCCCGTTGACTTAGAATCATGTAATTTGGCAAGATGCAACGTCTCGCAGCACAAGTAAATCCACATAATTATTGTTACATCATGAAAGCGATTGCAATTGTCAGGGTCTAGTCACCTTGTTAAGGTCTAAAGTCACAAAAATGAAACATGCAAATGTCTAACTTATTTTTTTTAAATAAATCAATGACCACTTGTAATGTTTTTAAATACAAAAAAAAAATCGTAGCTTGCTGTAACCATATGGTACGGGTTTACTGCATCTTCTACATTTGTGCCGAAACGTGGACCGGCTTTATACAGCCAATGCAAACAATACGAGTTTTGATTTCATTATTATTGGTCTTTTTCCTAGCAGTGCAGGGTTAAAAACCAATCATGCGAATAAACCGACTTGATTTAAATGAGAATATTTACTGATCGGGGTGTACCTAGAATTTGATTTAAAACGAAAAAATATACGCTAACATAAAGCCATATTTACTCTGGTTTTGGTGCGCGGCGAGGTCTTAAAACTCAATCAATACCATTAAAAAATACGAAAAAATTAAACTAACTTAACCTTATAAACTTTAAACGTACTTTTGATGTCGGGAACAAGTAAATAATACTCAATAATACTCATTTATTTAGTACATAGGCCCTCTTCCGGGCACTTATACACGTCCCAAAAGTATAGCTTAGTCCTACCACCGCCTCGGGACTACATATTGGCTGGTGATGAGAAGAAACGGCGCAACAAACTCAGTCACCTTTGTCAGCCTTATTTTACATGAAATACAGTTTACAAGACATGTAGTAAGTGTGAGCCAAGCAGGTTAAGTCCATGCACTCTTGTCGTTTAAATAATTGTCTATTTTATAATATCCTTTTTTCATAAGGATTTTTTAAATGTGAATATTAAATTCATGTACAGGTAATTCAACAAGAGTACGTGGTACTTTACTGAAAAATTTAATACATTTCCCCAAGAATGAATCACCAACTTTGTGTAGTCTGAAGCTCGGAACGGCAAGATTATTTTTGAAATATATTTTTAAAAAAAATTTAAATGATATGAATTGTGGTCATTTTTAGAGTTCCGTACTTCAAAAGGAAACAACAGAACCCATACTCATAGAATAGGATCACTTTATATTCCGTCTGTCTGTATGCCTGTCAAGACCCTTTATCTCGGGAACACGTTGAGGTATCGAATTTAAACTAAAACCATATTCTTAGGTTGCCAGTCTCTTGAAGCTGTGAAAAAAATTGAACTTCTAAGTTAACACAAAAGAAGACAGAAAGAAAGACGGCCGTTTTTGCCGCAAAAAACATATATGTATTTCAACACTCTCAAGGAAATCAAAATTTAAATGGTACTTTCCGTTGACCTAGAACCATGAAATTTGTGATATCGTTTGAAAAATTAGAAAACAATACATTTGTAGATAAATTTTATAATTGATTTGTATTTAAACTGCGAGACTCGATTCCTGAACGAATTATAATTTATGTACCTACAGATGTACGGAACCCGAGTCGAGTCGAGTCCGACTCGCACTTGTCCGATTTATTTTTTATTTTTCATTGATTTACTCGTTCTTCTTTTTTTAATGGCTATTCCGCGTTTGTCAGTGTCAAGTGAGTATAGTTTTTACACGGTTTACAAGTGAGTAAAATGTTGAGGAAATTGATAATAGATTTCCTTAATACAAAGAACGCAGCACAAATAATAATAATAATTACTATTTATGTTATCAAATCGGACAACGCAGGTCCGTTTTATTAGTACAATCTTGTAAGCTATATTAGTACCAGAAAAAACACAAAACAATAAAACAGAGAGAAACTACAGATGGCAGCGGCGGGTCAGTCAGTGTTCCTCTTGACCACTACCCTGGCAAGATTGCGAGTTATAGGAGTCAGATCTCCCCGCTATGGTTTCAGAATGGAGTTGGAGCTGGCCCGTTCCCTGCTAAGCAACGACGCTGCTTTTTTTTAAAGCAAAGATAAAGATAAGAAAGAAAGATAGCATAGAAACCGTCAGTGCGTACCTCAGCGAACATCCCCGAGGCACTGCAAAATTGGGGCAGCCCCAACAACTTCTGAAGCCATTGTTATATTGGACATGAGCATCGACGGTTTTCTGCGTGTAGCTAGCCCACAGGCTTCAGGTATAAAATACTTGACAGTAAGCTTTGAAAAGAGTGATCTTAAGTGATCGACTACACCGCGCAAACCTGCGCACCAGCATGTTACATCTAACCCCCCCAACGCTAATAATACATCACAATAAACGTATTTAATAATATACAGATATTAAATAAATATTAATATATAAGTACTTACAAAGGGAATAGGAATAAAGTGGGAGGATTGATTTACTTGATTTGTACTTGGCACACTTGTCTTCAATATTATTTTAATTGAATTTTAGTTGTAATCGGTTTTTTTAACAAAACTGCACGTACAAATCACAAGCCCACATAAGTCCCCTGATGTACATACAGACCTCTTCCAATGCACGCCAATGAGCCTGATTCTTGTAAATTTTTTCCATCCACTGCACTTTGTTGGACTGTTTGCAAAATCGCGGTCCCCACTCAAGAACACGTCTACGCCATCCTATGAACATGACGTACTTAGATCCTTAAATATTATTTCGTAACAGATGTATAACGATATAATCGTGCATAATTTTAGAAATAAAACACTACGACCTAATCATCCAACAATCCAACTCCATACAAATAAAGAAAACAAAGTTAAAGTATGAGTAATACAAGATAATATAATAGTTATTACTGCCATAGTTAAATAAAGAACGTGGTGGGATTGTCGATAGGCTGCAACTGAAATGGCTATGATATATTAATAAACAGACAGACAAGGTTTGCACGAAATCATAAGGGTTCCGTTTTTCTATTCATTCCCGAAACTCTAACAAGAGACAACGAGTGACTAATACTAGAGACAGCTCGCGGTTCTACCCGCGTCGATTTCTATTTTATAGCAAACTAATCGTGCCAGAAGTAAACCTTTATCGGGAAACGCGTAAATTCCCCGGATCCCACGGGATCGTAATAAATATCTGAAATCCTGAACTTCGACCACTGACACCGACAGCTTGATACGACTTGGTCACGTTTGCGACTCTTACATTTTTCTTCGTTGTAAAACTTTTTTATCAAGATAAACCTTTTCACGCGCATTTTTGTAGCTTTCAGGTGTTTTTAGAGTTCTATATCCTAATAGTAAAAAAAACCGGCCAAGTGCGAGTCGGACTCGCGCACCGAGGGTTCCGTACAAACCTGCAAGGTTTACAAAGTTCGTTCATTACGACAATCGAGTCATAACTATGGTATTTTTATTGCAAAATGAAATGTCAACGGGAAGTGGTCTTTAGGTTTTAATTCCCTTGCGTGTAGTTGCGAGTTTCAAAATATGCGGTATCAATGGTTGTACTTTTGCGTTTTGCGTTTTTGCGTTGACTTAGAATTTTTTTTTTTCACGGGTTAAAGGCAATTAGATCTAAGTATTTAATATGAATTTCAACTTGATAGCTCTACGCGTTCATGAGGAAAAAAGTAATAAGTTTATATTTATTAAAAAATATATATTTTGTAATGTAACTAAAAATTTAAGGTTTTCGGAATTTTTCCTTTATGTGTGCTATAAAACGTTGCTTCGTACCAAATTTCAAGATTCTGAGTTCACGGGAAGCACCCTGTAGGTTTTGATTCCCTTGCAAGTGTCGAAAATTTGCGGCATAAACGGCTGTATCTTTTGATTGCGTTGGCTTAGAAGTTTGATTTTTTCACAGCTTCAAGGGACAGTAGACCTGAGTAATTGATATAAATTTCAGCTTCATACCTCCACGCGTTCCTGAGAAAAAGGGTCTTGACAGACGGACGGACGGACGGACAGACGGACAACAAAGTGATCCTATAAGGGTTCCGTTTTTTCCTTTTGAGGTACGGAACCCTAAAAACGGAACACTCAATGTTGTCAGAAAAGACCACGTTTTTTAAGAAAACAGATAATTATAGATAAATATATATTTGACAATATTAGATACATTGCTCTGATCTCACGATCAAAAACAAAGAAATCAGAAAAAACGACGGTACCACAACACCAAGACGGTACACAACAAGATAATTGAACATGAAATACAAGGGCTACGCTCTCTCATATCAATAATGTACGTATCAGATGAATAACAGCACTTTTAAGTTTTCTACAGTAACGGGAAATGTACTCTCTCTCTCTCGTTAAATTAGACATAAATGTATTTTGGATTAAAATTGGCTCATCCGTTTAGAAGACTTTTAAAAGTTTGTATGAGAGGCATTAGGATGTACCTACACGCTCTTTAATAACAAAATTTTATAATGTGCAAATATAAGGGTTCTCAAACTTATGGAAATAGCAATCTACAATAGTTTACCCAGCTTATCCTCCCAGTTACAAGAGCACCCTCGTCAGGCCTTCGTTGATAACTAAACTCTCTAATTTCACTTTCAGAGTTGTTTTAATTTGCCCTCGCTTCAATTCCTGCATTAGAAAACTTGGTAATAGTCCTCATAAAACTTTATTTCTCTTGCAAGTTAATAAACATAATAAAAGGGTTTAACTTAAAACGAAGAGACAGTCTGAAGTTTGTAATTTGATAAAAATTTTACAAAAAAAATATTAAGATAATTATAATTATGAAGTTAAAAGACAAATGCTCATAACAAATGAAATATTATGGTTTGTAAGACGTCTTATTATAATTATTAATTACTTATTTTGCTGGCTCGATGTGGATGTGGATCTTGGCCTCTGACATCGAAGCTTGCCACTTGTCCCTTTCCCAGAAAGGAAAACCTGAAAGGAATTACTACTCAAAGCATCTTGAGCTCAATAAAAGCTAGAGGGTAAGAAAATAAAAAGAGATTGAAGAACCAGTTGCCGAACCGAACATACTAGGCGAGATAAAAACATCACGACAGTGCTGGCTCGGGCTCGTGGAAAGAATGGGAGAGGATCGTGCAGTAAAAAGAGCATTCCTGGGACGACCGTCTGGATGGCGCCCAGTTGGTTTTCCTATGTATTAATTATTTAACGTTTTTATTATTTTGGAGACCATTTTCCTTGGGATCCTCTACTGGTAGCCTAGGAGTCTACGACATAACCATGAACTTTAAACAGTACCTGAGCAGTGTTGATTTCACATCAAACTCTATAGATAAAAACAGTCCAAATGCGAGTCGGTCTTACACACTGAGGCTTCTGTACAAACTTATAGGTATATTTATAGTTTATTGTCCATCACGGAAATCATACATATTTTTTTGTTATGTAACGACATTTTCGAGTTTTTGTATTTTTTCCTTAATTTGTGCTTTAAGAAATAGCTTCTTGTTAAATGCATGATTCTAGATCAACGGGAAGTAACCTATACTTGGGAGTTTTTAATTCCCATAATCATCATCATCATCATGTCAGCTTATTGCCTAAAGAGCAAAAACTCCCGTTTTTTTCATCTATCCACTGCCAGCCATCTTCCTAAGGTCGTCAGTCCATCGAACTGGGGGGCGTCCTACACTACGTTTGCTAAGACGTAGTCTCCACTCGAAAACCCGTTTACTCCACCTTTCATCGGTTCGGTGACGGATGTGACCGGCCAGACAATACACCTACTGTCATGGTCTCGAAGAAAGCAATCAACATCCTTATGTACCAATGACGACCGAACGACGGTACTTGTCAATGTATTTTTCCAGGGGCGTTTCCCAGAGAGTTAAGATTTTAGCTTATTTTGTTTAAGAAACATTGTCATCTTAATAATCAACTGGTCCAGGACTGAATATAGGTACTGAACTGCTATATTTTCTAGTAAAAGCTTAAGTACCTTTAAATTATCGTAACCAAATAACACCAAACATTTCCAGCAATAAACCTTAACGTCCCAAACGAACCCTACAGAAACGTTGCGACTGACAGTTCGTCAGTCGGACAGCATTTTTACCCACCTCCCTTCGCCTAAATGTTACTGGGACCGTCATCTGTCATTATGAGGGAAGGTTTTCCATTTGTATTCTTTGTTTATGTTCGAGCATTTAATACCACACTGTAAAATGTAAGCAAAATAATAGTCTCATCTACAGAAGCAAATTGCAAACCAATTGATGACATAAGATTAATTATGAATTGTTGACATTTTGTTTATTTTTATTTAACTTTTAACTACTTTTGGTCATAATTTAAGAAAGGGCGTAGGAACTAGCATAATCTTCATAATTTCCAATGCGAACGGTAGTGACATAAAAAGGTATTTAACATAATAAAAGAAAAAGAAACAAATTAGAATGTTGTAAGTGGATATTGACCGCTTCCAACCAGCCAATCTGAAAGTCACTGGGGGAAGCCTATGTTCTGCAGTGGACGTCCTATGGCTGAATTGATGATGATGATGGTGTGGATATTAATCACAATTTAAACAGAAATTTAAATAAAAAGTTATCTCATTCCACTGTAAAATGCATGATAGAAACCGAACGCAAATTAAGTACAAAATTGAAAACAAAAGAAAAAAAAACTATTAAAATTATAAATTTGATTGACCAAAGTACAGTTCTTAAAAGCTTGCAAAAATTAATACCCCCATAGCCGCCTTACAAGTCGCGAGCGAACATTAGGTTAAATTTCGTTAAGACAAGGAGCGCAAAGGTTTATGTGACAGAATTGAAAAAAAAAACGTAATGTCTAGTAACAGCTGCATTGGATATTGCGGTTTTTGCAACTAGTCGCTAGGATTCGTGGGGCGGTAGTCAAACGAAAAGTATGGTAGATCTATTTTTATAGTCGTTATTTATATTTAAAGAGCTTAAGAGTGCAAGTTTGGTCTAGTTTGTGATCTAAAGTTTGGTGAAGTGATATAGATCTGAAACTATTAAAATATCATTGTATTCAACGCGCATCGAGTGTCAAGTGACTTGTCGTAGATTTACTTTAGACCCGATGGCGTCTTGAAACCTGCTTCTAAGGCAAAAGTAGTCTTCACGGAATCCATGTAAAGCAATAAAACTAAACACCCCTTATTTATCGTGACTACTTCAAATATTTCACTCGACATTGGTAGAAATATAACTCGCGCAGAGATTGGGTTGCCATTAAAAAAAAACTAGTCGCTACTAAAATCCTAAGTGCTTTCGCAGCGATGTCATAGTCACATACTTATATTTAAAGTAAGTATATCAGAATATTATATACATTGCCTTACATACCTTACATACTTGACGATCGTGCTCCGGACTACAAAGCAAGCGGTTGCTGGTTCGAATCCCGCAAGGGGCAAATGTTTGTGTGATGAGCACGACCATTTGTACCTAAGTCATGGATGTTTATAAATGTATGTTTATCCGTTATCTAGTCGCCATAGTACAAGCTTTGCTTAGTTTGAGGCCAGATAATTAGTGTGATTGTGAAAACAATTTAGTTATTATTTATTTGAAGTTCATCGACTGTAACTGTAAATGCCCTTATTCTCTTATTTAATTATTAACACCTAACGCAAAAGATAACCCAGTCCCCAAGTAAGGTCATTTCTTTAACAATGTCACAAAGAACATAACAAGGCAAAATCACGATGCACTCGATATAGCCTCGCAACAGCTATTACCTCGCGGAGTTTGCGGAAAATCGTTATTGCTTACTGCAGTTGGGAGAGGGCAGAGTGGTAAACGAAGGCGATTTCATTAGCTGTACTTTTCAGCAGTGTATTTGATTCGTGAGTAATTTGCTGCGGCACCTGCGGCTATACACAATATACCTACAGATAATAAATAAGAGGGTGCAGCGCGCTACCGAGCGCCTTATTACATTTAAATCAGACGAATTATTGAAAAACTGGAGACGCGTTGACCTCAAAAAGTATAAATAAAGATAGATAGATACATACTCTTTATTGTACACCATACATAAAGTAAGTAGCTAAAGCACTTGTGTTACAGAAATCAGAAACAAAGACGGTACCACAACACCCAGACCCGAGACATAATAGAAAATATATTTTTCTACATTGACCGACCGGGAATCGAACTCGGAACCTCAAAGATAGCGACGCCAAATCCGGCTTGCTCCCCTCTCGGCAATGGAGGTCGTCAAATAATATCTTCGTCTTGCCTAAATGTTTGTAAGAAGTAAATAAAACAAAAAAAAAGAACTTTCAATGGCACCTCATACTACCTAATAATAGACTGATATAAAGGAAAAACTATAATATGAATAACAAAGGATCTGTAAATAGTATGGTCGCAAAAAGTAACAAAAAGAAAAAAAACAATAGAAAAGGCAAAAGTATGTCTAGGCTTTACAAATTATAGACAGACCAAAGAAAACTGTAATACTGCATTTATTAGGACAAGTTTTTCTTTAGTGTCAATGTTTATAAGATTTTAATAAGCTCCCTGTTTAATTTAAATTCGAGAATTCTTTCAATATTTAATAGCCTAACAGTGAGTTATCGCAGTAGAAGGACTTATCGCTACCGCTTTTGCTTAGGCGTTCCAATATATCAGTAACCTAAGCGTTTCAAGTGCACGAGTGCTGACCATGCAACATAATACTTTCCATTGACGGCAGAGCGGTCAGTTTGAACACGACTTCACATCGGAAAAACTAAATATGTGCCAAGAATTTATTTTGTAAAGAGTTCAATATACAATAAATAAATAAATATATGTATAAGCATTCATAATAAATTGTTTCCACAATCACACCAATTAACTAGCCTCAATTTAAGCTACGTGCTATGTGCCCCGCCCACTGCCACTTCAGCAAGGTGGACAGACGACTTGGTAAAGGTTGCAGGAAGCCGCTGGATGCGGGCCGCTTCCAACTGGCCAATCTGGAAATCACTAGGGGAGGCCTATGTTCAGCAGTGGACGTCCTATGGCTGAAATGATGATGATGATGAATCTAAGCTAGCTTAGCTTGGGGCTAGTTAATAAGAATTAAAAATATGGAGTACAAGTACTATGACGATTAGATACCACATAAACATACTTGAATACATTTTATAAGCATTCATGACTTAGATACAAATGCTCGTGCTCATCACATAAACATTTGTCCCTTGCGGGATTCGAATTTGCATCCGACTCGGCTTTGTCCGGAGCGCAAACCAACCACTACACCAGCAGGCGGCCCCAATAATTGTTAATAGGTAACAACCAGAAGTAATGGGAAAAATAATGGATATACAGATAACAGCGTAGGAAGTCCACCCATAAGGTGGAAAGACTACCTGGTAAAGGTTGCAGGCAGCCGCTGGATGCAGGCCGCTTTCAACCGGATAATCCATAATTCAATGAGGGCGGCCTATGTTCACCAGTGGACGTCCTATGGCTGAAATGATAATGATGATGATGATGATTTTTTGTTATTTAAAATAAAATAAACAATTATCTTTAAAAGTATTTATTTTATTGGAATATTCCTTAGACTTTTAAAAACGTTGCTTTTGAGCAGGTTCTATTTTTTCCATGAAATGAAGCAGTAAAAATTCCACAACCAATTTGAAAAGAATGAATGTCACCGCAACATTTAGGGTAAGACAGTGTGATTTATTTTTAAAAGCGTTTTATGAATTAAATTAAACTTAAAAGCAATTTCATTGACATTGGAATTTTCATTAGTTACTAAGAAAATGCGTGATTTTTACAGCAAGACAGCTGCTTCTCCTATTTAGATACACGACGAACGCCTCCAACGACACATTCAGAATAACATATCGTTTTAAATACCGACTGACAGATGACACATTTCGACATTCTTCAACTTGTCGGTTCTGAAATACGCGCGCTCGTTCCTTTATTTTATTTATTTCTGCTCGTCACTGTTTAGAAGCCCTTTGAATCATCATTTCTTAAAAACTTATTTAAAACCTTATGCAACTGTATTTAGATCAAAATTAGCGTATCACACAAGCTGGTTACGTTTGTTTTCCACATAACGTTCTCCGATTTAATGAGAGCAGACAAAAAGTCAGTGTAAATCTGTCTAAAGCTTGAAGGAGCTAATGTGTCCGCCACGGGTTAACCGACCAATTAGTACAACATAATCCTGGAATAGATAAAATTATCCGTTACCGAAGTGATCTAGAGCACAGATATCGCATGAGATTACTCCCATTAAAGCACTTCCTTGACAGTTAAGCCTCGAATATTTAATCACTTGAAATTTATCGACATCATTATATCTGCCACTGGGAGGCATAAATATGTTGTCAGTTTATTAATATCTCTGTTACTACACTCACTAAAGTCGTACACATGTTTAATATGACACTGATGTATCGTGTTTTTATTGTTATCCATTATGCTGGCAAGATTAAAATGTAAGACAGAAGGTTGTGAAGAAAATAGAACATTGTAAAGATTCGGTGGAAATCGAATAAGTCATGCTTAGCGTTCAGTTAAATTCTCTAGATGAATTCGTACTGAGTCGGCGAAATAATTGAGCCATTCATAAGGCTTGTGATAGCAGGCCAGAGCCCCGGCGCAGCACAATGACTAATAAGAAGTTAATCCGCAAATAAAAGTGGAATTGAAACAGAAGTGGGACGCCTTCGCGCCGTGTGGGTAGGCTAATGTCGATTTGTCTTTGTCGGCGTCACTGAACTCGTCAGAAATAGATTAAGCGCTCTCACTCCATCTAATGGCGCCTCATTTGTTTGGCTTTAAGAGAAAAATTGCTCTTAAACTCCGCGCGATAGAATCTTGTCGATGAGTTTCGTTTGTTTGACTCAATTTGAGCACTCGCCCGCTCCTAACATTTCTAAATTCACTTAACACTTTCAAGTGGCGTCTGCAAATTGTTTTAACCTGTACGTCTGTTTGTTGCTCACCTGAAAAAACGTAATTTGCGTTTGCTTCCTCCTTTTTCTTTCTCTGCTTCGTTTGCTGCCGTACGTTTAATATTTTCGTATTTGCCGTGCTTAAAATCTGCTTCCATATTTAAGGTTCTACCCTATTTTGCAATTTAGAGAAACTCTAGAAAATAATGACAAATTTCCTAATTAATTAATTAATTTACTTATTTTGTTTCTTGGGACTATTTATAGAACAAAGGCAAAATAATTTAAAGATTAGTCGGTCGGTATTAATTTAGTAAATAAGCCTTACGTGGTACCTACTATTACCCAATATTGCCTGCCAACCTTTCTTTAGATTAATATAATGATAACAATTCTTTTGCCAGACTTGTTAATTCAGGGCAACTAATTAAACATATGGAAGCCAAATATAGCGCGGGTGTAAATAAAAACACATGTCAAATAAAGGCCCGGGCCGCGGCCTAAGATTTAAGTACTATACTATAGTATATTAAACAAAATTATTAATTATCATGATCTCATCGTAACTAAGCATTGTTTTTTCTAGTGTATATCTTGCTCTTTCTCTTCCACTTCGCTCGCTCTATCCTGAGCATCTTACTCAGCAAGGTCTCAATTTATTTATTCAACCTCCTCATCGCCTATTACTTAACAATGGCTATTGCATTTTGTGCAGTATTTGACTTCATTACAGAAATTTTTAAAAATGCACAAAATCGTTTGACCAATCCTGCCCGATGGACTATGATTAAAGGGATTCGATGTACCTGGACTACCTATAGGACTGTTTGTTATAAATAAATATGCTTCAGAGAGTACATACATTATTAACGTCATATTTTATGTTACGACGACGTACCTGAAATGACATTTATTTTTTTAAGTGAAAATATTATCCTTTTTACTCCTTGTTGCTGTACTGCCTCTCCAATTACTGAAGGCTGGCTGCCAGCCTCTGGTTAATAAATGGGATAAATAATTCAGCTATTATTTAATCTGTCACTGTATTATTCTAGTATGGGCAAAGGATGTCAGGACTTGTCAGTTCATACTAAATAATCATACTAAATGTAATAATAAATATTTAAAGTTTCTACTTTTTTAACTATCTTTTTTTCGCACACAATGTACAGACTTAATATTTCGAACAGAAAATTGTAACAATTTACCAGACCACGCTCCAAGTGATTCTCGCAACTTATTCCGGCTCTGAATATTTTATAAGAGAAAGAAATTAAAAATCCGCACCGGAATGAACCACCGAGGATTTCACTTACAGTGGAATTCAGAGATATATACTAGGGATGTACCTACAATGTTATTATAAATAGTGTGATATGTTTATTAAGAGTGTGTGCACAAATTTAATAGTGAACAAAAGTATATTTTATAGATAGGAAATAAATTAAAAAAAACAGTCGTCAGTGAAAATTACTGTTACGATGACGATAAAGCACGTAGATCAAAAGATTTTATTTATTTAGAGGGTTTCTGTACACAGGGTAACAACAATCCTATCATTATCTTATTTGAAGATCAAAAGTTATAACCATTTTATAGAATTCATGGTGACGACTATCAAAAAATAAACAAGTTCCATTAAATATGTTTCTTGCCGTTTGTTTTGGTTTAGTTTCAATAGCATTTATAAAAACTTTTTCTAGTTTTTGTACCTTGGTTTTATGTTTGTCCTTGCGTTGTGTGTTGTAAAACTTTTGGTTCATTAAGCAACGACCGTCCTCGATACTAAGTACCAGAAGTATTTTATTTTTCTTTATTCGGTAACTCGTTATGCTCTAACCAAAAGGCATTCAATAGCAATACAAAAAAAATCCATTACCACAAAAAAAACGTAACATTTGGTAGAAAGATTTACGAGCCAGACTTCTTTGTACCTATACTCGTCTTTTTTTTCGTAGTTGCGTGGTACTAAAATATTTTGCTATCGTCATGTCCTTTGCAAGATAAGAAAATGTTTAGCTAGAAGCAAGAGTACAGATTTTTTAGAATTCCTAGACAAATATGTACCTAGTTAAGACTAGTAACTATTACTCGTACCTACATAAGCGCATGACATCCCTGACTCATACCACGCAGACAGAGAAAGTATGGCGCTCAAATTCGTTGGGAATATTCCTAACTTACGCCTGGGATAGTTTCCCCTACTTAAGCTATTCTTCTGTGAAATAAGCTACAATAAAAACCGTTTTTAAAGTACTTTTATTAATCACTACTTTCAAGATGGCCGGTACAAAACATAATAATATTAATCGCAGAAAGAAGTCGTGACCCTGCAATATCCGGGAATGGACTGAAAAAACTAGTGCAGACCAGTTATTCCACCTCACAAGGTGAAGTTCCAGGCAGGAGGTGGTAGCCAGCCTTCAGTGATTGGAGAGGCAGAACAGCAACAAGAAGTACCTAACAAGGATAATTATTTTCACTTAAGAAAAATATTAAACTGCCTCTGGTGGTTTTTTCAAGTTAAAAAAACTACAATCCTTGATAAAATAAACTAGCATTATTGTGAATGAAAAAAAAAAGTATAAACAAGAAGTAATTTTTAAAAAAAATTTAGAATAAGTTTATATTATTTTGTTAATTTCGTTAAAAATAATCTACTAAAATTTGTTTTTAGTACGTATCTCAAAACTAGCTAGCTAACCAGACTAACAGCTCTCATGCTCTCAAATCTCGAAAACAATTAATTTTGCTGAACATCCTTAGGGGTCAAATCGATAAGTAATATGTCCTCTAACACCAGGTGTCCGCTAAAAAGGGTGTACCAGCATACACCCTTTTTGGGACAACCTGTATACTGGATAACTTGGAATAATTTTACGGTACCTGAGTCAAATCACAAAAAAATTAGGTAATCTTACTTAACTGATTTCGTTTGGTTTATTTCTCGGTAGGTAATAAGTGCCTCTCTGTCCATTGATCATCCATGTTAGTATAAACCTATTAGTAATCTTTAAAGTTGAAATTATACATGAATAAAGATACTAAGTACTTAGTTAAAGTGTTTATGGGCGTGTATGTGCGTATGTGTGTCTTAAATTACTTATAAACTTTTATTTTGTAAGTAAGTATTAATAAGTACCTATAAAAAGCAATAATCTCTTTACTCAGTGCTTACAAAGGTTATTTCAAATAAATATCGAATACTCGGAAACTCGATACGATAAATAACGTATTTAAGGCACACGTCCGAGTTCTCAAATCGATTTATCTGTTGTCGTCTTGCGGTTGCCGGATTTGGAATCAACGCTCCTGTACTATAATTTTACGGTGCGATAAATTTTAGCTAGATCAGTCAGTGTTTGCTAATGCAAGTTGGTAATAAATTGTCTTTGCTGTTCATTAAAGATTCATCATTTATAAATTGAAATTGCTCAAATTGAGACAACAAAATAAAACATTTTTAAAATCTGTATCTAGCAGTGTCCTTCTAACCTAATTTTACAAAAGAAAATATTCTGCATCTTTGCGCTTATGCGTACAAGAGAATAATAATAGAATAATAAAAGAAGTTAATAGATCTTTTTTTTTTTTTAAATAAATGCAGATGAAACAAATAAAGATTTAACAAAATAAATTAAATTTTATTTTGGTAAATCTTTATTTGTTTATTTAATTAAAACTAAATATTAAATTAATTTAATTAAAACACGACAAACAAACAAAAAAAATTGAATCCATGGACAAGTTACCTAAAAAAAGATATTACAGTAACCTATCACAATCGCGATTGAGATACACATTCTAAAGGCGGAAACTATGATAAATTATATAATAGGCACAACCTTATACTTAAATATTGCTATACCTTTACCTTTGTCCAAGTTTTGACCAAGGTTTGGTCCGGTCCAAAGAAAAAGAAGAAGAAGCCATACCGTATTGTTATAATTTGTAGCTACAATAAATTTTATCGAAATTTATATTTATACATAAACCTAAATAAGTTAACTCTCCCTTTACCCTTATCTTTGGCCGTGAATCACACCCAAAATCTATTGCTTTTGGTATCTGAAAAGGTGATTAACATATTGGTGGACAGTGACAAACATCTATTTTGTTTAGAATTTACACCTAAATGAAACATTACTTTCGTATCCTCGATAGATACGCGATATATCTTTTTATTTTAGCTTAACGTACACCTACTCTCTTTACTGCAGACAGCCTGTTTAGAATTTCAAATAGGTATCAAAAGTCCTAAGAGATTCTCAACGTTGATGTTAGCTAGGTTAGTTTGAGATACTTTGTAAGACTTCCTAATCTTTGTAAAACTTAGAGGGTTTTTAAACTCGAAAATAAGTTTATTTACGATGTCCGTGAATGCAACAGTCTTGCAACATTTCCAGAGGCGCTATTTCTTTGTCGACACTCTGATTTTATTTGTAGTATACATTGCCGCGTGAAATAAGCGTGGCCCCGGCCGACCACCCAGTGAGACGCTGACTGGTTAACGCGGGCGGCGTCATCTCCTTTGATTTATTAAAACGCAGTCCCTGCTTACACTGCAGGCCGAACAAAAATACACACACATAAACGCGAAACAATGCACTATACGCATCGCCGAAATTTTTAATCACAAACGTTATTAAACACCGAGTCAGAGCAAACAAAACACTGTTTAAAATGGACTTAAAAACTGAATTAGCGTTTCTTTTCTCTGATCGAATGTGTAGTCGACTAACACCAGTTAAAATTAATTTCAAATTTGTATGCAATGGTTTCTCACGCGACGAGAATAGATGGCGGCTCTCTTATTTGTATTAGTTAGCTGATTATGCCACCATTAAAATAGAAAAATGATTATTAAATAGCTATAAATTACAAGTCATCGGGATTCAATTTGTTTGGTGCGTTACCATTTTCTAATTAAATATGAGACGGCTTTGAAAAGTTATAGGTAACAGCCAGTAAAAAAATATCATTTACACGCTTATTGCTCCAGGCAAGGTAATTTTTAGTATTTCGTTACTCAAATATTTATGTACGACATGTTTAGTAATGTATTAAGCAAAGAGCTACGTGGGTAAAAACCGGCCAGGTACGAAATGAACTCGCGCTTTGGGCTTCCATAACGGAAATCTAGTCTCAAAGATTTTCACAGCTTTTTCAGTTTAAAAATCTTTTTTTTTTGTGATGTAACTACATTAAGATTTTCGGACATTTGTCTTTGTTTGTGCTAGACATTGCTTCTTGCCAAATTATTCATCTAAAATTATTTTGATTGCATTGACTTAGAAGTTTATTTTTTCACAGAAATCAATCATCAATTTGGTAATTTGGTTACAGGATTTGAAAATATACCTAAGTAGAATAAGAAACACGTCTTGTTTTAAAAATGATGTTTTATATTGAAGTGTTTCATAACAAACAGTTATTAGACATGCTTAGAAAACATTAGGATTTTGAATTAGGAAAAGATTTTAAAGGAGGCTATATTACAACAGATAAAATAGAACAATCTATTCCATCATCAGTAGTAGGAAGGTAATAGCCCCTTTTCATCGGCGTGCATTTTTGCTTCAAAAAAATCTCAAGGCGTTGTAGCCGCGTGACAGTGATACTATTAAACGAAAGTCGAAGTCCCTTACATATAATTGATGTCGAATACTAATTAATAAATTGTCAACATTAATCAACAAACAAAACGACTAAATTATTAGGAGGTACTTTGGGATGTAGGTCAAACTAGGTCAAAATAAACATTTAATAATTGATTGGACAACTTACAGTGCAAGGTGAATGCTGTATGCTTATAAAATTAATGAAACTAGTTTTATTACCTACATTATTTTTATAACTGGATTATAACTTATATAAAACAATCTTTAATCATCTTACTTTCATATTTCCTTAATATTTTTGGAAGCACGTTTCGCTGAACACGTGACCCAGCATGTCTTTTTCGCTAGTTTAATATGCAAAAAACTTTTTATGTTTCTTACTTATCTAATATGAAGAAATTCAGATTCGTTAAAAACCTCTACTCATAATTTTAATTTCAATTGTGTTTTATACCATTATCAAACATTTTAGTAATACCGACAAATATATTGGGCTTATTATGTTTGGATTATTAATTGTATTTGCAAACCATACAAGGAAAGCCAACGCAATGTCACGCAGAAGACCGAATTGGTGCTTGTACCATTTATCTAGTAGCGCGGGCGTGGTTCGCCTGCTTTGTTTAACAAGTAATAATAATAACTTAAATATCATCATTATTTCAGTCACTTTGAATCAAAATTGAAAAAAAAACACACTTTTAGTGTATGGACTTGTCAAAACAAATCACATGAGCTTATACTAGAGTTTTACTAGTACCTAAGTAGCCATTGAGACGTAGGAACCATGAGGACAGCCCTTATCCTGGTTCCATCATTATTTACAAGTAAAGGTGATGAAAGCGTATTAATATTTATTAGAAGTTAAAATCGAAAAAAAGAAACTGCTATTGTTTGGTACTTTCTATTTTTTGGTCGCATTGAATGTAGGTATCCCTAGATTGTTAACGCCTACGATTAAACGTTAGGCAAAATGTTTTGCACGTGAAATTTTGTGATGGCTCTTGATAAATTTAGTAGGTAACTAACTTTATATCTATGTTTTATAAAAATAACTTAATACAGCCTACGATGCACTAGTCAGACCCTTCATAAATCTCTAATTGGCCTAAATATGTGTTGTTTTTTATTGAGTATCTAACTAAGCAATCAAACCTTGGAACTCTTGGAAGTTGATTTTAACATACCTAAGGTACAAGCTTATTTATAACTAGCTATTGCCCGCGGCTTCGTTCGCGTGGTCTATAGTTTATTCATAAAGGATTTTCTGCGTAACTTTCTTATTTTCGCATTTATAATATTAGTAGGAAGCAGGATAGCTTTTAGCTTGCTACTTTGTCTCCGTTGACCTTAACCGGATAAAAAGTATCCCATGTGGTAATCCAGGCCATGGTCTATCTCTATGCCAAGATTCATTAAAATCCATTCAGTAGTTTTTACGTGAAAGAGTAACAAACTTCCATCCATACTCAAAAACTTCTGCATTTATAATATTAGTAGGATTGTTATCCTATCGATTTGAAACTTAGTAACATGTGTAGGTAATCCGGTTGACAATACAAACGATTTAAAACCATTGCATCAGGCTGATTTCATGCCGTAGCCAGAATATAGTGGAACTCTTTAATGACTACTCTTAAAACTTTAAAGTTTGGGGGCTCATTTGATTCTTTTTGACGAATTCCATACATATATATAAACGTGTTTTATAGTTTTCAAGCTAAAATAATTAAAAAAATTATAGCAGTACCTGTTGTGCCGTGTGGGCGTCCCCACACGGCACCAAATTACCGTACCGTAAAGAATACACTTTCTCACCGCCAACAGGAGGCGTGTCGTAAGAGGCGACTAATTCCTGTAGCACGAGACGGGCAGCAGCGTCTGCGTGCAAAATCTTTTAAAAAACTGTGCTCGCCAACCCGCCTGCCAAGCGTGGCGAGTATTGGCAATCGTTCGCAATGGATCGCAAACGTCATTGGGGGAGGCCTCTGTTCAGCAGTGGACGTCCATGGCTGAAATGATGATGACCGTTAATTTTGCTACGTCCAATAACATAGACTAAAATGACGAATATTTGTAAAAATAGATAATAGCAGAGAGATCGTCAGCATAAACAGACAATGAGCTCAGTAGATAGCCGTCGACAAGACATAAAGATTGGCCGGCTGTCTCAACTTTCAGTTTCGTTACCCCACAGTCGTTTGTCATTTCTTACCCTACCCTCATATAAATACAAACAGCCAAGGCGGAAGCCGTGAAATTTAGAAATCCTTTGTGTCGACGCGTCGGCGCCACTTTTGCTTCATGCCTTTAGATCTACAAATTTTCAGATTTATTCTTTGAATAAATTTTGTGGTAGACGCTTGTCGGCTTTGAAATTCAATTGGCTCGGTCGACACATTACTGACGAGGTCCTCCTCTTTTATTTCAAATTTTTGGGGTTTGTCAGTTTGTCTACGAAAAGCAATGAGTTTTCATCTAACACTATTATTTTTACTTGCAGGAAACAATAGGATTCCTGTTGACGACTTTGTACGGCGGATGTGCCAAGTTTGTTTTATAGTAGCTTTTGAAGACACAACATTTCTAATGGCTTCAATAAATACATTAAAAAGACAAGAATATATTGTCACTATTTATATCACTATGAGATATCTATTTTTAGGCTTTTGTATTTTTGACGTAGTCCACATAGAGCACCCGCCCGAATAGCACCTGGACCAATAGCAGGTAATAGGTAATAGGTACCAGTGTCCACGAACAGCACCTACAACACAGCAGCCTAGTGCTGGCTGCTAATATGTTTTTGATAGACAGGACGTAATTAAATGAAAGATATCGATAAAAATCACTTGAACGTATATTAATACAAATACTTTCGTACATACGAAATCTGTCTAGGCGACATTTTAAAAAACTAAAAAAAAAAAACACTGCAATAATAATCTATTGTCTGTCTGTCTAGGTTTTTATCGATATCGTTTATTTAATAACGTCCTGTTTATCAAATACATATTAGCAGCCAGCACTAGGCTGCTGTGTTGTAAGTGCTCTTCGTGGACAAAAATGTAAAAATAAATTTGAATCCACAAAGAGCACCAGCCCAAAATATCGATAGGTGCTCTTCGTGGACTAGGCCAGGTGCTATATGCGCAGGTGCTATTCGGGCGGGTGCTCTAAGTAGACTACTTCGTATTTTAAATGACTACCTACGTATAAAACAAGTTACCATTTTATGGACCATGGTGGCTGCACATCAGTGTTATGTAAATATGCAGACATTGACTTATATATAAATCAATGTATGCAGACTATATTTTCCCTCACCACCGAGTAGTTGAAATAAATCCGTACATAAATTCCAAAAAAATTAAAAGACCTACTCAGATACAAACTTGCGACTCAGAGACGTAAGGCGAGACTCCAACCACTAAGTTACTAGCTTTCAACCTTTAATTATCTATCCAATTAAACATCCATATCGTACCAGTACCAGCCCGCTGCCTAGAGCCACACGCGTTCGAAGGCGTATTGAGCAGTGGACTTCTATAGAGGATGATGATGATGAACCTTTAATTAATCGCGTGGGGTCTTTTTAAACTTGTCACTGTGAATCCCAGCTCATGTGACTATTAGCGTAATTAATTCGATACGACTATCTAAAGGTAAACAGGTATTCCCAAAACCTAAATACTTCAGTTTACTTTTTGTCAACAAGATCCATCATTTAAACGCCTCTCGTACATAAATATCTCACAAAAGACGTGCCCCACGGAGGGCGGAATAAAGGCATAATTCAATCAGAGCGGGCAATTCGCTCTTTTGTATGTAAAGACCGCATCCGGATAGAGGGATCGGCTGAGACTTCAGGTGTTGCGACTTTAAGAAATCTATTTACCTATCTACTCGTATAACTCGGCGAGTACACCGGACTTGGGGCGTCGCCATCTCTCAGGTCTCAGGTTCGATTCTCGGTCGAGTGAATGTAGAAAACGATCTTTTCTATGTATTCTCGGGCCCAGGTGCTGTGGTACCGTTGTTGTTTCTAATTTCTATAACACAAGTGATTTAGCTACTTAAGTACTTTAGGATCAAAGCAATGTATGTCGTCCAATATTTAGTTATTTATTAATGTTTACAGGGTTATTTATAAAACAGTTGCCAAATTTAATGAAGCAAATGTGCTTAATACTCTATTATTTATTGTGTTCCATAACTTTCATCAAAACAACTTTTTCTGTTTTTTTGTATTTTAGTGATAATTTGGTCCAAATAAACATATCTGCTGTACACTGATTTCTTACCTTATTTTGACATTCTTATGGGTAAAAATAATTTTTAAATTTCTACGCAACCACCTCTGTTAAACTTTATTATTACATTACACCAATTTTACATTTGACGTAAAATTGCGTTAAATATACACAAAAAAATTTAAGTCGAACAGAAAACCTCCTCCTTTTCGAAGTCGGGTAAAACAAATGACGTTTGCATCGATTGTGTTCTCAAAAGGTCCGTTCTAGGATTTCCGGCCGCGGCAATTACAAAAATAAGAACAAGGAAATAAATACCAGCGATTTGTGTAGGTAACCAAATTCAATAAAGAAATATTTTTTAGGTAAATTATGTTATGACCAACGCTTCCTAATTACCGACTTTGTATCGCCTCGTCATTATTGTTGTATTTCTCAATCGCATTGCGTAGTCCGAAATGTTCAATTTTATGACCATTAAAAACAAACTTCGTAATTCTTGACAATTATAAAAAATTGGCACTATTAATGGAGGTCACAGATACCTATTATGTAGCGAGGTCTTGTCGGAAGATGGAATTGCACAATGTACCTAAAACCGTATTAATTATTAGTCAAATTATTTCAAATTATTTATTACTTCTGGATTGGTCTTCTAGCTCTTAGTTATTTAAAAAAGTACAACTCACTTATTTTGTTTTTAAACAGGCACCATGGCAAATTATGGTACCAACCCTGGTGAATGATATGATTTATTAAACTAACACAAATTGTGGACATAATTTCTTATGGAACTTCAAAACTTTGCTATCAAAACTGACTTCCACGCTCTTTTCTTTCTATCAAATAATTACGCCATCTCCTTTTCTCATTAAACAGATAATTAGTTGGAAAACAAACGGCGTACCGAGCGAATTCCTTAGCGTTACGTCATCTTGTTAAAGTCACTGTAATTCTTCGGTTCTTTCGTTTTCTTTTTAATTAATTTTGACAAATTACCCTCCACCTTCTCTGTTTCTTTGCTTTTTAATTAAATACTGAAGTGACATTCGCCTGGCGTATTCGAAGAGGTTCTAAATGTACCGTGTTTCGTATTGTTAATTACTACTCTTAAGCACCAGTCGCTATGCAAGGTAAATGTACTTGAAAGGAGCTATCTAGGAGATTTATTTTGAAATACGGAATAAATTCGTTTTGAAATATAACTAAACTTTTTTTTTATTATGTTAGTTTGTAAGATTACTCCCGAGAAAAGATTCGTGAAGATTGTGCATGTAAACCGAAATTTCAAAGAACTACTTGTTTTGATAATAGTTTTATCCCATCCATTAGAAGTCGAAAGTCATGTTTAAATCACCTTTAATTGTAAGTAAATAATGTTTCGGTAACTTTAAAACTACGAGGTTTTTTTTAAACAGAAGGTACAGACAGACACAAGCAATAAAACATTTACCTTAACAATTTTTCGAATACCATCATAGTGCAATAATGTGCACAAGCTTTACTTAATAATTTAAAATTTTATTGTTTTTGACTGTATCGTGTTCATCCTACCCTTGATAGAATAAAATAAATTAAATACCTTTACCTAGGTATTTTAGTTTTGGTTACTTAATACCTGGAAGATACTTTCAAAAAGCTAGCAATACGGTAGTTATTTATCTACAAGTGTTTTTTTAAGGACGTATTTCCTAACACATATTAAAATTCACCCCTCAATCTTCGGAGATTTATGTTAATATGATATTTATAGTATGCACAGGAAATTTTGCCTTATTGGCCTTTGTTCCCTTATCTTACGGTACATGCGTCCTTGCCATCCCCCTAACATAAACAATGCGAAACGCAATTTTCATGTTCAAGTCAATAGCTCAGAATAATAAGCGATAGTAAGTAATATGAAGGAAATCCACATAAGAGTTCCTCTTACGGCGAAGCTACTATTTGTTCTCATTTTCAAAGTGAAACTTCTTTGCGTGGTGTGAGCTTGTGTAAAATATATGACGAAGTAACTATGGGATGCATGTGATGTGATGAAAAAAGGATCGACTAGTTTCTTTTTAACAATACTGCTAGACCCAGAAAATTATAGTTTATAAAACCTAAGTTCTATTAAAAATCGTTACTAATCAGATTGTTGCGATGTCTGACAAATAGCATAGGTACCAGCTATATGCATGCGTTGAGAGCTTGAAGGTGCTTAAAACTACTTAAAGCACCATGTTGAGCATTTGACATTATAAATAAATAATAATTTTCTCTCTTCATTTATTATTTATTATTATTATTAGCTAATTTTAAACAAAATTTAGGGGCAAATTATATAAATGATTAAGTATTTTTTTCGTCCGATTTTTAAAGGTAGAATAAAATAAAATACAATTCACTATAAACTGGCTGTGAAAAAAGAACAAGTTTCAATCGAGAATCAACCACACCCAGTAGTAGCACCGCCATCTCGAATGTGGGGGCCAATTTCGGAGTGCTCCGTATCTGACTTACTTCACGAACCATTAAATTTTCCTGTTTGCATTTTTTAGCATACGTTATTCTCAAGGCGGGCTCTCCCAAAACGACTATCTTTACGATTGTAGTTCCAGAGGGGTTGTCCCGGTTTTGGATATGCCAGTTTGCTGAATTTTATTTTTACTGTCGCCGTTCTAAGTGAATTAACACTTAGTTTAATTTTATTTACACTTCATTTCGCACGGTCTGTCGTTTATGTTCGAGAGAATTGTTATTTGGCGCTTACTTTAGACATAGTGGGATTTTTTCAAATACAATTCACTTGGAATAGAGAACTGACTTTGTTTGTTTGAGTCGCAATTTTTGATTTTGTTATAACCTTTTCAAATATCTTTAAAAGCTTTCTTTATAAACTTGAATACATTTTTAGATTAATGAAACTTAATTTGATTAAATCGAACCATGAAACTTGATTCGTGTGTCTTAAACACCAGTAAGTAGGTACCTAATTACGTGCGTATTAAGGTACAGATTAATTAGGTTTATTCTAACTGAATACCGAGATATTCTCAATAAATGACAGACAAACAACGTATGGCCCTAATATAAGCCGTTATACCTAGAAATTTTAAATTTGCTGAAAATTTACTGCTAGTAAGAGATTTTCCAAAATTGCATTTTAACGTAATGCGGGGATTGGTAGGGAGAATAAAAGCAAGTTTGTATAAAACTTCAGTTTTGAAATCAGAAAGCAATATTATCAGTATTTCAGTTCTAAGTTTCAAATAAAAAAGCAACGTTTGTATAATTTTATGTGAAGTTGTCCTTCAGAAAGGAAAAGTATTTGTTAAACAAGTTTTGATTAAAATGATGATATTTTTAAAGCTACAACCATGACGTTTTGATACGTTTGGTTCTGATAACAAGTTTAAATATGACTGAAGTTGCCAGTGATTTTTGTTGTCAGTCGTTCCCCTCACTCTTCCCTCTCTATGAAACAGTTTTTTTTTAAAGTTACCCAATGTCCTTTTCTAAATCTCTGAAAATGTGTAGGCAAAATTCAATGATGATCGGTTGAGACTTGAGTATCAAGACGTAAAAGGTTTACAAACAATCTTTCGCAATAATTATACCTAATAGAATTTAGAATTTATAGTTATATTATTATTGGGCCATAATGAGGTCATTAAACATACACTTAGAAACACTCGTTTGTGATAAAGATATACGATTAAAACAAAATAGTGTTTTGAAGTATACTTACAATATTAACATGGGAGAGGGCTTAACCATAATAGACACTGGCAGCATCATTCATATCGAAACCCTGTATAATAACAAAAAATCATAGAATTCAGAATGCGGTCTATAAATTTTAGCTGAATAACCCGTTGAAGCCTGCACAATTATGCTTCATCGTTTAAAAACATCATGATTTTTAAAAATCGAACATCAATGAGCTATTTGCGCTTGAATTTATGAATGATTTAATATCAATAAATTGGTGAGAGCGTCTGCATTTAAATAAAACACGACAGGTCAATCGGTCGCTTTTAAATACTATTCTTCTCATCAGTGCATGCTTTAAAACTGTCCATTAAAATTGACAGTTTAAACCTTCACACGGATAAACAGTTGATAGTACTTTAATAATAACTTCCTATTAAGTGCTTTGTTAAATATTTATCTATAAGCTAAAAAAGCGTTTGATTAATATATCTCTCGATTCATATATACTTTGCCATTTCGATACATGGTAACACGTATTTATTATTTCCAATCTACAAGGTGATTATTATGATTTTTATAGGGTGCTAGTGTTGATAAAATTTAGCTACTTTTCATAAGTATAAGTCCATAGAAGCTGAAAACCTTGCTTAAAATACATTATTCTTGGCTAACTAAACTGTAAATACAAAGGTAGCCACCTGTCGAGAATTTCAAAGAACTAAGTGGCTAAACCTGTATTGGTAAGCGAGAATCGAACGTTATAATGAAATTATTATTTTTCTCGCTAGAGGTCGTAACTTGCCATTCTTAATAACATATTGTGCACAATTAAATCAATTTTAAACATTACCTACCTACCTATATGAAAATATTTAACTGTGTACCTACATTGATTTTAAACTAACTTCCAACGATCAATCATTATAATTATCTAAAGCTAATAATGCTTTTTAAATTCAACTTAATAGTCGAATTACATAAAAAGAGAAGCCTTAGCTTAGTTGGGATCCCAAAACTAGATTGGAGAGACAAATAAAATAAAATAAGATTTTGGACTTTTGTTTTGCTTTTTTAGCCCAAATCAGCAAATTAACAAAAAATTTAATAAAAAAATTATAGACTCAGCACAAAATCTTCTGCGTGTAGTATAAAGGTTCAGCTTTACTTCAGAATATTATGGGGTCCTCCAGAAAATGTTATTTTAAAACTGTCAATTGACTGAAAGAGACTTAAGTACCGATGGGCCAGTTTGAAAAAAAAGAAATTAGTCCGTCAGTTGCATTAACAGAAAATATTGGATACATATTTTTTCTTTTCTCAATTAAACAGAAACTGATGAAGATATAGGCCATCATAGTTCCGCGTAACGTCACGCCTTGCGACACTTTTTAGCACGGCGTGACAACACGTGCTCCCATTCCCAGTCTTTGATGCGCTTTACACAATTGACAAAAAACAAAACATGGGTCCAATATTTTTTGATAATCTAACTGACGGACTAAATAAAAAAAAATTTTTTTGACCCAGGAAACTAGCCTATTAGAGTCAAGTTAAAAGTCACGAATAGGTACTTACCCTTAACAACAATGGTTTCAAAATCGATACTGTTTATAAGTCTGTGCAGTCTAAACAATTGCACCCCCATAAAAATCCTGCAAACTCAAAGGAACGTTGCAATAATCACCGACAAATTCAATCCTTCCCCGATAAAACTGCGAGTGGCCACGACTCCGGAAGCGAGCAGTTGGTCGCCCTCGCAGCTAGGGTTACCATATTTTCTGAAAAAGTACGTATTTTTTTGTAAATAATAAAACGTCCTTTTTTAATAGTTACTTCCTTTTAGGGAGTGATTCTACTGCAATGATACAATTACTTTTACTAAGGGACTAATATTAAAATCCTTAAAAAAAGTTTTTTTTTCGATTTCGAATAGTAAGTTGTTGCAACGGCTTCACAAAAAATATTACTGTAAAAGTTCCATAAAGCTTGAACTACGAGCTTCTGGTTCTGTAAAAAAACGTTAGATTTAAGTGTTTATTTACATAATTAAAAAAGAAATTTCAAGCAGAACTTCAAAAATTGTGATCCAGGATAAATGCTTTACGTATGGCAACACTAGTTGCGGCCGGCACAATCGAAAAATAGACTTGCATCTCTATGTAGCTGTAACCAGAGTTCAGTGAGAGTGTAAAAACTTATTTTCAGCAGCCACAGAGTAAAAATAGGCTTGCGCGAGTAGCACAGTTGCCAATCTCTAAATAATCAGCAACATAACATAAATAAATACAATCCGTTGTTAGCGACATCAACGTCACTATGGTACCAATAAAAAAGGCGAAAGCGCAAAAAAATTATATTAAAACGCAAAAAAATCTATTTTTGTTGGATCGTTACAAATCCAGTGTTCGGGAATAGTGCTGCATACGTAGTAGCTGCAACATTGTGTAGAAATGAAAACTCCCTAGTTGTCTTTAGAAAATTGTTGTACAAGAAAAGGCAATTGTTGTTGTAGTTAGTTTGCGTTTTTTTACATTTTGGAATTACGATACAATTATTATTTCTAACTAGAGCTGTTCCGGCGAACTTCTTACAACCTCATAATTCATTAAAAACCGTTTCATACTTTTTTTTATAGTTATTCTGCTATTCGGGGCCGAGACAAATCCAACAAATGAAAGATCCTAAAAATCGGTCTAGCCGTTTTTAACTTTTAACTAACTCGACTATGTTTTATACAGATATCGATTTTTACTTTAAATCTGTTTTGTTTTACGCCCATAAAAAACTGTTCAAAAAGTGAAGCTGTTACGTTTCTACCTCGTTTTAGGGTGTCTAGTGCCCTACACTGTTGCCCCGGGTGGATGTCACCGGCAGTCACCTTATTTGGAATCGGTCCAGGCTCACTCGGCGAACTTTTACGTTATTTCAATGCGGTTAAACTAAAAGAATTGCCTTTGCAATTCGATAGACTATTATTTTGTACATGAACTAGCTTCCGACGAAAATTTTTTAATAACTTAATTAAAGTTTATACTCAGTATTTTGTGGAAGAGGCCAAACTTTTTGATTTGTTAGAATTTTTCCAACTGTGATATCTACCTACAAATATTTCTAAAATTACTTTGTCAAGCATAAAAGTATATTGTATTTCATTTCATTTCATTTCATTCATTGTAGTCTTACAGAAGATATACTTCATATTATTAATTAAAGATACAATCTATACTCATAGTATCATAAATAAAGCGTTGGATATTATTAAATATAAATCTTAACCGTATATTTTTTAGATCGAAGATATCCCGGATATCAGCCTATACGAGATTAGGATGGCCCTCAAAAAGCTCAGAAACAACAAGGCGCCGGGTGATGACGGAATCACATCAGAGCTTCTGAATGCGGGTGGAACACCGATACTGAAAGTCCTTTAGAAACTCTTTAACTCCGTCTTGCTCGAAGGAATAACGCCGGAGGCCTGGAAAAGAAGTGTGGTGGTGCTCTTCTTCAAGAAAGGGAATAACGCCTTACTGTAGAATTACAGACCCATCTCGCTTTTGAGCCATGTCTACAAGTTGTTTTCGAGGGTCATCACGAATCGTCTCGCGCGTAGGTTCGATGACTTCCAGCCTCCCGAACAAGCCGACTTCCGAAAAGGTTATAGTACCATAGACCACATCAATACGCTGCGGCAAATTATACAGAAGACCGAGGATTATAACTTGCCACTATGCTTGGCGTTAATGGACTATGAGAAGGAATTTGATTCGATCGAGACCTGGGCAGTGCTACAGTCTCTCCAGCGGTGCCATATTGACTATCGGTATAGCATTAGAAGACGCCTTCAAGCTCCTGAAATGGAAAGGATTCGTCATCAACATTAACGGCCAGTACATCACTCACCTTCGGTTTACCGACGATATTGTAGTCATGGCAGAATCGCTTGAAGACCTCGGCACAATGCTCGATGGCCTTAGTCGAGTTTCCCAACAAGTGGGCCTTCGGATGAACATGGACAAATCAAAGATCATGTCCAATGCCCATGTTGCGCCCTACCCAGTATGAGTTGGGAGCTCTACTCTCGAAATTGTTAACAAATATGTCTACCTGGGACAAGTGATCCAGTTGGGTAGGTAAAATTTTGAGAAGGAGGTCAATTGTCGAATCCAACTCGGCTGGGCAGCGTTCGGAAAACTACGTAACGTCTTCTCGTCCAAAATACCTCAGTGCCTAAAGACGAAAGTCTACAACCAGTGTGTGGTACCAGTGGTGACATATGGAACTGAAACGTGGCCTCTCACTATGGGCCTCATAAGAAAGCTCAAGGTTGCACAGCGTGCTATGGAAAGGGCTATGCTCGGCGTTTCTTTACGAGTTCGAATCAGGAATGAGGAGATTCGTAAACGAACCAAAGTTGCTGACATAGCCCAACGGATAAGCAAGCTGAAGTGGCAGTGGGCGGGGCACATAGCACGTAGAACTGACGGCCGATGCCGTCCACCTACAAGGTGGACAGACGACCTGGTAAAGGTTGCAGATAGCCGCTGGATGCGGACCGCTTTCAACCGGCCAATCTGGAAGTCACTGGGAGAGGCCTATATTCAGCATTGGTCGTCCTATGGCTGAAATGATGAATCGTATATTTTTTACTGGGAAGTGTTTTATTAAATTTGGATGTTGGTTCCATAGAGAAGCGGTTGTATTTACGCGGACTTGATTTTTTCTACTCAAAAACCACAAAATATGCCTGGCAAAATACACGCCACAAAATAATGGCTTTGCCCTACCACTGCTTACGGGACAAGCATATTGACATATAATGAGAAAAAACGGGGCAAAAAATTCAGTCTACTCTTATTACACTAAAGGGTATTAAAATTGCAAGGATTTTAATAACTACATTGATAGAGATCAATCTAACAAGAATTCCACATCCATCGCATAGAATCGTGATTAAAGAATAACACCGCATCGATTTGGTAAAAATGAAAAAACAGTCGTAGCAAAAATTATGTAGTTTCAGTCTCTATCGTTTTCCGTTTAACCGCATCACGTCGCTTCTCGTTTTGGGAAGTTGGTCGGTGGCCAATTAAGGCAGAGGCTAGTGTTGTTAATCGTGAGCCTATCGGCAGTCAAACGAGTATCGATGCTGACTGCAAGTTGACAGTGTTGGGACTTTGTCAAGTAGCACGTTACTAACCTCTTTGGTGACTGAACTTTTATGAAAGAGGACAAACAAATCGACTAATATGTATACGGCTACACAAAATTATTTTACTAAATAATAACATTTGCAGTGTAAAATATCACAAATTCGAAGTAGCTATTAACAATATAAAACTAGATGATTACTAATAAATTTGAACGCAAAACTGCTTAAGCTGGGGGATTTTGATTTCTGCTAAATTTAAGGGTAGTTTCCCTATAATTTTCATAGCATTAAAAAACACTTTAAATACTGCACACCTAATAAAAATTAAATACTGCACACCTTCGGGAATGAAGTACGGTATGGGACTCATAAGATAGTTTTAAGTTGATGTGCTGTCCCAGTCTGAGGTCTCCCATCTCTTGTAAAATAATAAAACAAGTAGGTAACAATTTTCGTCAACAGTATCAAAATCAAAAATATTTATTTGCTCTTTACCAGATTTATAGTATTTCGTAAAGTTATTGAAGTCCCTTCAAGCAAAAAAAAAATGCATGTACTAAAAGGTTCTGCTCTTCCTTATAAGTATGTATTTATAAATCTGTTACTTATGCGAGCTTATGCTTTACATTTTGTAAACGCTTGAAATATACATACACCCAGACATAGGTGCAAATACATACACATATTTACATATATTATGTATGGGGAACATAAAACACCAGACACAAGCAGGAGCTGCGTGTCACGGAGATGAATATGCTGCGGTGGATGTGCGGAGTCACGCGGCAGGACTGCGTGAGGAACTCGCGCATCCGCGGTAGCCTTCGTGTCCGTGATATTGCAGACAAACTGCAGAAGAGTCGCCTACGCTCTGGTACGGCCATGTTTTGCGGAAACCGGCAAGCTACGTAGGAAACAAATGTCTGGCCATGCCGCCACCGCCAGGTCCTGGCAAAAGGGATAGACCCAAGAAATGCTGGCTTGACGTCGTGAGGGCTGACATGCGTGCCAATGATCTCACAACTAGAGACGCTCAAGACCGCGCGAAGTGGAGGAGTAAATCAAGAAAAGCGGACCCTGGACTCCAAAGCAATGGCTTTGGACGCTACCGGGATTGACCGTATAGATGAAGGGGAACATAAAACATCGTTATAAAAGCTTTCTTTAGTAGTCTACAATCGTAAACACAATCGAAAAGGGATAAATCAAAACTATCGACAATAATACCGTCACTAACCCAACAACACTAGCAAAAGCGCGGACGGTCCTTCCTTCCGGTAGTTCGGACGAAATGTTTTCTTTTACTTTACCTGAATTCATATAATGGAGCTTCTGTTCGACAACTGTATAGAAAAGGAAAATTTTAGTTTATTGAGAAAACTATTTGGTTAGTCTTAGGTGAGTTTTGACTAGGAGTTTTAAATAGTGCTTTGATAAGATTTTAAATTCTTCCAACTTATATATATATAATTTCGTAAACGATACTTATAAACCAGTCTGTTTTCCATAAACAATACTTTAGCCACTGTAGAACTTTTCAAAACTATTGAAGTACATAACTAATAGGAATATATTCTTAATAAAAAAAAACTTAATTATTTTTATGAATCAAAACAAACAAGTAGATTCAATTTATTTTACGATACAGTTTGCAACTGTTTAATGTTTCTGTTCTTATTGTATAAACAAGACTAGATAAAACAATCACCTAAATTATTATTCGTAACATCACACATACTGCGACAAATGCCTTTTATGACAGAAAAAGAATTGACGATTATTTTTACAATGTGGTAAACATCGTAAAATATAATTAATGGCAATACGCCGTATTATAATGTAAATTGCATTGGTGAATATTGTCGGATTTTTTCGTGAGTGCGTAACAAAGTAGTAAAACTCCAGGCGCCAATCGACTCATTAATTGGACGAGTACAATTTGCATACAGATGTCACTTCGATCTTGTATCGGATCGGGTTTGCTGTTCAATTCGTTAATATTTAGCGTTTATGGTGGCCTTGGTACGTCCTCGATAAAAATATTTCGTACGGTCAATGTACTGAGATGGCTGGAATGAACTTCTGGATTATAAGGTGGTCTTTTTATTCGTTTCGATATATTATGAAATGCTTGTTTGTTTTATCTTAGCTTTTAGTGTAGGTTTCTACCTATTTTTATTTTGTACAGGCAAATATTTTAGACTATCATTTATGTTTTTAAAATAATTTAATTTAGAATGTGTTTTGAGATGCAACTTTTTTTTTTAATAAGACGATTTTCAATAATTTCTGTAATTAACTGACGCACGTTCTGAGGACTTTCGCAGGGATCTGTTTTCGGTCCTACTTGTTTCCTCTCGTTTATTACTCCATAACATCTCAAATAATTATTGCTTCGTGTAAAACATTTTGCGTGATACATACTAGATCTAGATGCACCCACGTTTTGTTACAGCTAAATTGGAATGTGAGCGGATCTCGCGTCCCACACATTGCATTGAGACTGGGTATTAGCTTTGATTTTAATTTGTCTATATTTACATAAATAGACAGGTTAAGATTTATTTCTGTTTTTATAATAAAACCGTTTTCTTGTTTATTATTAATAGATTAAATTTATTGGTTTCTTTAATACATATTATTAAAAAGAGGTTGTGTATTACTCTAACAATATTCTTTCTGCACTTCCGATTTCCAATTATTTGAAACTACACAAAACAAATAGAACAGTTGGAACGGAAACTGGGCAGCTTATTTCTTTATTTACCGTAACATATTTCATTTAAGAAGGAAGCAGAGCAGATAGGCGATGCGCAGTGCAGCAAAGAACGCAGTGCGTCGGGCAGAACGGCGCCGGACGCTTGGCACCGCTCTCGGTCAATGTACCCTGCCCCATAAAAGCCTCCGCGACGAAGAGCCAAAACAATTTCACCAAATTTCTTGCCAGCCCTACAGAAGTTTTACACGGAACGATACTTTCCACGGCTAATTAGCCTAAAAAATGAAAAAGTCATGTTATTCTTCAAAACCTGCGCAAACTGCGAGTTTTAGCAAAAGCGATTAAAACTACCAATGGAATTAAATTATACTAAAAACGCGATGCAGTCGCAAAGACGCTAGTCGCGAATGCTAGCGATCTATAGCAGAGAGTCGCTAAAATGGGATAAAGTCAATACACTCGCAAAATTGCCTCATCAAAATCGCTTAAGCTTTTTTGCTTTATTGCAGGACATCGTGCAAGTAAACTTCTTGCTTGACACACAATTAGAGTCGAGATTACGAAACATTTCCATACTATTTCCCTTTTTTCTAGCCAAAAATTATATACTCTTACTTTCAAGATTCTAGCCTTGAAAGTATCGGATTTACCGTAAAAACTGAATTCTACCCCTTATCTTAATGTTGTTTTAATTTTAAACCCATAGGCGTTACCTATACCGAATTTAAGCTTTCCAGCTTGCGCGTATTTATCGAATCTAAAAATATATGGTGTTATAAGTGCCACTATAGCAAAAACTCCATAAATGTTAACCAAAAAACCAGAAGTATGCAGTTCCGGTGTATGACAAATGCGGTGGCACGGGTTTGGCCCAAGCAAGGGAGGGGGTGGCACGATGCGGCGCGGGAAGGGATATTTAAAATTATTTAAAAAATACCCTATTTACTTGCATTTGCATTCACGTTCCTTAGAGGTACGCTTGACCCAGAAATTTAAATATCTAATGCACTACATTCTACAATAATCATTCCATTCCTTCAACCAATTCCAATTGGGTGCATCTACAATGATCAGTTCCTGAATATGCCTTAGTATTAAAATAATTTGTAGCTCCTTGTAGCTCAGTGGCAACAGCGTTTTGGTAGTGATTACCAAAGTTAAAACACCTACGCCGCGGTTGTAATTAGATGGGTGACCATTCCAATCATATTTAGTGACATTATCACAAGTATGAAGCTACCTTCTGAAGGCACAGTAAAAATTGGTATCGGCTGATATCGCTTGATACTAGTCGTGAAGTCTAGTCAGTGGTCTTAGGGTGATTTAATAACATCTGACAGTAAGGATAAGTAAGTGGCCTTACAACACCCCTCCACCAAACCTGCACTGGGCCCGCGTGGTGGAGCATTTCCCAAACCACTTCATAATTAAGATACGGCATGTGCCCTGCAGGAGGACGTGTCATAGGTTTTATTTTGTTTTCTTTAACTCCCAGAATTGTAATTTTTTTAATTTATTTATTGGTAAACACAACAGACATCAGTTATACAAGAAACGGTACAAATGTATAAAGGTATTGGACTAAACTAATATCCTAATGGTGTTTACACTGCTGCTTAAATCAATTTTAACTGATTGTATAATATTATGATTGCAAACGCGCCGATTTACGCAAGGAAACGATACGATTTCTTCAGCTTCATCTGAAAACTTCGAAATCGGATCGTGCAAAGCTTCCTCACGCATTACTTTACGATCCTCGATGCGTAGCCCGTTTATTTCTCCAGTCCTTATTGGAGGCGCCCCGATATTTATATAACTCGTTATCAGTTCAAATATCACCCTCACACCCGCATCTTTATTGCCCGCTGAACAAGTTAGCCTCTTAACTTATGATACCAATTTAAACTACAGATACGCTTTTGCATGTGCGAAATGCATTCTGTACACCATAAAATGCTTATTAAGACTTTTCGCATCCTTTGTGGTAAGTAATTGCCTTTTTTTATTAAGATTGCTTTGAGATGAATAAATAATTTCAAATGAAAATGATTTATATGTACGATTTAAATTACAATCAGTAAGCAAGAGCTTAGAGGATGTAAAAATTTGATACAAAAAAGTGCAAAAAGGTTTAAGTTTAAGTTTTTATGAATATTTAAAAACAAATATTTCCGTTGTACCAACTACTTTTTTTTTAAATTCGACTTTGGATCTCAAATCTCGTCTTAGTGCGTGTACGTAGATTTACTTGTTTTGTTATTTTTTTAAATATTAAAACTTATATTTTTTTAAGAACGAAAGAAAAAAAAACTAATAAATATACGCTATATATATAACAAATATTTGCTATTAAATTGTACCCAAATAAATATTTATTTGTTTTATTTTTTTATTTTAGCCTCATTTGCTAATTTAAATGTTATAAAATTGGGTTATATTATATATTCTGTTCTTGTAAATCAGCGTGTCTTACATACACATAGGCGTCCTCCAAGCTTTTCCTTTCATCTCGGTCTCTCGCCAGTGTTTGCCAGATTGTTCCAGCTATTTTCCTAATGTCATTTGACCATCTCTTTCGTTGTCTCCCTCTATGTCTCTTGGTGTTGTATCGGAGGGTCCATTTAATTAACTGTCTCGTCTATTTCATATTTATGTCTCTCCAAATAAATTAGCATTTATGCAAATATAGACGAAACCTATTCACATAAGACAGCAAATATCAATATGACCTAACTAGATAAATGATATCGTTTGCCTATTAATGGTGCCAGATAAAATCTTATGCTAAACTCACAATGAGTTATGTAGAAGAATTTCAGAGTAAGGTTAGGTTGCTAAAACTGACCATGAACGAGATATTTGTGCTAATGATTATTGATTCAAAAAACGGACAAGTGCGAGTAGGACTTGTGCATTGAGGAGTCCGTACCACCGTATTTTCTTTTATTTAGATCTTATATTTAGATCTTAGATTCTCAGCGCAAGACCTTTAACAAATTTGAATAATTATTTTTTGCTTAACAAATTATAAATCATAACAAATTTTGTTGTTTAACTACAGGCTTTTACTGACTTAAATTTTAACGCTTATACGGTCATTGCTGACCATAAATGTTGATGACCACATTTGTATTTTTAAAATCGCTCAATTTAATGTACTATATGTTAACCTATATCGTTTAACATGACAAGCGCCAGAATTTGCCTTATATGATAATCATCCATATCTGGCGCAGCGATTTATGTATAATAATAAGTTTATAGCGATTTAAAAAATCGGAATATGGTCATCGACTTTTGGTGCTGACTGTACGTGTTACCATTTTTATTGTAGACCTCAAAACACAAATGGTCTAAAAGTGACAAATAAAAACTGGTGGTTATTTATTTTGAGAATTGTATCAACCTATGGCAAACCGTGGCGTGACGTTCTTTTACGACGATTTTAACGAATTTATTGTGGCAGAGAAAACATTATATTATTCGGTTATGGGGTGCTGATATTGAGACATAGTCAGGAAGACTTAGTTCAGCTGCTTATGCCGTGAGGAAGATAAGACAATTGACAAAATGTTGGAACGGCAAGATTGGTGTATTTTAGCTATTTTCACAATATGTCATATGGAATATTGTTATCGGGCTAAACAGCAGATATTGAATCTATTTTTGTACTACAAAAGAGAGCTGTACGGGCAAATTACGACCTCAGGCCCTAAGACTCGTTGAAAGAACTGTTCAAGGAAATTAATATACTAACAGTAACAGTGGCTTCTCAATTCATTTATGAAAATATTATGTATATTTGCAAAAACCTGCATCTGTTTTCTAAAAAAAGTGACATGCATAATATTAATACCCGGAATAAATAGAAACTTGCTGTTCCAAATTCCAGACTGCATAAAGTGGGTAACTTGTGAAGGGTAAAATTTATGGGAAAATGTATTCGCTTTTTTAAACAAATTACCAAAGTCTATCGCTGAATTGCCCATGTATAAATTTAAAACGCATGTCAAGATGATTTTAATGAAAAAAAGTTATTTCACTGTAAATGACTATTTAAATGATAAAAATGTATGGAATTAAATATTGCCATGCTCGCACAGGTACATTTTATCTTGTAATGTAAGAAACACACTATTTTAAAATAAGCTAAAAATATTTGGACGTGTAAAAGAGCTTAATTTATCTCTATTTACAGAAATAAATTTGTTTTATTGATTTTATAGTAAAGTAGTATTTGCCCAGCATTTTGACTTACCCTCATAGGTACTGTCAAAACATTGTCAATAGTATTGAATGTGTGTTGGTAACGCTTTGATAAAATAGGTATAAGATATGGCTCCGGCGCGTTCTTAGGTATAAAGTGAATATATGACTGAGAGCAGTATGCAGCCTTTCGTCAAACTCGACCAAAAAAAAGTTCATGGTTAGGTCCCGGGGGCGAATCACAGCTTTTACCTGTTTTTCTTCAACATTTTTTGTTTTTATAAACAAAAAATTACATAAAAACAACACTTCTTACATAGGTGCTGTTTAAAGTTCATGGTTACGCCCCTACTAACTACTTACGTACAAAATGACACCTTCAATACAACACAATCCTCACTCTTATTCAATACTATTGATTGGCTCTATGCCTTGTGTGTGCACCTGTAATTTGATATTAATTTTTTACTTCACTTATTATTTTTATAAACCATTATCTACTCTAATAAATGACACTGTCATTATGATCAATCTTATTTAAAGAATCGTTTCATTGTGTAACCATTGAAGCTTATCATATAAAACATGAACATAACTCATTTATCTATTCAGCGATGAGATGCTAAAGCGTAGGTTTAAATGTGAAGGTTTGACAACAAAATGATACGAAACCAATTCGTAGAAATATAATTTTATTATCACATTCCTTAAATAAATATCTAAGTACAATCTAAGCGCTTAAATCTAATGTATAAATTACAATTACCTAAACAAACATATTTAGACTAGGCACATTTCTAGCCTTTCATTTGCTACTGAGTCTTCTTAATCAAGTGTGGACTATCAAAATTGTCGAAAATTCGATTAGGAATGATTAGAAATGACATCTATTAAAATAAACAGCAGTCGAGAATAGGAAATTAGTTGTGAAGCCTAGCTTAGTTCGAATACTGATTCACATGAGTAGTTATCGTACGGAATTCAATCTACTTTCTTTAGGACCCATTTGCCAGAGTAGGGTGTTTCTATTCTCCTCTGGACTGGTCGGAAGCCATTCTCGTCGGCTGTGTAGTCCACCCTGTATAAGAAGCCGTCAGGGCCGATGTATTCGTAGAATCCTTTGGAGGCGATGCCTTCATCTTCGGTGTTCGGGTTTTTGATGAAAGCTTTCTCTTCAGCACGGATCTTGTTTTCGGTTTCGAAGCTGTGGACAAAGAGAAAAATGTAAGTTATGATTTTTTTCATGTTTATTATTAACACATTGTCATACTATTATTGTCTATTTATATAGACCTAAGCATATTTTAGACTGGGAAAGCAACGAAAAAGAAGGGAAGTGATTAAAACAGTAAATTACTACGCTATTTAAGAAGACATTTTCGTCAAAAATTAAAACGAATTATCCATATGTACTTATAGGTATCTACCTACACCAGAAAACACACCAAATTGCATTGTCTAAAACTTAGGAAATCCTTGTGTTACAAGGCACCTGACAGTGAATATTGCTAAGGACGTGTGCCAGTACACTGTAATCTTAGCCAATGTAAAAAAAGGAATTTATAAATTGACCCGAACTGGGAATCGAACCCGGGACCCATTGCGCTTGCGCTTTTACCAACCCTAATAGGTGGTTGAAAATTGGGAGTACAGATATATTAATAGCACAGATCTGTTTCAGGATAAAAATATACTTATTTATAATATATTTAAACTTGATTATACAACTTGCTCTTATAACAAGCGCGTCTTAATACATGCAAATATGCAATCCAAGAAAATACATTACTTTCATTGACTTATATATTACTTCGTAAATCAATGATTACATTTATATATTATTAGAATTATCAATCGGCTTATCTTAGAATTTAAGATTTAAATGACACATAATAATGAAGATGAATGAATAGATTGTGTAAGATATCCTTCATTTGGATTGCCGACCCTATACTACCATTCTCAATAGGTACTTTATTATTGTGTTCTAAATTATTAAATTTTAATAACGTTAAGAAAAATAATTGGTATTCTTTTGTAATTTCATTAATAACTTTACTATTCTGTGAACAAGGAAGTTCAATAAACTTGTTATGTTACGCGCATCATACCAGCATAAAAGCTCCGTGAGTCACACGCATCATGTTATTAAATGTAAATAAGATTATGTTCTATCAATTACTGATTCTAACTATGTAACTTACTTAGAATTCTCTAGAATTGTATAATTAGTAGGTTTAGATCGACAATATTATTTGGATGCCCAGTTCCCAAATTTGTATAGACTTACTTTAAAAATCTTAGTTAACTTAAAATTTAACTTTTAATGCTACTAAAGAGTTGCACATGTTTCTTTAGTCTAAATTTAGCTAAAACATTGTTAAAAAAAATGTATTGTCTCCATCAACTTATGTTAGATTTTATGATATTTATGTTAGATTCAATAAAAGCAGTTAGGTTAAAATGTTAAAAACATCAGGGTTAATCTAAATCTAGTTCTAAGAATCATATTTGTATGCATGCATAATGCATGTTTTAAACAAGGTTGTTCAAATGGAACTAACACGTACCAAAAAATTCAGTCTACGATAAATACAGCCTCATATTTCCTTTTATACGAACATAATCCCAAAAAAATGTAAGTGAAAACGAAAAGAAAAATAATTACGAAACTCTAATTATATGAGGAAGTAAACTTTGATGTAACAAATGGATAGTCATTGGCCACTTTGTATCATAGTGTAGACATAACAATAAACGAAATAGTGTGTCAATTTATCGTTTGTAAATGATTGTAAATAGTTTTGAACTCTGACCCACGTGACGACTTGATCAAGGCTCAAGTTTTTTGGTTGGCGAATAATCTGTTTATTCTTTTTCCTAATCAAGGATGTTGACCTATCTTATTTTTCGTTTCAAATTAGTGGCTGGAAAGTTTTTTGTGTAAAAAATGTGAATGTAAAGAATCTTTTTAATACTTTTTTGTGTGACAGAGGTTGATGAGACATTATTATCATAAATTGGTTTAAATTAATGGTTTTGCAACCCGCTAAAGTTTATATCACAAGCACAGATTACACTACACACTAATTATTTGATTATACTAATGTTTGAAAGGTTTTTAAATTATTTTATGTTTTAAATTATTATCACAATAGCTTCAAAATGCAAATGAACGCGATAAGAACGTGATTCGTCGACACAAGGTCGTCCAAAGTTATATACGAGACCCAATAAATTTCACAAATTACATACCGACTATGTTAATTACATTATTTACATAGTTTGACGCTCTTGAATATCATAAATCAATTTTCGTTTAGCTCATGGTTATAGTGAAATAACTATGCCAGTGTCATTTTACAAATCAAAAGGACAATGTCGTGTCATTTCCACTGTAAACAAACAAGATAATACTTTAAAACCGGTATCTACCACCAAAAATATATACAGTAGACTCATCTCAACAAATTCTCGTATTCAATTAAAGAATGGAGCGTGGCACACATAATGATAAACACCGCGTACAAGTTGTCAAAAGTTTTTATAACGCTTTCAACAAAAAAACTACAGCAGATCCCCGTTTGTATTGGCCAACTATGACGTATTAGCCATGTATGAGCCACTTATGTGACACTGCTATAGTTGATGTTGATAAAAACGTCGTCAAAACGTCACCAAAAAGATAATGAGGGACACCGTTTTTTTTAGATTTCCATGTTGGCCCCACTTTTAAGAATTAGAAACAGTCATTAAGAGGTTTTGCGATAATCTAAATGTAAAAGTTACTTTCAAAGTAATCCATTATACGATTCTAATATAGGTACATGTGACTGGCTGTAGAAGATTATAGCGCGAACGATGCTACTTTATATATTTACTGTGCAATTGTTATAAAAAAGGGCGTAGTTACACATGTGAACTCTCGTGTCTAAGATTTCGAAATGTATGTCGCTTGCTCCTTATTAAATGACGCATACCGACTGTATGTGGCAACACAGCATATAAAGAAAGTAGTTGAACTTCGATCAACAGAGTGTTCATTTTAGATCAATTTAGATCTACCATTGAAGGACCTGATTGGCACGGTGGCGCAGTAATTTCCCTTGAACGCAAAGGGTGCTAGGATCGATTCCCAGTTAGGGTCAATTAAAAAAAATTAAAATGTCTTGTGTGTATGTGTGCTGGGAGACGCTCCTGGCATATCTCAGTGGAGTACTAGACACTAAAATGTGAATATGAATATATGAGTATTGAATAACATTATTTTCATCATATACATTAATTGTTCTGATCCTATGGTAAGTAGCCAAAGCACTTGTGTTGTAGAAATCAGAAACAACGACGGTATCACAACACTCAGACCCGAGAAAATGTAAAAGAGTTATTTCATTACATTGACCGACCGGAAATCGAACCCGGGACTTCAGAGATATCGACACCAAGTGCGGTAATGCTCGCCTCTCGGCTACGGAGGTCGTCAAATGTCAATCGTCAATGTGAAACGCTATTGATGTTCATTGATTACTATTATGACAATTGACGTGTTGTCTGGTGCTTTGAAATTGCCTTACTCTTTTCTTGATCACTAGATATTTATTTAATAATTTTTTTTTTCTCAATATAGCGCAGTGTTTCAGTTCCGGATTTTAATCTGTCTTATTGAGCTCAGTATTTTAACCACACCGATCATTCAACACTTATATCAATATATATTTATTTACACATTTTTTTTACCTAATTACAAAAGATGTCAGTGATAATAAAACTAGCGGAAGACGAATACAAAATCGTGACTTTTTACACCTCCGATTGTATTTAATTCTTCCGAGGTTGCATTTTTTGCGGAAAGCTAAATTGATAAATAGCTTTTAGCGCCACATACTTAAAGCTAAATTTCTAATGTGCTAATGACAAATGATTAGCGCTAGATAGCGAAGTAAAAGTTCACATAATTAACTATTTTTTAATGTTTTTAATTTTTTAAAGTATATTCGTTTATTGCACAAAGTTATAATAACTTATTGATGACTCGATGATTGCAAAGGGTACTAGGTTAGATTTTCAGTTTGGATCAATTCAGAAAAAGTAAATATGCTCGGGTCTGGGTGTCCTGGGTGACAATTCTAACAAAATTATTATTCCGATATGTAAGTCAGGTCGGAATACAAGGATGTGAATTCCTTGTTGTATGAGACATATTTTTTATGTTTAATACAAAAAAATAATAACTGTTTTAATATCAATCATTCTCTCTGAAATATTTTTTTTGTTAGTTATTATTCTTTTCTTGAACTTTAATATTACTTTCGAGCTTGTGATATTGAGCTTTTAGGTTCAACGAGCTTGAACGAGAACAAAAAAGGTTTATCATGTCACGAACTTTTCGACTTCAAAACTTGTGGATAACTCACATTGAGCTTTTTTTTTCATAATTTAATATGGTAATTTTTCAATAGCATTACAAACTTTTTGAATAATATGTATTTTACCTTTTATTTACGTATGTTTTTGATACCAATGTTACTAGAACCAGGTCGAAGCTTTCAGGAAGCAGGAATTAGGTCTCTATTCAAAAGCAATTAGCTTGAAAAATCTATATCAAGCATTTGACTGGTGCACTGTCTTTATTATCATGTATTATTCGTATTATTAAAAAAAAAACCCGTTAAGCTTGTGCACAGTACACACTAAGAATTACCAAGGTATCAGGTATTAGTCAGTACCAAAGTGGGCAAGCCTAACGATCTATTGAAGGCTGCGAGCAGCCGCTAGATGCAAACGGTCAGACCCGCTCGTTGTGGCGTACTACCATCATCATCATCATCATTATTGCCATAGGACGTCTACTGCTGAACATAGGCCTCCCCCATTGACTTCTAGATTGCCGGTTGGAAGCGGCCTGCATCCAGCATCTTCCTGCGACCTTTACCAGGTTGTCTGTCCACCTTGTGGGTTCTACAGGGGAGGCCTATTACCAGTAGCAGACTTCTAGAGGCAGATGGTGAAGTACGAAAGTGATTCCTATATACTATTCCTATATTACCATAACATACTTCTTTTCCTCAGGGCCGCGACGCATGCTTTGCCGGGCCCGGCGTATTGTAAATTCAGTAATCTTCCACCAGACGTTGTTTCATACATAACACACATCTAACAGGGCTGTCTCTTAATCCCAATCACACTGGCAAACGCTGAATTGGTTGCCTTGCCGAATTATTAATTCCTAGAACACCGCTGCCGCGCGTGACTTCTCTTTTCGACACTCTGACACGAAATGTCAATCAAACTTCACACTAATGAAAATGCACTTGCAAGCGCATCAGCTTTCAGATCGAAGGCATTGTTTTTAGTTTTTATAGATAATTCAAACTAATAAAGGGCAAATCCCTTCCAATTTGTGTTGTTTTATCCTAAAAAAATATCTATTTTATATACGAAACATTCGTAAATACTTACTCGAAGTCGTATTTATCCTCGTCGTAGTTGTGCTTCTGTCTGATAATCTTGATCCCGTTGTTTCTATAGTAGCCATCCTTATAGTACGGTAGGAGTTCATCAGGAGGGGTCAGCACGTGTTGGTACCGATCCACCGTAGCCTCACCCACATACGGTTCGTAGTCGTGAGAGTACGGCCCGTAACCGCCGTCGTAGGGGTTATCGAGATGAATGTACGGATTCGGTATGTGGATGTACTTGCCCTCGTCTGTTGGGATGTATCTGAAGAGTAAGAAGTGAGAGATTGTTGGAAAATATTTATAATGTTTAGCTACTTTTTGGAGCATAAAAGGAAACTTGCTATAATTTAGATAGCCTTTTCCACAATGTCCAGTACAGTCACGAGCACACATAAGGTACGAAGTGTGTACATTTAATTGCTTGTGACTGTACAAATAACCCAAAATTTTCACGCTTTTCTTTAACTCCTCTGGCGCCCCGCTTCAAATGGGAGTGCCCCAAGGCTCAATATCAGGACCGTTGCTATTTTTGATCTATATTAACGATCTCCCTTTCTATTCCAAAGACTCTTGTGAGATAGTTCTGTTTGCTGATGATACTTCTTTAATCTTCAAATCAAAAAGAGGCGAAGAAATATTTGACGATGTAAACGGAGCTCTCTCTAAGGTATTAAAAATAAATGGTTTTATTTTAATTTCATTTTCGAGGAAATCCTTTTTAGATATGTTATGATTAAAAAATCTTTATTGATATAGCTGTAGTCTTTCGATTGCAAGCCTTAATTGGATTGGATAACAAAAAATGATCGCTTTTGCATATAACAACTGTGGAATGTCGTTAGCATTTAGTTACAAACACATTTTCAGACGGTAAAATATGTCGAATGCATATCAACTAGTTGGCATTTACTTACTTGCCGGAGTCTCCATAATGGTACGGATGCCATTTGCCGTCTTCTAACGGTGATCCAACTGTCGCTACTATGCATATCGCGATTGTGCACTGTGAATGCAATAAAAGTAATATTTAGATTTTCCTTAAATATCTTAATTTCTACTTGACTATTAAAATTGTTATTAAATATTGTTAAAAATTGCAAAGAAAAAATCGAAAATATTTTTAACCAAAAAAATAAGTAGCAATAGCCATATGTATTTTATGTTGGTGTATTTATTTAAACCAAAGACAAAAGTTTTTTTTTTAGTAAAATGTTTTATCTAATTCAAGAAGTAAGTTACGAACAATAACAGCCTCAACAGAGAACATCCTGTGCACTTTTCAAAAAAAATCTTCAAAACACAAATCCGCTACAGTTCCAAGCACTTCACTGGATGCAACCGATCACAACGCGGAAACTATTCACGGCCACAGTGTACACTCCTTAGAGAATTTCAAATCGTTGTGTTGATTTCGAAATCGGCGCTTCTCTTTTATACATTTGCAACATCAACTCTTCAGTTGGAGCCGTGCGTCATACACGCATACTAAGAGCCGCACGCATTTTAACACAAACGGAGATTCTTGGATTTATTTTATTGGGGTATCGGTGTCATATCGGAATTATCACAAGTGCCTTCATAAGCACCTCTCTTACTAAAGATTTATTGTTATTCATACGATGAGTGTTGTCAAATGCAAATGCAAGGCTTTCAAAGAAATTGGCAAAAAAAAAATTATCTTTTTAAGCAATGTCATTAACCACCAAAACCTTAAAAATAAAAACCTAGGTTCAGTTTTTGTGACATGGATACTTTGATATTAAAAACCATAACATAAAGTTTTTTTAAATTATTAAAGTACAAATTTAAAGAGGTTTCAATCCTAAAACAATCTGAAGTTTTCTAACATAAACTTTTCAATTTATCCTAATATTAAATATCTACGGTAAAGTGTAGTAGAAATAATAACAGCTCTTTCAGCAAAATGTTACTAAAGATATTAGCGTAAAATAAACGACGTTTTCACTTAAGAAAATAGTGTTAAAATATAAATGACAATTGAGATGTATTTTTATTGTTACCACATGACAGCAATACTTTCGTTAAAAATGCATAAAGCGATAGTGGAATTGCAATGCTTGTATGCAGATGCAATTTACCTCGATTTGAATGAAGTTTTTGTTCGGCACGCAGCCTTATCCGGCAGTGTAACCTTAGCATATCAAAATGAATGTACTTCTCTTTATTTTATTAGTACTGAAAGTCTTTTCTTGCATGTCTAGACAGAAGTACGAAATTGAAATGTCTCGTATGATTTCAATATTTCTTAAAGTTATATATTTTAAGAAGTTATACCTACTAAAAGTTTGTCTATAATATTTTTTTTATTCGTAGTATTTTGTTTTTGCAAAAAAGAAAAAGATTTTCGTTAAGCTACTTAAATAAAACTGCTGAACTACATAGCAAAAATATTATTACAGTTCATAACTATGGGCATAGCAAAATCTGAAACACTTCTATAAACGGGTAGCGGGTTTTATCACAATATGTTACTCTTACTTAAAAATTGTTTTCTTTCCATCTGTTAAAAAAATATTCGGTGTGCTCATTCCCCTCAAAAATATTGCTTGTATTTATTTAGGATCAAAATGAAATTCTGATTCCGCGTATGCTATCTTGCTCGGTTCCAACTAGCCTTTCACCCAATTAATTATGATAGCTTCTAACATAGTATTTTACGATAAATGCATGGATTTACCCATGTAGACTGATGGGTGGACTATCCCATGCATTTTAATAGGAATGTTGGTTTATCTTATACTTTCTTTTGATGCAATGCGAAATGCATGGCGAACTCGATTTCTACCTTTGATTAATTGAGTTAAATGTCAGTATTTCTTGCTTGATGTGTTTTGTTAATTTTAACTGCCAAATGGTAAGCATAATATCAGTCTTGTTTTAAAAATATATAATTAATAGTACAGTTAAATTTAAAAAAACAAAAGATGTTAGTTATCATGACAATGGGGATATTGATACTATTTACAAATATTTGATTTTATTTTCATAGTTATCTATGAATCTCATTAATTCATTATTTGTAAAATCATTAGATAGTTGAGTAGGTGGCAAGGCGTGACGTCACAACTTACTATGTCCGTACATAATCTATAAATGTATTGCGTTTTGTCAGTTCATAAAAAGTATGTAATTGGTGCCATCAATTAATTATAAAATCTATTCATAATATAATTAAAATATATTATGAATAGATTTTTTAAGACTCGTTAAACAATGCATAGGAGAGCCAAACTTTATTTTATAAGTTGTTTGCCTTAACATAAATTAATGCGATGTTAATTACAGACATTTAAATTTGGGCCCAATCACTAACTTACGCATATATAAATTAACAAAGGCTTGACAATAATGTTTTGTTAATAGCTTACATATATATGACAATAAATTTGAACGACGTTTCTATTAATACAAGTTGCTAATTGATCACATTAAAAGTATCTTGCTACGTCAAACTTCACAGTGGTTGGTCAAAAGATTCCGCATTGTTACAGCTCTATTATTCTAAACAAATAAATTAATTCGTGCGTAAGTTTTGTTAAAAAAAATGTTATTCAAAAATTCGGATATTTCCGTGAACTTATTTGTCACATCATTCTTAATATTTGGATGTTTCACATTTTTGTGTAAATCATTTGACGTAAAACAACACATAGGCGCCGTCTACTAGTAGCGTCTATCCAATAAACTTTGTAACTTATAAACACGTTACGGAAAATGATAATGAAATTGTAATACCTACTACCTCTTAAAATAGTCGTCATTTCATATGAATGTTAAGCATTCTGTGCTAATAAAATATTATTTTCTTTATAAAATTACATTATTCAGTAATCTGGTCAATTTATGATTTCAAGATATCAATTTAAGATTAGCACTAAAGGTTTGCAAAACATCGAAATCACATGAGGCATAATTTGAAATAATAGTTCTGCCCTGAGGAAGCGGCAAATATTGCTAAATTAACCTTGCAAATCACTAATTTAACATATTCTTTCAGTTTCTGCGCATAGCTCTTGTCAAATAAGTAACGGATCAGTTTTTTACTATAATTCAGAATGATGTATCATATCTGTGCCCGCATCTTTTCTAGCGTCGAATACGGGTAGTAAATAAAAATGATTGTTTTCAAATTAAACATTTTTATATTTGCATCACTCGGAAAATTTCTTCTTTTCGGGATAGAGAGTAGTCCTATGCTCATCCGGAAGGCTTGTTAGAAGTATCGGTCAAAGAGTTAATTATATCGAATGAGTTTCTTTAATCTTCACGTCTTTATAATATTAGCAGAATTAAAGAAATAGGAGGTGACATAGCTTTTCCTACGTACATTCATTCGTGCGAAGCCAGAGCAGTTCTGTAGTGGTTAATAAAACTAAACATTTCATGTAGATAACAGTAACTAACTACCAGAAATTAAAACGTTTTACATGGAAATGTGTAACGTTGTCTTGTTTGTTTACAAAACGTTCGTTTCCGACAATAAGAATAGGAAAATCATAAAATTAATATTTCACCAAGACAGAGCTCGGTCGCGACAACTCGCATTTTATCTTTATTTAACCTGAGACAGTTACTCGGTATCCATAAAATATTAAACCGAGTGTTTCGGTGACAAAAAAGGGCAACAATGAATAAGCCGTTTTTTAAGAAAGAGCGAGGATAAAACAAAGCCGTTTTAGTTCAGACTTAGGTTCTGATGCTAAAATGTTATTGGTTATTTTGAACTGAAATGAGTGTTCAAACAACGCCCACGCTACCAAACTTAAGGACCTAAATAAGGTAACGGATAAAAAAGTCGTAAAATTGACGGTTCGAGTTGATCCTTTATAATATGACGAAAAAATTTCCAAGCAAAAGCTTAATCGCATTAAAATCCTTTTAAAGATTTCTGCGTCGGCACATACAAATGAGGAGAACCTTAAATCGTTGGAGGTTTATGGTACATTCAGATTTGGCTGAATATATTGGTGCAGTTGCTTCGAGTTTACGCATTAAAGGCGTTCAGTTCAGTTTTAAGATATCTTAAGGAGTTTTAGTAATGAACGCCCTGATGGCTTCACTAAACATTTTTATTACGGTAACGATCACTTTATTTGTATTAAAGTAACTTGTATTTTATCCATATTGGCTGCTGCAAATTTGTCTTTATTTAAGGTAAACAATAATAACAGTCACCTAGAATCTTGCATTTAAATATTGGATGTTTTTTAAGAAAATACAAAGGATTAGGTCCAGTAATGTAAGAAGATATTACGGGTATATCCTCGCAATAAAGCTTAAAAAATTATTTAATGTGATGTCTTCTTATTTACCTTTAAGCTCTGAACTATCGTTAACTGATTTATGTTATCGAACCTTCATTAGAGCATTTAATTGCTTTATAAATGTATCTTTGTAATTGAAGGAATTAAAGGTCTAAAGGGCCGTACATATATTTTAATCATAAATTTTTGCTAGGACCTCGTACCTACAAGTCAGATTAAAATAACAAAAAACCGTTAGGTTCAGTATATGCAAATCCATATTTTATATTTTTTATTCCACGTTGTACACAAAGAGAATGAAAAAAAAAGCATGGTAAGTTTTGTTTTTGAAACTCGTTAAAATCATGAAACCCGATTGTTCGACCGTTACTTTTACGGTTTTTGAGATATGATAAAATTTATTTCGATTGAAAGCATTGCAAAAATTAAGCATGAACAGTGTACGTAAACTTGTTGATGTCCTTTTAAGTGGTCGAGTCATAAAATTAATTACTTTTATTTATAACTGCGATCAAATTAATTAACTTTGAATATTTGCTTATCGATGACAATCGATGTTCATTTTATTAACATCAGTGTCGATAATTTATCGAATCGTTCATTACTTTAGTTTACAAAGGTGCTAATGCCATAAATATAATAAATAAAATGTATAACCATGTGATTTCTTACATAAAATACTGGAACTAAACTTAAAAAATCGATTTATTAGAAGCAGCGAAAAACAGAATCAAATGCAAAAGTCCATAATTCTTGCGCTTCCTTTAATGTTAAGTGCTTTTTTCTGTATAAGAAAGTAGCACATACTTATTCTCGCGAGTTAGACAGTGATGTGTGAATCTGAGATTGTCGTGGCGCAAGATTTTTTTATGTTGTTTTGTTTCTTTTTTATGCTTGAGTTTTTATTCCATCAATAAATTTTATAGTTGGACCTTTCAACCTTTGCCGGATAGTAAGAGCATTTTCTCTTTCCACAGTTTTGATTTAAAATTTGTAAACACAATCTACTGATTTAAAAATAAACATGATGGATTTTATCACTTTTATTAACCTTTATGTGTAATTACACTTCACAAAATCTACCGGTGATGTACCTTGTTCTTCAAAAGTACTTAATGTCATGTTCTCCAACATAAGGATTTACTTTGCAACTCAACATTTATAATTAAATTCTACCTACCTTTAAAAGGATAAGGTAATGTAAAGAAAGTACAAAATTAAGTTGAATTTTGAATTAATTGTAGGCATTGGCAGCGATTATTTTAAAGTTGCTATCATTTGTTGCTTTCAATTACACGCAATTAGGTAGGTCCTGTTTTCCTAACAAAAATATACGATTTAGAGCTTGTTTAATTATGTTGTTTAATCATACTATTTAAAAACCGGCTAAGTGCAAATCGGATTCACGTGCTAAGGGTTCTGTAAAAATTGTTAATAGTTCGTAAATCAAGAAAATCAGATTTTTGTATGATGTAAATACAAATATCCCGTTTTTTAGATTTTTACCTTTAGTTGTGCTATAAGAGATTGCTTCTTACCAAATTTCATGATTGTAAGGACCTCATAGGCTTTGATTCCTTTGTGCGGTAGTCGAGATTTGCTGTGTAAACGGTTGTATAGTTTGATTGCGTTGATATAAAAGTTAAATTTTTTACAACTTCAAGGGATTGCAGTCGTGAGTATTTGATATTAATTTAAAATCGAGTTAAATTAACAGAGCTAAGCCAAGCCGAGAAACCATACCCCTAAAAATATGATAAATTGTTTCTATCTATTTGTAGCATTTGTTAAAATATTTTTGTGTGCAGCAAGCATTAAAGGATTTTCTACTGTCTGAATATTCAGAAAATTATTATTAAACATTTATTTATTTAAGCTGACATTCTCTGCCAGTCGACCATTTATAAATTCTAACTACATTAGATATATTATTACAATATTTTTATATTAAATGTTCTGGTTACCTTATTAATAAATACTTAATATTGCAAACGATTAACATGATTGCTTGCAAATGTAAATGTAATAATACCTAACTAGTATCATCATGAATACACCAGAATTGAGACAAATCGCAAGTTGGATGATCAATTATTATAATTATCTTACCAGAATCAGATAACCCTCATCAAATACATTAAAAATGTACATAAATCAATTTAGTGCCTAACTTATAATTATGCCATCGTAACTACTCATCTAACACGAAAGCGACCCACTATCTAAATAATTTCGATGTCTTTATTAGCTTAAGCTTTCCCCATAGACTCATAACTAATATCAACCTCCATATTTTGATCTTACATCCTATTCCCGCCTACTTCATACGGTACCTGAGTCGAGGCGGGTCCGAATTGTGTTCACGATCATATCATAATAGTCCCCAATATAATTATACGGAACTACACAAAAACGGTACAACTTAACCCAAATATACGCCTACAATATACAGGAAAAAGTAATAATTTAATAGTGACTACGGAACAGTAATTAAAAAGATTATGCAAATGGAATCGCCATTAACACGTATAGAAATAGGATTATAATAAAGTTATAAAATATTTTATCGTATTAAATCATGTTGACTTTGTGACGGGGCAAAGGAATTTGCGGCGTTTTTTAAAAATAAAACGCGTTTAATTAATTCGTTTATTTGTTAATTATTTTCACATAAATCATAGGTCACGGCTACTGAGCTGTCAAAAAATAGGTTAATTTTGCTCAAAATTTGGAGAGATCTTATTTGTAAGGCAAATTAATTAACGTCACTTAATTTACATAGATATTGTTTATAAAAAGGTGAGTTTTTTATATAAAATCTAATTGAAATTAATTTATAATGTCTTTGATGTTATTAAGGAGAATATTACAAAAAACGCCGAAATATACTAAGAGTGTGTAGCTTAAAGCTCAGTGACGACAGTGGCTTTTGTCAAAGTTAAGCTCCGAACTCAGCGGTTGTGAGAAGATGGGTGACCGGTTTTACCATACCTACCATATTTAGTTACATTTATTTAGAGCCTTGGAAGCCATATTGAAAGTGGATTCTGGATAAATGGCTTGATATTCGTTTTTATCCCGAGTTATCGGATGGATGCAACTTAAATACATCTGACAGTAAGTCTAGTGTGCCTTATTGCACCCCTCTGCCACTGTCAAGCTGTACTGGACCTCAAAGGCCCAAACTACCTTAAAATAGTCTAGTTGTGATTTTGTGAACTGCTGTGATAAGTGCAGCCTACTTTACTCTTTTAAGTTACCGTAATACAAATGTTTGCGTAAATCTACTTAAAAATATAATCAGACTTCATGCATCCAGTATTGTGTTTGAAGTAATTAATAATGGGAAATAAATTATGCAAATGCATATTCTAAAATGCAAATGGAATAGGTACCTACCTAAAGACTAAAAGATATTTGCAAAAGTTAAGGGTAAACTACAAAATTTACAGCATATGTTTTGCTAAAAACCTGTTTTTACTTGGCTATAGCAATAACCATGCTATTTGATTAGGAATTGATCCAGACCGAATTTGATTCCTTATTAATATGTATCAATTTACATTACATCACTTTAATTACGATGCAAACTGCATTCTTCAATGACAGCTAATAATAATATTTACATAATTTGGCAGGTATTGTACAGTTACTTGCAAAAATAATAATGATTTTTTGTCAACTTTAGTGTTTGAAGTATTCTGAGTTCTAATCGGAGTCCGTATATTAGTACATAGGTATCATTTACCCGAGAAGGGTGATTCAAATTATATTGGCATTGGTAATGTATTTTAAACACTGTAGTTGTACCCCTCTATTATATTTAATGAACTGTTCAAAATTCATAACGAAATCATTTAAAATATATAGGTTGGTTTCTTCCCCAACGGTTGTCGGTTGTGCGAGCGATGTGTGTTGTGTGCCCACTGAAACTTAGTCTTTAGCTTTGCGATTCTAAAAGCTATGTTGGTAACTTTGGTTCTCTGGTTCGGATCTCCTAATTGCGGATCATATTATTATCTTATCTTGTCAAGGTTGCGGGCCACCGCTGGATACAAACGGCCCAGAGCCGCTTGCTGTGACGTTCTATAGGGGAGGCCTATGGCCAGCAGTGGACATTTAGAGGCTAATAATGATGATGATGATGATAGGTTCGTTTAGGTTTTGTAAAGCTCGATGGTCTCGTCTTACATCCCTGAGAAGTGAGTTCGATTCCCAGCATATAGGTAGGTACCTCAAGATTTTTCGGAAGCATGCCGGACTTGGCAGCGCTATCTCTGAGGTCCCGAGTTTGATTCTCGGTCGGGTCAAAGTAACAAACGAACTTTTCTATGTTATCTCAGGTCTGGGTATTATGGTACCGTCATTGTTTCACATTTCTATTACACAAGTACTTCAGCTACTTACCTTAGGATCAGACCAATGATGTGATGTTGTCCAATATTTTATTATCTAGCGGCTTTCTGAAACAATTACCAGATCGGCTGTACCGGTAAGCGCCACGTCCTGGTAAGCGCAGCGTAGGACGTCCACCTACAATATAGACAGTAGTAGTAGTAGGAGCCAGGAGGTAGGTTGTTGAACTCTTTAATTGCTGCTTATTCATTTGATTCGTTTTAACAGTAAAAAATTAAAAATCCTACGCTAGATATAGACGTTGAAATAGAAAAAGGCTTTAATAAAATTTTAAAACCTCCTGGCTGAAAAATCCGTAAGTAACCAAAAAAGTCGGGATTCGCTGCCTTGAATTAAGATCAGAAGAATATTAATAATAGACTACAATTATTTACGTACCTAATGTAATTTCAATTAAATACTCTAAAAATACAATATTTTCGTTCATTTCAAGGCAGGCAATAGTAGCCCCCGAGGGGGTTTGTTTATTAACCTACTTTATCTATATTTATCAGAGAATCAAAAAAAAAACTATTTAAAGTGTACCGCCCCCTAGCAAGTTACATACACAGTAACATCTTAAACATCATCCGTTTCTTCGTGGGTAAGAAAGATGTTTAAGTTTTTTGAACTAGAGATTAGTTAGTATTCATAAAATTTCTCAGAAGTGATTCGCTGAAACACAATTCAGTTCAATTTGATGTTGTGAGACAAATTCCGCATACTCATTCAAAGGGTTTCATGAACTGGCGCATAAAACCATAAAAAAACAGTATACACCTCATAATTCGTTCGTTAACCAAGATGAACCGATAAAGATTTGAATTTGTTTGTATTATAACATCTTTGATGCAATAACAATGTGATCGTAAACGTTGAGTCATTTTTGAATTTGAAGTGCCAAAATGCATTGTTGAAAAAAAAAGTTTATATGATCGTTAGTTTTTTTTAGGTTGTGTATTGGTTGCTTTAATAAATAAGACATGTGAAAATTTCACAAAACTGCAAGTTAATTAGAGTTTTCTTACATTTTAAGACTCCAAGTTCTGTTAGATTTATTACATTATTCGATCTTTAAAAAAACAGTATTTACATGAATGAAGTCGGTTAAAAAAAGGTAAAACGTATATTTTTACGTACCTGTGTTTTTCCATCATAAATGTAAGAAGTTTATTTATTTTTTCCTTCCTTACCAAACCTGAAATTAAATATATTTTTAAGTGGACTTTAAATGAGGTAAGTAATTAAACCATAATTTAGTTTTTTATCAATTATATTACATCATTAATGCAAGGGATGACAACTAGGTAAAAATATAAAATTCTATCCAGTCCGTCAGTTATAATATCAAAAAATAATGGACACTTTTCTTTTGTTATATCAACCAAAAAATGACAAAGATAAAACGCGTCAAAGTTCGGGAATGTGCATGTGGCGTCAAAGCTCGTAACGTTACTTTTACGTAAAAATTGTACCAAGTCGTGACGTCATGCGACATTTCAAATCAGTAGATCTCCGTAATATTTTGATTATGTGAAAAAGGAAAAAAATACGTGTCTCATACTATTTTAGTATCAACTAATAAGGGAAAAAAAAAAGTTTGTCGTGATCCTTATTACCTTACTGTTGCGCAATTCTTTCCATGCATTTCTCAAGAATTTGAATGTCCATAAACTCGAGCCCGGTTCTTTTGGGGAGCAACGTCTGGAGATAAAAAAAGCATTATGGCTGTGCAGAGGTATGCGACCTTTCAAACGACCTTACTCGAGATTTTAGTGGTATTTTATATTCTCGTTTTAAACATCTTTGCCACCTTACCTGGGGTCAAGTTCCGGACAAAAATACACTGTATTTTCGTCCATTGGTAGTCGTAAAAATTATGATTATATCAGCGACTTAACTTGTCGAAAAACGGTGGTAGCCAGTGATCTGAGATTAACTTTACATCCGTGTTATGCGCTTTACATTTAGGACGATTGCGCGTTACATGCGATCCGAATGAATACGAAATGCCAAAATATCGGCTTCAGCTATAAGTAAATATAAATCCTAGCAATGTTGCTTTTACGTCAAACTCTATACAGAAAAACATTATCATCGATCTCAGCTTATTTACAGTCCACTGTTTTACGTAAGCATGCAAAGAGAGCCAAAAAACACGATCTCCCGCTTTTTTTCATCCAGACACTGCTAGCCATTTTCCTACTGTCGACGTTCCATCGGGCTGGGAAGCGTCCACTCCCACTCCACTCCAGAACCTGGTTACCTCACCTTTCATCGGTTATGAGACAGATGTGACCAGCCTACTGTCATTTTAGCTTGCAGGAAAAAGAGTAAAAGATAACAATGTTAAAGTTATACTGTTTTAAACGCTCACGGGTAGGTTCTGAAGTAGCCGTAATATTGTTCGTATGAAAGCTAAAGCTAAGCTAAGGTCCGACAAAATTTAAAATGTGGATCAAGTACACTTCTCAATCAAATAATACTACGATTAATTCGGACCGACATTTCTTGGATTCGGATTGTATTTAAATCAGATGAATTGCGCAAACGCTTAATACGTCTGGACATTTCGGAGTTTATGTAGGCACTTATCATCATTATCATCATCATTTCAGCCATAAGACGTCCTGCTAAACATCGGCCTCCCCTAATGACTTCCAGCCTGGCTGGTTGGAAGTGGCCAGCATCCAGAGGCTTCCTTCAACCTTTTCCAATTCAATTGTCCACCTTGTGGGACGTCCTCCTCTGCAGTTGCAGGTACGTAGCCTCCATTCCAAAACCATTCTGCCCCATCGGCCGTCAGTTCTATGTGCTATGTGCCCCGCCTACTGCCACTTCATCTTGCTAATCCTTTGGGCTAGGATATTTGTTCGTTTGCGGATCTTCTTACTTCTCATTCGACCTCACAAAGAAACACCAAGCATAGAATGCTCTGACCTTAATCTTTCTTATGAGGTCCATAGTGAAAGGCTACGTTTCAGTTCCATGTCAACACTTTACGCACTTATACATATTAGAAAAAACATCATTAGGAAACCTGTACACTTAAATCATCATCATAATCATCATTTCAGCCACAGGATGTACACTGCTGAACAACAACGGCTTCCAACTGGCCAACCTGGAAGACACTGGGGGAAGACTATGTTCAGCAGATGAACGTACATCTAAATGACACTAGATAAAGGTCACGTACCGTACCGTAAAATTGCTGCAAATAATGACTTATCAAATCTAGGATCATGATGCTTGACCATGATCATGCACCCCTAAGAAACTGGATAAATATACCTACCTATATATATGATGAGGAAGATTTCAGCGACATCTGCGATAACATTACACGGACACGGAAATCGAATATGATTTTTCATATTCAATTGTTTCCTGTTATTTCCAAAATAATTAGTCAAAATAACTATAACTGTTTCCGTTCAATTAAGTCTGCTTTATTTAAGTTATCAAATATAATCTGTTCTAAACTAATTACTTACTTAATTGACACTTAACTTGTATCAATTCTGATTCATCAATCTTTAAGCAATAAATGAATAAAAATATGTTAAGGAATATATATGTAAGTAACCTAGATTACTTGTATTTTTTTATTAATAACAAGTAAAATTCTAATTAACTACACAAAAATAAATAACCTAAAACTAGAAACTACCTATTTTTTTTTTTTATAATTACTAACTACGAGTCCAAATGTCCTGTAATAATCATAAATCGATGAATATGATAGTAGTTCTTTAATTTTGTAATTTTAAGGTATTATTTTAAGGTAAGGTATGTATCCCGTGTGATCCTAATTCTAATTAAAACGAGTATTTTCTCAAAATATGCTTTTTACTAGTGATAATCCGCGACTGTGTCTTGTTCGGTTCGTCACGTTATTGCCCATGTCAGTTTCCACGATGTAAAAGTAATTTCACCCTGATTTATTTAGCTGGTAGGTATATCTTGATAGACTTACAATCATAAATAGGTCCTTTATGTCCACAATAATGTACTAAGATACATTACAGCACTTTAAGAACAGTAATGTAATGGAAAGGCTTTTCATCATTTGTGTTTACTTATTAACAGTCGAAATAAACCAATAAATATGTGGTAAACCCACAGGCTACGCTATAGATTAATATATTTCTTACAAGAGACTTTCGTAGACGTAATTCTTATCCTTTATTATTTAGCATACGTGGACGTAAGCACATCGCGCGACAAGTATTGTATTTACTAAAGATGAGACTGGTTAATAAATAACCATTTTATTTCTTATTTCGATGAAATCCTCTACATCCTGCTTTCTCGCCTGGAGACAAAAAGAGTAACATCAAACGTTGAATCTACCTCATTTTGAACTTTATGCCGTTGGTTTAGCTAAGTCTTTAGAACTGATAAAAGAATGTGACCTCTGATGGCCTCACTCGATATTTTGGCAACACGCGCCGAGTCCACGAACCGTGACATTTGTTGAAACTCCTCTTTTTTCATACACGACTTGAATATACTAATAAACTTAACTGTTGAGTATGTTGGTTTAAACAGTGAACTTCACTGAATTACAGTTTTTAAAGCAATGCAGTTTCTTGATTAATAACAATAATCTAAACTTTATAAATAAGCTCAAAGTTACTCAGCGCTATCCATAGCGTCAATGAAGATATCCGTAAAATAACTCAAATCTACGAATTGCCAAGTTAAAGTAGAAATAGGCAGTCCGAATCGGGTCCACAGTGGCATATAGGCACTTGAAAGAACAATGGTTTTACTGCAACATACGGCCCGAAGCCGTTCGCTGTGGTGTTTTTGTTCAGCAGAAGATTTCTTAAGGCATATAATAAAAATGTAAACTATATTAATAAGTTAGCCTTTCAGCAGGAAATACGGGGTGACTATCGTGGAAACAACCACGTTGCCAAATTATTTTTAGGTTATTATCAATGTCCGACTCAACTTTATGCTATTTATATACGTTAGGATTAACGGATTAAATCAGATGTCATTTTCCTTAAACTCCCTAAAACGGAGAAACCTTTACACACAAAAAAACAAATGATCATTCATTGGCCATGTTGCACCGCGGTGTGCTAAAAATATTGGTCTCTCCTACGTAATAAAAGGTAAATAACTTGTTTAAAAAAAAAACTAACTAATCCAAACCACATTCAATACAACGATATTGATCAATAAAACCGAAAATTTCTGATCAAAACAAATAAGTGATTCATCTAATACTTCTCAAATAAGGTTTTTGTCTAAGACTCCATTTTTTTGTCAGCTGACATCTATAGCACTAGACTCGTAGATATTAAGTACTCAGTAAGTACGACAGTGATATTATTATAGCTACTAAATAGACAGACATCTGACTAACATGACAATCACACCAGCAAATTATACATATTTGAAAAACTATTAGCGAGTAAACAACATACAAATACATTTACAGAAATAAAAACATACTTAAATACTTAGACTCGTACTTGTCATATCACATGAATATTATTTTCCTCTTGGAGGATTTGATCACACATCCTCAGGCTGAGTCAGAAGCATTTTTTTAAAGTTACGACGGTCTAAATCGTGTCGCTCTCGGCATGACATCTGTCTATCGGTCTGCAATCATAATTGATTCCTAAAACTCACTTGGGTTTACCCTTAGAATTCAAATTCAAGGCCAAATCATGTCAAAAGATCGCGTAATATGAGTCTTCCTGGATCACTAACGATCAGTTTAGAAGATCAACAATAAAATGACCTTACGCAAAGAATGCCCGCTATTGGGATGCTTATAAAGTCTTGACGGATGTGTAATTGATCATGAAATTATAAATCTTGTATCAATTTTAATCCCATCATTATTTGCATCGATATTTTATTTGATAAGGTGATCGCGTAAGACCCTTAAATTGATATTTTAATTGGACAATTTTACCGAAGTATTTACCAAATTATTATTTTTTGTTAGCACGTTTGCTCACTGCTTCTGATTTGTGTCCGCTCCGAATTCTAGAAATGTCGATTCGAAGTTTTTTAAGCAGGGGTTACGCACTGCATCCGAGTATACGTTTCGCATCAGATGAACCTTAACCACACTGGCTACTTTAGACAGATATTTTGTGGACTCTAATCAATTAATGATGTTCGTGTTGATTAATATTAATGTCAGGATTTAAAAAAAAAAAGAACTTTCTGATCCTTATTTAATTTTAAACCTACTACATTATGCCTCTCTCCGCAATTTCGTCTGCTTTGACATTGAGAATTAAGCTTACAAGGTATTCATGATCATAAGATGTTAACACAAATGGGGATGTTTTTAAAAAAAATTATGTACGTGTTAAACTAAGTCAACATCAATAATTGGGCCAAATTTCATAAATTAAAGATAATAAGCTTTAGTTACGCTAAATTAACATTTTGTTTGTACAAATATCTACGTCAGAAAAAAATATGGTGAATCAATAATATATCACTAAATGTTTTTGGGCCTTTTTAAGTTGAATTAAAAATAGACTGGACAGATCTTAACAACATCTTACTATTTCCATACAAACAAGATATTCGGCATATTTTTGCTTGCGTCGCGTTGTTGTTAACAGTGTCTTAATAAAAATAAACTATCGTGTGCAGTTTGATATTGTATTCGTATTAAGGAAGCTTTACACCAAAGTCGCCAATTGTCAGGCTGTATTATTTAATTTCTGTCCCCATAATAATTATCTAAATATGAATATTATACAGGGTTACATTGCAAGGTAGTGCCAAATTTTATGAATAAGATCAGATACGATAAGAGACAGAGAATAATATAAACGTGTGTCTTCGTTTTATTTTTTTTAACTATGCTAAACTTTTATAACTAACTAGCTGTCCCGGCGAACTTCGTACCGCCCCTTGATATTTTTTTTAATGAATTTTCCATGTTTTTATATTTATTATGCTATTCGGGGCGAAGACAAATTCAACTAATCAAAGATCATAAAAATCGGTCCAGCCGTTCTCGACTTATAAATGGTGTAACTAACCCGACTTTGTTTTATATATTTTAGATGTAGATATGAAAAGAAATTGTTTGTTTTTAACATAGATCGATTTAGTTACTGATTCTGAGTGGTCCCTGAAAAATTGACACTACCTTGAAATGTAACCCAGTATAGAAAAAAAATTAACTATGCGCCTTAATATTTACAAATATTTTGGAAATTGCTATTACAATCAACATTTAAGACACGATCAACATTATAGTCTTTAAAGTAACAAACCTACCAACCTATGGCAATACCTCGAGGTTTTACTGACCGAATAGCGAGATGCACGCAGATTTGGCGTCTGCAAGGCAGTGTGCACTCTGCCGCATGAAATTCTTGAATCTCTACAAGTATTATATCTCCTTATCCATGTCCTTTTTATGCAACTCTCCCCCTTTTGGGGTTTGACTCTACGCTTACGCTGGCACCATCTGGTGATGGGCAGCTCGAGCCATTTTTTCTCCTGTGCCAACCGTGCGCGAACTCCTGCAGCCGTCTGAAGCGCCTCTGAAGCGCCTCTGAAGCGGCGAGATCAGGGTACTATGCCGGGCCGATACTCCGAGGTGATCCCATCCATTATCTTTTGCCGTAGGTCTTCATACAGAGGGCAGTACCACAGTACGTGGTGCCTGTCTTCATCACTCAATCCGCCTCGCACACACTTGCAGCATTTTGTTGAACCATCCATGTCCGGTTAGGATCTTCGATGTTACATAATCTTTAAAGTAACAGTGCAAAACTGCCTTAATTTTAGACGGAACAAAGCGGCGCGCCGGCGCCTGTGTCGACCCGGCGTCCAAACCACACCGCATGTCCGCGGACCAAATTAATAGCTTATACATTCCAATCATTCTTACATTTATTTACATTATTCCTGTTTTCGGTAATGGACCGCGACGTTTCTGTAATTAACAACGGCGCCGGATTCGGTAAACCATCTCCGGATTAACGATGCATTGGTATTGGTGGATTTTACACGCTATTTTGTTTTGCATTTTGCTTCACCATGACCCCACGGCGCGACGGAGATAATTATTAATTGGTAAACAGTTTTTATGAGAGGCCCGAACGGAAAAAACATCACAAGATCAAAAAAATTTTGTCGAATTAAGGCTAAGGATAAGGATTTTTTTAAATAATTGATAATGTAAATACTTATACGGAAAATAACACACAATTCCAAGCAAACTCCTAGTGTTACAAGGTACCAGACATAAATGTTCTCTCATAATTTCTGGGAGTTAAACCTTTTTTACGTTTCTAAATATTCTATTAAACTATTATGGGAACAAACATTTAATAGCTCTTGACAATCTTTACACCCAAAACAATGATATAAAGATTTTCTTATTAAACTTATAAGTCTTATTAAACAAGTCGGTCTATGAATTAACTAAAAAGGGTTTAACTCGGTGAACACATAAAAATGATAGAACAACGACACAGTTTTTCAAAACAAAGAATCAAACGATGTCTTAAGGAATCATATATGCCTTATTTTATTTTATTATTTTAGCTTAGCTTAGCTTAGCTTCTAAAAAGGTTACAGCATTTTTTAATAACTATGTTATTATGCATAAGTATTAAAGAAAGATCAATCAGTGAATATATGTTAAATGGCGCTAATATGCAAATGTCCTAAAACACAACAAAATGTTTGCACTCGCGAATACTTTTTCGTGTCTAATTTTGGCAACACATTAGACGATCGTAAAGTTAAAACAGAAATATCAAGAGATTGTGTAGTAAAATTTTGCATATTGTAACGGTACCAACACTTCTGAGTAAGTACCCATAATGCGAACAAGTCTCAAGCCCCCTCAAATTGACACCAAAATAACGGTGTTGAGAGCCTCTATCAAAGTCAAGATCAACTCGAAAGTTTTTAATTTACATTATATTTCATTTAAAAAACTTAAAAATCATCAATCCAGCTTAATAGTTATCATAGAGTGCTATTGTTCGTCTGATAACGCTATTTTTCAAAATACTAAAATGTTTTTAAAAACAGTTATACGGCCGAGATGAAATTGATAAAATTGTAATTTTTCATTGACACAGAACATGCACGCACATTGATGTCATAAATAAAAGTGGATTTATCAATTGCAAACTGCATATGGTAGCTAAAAGATTCGAACGTTGGAAATATCAATATCGAATTTAATGGTTCAGTTGGAAATTATTATTTGAAACTGTCTGAAAATACATTTGTCGGTAATTTCGTTCATGTAATATTTAAAATTCGTACGTGATATTTTATTAAAGGTTACATGATATTTACAGTAAACGTTTTCTCCTAAACAGTAGATGTAGGTAGAGTTCTTAGTACTATAAGTAGAAACAATTAAAAACAAAAGAGGTCAGACAGCTTATTTGATTTTTTGTTTGATTAGAAATATAATGTACTATTATGCTCTTAATTTATGAAATGGATACAATATTTTATCATTATCATAATTTCAGCTATAGGGACTTCTAGATAGGAATATTAGGATAGGATTGAAAGCTGCCTGAAAACAGCGGCATCCTGCAACATTTACTAGGTCGTAAATAAAGCACATTAATAATAACTACAAACATGTTATTACAAATGTGCTTATTTTGTCGTTGCATTTATTTTATAGTTTTCGGGTGACATATTTTGTTAGGGCAAAACACTATTTAAATATATTTATGTCCATATTTTTACAAAAAGTTACTCATAATAATAAAACTTCTAGGTACTATTAAACTTGATTCTGCATATGTTATTTTTCGGCTTCGTCGTACAGTCAACTTATGATAGGATTATTAGATCCCTTCAATGCGTAAGTTTTTTTGCTGTGTCTATTTTTTCTCGGAACTAGCTCATTCCCAAGTGAAAGTCTATCTAAAGTATCAGATGTTGGACGAATACATTATTTTTTACGATTTGTTTTCTTCTATCAATGACGTCCGTCAAATTCCTAATTCGAGCAAATTCCATTACGTTTCGAGAAAACATATAAACTATAAACATGGTTTTAAAATGCACCTTAGCTTGAAGTAGATAGATCTGTTTTTGAATTGAAGATTGAGCGATTATTCATAATTTTAATACGAGACGCATCATCGAAATGTCACGAGTGCCGTTGGTCGGCGAACTCGCAAGGCCGCAGAAATCCGATGACCTCAGAGACGTGAAGTTAGTAAGAAAAGTTAAGAGCGTAGTGTCGATACAGATATTAAAATAAATATTTTTTTAGGTATATTGCTAAACTATGAAATAGACCTTTTTTGCATTTCATAATAATACACTCGTACTAGTTTTAAAAAAAAAATGTAACACGTTTTGTTTTTGCTTTTATTAATAACGAAATGGCACTTATTTGTATCAATTTAGATGTAGATTTATAACCCTCCCTTACAACCCACACAGTGCCACAACATCACAATAATTATTATATACAAAATTGATTTCAACATCATCATCATTACAGCCATAGGACATCCATTGCTGAACATAGGCCTCCCCCAGATTCGATTTGCCTGTTTACAGATAAGCCGGTTAGAAGCAATCTGCATCCAGCGGATTCCTGAAACATTTACCAGGTCGTCTGTCTAAAAAAAACCGAAATAAATATAAAGTTTTATTTTATGAATTTAGTTTTTTGGAATGAATTATATTAAATACCGTTATAAGTAGAAAATTATCTCGTAATATTTCGGGCTTGCAATAAATAACAACAGCTGGCCTGTTTTGTCTACTCATGGACTGGTATTTTGATTATTTATTAAGCTGTAACAAAATGCTCCAAATTATTATTTTTACTATTTCAGTTTCGATTGTTAACTCTCAAAAAGACGTCCTACAAATATCATTTAGGCTGGCTCAAAGACGCATTATCATTTTTACGTCAGAAATATTCTAGATCTGAATAAAAACATTGCGATTTATGCAAAATGTAGTTTCTCGAGTTCCACATACTATGTGACCCTGACGTGACACTAATGACATCCAAACGATTCTACTTATCACTTAATTTTGGGCATAAAAAAGAAACCGAAAGCAGTAAATGTCAAACAAATTACTAAATGAGAGCAGATTTGTAAATATTTACAAAAAAATAAGCTTACGTCGTCATAACAAAGTGCGTCGTATCTTTAAATTCGCATTGTTTATTTGTTTACGTATTGTTTGTGTAAATAAGGTACACCCAAACTAGAATGTCATTAGTTCTTAAGAATTTATTTTTATTTTTTATGTTACTTTTTTTAAGAGCTTCGATTGATACATGCCTCCTACATGCAATCTTTTACTTGAAGACCACCAGGTCTAGTGCTTTGACCATTACCAAAGATATCTTTTTTTTAACTTTCTTTGCCATTACTTATAACGATCAGTTGTTGTGGATTTGAATTCTGAAAGTCGTATTTTTGTGATGAGAACATGAGCATTTTCATCTGACTCATTATCATTGATGTTAAAAAAATATGTATTTGTATATACATATATTGATAAGTGTGATTGTTGGCAGAGTTTCATTGTTTATTGTTTTCCTGTTTTTTTTTAGTTGTGATCAAAAAATATATTTTCGTCTAGGACAGAACAGCGTCTCATGTCTGCCATTGTTTTACAAAGTGTTTGTACCTATACCTACCACTTATAACACTCACAGTTACGTTGAGGTATCATCTTGTATTATCCGGCAGACTGTAGACTGGCTAGAATATCGTGAGTTTTAGTTGGAGCACACATCCATCTAAAACTGCAAAAGAATAGGTACGTGTACCTTTATTTTAAAAGGAACAATGCTGTTAGCAGAAGGCCTTGTAAAGCTTTACCGGGCAGATGCGCACATACCATAAAGAGTAGAAATAACATATGATTTGTTAGAAAAAAAATCCGACATTTTTAGGGTACCGCATCTAAAGGGTAAAAACTGGACCCTATTTACTACTCGATTTCTTGGATTACAAATTGCCGAAAAACTTAATTGGAAAAACCATATACATGGATTAAAAAAAAAAACAAACAGTTTAGCTTTTGCTTTATTTAGATTCTCCACGACAGTTAATATTGACGCACTACTCACTGCTTACTATGGACTGGTCGAATCTGTCCTAAGATACGTAATTATTTTCAAGGGCAACTCTACTGACAAAGAAATTGTATTTTAAAGTAAAAAACGATGTATCCGAGCTATGTTTGGCCTCAAACCAATGCTGTTGCCGTATTTCAATAAGCACATAATTCTAACACTTCCGTCTATATACTTAATGGAGATAGCTCTCTTTGTAAGAAGTAACTCTCAACTATTTCCAAAGTTATCTGATATAGTTGTTCGAAACCGCCGTGATGAGAGCAAATTGTGCTTGCAACCAGCAAAAACGGCTCTGTTAAGAAAGAGTGTAATATGCATGGCTCCCAAAATATATAATAAAATTCCTAAAGCTTTTAAGTCACTAAACAATAATCTTTTTAAATCAAAATTTAAGAAGCTATTAATCGACAAATGTTACTATAGCGTAAATGACTTTCTGAATGATATACATTTTGATTATGTTGTGTTATTTAATTATTATTGATTTTTACAAATGATAGTTTTTATTTTAATTTTATTTCATCGTTAAAATTATTTAATATTTGACCTCATTATATTTTAATTCTAACCATCTAACATTTTAAATATTTGCACGCCGAATATCGGTAAGACATGTTGATACCTACTAATAATACTAACATCAAGAATATATTTCATCTCATTCCATGTTTATTTGCACACATGTTTTTGTAAATAAATATATCTTTATCTTTATCTTTAAGACTCCACGTTCCGTCTGTCTGTCTGTTTGTCTGTCCCCAGGCGAATTTTCACAGATGATGTATTTCTGTTGCCGCTATAAATCTAAACTAAAATAAATATTTCATTAGAGCTCATACAATTAATGAGATTTTTTGTCGTTTTTTGCTCGATATTAATAACGGCAACAGATTTTACAGGTCTGTGTAATAATTACCCATTATTGTTATTATTTTTTAATTGTTACGTTTGTATTCATATTGTCGGTGATGGCGGTCTTGACTTGAGAATGCCAACACTCTACCCAGTGAACCAGAAGCTGATTCTACCCTTGCTGGGGTAAAATTCCTTTTTTAGGGTAATAATGCAGAAAATAGTGCCTGATGGGTAATAGAAAATAATAATCTTAGTTTGAAAATTTGATATATTTTTTTAATTCCTACTTGGATAAACTAATAAAGGTGACATGTAAAACATAACAATAAATAAATGTAACCCACTCAATCATCAAAAATTATGATATTTTTATCATTGAAACAAAAAAGATAATTCATAGCAATTTTTTGTCTACGTCTTTGTTTAGATAAATTTATGGGTAGTTCCTGATTGTTCTTTATTGGCCTATTATATGACTGTGATCGTTTAATTCTTACTAAGCGGCATCTTTTAAGTTTAAACTAGCGATGTATCTTCGTACGATTTGGTGCATAAGATACTGATATATCGGTATCGGTATTTTGGATTATAAATTTTACTGGACTGACTACTAAAAACAAAATAAATACCCTTATATTTTTTATAAACTACAAAAGTAACACATTGTGTAATAAAATCTTAACTAACATTAACTAGATGAAAGAATTAGTTTTACTTTAAGTGTTATATAAGCTTCAGGTTTACAAGTTCTGCAAGTATACTGCATTAAATGAGATTATTGGCACAAAATACTTTCATAGTACAATATCAAAAGAATTTAATGTAATTAAAATGCACATTGTGTCTAACAAACGAAAGCGCAAGAATACTTCGAGCACAAATAGTTTCTTGTTTGCTCTTGACTTTTTTTAAGTAACCTATCGGATCAAAATCAGTGAATCGTTGCCGTTACCGACTTATCGGAAAAAAATAATCGATATATCATTATTAGACGCATCCTTAGTTAAAACATAAACGAGATTGATAGAGTAGTCCTACTGTGCGCAAAGCTTGTGAATTTCAAACTTGATTTATTAAGCGAATTCAGAAATTCTACCAAAGTGGCTGGTGTCTATACAAACAGGTATAAGGCCACAAAGAGCAGATAAGACTAGCCTGAAACTTTACACCGCAGTCACAATCCTAATAAATGTTCTCTACAGCTGCCAACATCTATGTGAAATTGGTTAAGTTAATTCTGAAATTATACCAATTTTACTGAATCTTTTTCTATTATTTCTACAATGTGACCAGCTCAAAACTCGGTCTATTTGTTTAAGCCAGTCAAGGAAACATTATACTTGACAAGCGTGTTGGCCAGTCATGCTTTTTATGTAAATATAATAGAATTGTGACGTAACAATAAAAAATAAATATCTACGTCTAGTTCCAGTAAACAATTTTAAAAAGTCATTTTGTATTCAAATTACGTTTTAATTCAAATACACGGTCAACACGCAATTGTTGGTTCCATAACAGGATAATGGTACCTATCAAATCACCTTTATCTAGACAAAATAGTACTCGTAAATAAAACTATCTAGGTATTAAAAATATTCCAAAAACGTAGATTATTCTGTAGCCGTTTAATTAAAAAAAATTATGAATGTTATTATAATTTTCAAAGTTCAGTGTAATATAAACAATCGTATATAGACAGATGGATAGACAAAAAAACAATAAAGATTTTTACTAACAAGACACAGTTATGTACAATCAGGCCTTATCGCCAAAACCGATCTCTTCCAGACACACCTTGGGCAGAGGAAATTACGTTGTAGTTCAGTGAGGTAACGTAGTGTGAGAGCACAAGAGTGCGTAAGTAGTACAAAGAAATAAAAATAAATAAATATATAAAATACGTACATTACATAAATAAAATACAACTATCTACGCGAAGTGGAACATACGTAGCCTATTTTTAATACAATAGACGACCTGATTTCAAGTTTGGAGGTTCCTACCAAATACTCAGTTTAATTCGATGCAACCTTGTAATTAGGAGTAAAGTGCTGTTATTCATTAAGTTATTTTATTGAGTCAAATGATGGTCCACATTTTCTTTCGTCATATGGCTGACTCAGATGTGAGTTGATCATACAATGTAGCTGACCTTTACTCAGGGACTCAGACAGATAGTTTTCAAATGAATCCCCGGCGAAACCCAAATCGCTTGCAATAAAAATAGTATTTTATTGTATCCTGCATATTACGCTTATTGGAATTCCAGTCAATGTGGTTTTCTTAGGTTTTTAGAGGTAGAACTAAATAATTGAACCGGATTTTAGCAAATTGTTTTAAACCGATTTTATGGTTCAATAGTAAATACGGAACTTATAATTTTGCCATGTCCGTCCGTCTGTCCGCGGCTTAGCTCAGATACTCTTAGAACTAGAAAGCCGTAATTTTGCAAGGGTTATTACTTACTAGCTTTATCTGGGTCTTCGTCTGCGTTGACCTTACCCGAATAAAAAGTATCCTATGTGTTAATCCAGGCCATAGTCTATCTGTATGCCAATTTTTTATCAGTTTAGTAGTTTTTGCGTGAAAGAGTAGCATAACAAACAAAAATACATACAAACTTTCGCGTTTATAATATTAGTAAGAATTAATCACGCCGACAGGGATAGAAAAAAAAATAAGGCCTACTTTCCCCATGCGTACAGTGGGGATGTTTTTTTCTCGTCCAACGCATGGTGTTGGGTGTCGTTAGATAGGTTGTTTAAAATATTATAGATGTGCAAACATTTTCTTTGATTCAGTAATCATTTTGCGTATTATTAAGCATCAAGTGTCCTCTACTAGCTAAATGGTTGCTTTAAGGAATTTAAAAAAATCAGAAGTATGTATAACAAAGTTAAAAGAAAAACTATCACAGCCAGATAAGCTTTTAATAAGTTACCGAGCTAACTTATAAAATGCACTTGGAGAATAAGATTACTTAGATGATGTTGTTAATTATTTATAAGATAATCCGCATATTGTGACCCCAACTACGGAGCCCTATATTGCGCATGGCCCGACACGTACTTAGCAGGTTTTATATAAATAGTACTTAAGCAGTGTTGTTCATATGTCAAACTCATACAGAAAAAACCAAACTTGTTGAAGTAACCTACTCTCAACCTTGTTTTTTCACGCCCATTTATTTCCCAAAATAACGATGTAATGTTTTTAGTTCATGTAGGTAACTATGTATGTATGTTAGTAAGTTTATATTCCACCATGACGACTCAACGGCTTAACCGATTTTGATGTACGAGGTATTGTAAGAATTAGAACATTACGTTCTCCCGGGTGACATACTATGTATACTATGGATATGTAAATTCATTAATAAACACAATAATCTACAGAGGTATTTAATAAATGTGCGGCCTAATAAAAAAACCAAACTCATCAAGTGGGGTATAAAAATAATGGGTTTTGAAAGGTGATTACAAAAATATATAAACCATAGGTGTGCTTGGTTGTACTTTTCGATAAGGAATTGTTAAAAAATGAAATAAAAATATCAATAAAAAATTACGTATGCCTATTCTATTATACCTATATACCAAAGGTCCCCCGACTACAGACAATTTCCTACTGTGTTCACAATAAAATTAATTTCTAACTTTTTTACCAAAACGACAGTCAGTGTTTTTTTATAAAGTTTGACGTAAAAACAACACTGCTGGAGTACTTCAAAGTATAAGGATGCTTTATAAAATATAGTTAAATGTCAGAATAATAAGTATAAATAATTTAATGAGTGTATTTATTTCACTTGAGTTGATGTTTCTGCATGTTATTTTTTGGCGTGGGCGCAGTAAAGACATGTAAATTGTAATGCCTACAAATAGAGACATAACAATTACAAATAAAGTCAACTTGTAAAACACAGCTAAAGATACAGCCCAGCAAGTTCTATCATCGTTAGTGATAAAGCACAGACTAAAATTTAAAGGGCAACCAAAAAGTTACCACGCAAAGAGACCGAGTCAGTGCTACGTCGGGACTCTGTCACTCACCGGGACTACGTAAAAGCGTCTTTCTGGAAGAATTGTTTTTTCCACTTCCGTAACAATATGTTGATAATAGAGGCCCAATTCCCGTAATTTGACAATAGTCGCAATCCGGTGTCGACCCGCTCCCTGTTGTTTGGACTTCAGAACCATTCCACCATTCAGATATTCAATCAAAAATCGATATATTGTATAAAACGAAGAAATATAAAATGTATTGCCTTTTCGACCCAGCCTTTCAATAACTATTAGGTACTCAGGCTGCTTACGGAGATTGATGCGATGTATAATGCGATCTAATACCTAACATAAGTTTCAAGTTTCTAATTGATTCGGATAAGCTATTAAGCCTCGTTGATGGATGTGCTCGGTGTTTACAGAACAACCGTAATCTCTTGTGTTCCGGGTGTTAAAATAATTATGAAAGGTTCGAGAAGATGGTTCATGTTGTTAAAATATATATTGATTTAATTTATATTGATAAAGCTTACGTATGCTCGATTAAACTTCTAGTCTTCTAAAATACTCTTCTTTTCTTTTTCTTTACACATGTCAAACACAAAACAGGGCATGAACAACCTTAACAAACCAGGATTCAAACCATGATCACTATTAAATAGATAAATATTAGACAGCATCACATACTGCTGTGATCCTATGGTTTCTACATTGACCGACCGGGAATCGAACCCGGGACCTCAGAGATTGCGACACCAAGTCCGGTATGTTCGCTTCTCGGCTACGGAAGTTTTCGAATATTACTTTAACCATGTTTTGTTTTTTAACCCCCAGCGCTAAAAGAGGAGTGTTATAAGTTTGTTTCTATGTATCTCTCTGTGGTATCGTAGCTCCTAAACAAATTCACCTATTTTGATACGGTTTTTTTTGTTAGAAAACTGTCATGATCGAGATGGTTCTTAGGTATAATTTATGAAGATCTATTCATACCTTTGATGATCATCATCTTATTTTCTACTTAACAAACTAACAACTTTTAAAGCGGTCCTTCGACGTGGCGATGCATATCTTCAAAAGATATTACTAAATGGTACTTTATATAAACTTAAAAGTCTATAAGATGATTATTATTTTTAAATTTTTTGGAGGTATTTTTTAATTTGTATCTAGGGGTTACTTAAATTCTTTCATTTCATGTTCTGTATAAAGTTTGACGCAACAACAACATTGCTTAAGTACTGTTTAGTGTTTAGGTATGATTAGGCCACATACAGTAACCTGGGAACTGGGGATTGTGGATGTAACTGTGCTATTATAATAATATGTCCTTCATACCTTATTTCCCGTTAAACAGTGATGCAGTGGGGAAATATACCTTACTTGTGGTTGGGCATATTGTCTTTGTGAATGGTAATATCTTGAAATTTCCAATCTCAGAAACCTAGTTAATAGTTTGCTAGTGTGTGAAAATGAAAAGGCAACGGTTACTCAGGGAGTTAATTTATTTATATTTTGTGCAACACTAGCAAAAACCGCAGATTACTCCGCGTCTAATACTCTATTTAACTCCTATAGAGAAGGAAAAAAAGAGAGACATAATCCCTCCATAGCCTTTCCCAAGGGTTCAAAATTTCTCAGTATTTTCTTCCTATAGTGGTTTTGCCCTGACAGCAGAAATAATAATCAGTAACTTATAAGTAATAAGACCGTAACCCGTAAGGTTTACGTGTAAACCGTAAGATATTTCTGTGTTACCGAATTTATTCCCGAACTAGCCACATAATATTATACATAATTCTCTGTCAGTTTGTATGACATTTACTGAAACAGAATGGTGTGTTACTCTCGTACTGAGTGAATCTAATGGTGCGCAAGTACGTCGTAGGAATAGAAAAGCAGTATGTGTAAAAGCAGCAAAATTTTCCCACTGATAAATCGTGATTCGTGATTCCCCGCTTAGATTTGCGCGGTCGCTCGGCCTCCCAATATTTATCAACACGTTACCGAAACAGCGTTGCGTTCCACTGCAAATAACAGATAAGCACGCGCGCGGTCCGCGGCCACAGCAGCGTGCCTTGCGAATAAATGCCTGATTTATGATTTCGGTGCGGGAAGCCACAGTCTACATAGTGACAGATGACGCATTCCTAACATAATGGACTGTTTGATTTAACACATGTACTTTCTTTGGGAGTTTACGGTGCTAGTTGCAGCATACCGTTATGTTTGCTTTTCAAATAGAAGCTTTGTAAGTGTTATTAGTTAAAATGCTACAAGAAAGCGTATAATGTTGTTTGTTCTGGCTATGCTCGAAGTAAGCGCCAATTCTATAGAAATAAGTAGTTAGGTACAACTCTATCGTAGTTCTAAGAAGTATTTTAATATAATAATATAAGGATCCTGCAATGGGTAGAGAAACTGAAAGCGCTCTTTTTCTGAGACGGTGACTACTTTTGATGTGGGTTCAGTTAGTATAACAAGTTTTTTTATATGAATTAGTAACATTTAACTAATGTAATATTATTGTTTTAATGCTGCAGACTACACAATAACAGAAACAAAATTAAGGTTGAAATAATACTCTTACCAGAAGCCGCTGAATGCAGGCCGCTTTTAATCGGCCAATCTAAACGCCATTGGGTCGTCCTATGGCTGAAATTGATGAATACTTCTTTAAGATGTCATGGTCAGGTCTCTGTTTTGGATAACCCAGTCCTCCTACAAGTTTTTTTTTTGATGTCAGACAAGTCACGTTTTGAGTTTGAAGGATATTTTATGGTCAATCTAGATATCCATAATTTATCATTTATTACGTCGTTTGAAACAATTTAGGAAACTATTCATCTTCGGCTTTGATTTAAATGTCAGTAACTGCATCAAATTCAGTCATCTGTAAGGAATGCAATCAGAAGTTTTTAATGGAATTTTTATAAGGTAGTTTTGTGATGTATAGCAGTGTCAACAAACAGATGTATCTTGCATTTAGTTTCCTTGGAATGTAGAAATATTAAACGTGCTAGATGCAACTATATAAACATCTCATTAATACACGTACTCGTACAGTCGAATGCTAACTATAATCTTACTTCTTATTAATACTAACACTAATCTTTTTACTATTATAAACGCGAAAGTTTGGATAGATGGATCCGATCACAACGGCTCAGCGAATTTGGATGAAATTGGGCACAGAGATATATTATAATCTGGCATAGCAGATATTATAGGTTATTCCAGTTTGTCTGTCACGGAGCTAGGAATCGATAGTGGTAGTTTAGAATAGGGGATGACAGGCTGTATTCTACGCACGCGAAGGCGCGGACTTATCTGTTACTAACTACTAATATTATTAAATGTGAATGTTTGTATGTTTTAATGTTTATTACATAAGCGGTAACGGCTGAACGCAATTAACTGAAATATGAAAAATATTTTGATATTAATTGAACTTAGATTAGATAGACTTAGATATTTTGATATTAATTGAACATAGGATTTATATCCTGTTTTTGTCTCCCATGGGATGTATATTTGTTTCTTTTTGGCTTAATTCTTAAGTCTACGAAGACAAATTTGCATGCATTCGAGCTAGTGTGCATATATTTAATTACATGCTAGCTTACGCTAGTCAAAGTTTTTTTTTTACTAAATTGTCAAACCTTTTGACAATTCAGTAAAAAAAAAGATGACTCAAAAGTATTAAAAGTTACTTTAGCTAACTGTACTTACATACTAACACTCACATTTGACTTGCACCACTAGGAAGGTATTATTACATAACAATACATTCGTATTAAACTTCGCAAGATTTATAGTTCTTATCAACAAAACCTGTTTGATTACATTTAATTATCGTATTTCTCATAACCGTAAGTGTGACTATTTGTTTTTACAATAAATCATTTTACTTTATTACAGATGTTATTTGTTGCAATAAGTTTAATTGGAAGCGTATTTGTCTAGAGATATGAATATATATTATATATAGTCACTACTAACATTTAATCTATACGTAATAATGAACCTTCAACGAGGTTAAAAAGGAACTTAAGCAATGTGTAAATATATTTATAAATATTTAAACAGGAAAGGTTTAAAGAACAATACGTCTCTATCGTAATTAATTTCAATGTTCTTAGTTTTGGAATAAAATATACTTTGAAATTTTTGAAAAATAAGAAAAATATGTGGCATGACCGTTTTGATGCCACAAGATATATTGTATCATTTCAGCCGTAGGACGTCTACTGCTAAATACAGGCTCCCCGAAAAGGGGGGGATTGCCAATACTCGCCACGCTTTGAAGAATTATTGAACAACAGGAAAGTAAGCCGTTTCACTACTGACACTATACGCCTATTTGACGGTCGCAAAAGGGCTAAGCTACATATTTTGACTAAGGTGTAGAGTTTGTGGAGTTAGGGCGTGTAGAAATAGAAGCATGGCTCTACATGAAATTTGATAACTTTTTGACAGTGTGGGGTCTCGTTTTGGAAACAATTTACATGAAAATTTTTTTGGTGGGATATTTATATCTCTCACAAAGGGTTAGCAAAGTTATCAAAAAACGAACATAATAATTATACCCTGAGAAGTACCACGAGTGTAATGTTAATGGGACTGGTTAAAGACTCTAAAAATGATAAAATTAAATCCTTTTTATATACACACATGCACCCACACACACACACAAACGAGGCTCCTTACTACAGGGTCAAGCATTTTTTTATAACCTATTCAATCCCACTGCTGGGCAAAGGTCTCCCCCAGATTCTTCCATCGACCTCGATAATAATGTAACAAAATAATATTATAATTATATTATAATTAATAGGTAAATTAATTCTCTATTGTACTATTCTAGTGTAGCGTTATTTTATTATAAATATAAAATAATCGTAAAATAAGCATTAACCTAAAATAAAGATATAATAAAATAAAATAAATAATAACGTTAAGTAAAATAATACAAAGGAACATTAATACAATTATAAAATAGCCTTGACCAAACTTGAAAAACTAATTACGTACATTTCAAAATCAACAATAATTATCGATAAGTATCGATTTCGCTTTTATCGACTAAGCCGTTTCCCTATTCTCGTATGGTTTACTTGCGAGTGGCGGAAGCGCACGAATACGTACGAATGTTCTCATCGCAGATTCGCGGCCGGGCCGCGCATTCGCTCGGGACCTCGGAGTTGAGTAGATGCTGCGACACTATTGTTCGCACTTACGATCTTTCGCCCTAACGTCCTAATATAATAGTTATAAGTACTTATTAAAATTAACAATCGTTAAAAATCAGTGCAGTGATTCCCCCTCTTATTGGGTAAGTGTGAACAATATATTTAATAAATTAGCTATAAGAAAGTTGATCTTGCTCGTATAGTTATTGTATCAGCCGTTGAGTGATATAGGTATGGCTATTGGCGAGTCAAAATGGCGTAATGAACTATGAAATGTGTTTTAGTCAGTAGGTAACGTAAATCGTAGCTTTAGCGCTCTTTTATTTTCTTGTAACAGTGAAATATATTATTAGATTTTTCTATATATATTATTCTTGCACTATCGTATCTGCGCTTATGTATTTTAGAGTTAGAAAGCGCTTTTACAGATACCGTATCTAATATTTAGGTACCTAAATTAGTTGTCTTTAGCTTTAAACATTTTCACATCTTTAACCTCCGTTCCGGTCCTTGTATGACGCCACAGACAAACCATAATTATTGTATTTTATTGTAACCGTAGGTCGGACTATCCAGTTGGCATACATGGACCATATTTTCATGTGTCCTAATCGGATTCGATTGTTTATAGGGTCCACTGTACGGTCTACTTCAAGAATGCGTCCTACGCCGCACCGCTGGCCTGCCGAAGCTCCATTCTTCATTCTCAACCTCCAGGACAGTACCGCTCTGTACGGCAATCCAACCTTCCGCCATTGAACTAGGCCAACGTACCCACGGCCAGCTTATCCCTCTTTTTACCTTATTATAATTAAAAAAAAAAAACAAGATTGTAAACAGAATATAAATATTTTTTTTGTAAGCGTTTCGGATTTTTTTAAAATAATAAGTTCCCACGCTACGCTAGAGCAAACTTTGTCTTAAACGTGCTTTACTAACCATTAATAAATGTTAATAAAATTGAATAATATTGAAAAAGTTGATAAATTATTTAAATCAATTTAAATTTTAAAAAGGCAATTCAATCCTGCATAATACGACAAATATTGTCAATTTGAATAGTGACAATGAGTCAGACTTGCATTGTTACATACCACACAAAACATTTTCATCGATGTTTTAAATTACAGTCTTGCAAAAACTAGCCTAGCGTAGATTTCAACTTGTCAAAAAGCTCCCTGTAATTTTCAGATCGGGCTTTTTGCGGGCAGGATTTTTTCTGATGTACTCGTATGCTTAACATATACCAGTTCGGGAAACTACATAATGTCTTCTAATCCAAAATAACTCAATGCCTAAAGACGAAAATCTTCAACCAGTGTGTATTAGTGATGTCAAATGTCACTAAAACGTGGCCTCTTACTATGGGCATCATAAGAAATCTCGGTGTTTCTTTGCGAGATCGAATCAGGTATGAGGAGATTTGTAAACGAACAAAAGTCTCTGACTTTGCGTAATGGATTAGCAAGCTAAAGCGGACTGCTACTTCAGCTTCAGCTAACCAAGGCGGGCTACGCACCACGTAGAACTGACGCCCGATCGGGCAGGAGGAGACGAACAAGCGTAGAGTAAACGTCCACCCACAAAGTGGAGAGACGACCTGGTAAAGGTTGCAGGAAGCCGCTGGATGCGAGCCGCTTCCAACCTACCATTCTGGAAGTCAATGGGGTAGGCCTATGTTTCAGTAATGGACGTCTTATGGCTAAAATGATGATGATGATACCAGTATATTTGTGATACTTTCTAACAGTAAAATAATTTAATGTGTCATGTGTGTTGAAATTGGATCTTTAAGGCTCATAAAGAAAGCCTGTTTTTTTTTAAATTGCCCTGCTGTTTCAAAATATGATAGAATGTGTACAGTTCAAAAAATAAAATATATCAAACCAAAATAATTAAATATCAAATGATTCTGGCCTGATCAAAAATTGTCTCACTGCAATATATATATTCATCCTCTCAGCTTTTTTTCTAAGCAATACAGTATTATTTTATAAATGACTCATAGATAAGCTATAAAACTAATAATATACCATTAATAATATAGAAATATTTGATTAGGTAGCGATGACTCAAAGATCGTGAGAGGCATGACACACTAGCACTACTAAGTATGTTTATAGGTATTGAGGCTGATAAGTAGTTAATTTGAAGAAAGCAATTTTAATAAAGTTTTAACTAATAGACATAATGATTTTGGCTTGATAGCTTAATCATAAGGCTATTCAGTAAGAAAAAATTACATTTATTATAATCTATAAACTAGCAGTGTATGTGGCTTTATACGCATGGAATTTATATATGCTTAGGGACTCAGATTTACAAAAGTCTGTACATCTCTAGGGCTTAGGCTTTCTTCGTACTAAATTGTATCCAAATTGGTTTAGTGGTTTTGCCTTGAAATTATTTTAGATAAGAGTAGGTTATATCAGAAATAACCTAATTAAAAATATTTGACTAATTCGTATTATAATGCCTTATGGCATATCAATACGAATTAGTTTAATATTTTTAGCGAAAAATTAGGCAATTTATATGCTTTTACTCACTTAAACCAGTGAATATAATCAATATACCTATATTTTGCCATAAGGCTCATGCTGCATTATAGGAGATAGATAAAAACAGGCCCCAGAAAACTAGCCAGATACCAGACGAGTAAGCCTCTGAAAACCTAAATTTATTTTACTCCGAATATTTCAAATTATCGTCCGTAAAACTTCTGCAAAAGCTAGAAAATTTAAAGTCCATTAACTGAACCTGTCTCAAAGGTAAACACTGAACAATAAAAGGCGTTCCCCCAAACGTAAAGTTTCGTTCTACCAAGTGAATTTGTCGGCGACACACCATCAATCAATCCACAGTCAGAACTCTCGAGCGGAATTACATTTATATCGGCAGATCTTTTCGGGAGATATGTGCCATGAAATATTACTTTTGAAGTGAACTCGGTTTGTTACGATCGAGAACAATGCCCCGTAATGAAGTTTTTGAGGTTGATTTTCTTTTACGGAAACTGCAAAACTAGGGTAAAGCTTTTTATGACCGATTTGAGTAAGATTCCACGTTTTAGTACTGCCATGACTCTTAACACTATAGGTAAATGATCGCGGATAAATTGATCAATACTTAGTACAAATTCAAAAGATTTGATGTTCTTATAATTTCTCCCCGTGACTTCATCCGCGCAAATGTTGAATGTTATTTATACAAACTCGTGCTACAGGAATTACTCGCCTCTTACGACATGGTGTGGAAGTGTATTTTTTACGGCCCGAGACAAGCAGCAGCGTCTTCGTGCGATATTTTATAAAAAACTACGCTCTCCAACCCGCCTGCCTAGCGTGGCGAGTATTGGCATTCCCCCCTGATGATAAGTCATTGGGGGAGGCCTTTGTTCAGCAGTGGACGTCCTATGGCTGACATGATGATGATGATGATATACAAACTTCCAGCCTCCTTTCGCCCCTAGGATTAAATTTACTAAAATCATTCCTTAGTGCTCACTTAGTATTTAATGAACGTGTAAAAAACGTAATTATTAAGTTAAACAGTTTCGGCTGCGCTTTGATCCATTCACCAGACAGTAAGCTTTTCATTTTATTTATAGATTGTGGGGTTTATTAAATCCTCAAGTTAAAAAAATACTCGCACACTAAAGGCACCGGAACTAATCTACTTAGCTACGCATAATTAAAATAAATGATATGCGAAATAAGTTGAAAAATTGCACAATTCGCTAACATTTTCTTTTATCGTGTTAAAAGTGATTTTAAATGAATCCGTCTAAAAGTAGGCAACTTCCATGGCATTACATATCGCTCTGTCAAGTGTGTAGTAAATGGTCAATAGTTTCTCAATATGCTCCAGAGTCTTATCCCGTCTGCTAGTTGGTCCTCAATACCCACTTTACCATATTTATCATACATAATATTACAATGTAACAGAACTAAATTTGGAACAAACTGGTTATGTAACAATTCGCAACTGAACCTTTAACTTAATTGAATTCCTTTCCAATTTGAAACACCCAATGAAGTAAGTAACGCAAAAAAACACTTTTCTAGTTTATGTTCTTAAATCACAGAAAAAGAAGATGCAATATTTGGAGCCAATTCTAAAGATTTTTTCTCAAATCAAATTACTATATCTGTTACACTTACAAGGTAAAGCCAAAGTTTTAGTTGGGAGAAAGAAAATACAATATGTTGTGGTCACATTAGTATACTTATGTCCATAAATTCCGCAATTAGGACAATGTATGCCTTTTATCCTTTTCGCTAATAAGAAAATAGGATTACATTGTGTTATAAAAGTCTCTTAAGTAACGTTCTGCGAGCTGAAATTCTGCTTATTATCAAGACTGTAATGTGGCGCAAATTGTCTACTTAATTGAAAATTAAGCGCGTCTAATATTTACTTAAGGCGAGTTGTGCCCCGAAATTAGCGACTCGACGCATGTTGGTACAAATAAGCGCACGAAGCGTCATTAAAATACGGTCCTAACTACAGTGCTCTATGTATAGTGGCTGTAACATTGATCTGATCTGACAATACCTGGGTATTAAAAATGAGTAAAATGATGATTTTCGCATGGACCCACCCGATTGTAAGATTCGAAAACCTTACGTAAACTGCTATCACGTCGGCCTATCGATGTATAAGCGAATAAAAATTGTCCGTTTTGTAGTTTGTTTTTTTAAAGATTTTAAAATAAAAAAAATAAAAATAAATGCAACGCTCAAAATATTGTGTAGGATTTCACGACTATTACCATATGAGAATTTTTCCGACAACTTGGGCTTAAGTAGTTAAGCTTATTAAACTACATGGCACTTTATATTTGGCGAAAATACTCGCCTTAAGGGAATTACCAGGATTAGTAATATCCGCAGATCCACTGAAGAAATCAAAACCCAGTACATGCGGCAGACAGACCGCCGCATTCGGTAGTACCGGAGCTGAACGGATGCCTTCTAATTGGATATGTCAGATGCCACTGGCTTTAACGCCCTGAGATAGTTTCCGAGTTGTGCTTACAAGACATTAATTATTAGGAACTCGTCCGAATTCTGTCACGCGAGAGGCCAACAGTTTTAAATGCAGTAAAATCGGCATTCTCAGGTGCAATGTGTTAATTTTCCGAAGTACGAGAAAGCAAGCCATTTAACTAAAAGACGTCATATGAGTTTTGCGTTTTTTATCCGACGTTTGTCGTCTACATTCTCACATCATCTACATTTATATACCTCACATAAATTCTACTGTTTCCTTGGGTCATACTTATATAATAAGTTTAACAAAATTCTCTCAATTTACCCGTTGAACAAACATAGTGTTAAACTAACTGTTTCTAAATGGCTGAAATCCCTTGATTACCAAGAAACAGAAAATCTATTAATATTACTTAGATAGCTAAAAAGAAAAAAAAAAGAAAAATATTCACGCACTTACTGTCATACATACACACACACACACACACACACACTTCTGGAATCGCATCATAACCACACTCGTATTGTTGTTTATATTATTACATTGTTATCTTATAAATTCTACTTTATCAAGTCTGTACTAGCACTGTAATGCTTATTTTTGTCACTGTAATCCGATGAGTGGGGCCTGGTGACTTGTAATACCGGTATTTTTTATACCTATGTCAGGCACCAGACTCTCACATTATACCTAGGTATTATCTGTATGCATACTTAGCTACGCACTGAATGTATTGTGTAAACCTATGTGAAGAGTAAATAAAATTTTAAATTAAAAAAAATATATATGTTAGGAAATAGTTTTCTTACACTAACAAAATTAAGTTTAGATAGATAACTTTTTTTTGGGCAAATTGATTGTTATCGTGAATATACGGGTGTTAGGTTATGACCATATCAAGCTGATAGAAAATAAAAGCATATAGATAAATGCTATCCTACCAAAAACATTTTCATGTGAAATGTTTCCAAGTAGAGATAATATTGCATGCGCTGTCAAAAAGCCAAGCCAAGCTTCTAACTCTACACGCCCTAACTTCACATACTCTACACCTTAGTCAAAATATGTGGCTTGGCCATTTTGCAGCCGTCCGGGCCGTCCGGGCGTAAGGTGACAATAGCGAAACGGCTTACTTGTATGTTATACATACAATAGTTCTTGTAGTAAAGGGCGGGGATAACCGTAGGCTCAGAAACGTCTGTTATATTATATTACTTACGAGTAATATAAACACGTTAACGGTTTCAGTGCTTTTACAGGCCCTAATGCCCGAAACCTGTTATTGTTTTAAAGTTCAATGAGTCGTCTCTAGTTCAAACAAGTTAACAAATTAAACGTCATTTTATAATAGACAAGGTGACATTAAGAAATGTATTTTGAATAAGTCTTACATAATAGCATAGGCATGCCAAGGCTATCATATCAGAATTGAATGTTTTGTATTATCACTTTGTTATCAACAGCTATTTTAAAAAGATTAATGGTAGTTTTTAAATGCCTAGTTTATGCAAAATCTATAATTTAATTAATAAGCAAACGTCAAACACTTTAACTGTCCTAAAAAAATATGACACTCCTTAAAATCACCTCTACTTTTATTGTTTAGAGCAATATTTACTCTTAGATATCTATATAATTATAAAATCTTAAATTAAATTACACCATATAGTACGTAAAATAACAGAGGACGTTGCCTTCAACCTGTTTATCTACATCAATAATAGATTAAAATGAAAATATAAATTTACAAAACATAAGAATTATATAAATATAATATAATATAAATATAAATAAAATCAAAATCGTAACGCGAAATAGTAATTACTAGCGTAATTACAATGCGCGAACTGGCAACGTTGCTTTTCTATCTTGGTCGCACGGTGAGAAAAGGGTCGGACGTTTATTATTTTTTATAAAATTTTAAATTACAATTTTTTTTTTATTTTAAATATATATTTTAAATGGGAATATTAATTATTATTTTTAGTATGTATGGACGTTATAAGTAATATTACGGGTTAGCGGGATCGCCTTTCGTTAGTTAACATACTTTAAACATATGAAATACTATTTATAAATATAGAAAATTATAAAAATCGTCCTCGTGGTACGGTATCCAAGATACTGGCAGCATTACTTTGCTAGATTACGATGCCCAGTCGCTGTGCGAGGTAGCTGCCAGCCCTTGGTTTGCCACTGTCAGTTGTCAACCAATTTTTTGCCATCTCCTCCTATAGAGAGTGCGTTAGAGCCCCACGGAACTAGCGTTCGTTCGTTTTTGTTCAGATTGTTTATTAAATGTACGAAAATTATTAATAAACTTATTTTCCTGTAATTAAAATATTAATATTAGAAAAATATTTAAAGAGGTGCTATAAAGAAAAGAGATCATCTAGTTTACAAAAACGTAAACGTTAATAGGATTCTTAAGAAGCCGTATATATTTAAAAAAACCTGGCCAAGTGAGAGTCATAGGTACTCGCGCACCGAGGATTCCATACTCTCGATGAACACATTTGCCACCTTAAGCTACTATTTCAAAAACACCTTGTATGGCCATGCTGAATCCTTTCTATCCACATACACAAAAAAGCACATACGCCACGCACGCTCGCTTGCACACCTTTATTTTGTTGATTTATGATTACAGGACAAATTGTTATCCTCAAAAAAGAGCGACGCCTCCAAACACAGGCTTTCTATGCAAAAATGGAGGCTCCAATCCACCATGTAATTAGTATAAGTTTTTTTTAAGTTTTTTTTTCTATCTTTGCAAAGGGTGCGGCATACGGATATACGTACCAAAAGCGGTTTTATTTTGGATCTGTATGTGGATTGCTAAAAACACAGACTAACCCGCTTAACAATGCTCTTTGAATTCAATTGTCCAGTGAGACTTGCTCATTAATTCAACTTCACGCTATACGTTTACCATCAAAACATCCCCAATTCCCAATGCATGGCAGCCCAAGTAGGAACTATCGTGGACAATTGGTTTAGACAGTTGGCCCGGACTTAGGTCAACCGCCCACGGCATTAGCAAGTCTACGGATACTGGGTGGGATACTACAAACTGGGGACAGTAACTTACATGCGAACAGATTTTGTTAACAATAAATAAAATCTGTGCATTGAATCGCACTGAACGCAAAAGGTCCCGGATACGAATTCTATTTCAAGTCAATTTAGGAAAATATTATTTCTGAATAAGCACGCATATGGGATACTGGAAGAAGTGTCTTGCAAAAAAAATATTGTCTAGTAGGTACATACATGGTATGGTCACGTGAAGAGGAGGCCCCTAGATTAAGTATGGAATTTGGCGTTGCAGCTTTCCGTCCCCAGTCGAAGATCCAGAGGAAGACCCAAGACAAGATGGGAGAGTATTGTGCTAGAAGACATGAGAGAGTGCAAGGTTTCCAAAGATGTCGAGGACAGAGCGTAGTGGAGAAAAGAAAGCTACGAAAGGCTGACTCCACCACCATATGGGAACTGGCCATTTTTACCCAATAGTTTTCCATCCTCTTGTTGTTGAGTTGAGAGTTGAGTGAGTTGTTGTTGGGCAGTTCCCGTGTCCCGACAAACTGCCTTGGTTAGTGCTTTAGGACAGAAAAATACATTCAAGTGACATAGATACTACACGATGTGATTTGGAAAAAAATGCCAATGTGTTAGTAAAATCATTGTAATAAAATTTATTACATCACCAGTGCTGATTTAACAAATTCCCGCAACCATTTTAGTCCAAAAGCATTTTACTTATAATTAAGATATTTTTCAACCGACTTCAAAAAAGGAGGAGGTTCTCAATTCGACTGTATGTTTTTTTTTTTTTTTTGTATATTTGTTACGCGATTACTCCGCCATTATGAATCGATTTTAATGATTCTTTTTTTGTTTGGTAGATCATACTTCAGAGGTGGTCCCATATAAATTTTATCAAAATTGATTTAGAACTTTTTGAGAAAATCAACAAATATATACCCAGATAGTATTTTGGTTGTGGTTCTTGTTACCTATCTTCGACAAATATGAGCCGGTTTTGGTGATTTTTGTTTTATTGAATAGCTTATACTTCAAAGATAATATGCTAAAAGTTTACAAAATAAAAATCACCCCTAAGGGTAGGAAAATAGGGGATGAAATGGGTGTTCAGCAGTTAGATTAGGATTTATCACTAAAAATTGATGAAATAAGTAAATTTTATTAAAAAAAATAAAACCGGCTTCAAAACACTAAAATGCTAAAAATAATCCTAACACTTAAGTACCTAATCAGTTACTTTTGGAGTCGGTGCAAACAAAACCATTGAATCTCTCATCGGCTGGCACCGACTCCAAAAGTAACTGATTAGGTACTTAAGTGTTAGGATTATTTTTAGCATTTTAGTGTTTTGAAGTCGGTTTTATTTTTTTTACGCACAAGAATGCATTACCCATACCTGCTGGACGCGGCGAGTTAGGCACAATAGCACATTATGTGGCGAGTACGGATCTGTGTACCCCAAATATATTAAACAAACTTAACTTCCGTTCAGTCCCCCCCCCCCCCAAACCACAATATGCAAAGCGAAGCATGGAAACTCACTGCTTGCAAACACTGCATAGCTCCAACGGCAAACCCTAATGCTGTAAATTGTAATGTATCTTCAAAAAAAGTAAAAAACAATCCAAGTAAAAAAACGGATTGCGTAATTTTTGTTAAAATGCTTTACTAGCAGCGATAAGGTACTGGTTTTTTTATGTTTTACTGTAACCTCAACTAACTGGACAAGATTGTAAATGCTTACTTACTATGCATTATGTAAGGTTTCTAATAAGTAGCTATTGCTTCTCGTCGGCTTAAGTAAAACTGTAATTAATTAGCTGTCATAATTACTCTTTAGCACACACGGTGTTATTTAATATCTATTAGTTAATAATTATAAATGTAACTCGATGATGCGTAGTCAATTGAAAATTCGAAATATCCGTTTTTTTAATTTAATTATAGAACTAGTTAGTACTTTTGTTGGTTCATTATCTACTCATTGGAATCATAAATTAGTAAACTGATAAAATTACAGCAATAATAAATAGTTATGTGAGTTGTGTGTAAATTGCGTTTGATATGTATCCGCTTACTATTCAATTTAATTTCAAAAAATTATTTTTGACCAGCGGCCTTCTACGGCTTTGTGTGGATATCATTGTGTATCTTCGGTATTTGTTATAAATAAAATTTATACAATAATTTTTATATTTACACTGATTCTGGAGCTTATACCTTTTTTTTAACGGCCTTGAAAAAAGGAGGTTACCAATTCGGTTGTATGTTTTTTAAAATGTTTGTTACCTCAGAACTCTGCCATTAATGAACTGATTTGGATAATTTTTATATTAATTGGAAGGGTATACTTCCAGATCGGTCCCATTTTTTTCCCAGAGCCGTGTTGGGACTTATTAAAATCGTCATAAGATGCGCTTTAGCTATAATTACATTCCAGATCGCCATTTACAGTGGAAAAATAAATAATAAAATATGTGTACAGCGGATATAATGTGTTTGCACTCTTATCTAAAGGTCTTGATGAGAATTTGTCACTAAAAAAAAAATATAAAAAAAAGTAAGTGCAAACAAAAACATTCAAACACTCCACGGTTGGCACTGACCCCAAAAAAAATTTTAGGTATGTTTGTTAAAATTTTATTTTTAGCGTTTTTGAAGTCGGTTATTTCTACGGATCAACATCAAAAACTCACAAAAAAATTACTTCCCTTACTATTTGCAAAGGCACAGAGTGCTATGCGCAAGTGCAATAATGTTTTACTCCTGCCACGTAGGTAATTAAGTGCCTTCATTCTATAAAAACACCAAACAAAATGCAAAAAACACTAAATTACTTTACATGCATTCGAGGGAAGCAGATTCAATGAAGCGGCTTTTAAATTTTATGTGTGATCTATCTAAATCTCAGAATAGTAGGGTTGTCACCAGCGGTAATTCGGTTGCAGGTTTTTTTTTACTTAAAAAGCCTAATAATCTTAAAGCCTATAGTCTACTGGCGTGAAACTTACACTAGGGTAAAGGGAATAGTATAGTGTACAAGACTTGAAGATAGAAATAAAACAGAATTTCATCTTTGTTGCAAACTGACTATTAAAAAAAAAAATGAAATATACTTTTTGGCTTCAGTTTTCCACATTATACTTTTATCCACCTAACAAAGAATACAAACGATAAATTCCTAATATGTATATCGCAGTAAATCACCACAGCCAGTTAACCATCTCCAGCTTAACTTTGTAGTTCACGTCTTGTAACTTTTACTATTATATAAAAGTCTTTCATAATCCACAAACTATAGACTAAATAGAAAAGTAAACTAATTTGAAATGTATGTCACGGTGACAAACATTTTAAATTAGTTTATTTATTTAAGTCACGGTTTAAGTGTTACAGTGTGTCCACACTGTAATAAAATAAAATAATCAAATGAAATTGTATACAAGTTTTTATTACTTTCGTGAGCTTAAGGTTATTTTGCAGGTGATTGTAGCTGAGTTGAGTCACTGTAATTACTACCAAAGCGCTGCTTTGGTAGAAATAACCAACGTTAAGTTACCTACGCCGCGTTTGTGATTAAATGGATGACCATTCCAAACCATAATGATTTAGTTGCATTCATCACAAGCATCTCCGTGCTCCGGAAGGCACGTTAAAAATTGCTTAATACAAGTCGTGAGGCCTTAGGGCGGCTTAACAATATCTGACAGTAAGGTTAAGCCATTGACCTTACAACACCCTCCATCAATCCGCACTGGAGTGGTGGAGTTTAGCCTACACCACCTCATAGTTGAAGTGAGGTCTGTGCCCTGCAGACGTAATACACACTCGATGGTAGTCCCCAGTGGTCTATATATTTTACAGATTAAGGGAAATCTCTAGCTTTCTGATTTCTGGTAACCCTGCAGAGTGAGTATTCCCAATCGCCTAGTAAACGTATTCCGTACCGGCGCCATATTTTCTTTCTGTGACCCGAATTGCTTCGCCGCTTATACGTCGTCGAGGGAGTGTTTGATTTGGCGAGATCGTATCGGCGCGGCTTATCTCGCCGCCTATGGGATGAGCGAGGATATTGTATGGGTGGAATAACATTTTTTGCTGCTGTGGAAGATTGGAGGACAACCGAAGATGTTGAGTTGAGAGCATATAGAATCCAGTTGGTTTAAATATGCGCCAGAAAACATACCATTTTTAAGATCTTAGATTTGATGTAAGGAATTAACATCCTTGTGTTATGAAGTTCAAGACTTTTTATTTAGCGAGGAGCATCTTCCTGCACACCGAGCTCAAAGCTAATATAGAAATATGTTTTTTAATTAATTCGAACCGGGAATCAAACTTGGGAACTTTTGCGTTTAATGAGTATAACCACGCCATTACACCAATCAGGTCATCAGCTATAAATGCTGAAGATATTTGAAAAACCAGCCAAGTGCAAGTCAAACTCGCGCACCGAAGGTTCCAAACAAACTTATTGATTTGAGAATGGTTGGTCCTTAATGGAATTACTGCTTTTTCAGTAAAAAAAAAAGTATTTTTCTGTAATTTTAATTGTGCTGTAAGCCATTGGTTCTTGCCAAATTTCATGATTCTAGGTCAACTTAAAGTACCTTACCTTGCGCGTATCAAAAATACGGATTTAACAGCCATATCTTTTGATTGCGCTGACTTAAAAGTTTTATTTTTTTACAGCTTCAAGGGATTGCAGACTTGAGTATTTATTTATTTCAACTTGTGGAAGTATTCCACGCGTTCCTGTTATAATGGGTCTTAACAGACAGACATACAGACAGACTAACGAAGTGATACTATAAGGGTTCCTTTTCGGCACTGTTGCAAGCGCCCCGTTATCACGAATGAACTGATATAATATTAAGGATGGAAATATTGGAAACTCATTAGTGAGATATATGGTAACTATCCTAATTTTGGTATTTCCAACTGTCAATAACATTTGTTCATACACCAAATGTTTTAAAGAAATATGTATTTTGGGTATTCTGTTATTCACTCCATATTTAAAACAAAATACAAAAATGTCCCAAATACTTTATTTATTTATAAACTTAAATAATAATAACGATGCATATTTGTACGGTATGACGTAGGTACCTAAGCTTAAGCTTTATAATTGTACCATATACGCCGTGAATGCTGATATTTATTGTCTTATTTATATTTCTCTTGTGTGTCGAATAAACGTTTATATTTCTATTTCTAATGCTAAATAAATTAGTTTTTAAACAGACACTTTACTAGGAACTTTTAAGAAGAGATGACCAAAAAGAATAAACGGCGGAAGAAGTTAAATGTTCCAGTGTTTAACAGACTAATCAAGCACTGGCTTCCCATGACACAAGGCACAATAGGATTTTAGTTGAAAACTTTGTTAGGAAGGCCAAGATTGCAGATTTCCCCGCGGGCCTACGCCAGTTTCAAGTTGTACGACTATATCGATAAGTTACAGTGACATCCGCTTAGTTATTTATTATCAATGCCACAAATAAATAACATAAAGTAGATATGCTTAGTCAGGCCATAAGTTATGTCACATAGTCAAAACTTTTGAAGGAAGGATGCCTTGAGTGACTCCAAATCAGGATGTGGCTTTGACATCCTGATTTTGAGTCACTCAAGGCATCCTTGATCAAAGCAGCTGCTGAAATTGATATAGACTTCATTTGTGCTGCTAAAGACAACTGGCCGCGCAGGTTGAAGGCTAGGCTTGTATTAAAAAAATCAGGGTCATTTTGAATTAGCTTGATTAGCATAAGAATCTATGTTTCCCTAATGTTCTTTTTGACATAGAAAGACAATTTTTCTTTATACCTACAATCTTGGCATGTATTTTTACAAACATAATCAAAAAGATCAATCTATAAAATTTACCAACTGTTAGAATAAATATGATTTTATGTCAAATGATTAAATACAATAGTAGGTTATTATTTTTGTCTTTAATTTTAATGAATATAATGTAAATACAAAACACTGTGGAAATATATTATCGTTACCATCTAGATCACCTTTAAAAATAATCTAAAACTTAGAATTGCGATAGCAAATATAATACATACCTTACTTCTTGCCAATTTTCAAGCTTAAATATCAACGCAAAGTGCCATATAGGTTTTTGTAAGTCTTATTAGGGAGCAAGTCTACTGCCTCTACCTATAAGTATGGTGTCAATGCTTCGGAAGCGTTAATAATTGACTGCGGAACAGAGATATAATTTGATGTTAAGTTTGTAAGGCGTTATTGTGGCCCTTAGGGTGTTACCGTAATAATGAACTTATTGCTTTTCTTCATATATTTTGAGCAAATTATAAGGTAGGTACCTCAAAAAGAAAAGGATCCCTTATAGGATCACTTCGCCGTCCGGTTGTCTTTTCTTGTCAAGACAAGATCTGTAATCCCCGCCAAACAAGCTGTAAAAAATACGACTCACACTTGTTCGTTTTTTATTTATTTAGCTCATTGTCTTAAAAACAATCATTGAGAAAATATATTTAAATGTAGTAATTATGTCAAAAAAACAATTAGATACCACTTTCAGGACGCAGGATAGAAACGCTTTTGACAGGCATCCTACACATCCAACAACATATTTTTTTATTAGCCATAGGACGTCTACTGCCGAACATAGGCCTCCCCCAGTGACTTCCAGATTGGCCCGTTGGAAGCGGCTGCATCCAGCGGTTTCCTGCAACCTGTAAGGTCGTCTGTCCACTTTGTGGGTGGTCTTGCAATGCTGCGTTTGCCAGTACGTGGCCCCTATTTTAGAACCTTTAAGATTCATCGGCTTATTTTTCATTGTTGTATTCCTAATAAAGTAAAATTGATACTTTGACTTTGCAAGATATAATCCAAATATTTTGAATAAATTGCGTGTAACTAGTGCAGTTTTAAATTACTCCGAACGGTGGCATAAAAATATAGCAAATTTCAGTGAAAATTTTACTGTAAGTATCATTAAACAAATGCAGCTATTCAATTACGCAAGAAAGATATGAAGTAGATCATCAAACCCCACGATAACACTCCAGCACAACAAAATGAGTTCATAGCGGAACGAAGTGAAAACGGCGCAGCGAACATAAAATTGAATATTACAAGCGAATCACGAAATTCACTTCGGTAATTTAAACAAAGCCGAGATGCAGAAGCCGTGGACTTAATTTCGGTACGGGACAGAGAAAAATGTTATGCAAATTTGTACAGCGTATTTTTTCTTCCATTAACCTCCGGATTGTAGCGAAGGGACAGCACAAAAACAGGCTTTTATTTTGAAACTGTAATTAGGAAATTAACGACTTGGACTTACGAGTAACAAATGGTGTTTTGGCGGTCCATGTGGGAATTTCGACGCTTTCGTTTTGAATTAAAAAGAATAAACAACGCCTTTGCGTTTTTATGAAGCCTTTTACATAAAAAAATAAATTTTGTGGTTTTGGGTTTTGTCCGACGAATTATGTAGGAGGTTTATTGTGTAAAAAAGTATTCTCGGTAACCCTTTGAACATTATTCTCTTTATAAATGTGCCTAAATTTATCTGATAATGGGATTAACATACAATAATTTGTGTGTAAGATTTTTTTTAATCCTTAATTTCTGGTGCACTTTACACTACACATGTTGAAACTCAGAAAAGGTTATGTTCAGTCAGTTTAGGTTTTGGTACGATAATGCTTCTAATCTAGAACAAAATTATGTTTTGTAATTTTATTACTTTTTTGCGTTGCATGATTAATTGATGATGATGATGACCACGGTCGGTCTACCCCAGTCATAACGTTAGTCAAATAAAAGGTAAAATATGTACCTATTAATGATTGCGTTAATTCCCGTTTTAGTGTGTATGTTTTGTAACTTTTTAATTTGTTGGTTTTGTTGTATTAACTCCTTGCTAAAAAGAACTGGCAAAAGCTTTAATGAAGCTTTGTGCTTTCATAAATAAATAGGCGCTTAGAACTACTTAATTTCGTTAAATAAGAACTACTTTCGTCGTTAATTATATTTCAAAATACTTAAGAAAGTAGGTGTTGCAGAAGTCAAATAGTAAAACATGAAATAAGGGTTGTCTTTATGAACGCGTCGTTGGCTGTTATCTTTCAAATCGTATCTAGCCTAATGATAACTTAAAAATTAGAAGTAACATGTCTGTCGAATTACGCCTTAAGGTTTAAACTAATTTCCTACTTATGTAATATACCATTATTTTTATTTTAAATAAAGAATCAGCTCTGATATAAAATTAAACAAACTTAAAACTGAGATCTACTTTCTGAAAAATAAAAGCGTGTCAAAGTGATGAGAACTCTTTCAGCGTTTCCTCGCTAAGTTGATAAATAGCTATTCTAAGCCTTTGAGTGAGGAACGAGCCAGTATTTAAGTTTCCGAAATTAAAATTCATGTTGATCCTAAAAAAAAAAACAATGTGTTAATCGATTATGGGTCTGAAAGTTTCGGACTACAACGGGACATTATTAATCTTAGTTCTAGTGTCTTTCTTTAAGGATTCAATTTGGCGATAGTGTATTTTTTTATTTTATATGTGTAGGTAAATTGACAGAGCTACCTTACCTTGTTTACTCAAGATCAAATCAGAATTTTGAAATTTTGAGTACGAGCTTTTGTATTATTATTTTTACAATTTAATGTATGATAATTAGTTAGCGCACTAAAAATTTATGACCAAATAGGTACAAAGCCTCATGCAGTAACCGTACTTGTCTTGTGAGAGAGACATGTCCATCACTAGGCTGTTAAATGCTTTATAAAATAAATATTGACAAAAAACGAAAAACCATTTTTTTTTAAATTGAAAAAAAAAAGTTTACTAAAATATTACTCAGATAAGTTCGAAATCAGTGCCAGTCATGGAGAAGTTTTGTAAAAGTTTTCTTTCGTACTGACTCCAAAAATAACTGATGAGGTAACATACCTCATCAGTTATATTAAATATATACAATTTTTTTTCTTTTTAGTGTTTTTAATTTTTATAAAACTTTATTTTATATTATTATTTAAAGTATTTAGTCCTTAACAATAAATAATAATTTGAGTCCAATTAAGAACTCCTCTTTTTTGAAGTCGTTTAAAAAGAATTAAATATAATAATGGACGGTCCAGTTGAGAGTAAGCCCGCTTTATTCTTTATATAATATATTTATAAATTTTGAAATTGGTCTTTCATTGACAGAAACATCGTAACACACAGAACACATAAAATATAAATATTTATACAGCCGAACATATCTTCCTTTTTGGAAGGCGCTTAAAAAGTTTGAACCCAAATCTGAAGACTGCTAATAACTAAGATTTGCTGTTCCATCAAAGTAAGTAAATATAGCGTTGTTAAAACAGCTGGCAAACTCAAGTTTATAATACCAAATCGGTATCTAATCAGAGGCAGGAGTTCCCAACAGGAGTTTGTCCGCGTGATGGATGGCCGAGGGAGTGCGGTTGACGCGAGTCGGTCCTGTCCAAACTTTAGTATAGGTACCTAACTTATAGCCGCTGGGAAAAACATTATTGTACCAACAATTTGATTATAATCCTAAATATGCTTTGATTAGCTAAAGCTTGTTGTAATACGAATGACTTCTGAGTATTAAAAAAGTATTTACTCAGAAACTAAATCATTTTTACTTACATTGACTCGTAGAAGTCGACTTCTTAATTTTTAGATTATAACATCTGCATTTACTTTTATTAAAAGAAATAATAAAAGTGGATACAATTGATTTTTAGGGCGACTGTACATCGTTAATTCTTTTATTTAAATTTTGACAACTAACATAAATCAGCAATATAACTTATTTCTAATGTACGAGTACTTACCTATAACTACATACTTTTGCACCAAAATAAAAATTATAACTTTATTTTAATAAAGTTAAAAAGTTACAAAAAATTTCAACAGTAGCAACTACAACGTACAGTGGTTAATCAATTTATAGTTTTATACATTTTGTTAAGCTTCCTTTCCACAAGAGTAAAAATTTTGCAAATCCTGAAGTCAAACCTTTTTTTAACTGACCATACCCACCCACTTCACAGAATGTGTCGTTCCAACACGCCACACGGATAATTACAACACAAAATATAGAACAAACGACAATCGCTGTAATTAATTGGCGGTCGTAACGTCGACTTCATTCTTTCCCGATTATCATTTGTTTTATCCGGGACGGCGGGGTCCGGAAAAATACATTACGGGAGCCTCCGACATTTGTCTTCGTCGCCTCCGGAGCTGGCATTAATTAATATGGAATACCCTTTGGGCTTCCCTGTTTACCGTTCTTTAACTTATGTCTTTATTCCGATTTTCGAACCTTTCGGTCGGAATTGGCGGAGAGTTGGAATGATTAATAATGATTAATTAAGTTGGATGTATATCTAACATCCAATTAGATGGCTACAATTAACTAGCTTTTATTATCTTCTAATTGTTTTTTTTGCTGACATCTTTTGAGGACATTAATAGTTTTTGTTTTTATTTTTAATAAATTTACAAAAAAGCATTGTATTTAACATCTCGATAGTAAGTATTGTTGTATGACCTTGACTTTATTTGATGCAACTCATTTAAATAAGTATAGAACATCTAGGTCGACTAGTAATAATAATTGCGCAATCGCAATCAGATGCGATTGTTGCTAAATCTTGCCAACCCACAAATGTACCTTACATACACACACTACTGATATGGAGACGCATCTTACACCACCTACATTAATATAATTATGCTTGTTTGATTTTGAAAAACTCAGAGAAAATAATTTTACTCTGATTTCATTATTAAAATATTTAAAAAAACACGCAGGGGATAATGCCTCTGCTAGCAAAGGAACTATTCTTATTATGAAATTATTGGTAAAGGTATAATTATAAATACGAATGTCTGGTCTAAGTGGTTCGCACTCCGGATAATATTCGAATCCCAAGCCGGCACGAGCACTTGTACTACCTACGTCGTGGATGTTTAAAAACGTATGTTTATCTGTTTCGAAGTCGCCATAGTACAAGCTTTGCTTTGAAAGTTAAACTGATTGTGGATTTTTTAAAATTATTTATGTTATTATTAATAAAAAATAATATTCAAAAATATTATTTATCTCGACAATTTTGGTATACCATCTGATAGCTGATTCTTCACAAGAACAAAGTGTTAAACCATCAAAGTTTTATTTTATCTGAATCATATCTTGCAATCGGATTCCATGAAAGTCTGTTGCGCTACATTATAGAGCAGCTTTGGTCTAGTAGAGTGATCACTGAATCACTCATTGTCCTGTATTGAATACAGCCGGTGCATGCTCAGTGCGCGTCTGTAGAGACAAGTCGGTGTTTGCTAGCTACCGTCAACGAGAACCAACATAACATTGTGAAACATAACACAGACTCTAGCTAGGTAGGTAGGTATTACTTAGATTTAGAAAATCAAGGTGACTTGCATTTTATGTTCCGATAGGATCGTTATCCCATTGTGACGACCTCCGTAACCAAGAGGCGAGCATACCGGACTTGGTTTCGCTATCTCTGAGGTCCCTGGTTCGATTCCCGGTCAGTCAATGTAGGAATAATAACTTTTCTATATTATCTCGGGTCTGGGTGTTGTGGTACCGTCGTTGTTTCTGATTTCTGTAACACAAGTGCTTTGGCTACTTACCATAGGATCAGAGCGATGTATGTGAAGTTGTACAAATTATTATTATATTTAATATTTTATGTTTGATCGATTATTGTTAAGCAGAATATATAAAATTAGTTAATAAGGGCGTGGCTCTTTTTCAGTGCACCGCATCGAGTTCTTATTAATTTCAGATAAAATGATATAAGGAAATTTGTTTTGAGTGCTCTTTCATTAAAATGAGCCTACGTTTTGTTACTTCTCAACATTCGATACAATCATCTGTTCGCATTCTTAGACTTAAACTTAGGTACCTGATGACGCATCCGCCATGTTACAGACCAGACCTCGCAACGATCTATTTTGATTTATGTCCTAAAATTAAGAACAGACTTAGATGCACACGTTTTACGAGCCCTGAATGGGCAGTGAATGCGGTCTACAAACCCATTGAAGAGGTTCCTAGACAGATGAAAGTCTTCCTGAGCAAGACTGCTTTTTACAATTGTTCCAGCGAATGCAAAAATTTATAAATTATGAGAAACAATAAATGTATTAAAAGTCTAATTTCTGTTTTTTTTTTTATCAGAATCCAGACACTTAGCATGACTTATAAGTAGATGGTATGTATTTCGAAGGAGTGAGTAGAACTTTCATGAATAGATGTATAATAATATGAAAAATGTCGTCAATAATAAACTCCTTTGGAGTGGTCTGAGGAGGCATTTTTTATTATTTAAAAATTAAATATTATGATATACATTGCAGGTTTCACGTTATTTGAACCTATTACTGATTGTTGTTCTAAAATGTAGCCAAGCTAAAGTGGCTGTGGGCCGGCCACATCTGTCGCAGAACCGATGAACTGGTTTTTGAGTGGTGTGTGTGTGCATGTGAAGTTTTATTTAAAATAATTTAAAAGTTTCGGAGTGATGCGCACCCAGTTACTACAAGAACTACTGTATAACAGAAAAGTAAGCCGTTTCACAACTGTCACGCCTGTTACGCCTATGTGACGTTAGCGAAACGGCCAAGCTACATATTTGACTAAGTGTAGAGTTTGTGGAGATAGGGCGTGTAGAGTTAGAACCTTGGCTCTACATGAGGTTTGATAACTTTTTGACATTGTGTGCCATATGGTCTCGTCTTGGCAACATTTTACATCAAAATGATTTTGGTGGGATAATTTTGACTTCAGTATCGATTATAGAGTACGATTCAAAAGTTATTTTTTTCAATTTCTATAATATTCAGAATAAGATATGTTATAGTTATATTATAAGCAGTGATTGGAATAGGTAGATTGATTTGATGTACTTTGGTATTGCTAGCATAATATGGATATGCCTTTTTTTCAAAAACTGATACTAAGAAATGCCGAAATCCCGGAGGCATGTCCTTATTAACATCAATGTTTGAGATCATTGACCCCAAATCAATCTACCTATTCCGATCACTGATTATAAGTATAGATTACTAGCATTAACTATTTTTCGTCAATGTTTATTAAAAAATTTGTTAACCTCAATCCATACAGTTATGAGATACATCGCTTTGTCTTTAAATCCATTGCAATGTCTGTCCGCTGCACTACATAAGCAGCTTTGGTTGGGTCGAGTGATCACTGAATGCGCATTGTCCAGCACTGAATGCGTCCGATGCTCACTCTGCGTCTGTGGGGACAAGTCGGTGTTCGCTAGCCACCGATTATTGTCACGATGCGTGTAAGGATTAATGTGTATTGAATTATTGGGCTAGGAGTAGGTATGACGAAAGGAGAATAAAATTTGACCAAGAATTTGATAATGTGTCACCATATCGAGACATATCAAATTTGACAATATTTAAAATTGTATAATTTGATTGATGAATCGTTGTGTGAAGTTATTTCGAGTTATTACTTGAAACTGTATGTTAAGATGTTTGTTACTTAATCACGCTTTAACGGATGAATGAAAGTTTGGCACATTAGATGAATAATTTTTATCCCGTTTTCAATTCTGATGACTCTGATTCAAATAATTTCTGGCATATTGTTTGTCAAACACGTATTTGTGATTTATATGCGTATCAGGATGATCGCCTAATACTTCAACTATGTATTTTTGGTCTGGATACACTATACAGTGATAAGATAAATTATTCTCATTTCAGAAAATTTTGTTTAGGAATATATTTCTATATTATTTCTAGAATATAATAATAAAACTTAAAAAAAAACACATAAAGCGGTCGAATTTTTCAAGTGTCATTGGTACTATTATTTTAATTTCTGGTAATAATGATGATGAAGTCGGAAAATTGGAAAGTCCCCCAGTGACTTCCAGATTGATTTCTGACTTATTTTTTGTCAAGAATTGTGATTTATTTGTATTATAATGATCCCTTATAACTTCAACTATGTGTTCCTCGGTCTGTATAGTACACTTTAAACTTTAAAAAAATACAATTATCACCGCCTAAAACTAACTATGGAAAGAAGACTGTAATGTTTGGGGGAGCACAACTATTCATTATGCTACCAAACGCCATTAAAGAGTGTGAAAGCATAAATGTATTTAAAAATAAGCTAAAACTATATTTAGAGTCGAGTACCGGCTAATTGTTTTTTAAACTATAATAAATTCAATATCTCATTGTAAATGAAATGTAATTTCGTATGAAAATAAAGATATTTAAGCTAAGCTAAATGATTTTTTAAAACTAATTTCTAAATTCTTTAATAAAACTTTTCAAAATCTGTAACTTGGTAACAAAAAGAAATCTAAAATGTTAGTACTCAAATTAAAATAGTTACGAAAATAGATAGCTGCTCGTAGAACAAGTTCAGTTTGCAATGAAACCCATTAATCATCATGGATTATTATGTAGTTGTAAAGAGCTCACATAATATATGAGCGTTACTGAAAGTTTGGCACTTTGTACAGCAATATCAACAGTGGGCGCTTACCGCACCGCTTGTTCACATCACAAACAAAACAGCCAGGATTGTATACACATGTACCTACTAAAAAAAGGATGTATCAGTAAACGCCATTATCTACTTTATTAAAAAAACGACCTACTGCGAGTCGAACTCACGCACTTAGGGTACTAACTTGAAGGTATGAAAATAGTTCTTCCATAACGGTAATCGAGCCCCAAATTTTAGCGACGATTTCGAGTTTGTTAAAAAAAAACATGGAATTTAATAAAACACGGTTTTCGGAGTTTTACTTTTACCTACTTGTGCTAGGTATATTATAAGACATTGCTTCTTACCAAATTTAATGATTCTTGGTCAACAAAAAGTATCAACCCTTGCAAGTATAAAAATGCTTCATTAACGGTATCTTTTGATTGCGTTGACATAGAAGTTTGATTAATTTCTAAGCTTCAAAATAATGTAGATCTGAGTATTTGATATTAATTTCAACTTGACATCAACACGCGTTTTTTGGTAACAGACAGACGGACGGACAACGAAGTTCCTTTTTAACCGACAAAAAAACGGAAGAGGTTCTCAAGTCGAAGCGTTCAACTTTTTACAGAATAGTCCGCTTTTCATAATTCTATTTTTATTGAACAGGGTATACCTCGAAATTGGTCCCTTAAAAATTTAGAAAAAAAAAAGTATCCTAAGGGTGGGAAAATAGGGGTAATTTATTGTTAAATCACAAACTTCAATGCTAAGTTGTGTATTACAAATAAGCATGTAGTAATTAGAAGATTATAACTAATATATAAAATAAAAACTTTTTATCAAAAAAATTAAAACGCCGGAAAATCTGAAAAGCAAAACATAATAAACCTTTTTTACTTAACCATAATAACTAAGTTCTTAAACAAATATAAGTATTCCTAAGTAATTTTGAGTCGGCAAATGCAGATGACATCGAAGTGTAGACTAGAAATGGGCTAATGAAGCGCTTCCTTATCGAGATTGATTGGCTTTTCTCTTTTCGCGACTACTTTGGAGAGCGCTGTACCATAGATTAAATAAGTTACGTTGATCAAGTTAGCCCAAGTATTTATATTGGTATCATAAATTTATAAGAAGTGAGAACGGCACGCCTTACGGTGAGAGAATAATTAATGAGTCCATGGTATATTGTGAATTTATAATTTGCGGAAGGATAAGCCGGCATCTAAATCATCGCGCTTCTTTTCTTTTTATTATCATAACGTTCAGTTAAAATTAAAAACCTTTGTCTTAATCACACTGTTGATTTCAAAGTCCAATCAGTATTTGATTTATATTTTAACTCTTCCCCAAAAATAAATGTAATGTACTTAAATTGTGACTTAAAGATAAAGTACATAAATTGGTATTTTAGGTGAAATCCTCATGGTGTTTGTATTTAAATAGTATTGTCTATAAATGCATTAAACATGGTTCAAAGATGTTAAATTGTACAACATGTTTTGCTAGTCTAATACAGAATGCAAATTTTTAAAACAAGAATACGTATGATTTAGATTTTTTAACAAATTGGTAAAAAGTAAAATCAAAATCAAATTAAATGTCCAAGTCTATTTACATGTACATTTTCATGAATCGAAATCAAACCAAAAAATTACTGACACTAACTAAAGAATCTTTTGTCAATTAGCCATAAAATAACGAAATGTGTTGGGTCTAAAATAATTAAGACCTAAATTTAAGTACTATGACACATAATAAAGCATCTTAAGCTTTAATACTTTAATACGTATTACCTTAAGCACAAGTCTGTGTGGATTTGATTTGAATTGTATTATATTTAATTTTTGCATGCTTGTTTTATTTCCACTGTAGGCTAAAACAAGAACTGAAAATTATTTATGTCTTAAAAACATGAATAAATAAAGACTTTCTCAAACTAAATCCCACAGTAAGAGAGGCGTCACCAAAAAGCGGCCATAAAAAAACGTTAACAAGATTATCGTTTAAGATATAATATCGTGTTTAATATTCTTATTCGAACCAAGCAAATTGAACGTGTGATTAAAGAGTATAATTTCTCTCTTATCAGTCTAGGGGCGGTTGAATTACACAAGCTGGCTGTTATCAAAGTGATACTTACTAAAGGCGTTTTACAAAAAAAGGACAAGAACTAGATTTGCTAAAATAAAGATATTATTAACATGTTTATTCTTAATTGCCTTTGAGAAGAGTGAAGAAGGAGTAAGCCGTTTTTCAAATTTGAAAATAGAGCCCAAGATTCAAGTAAGGTATTAAAACGAAACAGAAAAAGAATGCAATTTGTTGTGTTTCTGGTACTGTAAACATACGTTAACTTACAAAGTTTTCACAAAATGACAAAGTACTTATCCGCATTTTCTATGGAGGTTGGTTTTTTAATCCGAGTAAATTATAACCAGGATGAAATGGTACTCTTTTAAAAACTACAAAATATGACACCTGAAACTACAGAAATATTAAATTTAAACACCTGTTTCAAAGAAAAAAATATGTTTTGAAGCGCTAGTAGCAAATTTTGATAAGTTTATAACTGGCAGCAAAAATATACATATATTTTTTGTCTGTTTTGTCAACTGTCTGACGTTATTGACATTGCTGACATCTGTCAGACTACCAAATTCTTTCTGTAAATGTCAATTTTGACAGTCCACATGTGACTTCTGAGATAGTGCCATTCATGGTGCCATTGACATCCTACAGTAGTTGTAGTAATGTTTGTCTATGATGGAAAAGGTAGTGGCACTGAGCTATATGGCCAGATTTTAAGTATTTCCTATTTAAGTCAAGAATTGAAAGGCAAGAAAGCCATTTCTTCTACAATTGTGCAATAGTTACTAACAAATATTAACCTTTTTTTACGTTAAAATAGTTTACGTAGAATTGCTCTTTTAGGGATAAAAAAGTTGAACAAAAAAGTTTTCTCGATATCAGAGATCTTTAAAAGTATTTGATTTAGTTGTGGGTAAATGTTACTTTTTGGTTGCGCTAACTAAATATGTATAACATTATAGTGGTTAAAAATATTGACAAATAAAAAGGCGTTTTCGAACAACTCCTTTCTTCGACCAATTTTTTAACTTAAAATTGGAAGATAAAAATCAATGCAACCAATTTATTTCTGCAATATTTCTAAATTAAGCTTTTTTACACGTCCTAGTTATTTTTTACACTATCACTGCTTCGGGACAATATTGTGGGATAGCGCCATAAAAAAGCAGTGTCAGAAACTCGGTCACCAATAGGCAGCATCTTTTAATATCAGTATGTTTTAAAGTGATGTTAATTATAAATTATCAATTTTTTTAACAGAAGTATCAGACCTACATGATTACTTAAATCATCATCATCATTTCAACCATGGATGTCCACTGCTGAATACAGGCCTCCCCCAATGATTTTCATCGAGGGGGATTGCTCGCCACTCTTGGCAGGCGGGTTGGCGAGCGCAGATTTTTATAACATTTCGCACCCAAACGCTGCTGCCCGTATCGTGCTACAGGAATTAGTCGCTTCTTACGACACCTGACACTTCCTGTTGGCGGTGTGGAAGTATATTCTTTGCGGTCGTCCCCACATGGCATTGTACTATTTGATTAGCTTCCTCAAAATAGCTAAAATGAACGCGCTTGAATAAAATCTAAACACACGAGCGAAACAATAATCTGACAAAAAAGCAGTACCTAATCTAGGAGGAAAATTAGCCACACTAACATACAAAGTGGAACAACAATAATATTATCCCCTAAAAACAGCTTTTAAACACTGTTTCAGAGTAATTATAAGCGTAGATAAAACTCAACGAGAACCTGTCTTTAACCATTAATCTTTTGCTCCAGAAATTGAAAATCAAGGATGGCAGGTTGTAAAAAAAGAAAACGTTTTTCACGACGAATTAATTAGCAAGACGGTCGGGCTGTATTTTTGATTTTTATAAGACGTTATGCTTGGAGTTTGGTATTTTGACTCTTTTAGTATTTAGCAGTAGTTAATGAACTATTAACTTTTGTGATAATAAAACAAACTAATCCTAAAAAACATTTGCTATAAAAATATAGTGTTTTCACAATCACATTAATTATTTTATCTAGCCCCAAACTATGCAAAGCTTGTACTATGGTAACTTAGTAACGGATAAACATACTAAAATTCTTTTTTTTTTTAAAGTATCCATGATTTAATTATTAGGTACAAACGCTTGTAACCATTTGTCCCTTTCGAGATTCGAACCCGTGACCTCATCGACGGTCGTCATTTTAAAACGAAAGATATAAAAAATCTGTATCTACAATAATTGTTTTAATCTCAGAAAAAAATCTAAGTGCACGTTCACATAGCCGTTCGTTTTAGTTTTGTCGTATAAGTTTTCAATTGGCGATGGCCTATGTAGTTCTATGAGCGAGTTCGCACACTTAACAGTCTTCCTGATCCAGTAAAAAGTGCGGATCCGATAATACACAGCAGTGCCTTTTACTGATCCGTTTTATCGTATATCTACGTTTTTATTGGGCGATGAGGTGGATGAGGTAGATGAGGATGAGGTAGTTGTATGAACGAGTTGACACATACAAAGTTATTAAGATACTGATCCATTTTATCGGGTCGAAGCTGCATGGCGCGAGGTTTGGCTTTCTCCGACGCAGACGCAGACGACGATGCAGCGATGGTACTAATACAATACGTGAACGAACATTATGTACCTATTGATAACACCTGTGTAACATTATAGAATGCAATATATATATTAAATTGAATTATTGTAGAAATCCTTGTCCTTGTTCGTTTTTAGGGTTCCGTACTCCATAAGAAAAAAACGAAACCCATATAGGATCACTTTGTTGTCCGTCTGTCTGTCATGTCTCCGTATGTGTGTCAAGACCCTTTATAGAACGCTACTAGCTAGTCCCTCAAATATACAGTCCCTTAAAGCTGTCAAATCAAACTTCTAAGTTAACGTAAAAAAAAGATACGGCAGTTTATAAAAACGTATATTTCGACACTCTTAATTAAATAAAAAAATCCGTTGACCTAGAACTATGAAATTTGGAAAGTAATATTGTCTTATACTACAAGTGCCTACAGGGAATAATCTGAAAACTATACAATTGTAATAAAAAATTGTAATTAATTTGTAGTTAAACTGCGAGACTCCTTTCCTAAACTATTTATAAATGTACCTACAAAATTGTGCGGAATCCCCGGTGGGCGAGTCCGACTCACTTATCCGGAACCTTTGTGCACGGCGCTCTGATAATTAAAAATTGGTTGGACAGAGACAAGAGGCAACAGTACCGAATACTATACCAACATACCTAAACTTGTCAAAACCAACACAGAATAAGTAGTATCTATAAATAACACTTCATTTTTTTGTTCTCATGTACATCACTCTAAATTTGGTGGTTTTCATAACGCCTAACAAAAGCACGTTGAAAATTGTCATCAAAGATAGATTCAGTCCCATCAATATCACTCGTATATTAATGTGTAACGTTATCAATACTTGTTGCGGGCACGCACTCGTTCGTTCAAACCAGAAACCTTCTACAATTTGAACTCTACTCCATTAACATAAGGATAAAAATAAGCATCCTTTTTTAGATTAACCGAACGTTCATCAATCAGGCCCACTGAACTCGTTACCGAGTTCCGGACAAACGGAATGAGACCCGCTCAATACATTTGTAAAAACTTTTCAAATCATTCACTGTATTTGGCTGAAAGGCCGCTTTGAAACTATTTTTATTTGTTATGTACATGTAAAACACCGTTATTATATTAATTTTATTAAAAATATACACTTACTGTAAACAAGTTATCAACGCCATTAACGTAAAGTTTTTAAGTAGGTCCATTAAGTCAATGATTCCTAAATGGTTACACGAATTGATTGTGTAAAAAATTTAAGAGACAAATGGGCTAGTTTCCTGGTTCAAAAAATATTATTCTATTTAGTCCGTCAGTTAGATTATCAAAAAACTGAAGCCATATTTTGTCTTTTGTCAATCAAACAAAAAAATACGAAGATAAAGCCCATCAAAGTTTAGGAATAGGAGCACGTGACGTCACGCCTTGCTAAAAGTGTCGCACGGCGTGACGTTACGCGGAACTTTAATGGGCTATATTTTCATATTTTTTTGTTTGATTGAGAAAAGAAAAAATATGTGTCCAATATTTTCTGTTAATCCAACTGATGGACTAATTAGATTTTTTTAGGAAACTAGCCTACTATTTATTGTCAAAGTTGTGAGTACCTACTAACTATGGTCACCGAGCAAGTGCTAGTGCCAGCCACCTTTTACAGTAAGCGCTAGTCTTAACCTCGTAACACAAGAATGTATTATTAACTTCAAGATCATGGTAATTTGGTGTGTATCTGGTGCGAAACTATTGTCTATATTATTTTCATGTTCACCTTCAATCGCACGCTCTCACCTCATCTTTCCTACACCTTAGGTGACTAGATCTTCGACGCACATTATTTTAACACATGCGTCATGCGCATCAAATCTATCTCAACAATCATGTGTTACAAATGACCAGCAGAGATATTTCGGCTTTGACCCAGAATATCCAGATGAATAGCCATAATCACACACGATAAAATGTTTTGTTCAGACAGCAAGGTAAATCACTAAACCAAATCTCCTAAATTCCTTACAGAAAACACGGTATTTCGGTTAGACTAATCTAACCCGATGATTTGCGAGATTCTGCCACAACTACACAACAAATAATACAGAACAAAAGCAGGTTTAATAGAAATTGGAAACAGGAAGTTAATCAGGGCTTGCGACAGACGACAACTAAGACGTAGTTACTAAAAAACCGCCAATCCAGTTTCAATTTATTCTATGTAATAATGTACTGACGTCGCGGCGTCGTTTAGCTTTTCTCTTGTACTTACGTATATGACGTTTCCTGCATCATTAATATTTACATCTTTACAAATATGATGATCAGTAATATGGTAATATTAAAAATGCCTTCCAATACAATTGATAGTTCAAAACTATTGAGATAGTATCGATAACGTAGTAACCAGGTTTAGTTCTTTATTTATTGACGAACAATCAAAAGAAGATTATCGATTGACACCACAATAATAAACTCCTCAAACAAAAGACCATCAATGACCAATCGTTTTTATAATAAAGAAATTAAAATAATATTTGGACAGAAACCAAATGGTATCACAATTATCGCTTGCACACAGATATAATCGTTCAGGGTCTGATTTATTACTACTTTATTTACGCTATGTCATTATTATATATATCTTTGTGCTTATAGTTAGTTAAACGATCAACATAATTTGGCAAATTAAATGGCCAAGCCGTTCTATTTACTTTGTGCTCTAGACGAAGCAAAATTAAATAGGTCAGGCCGCGCGATCCAACAAATCCCACAACTAGACAGTCTTAGCGCTAACCTTCTGTTGCTTTCAATTGGATTAGCGCTGTTTATCAACGGAGTTGTGTCTGCTGTATAAAGCGTCTGTTTATTTTATCCTATAGATTAGCATCTAGAATTATTCAATTAAGACTGAACTGACTAGTATGACCTACTACCCTAATGTCTAAGGTATTATAAAATTCAAGTCTATCTTGATGACAAGAATGTATGGTCAGTCCAGCTTGCACTAAACTGATGTTTATTTGATTTATATTTTTATGTGGCAGCTAGTGGTGACTGAGTTTGTTCCGGCGTTTCTTCTCAGCACTCGCCAGATTGTCTGTGTCTTATCTTGAAGCGTTAGTAAGGCCCACAAATTAAGGAGATATGTTCTGGCCCCATATGGGCCAGTAATGTTATTATTGACGTTCATAAGTTGCAATTTTCTGTCCTAAATTGAATAAAGGATTTATGACTTTTGACTTTATATTTTTATTTAATCGCCGATATATCTACACTGGAGTATGGCCCAACCACCTCATAGTTGAGGTGAGGCCTGTGCCCTGCAGTGAGATATATAAAGGCATACATTACTTTACTTTATATTTATACTGTTGCACCATGGTCACAGAAGAACATTTCTAGCAGAAAATGTATAATCCTGACTTGATTTGTCTAATTTTAGTGACATTTGTGAATGGTTGGTAAAGTCCTGCCTGAGTTAACTGCATTATGCGTCATCATATTTATGAAATACAAAAACCTCACAATACTTTTGTAGGCTTCTGTTTACACGTCTTCTAGATGTAACAATGTAACATCCCATTACTTTTGTTCTATTCGAGTTTTATTTATTAGTTAACACGGCCAATCAGCCTACTTCCTGATCCGAACTATTCCACAAGCCACACAAACTGACCGGGCGAATAATTTATCGAACTTCCGAAGTTTGCAGATGCCTCCTTATATCCTTACGCAACCAATCGAAAAGGGAACAAACTTTATCCGGACTCGTTTTTTCAGTTCAAGGACTTTGGTTGAACTCCCAATGAATATTTTGTTTTTTAGCACACTTATTTTTTTAACGTTGCATAACATAATTTGTTGTGAGCGTAATTGCAACATTTCAACGTTATAATTATGAAGTGTTTTTAGTGTCTTAATATAATCATAATTTAATTATTTTGCAGTTTATCTTAATTTTAAAAAATACTTACATATTTAAAAACAAAAATGATTTTATTTTCTATCCTTGGCATTGCACCACTTTGCCAAATACTGGGAGCACATCTTATATAAAAGACGTTGTTTCTTAGAAATTGTTAGCGCAACGAAATCCGCTTTGCAACTCATCTATCATTCAGGATTTTGCATCACCTGCTTTTGCATAATATATTATTGTAATACCTATATATATTTCACTAAATATTACTAAGCATAATTAAATAACATAATCAATATCAACCATATGTTATTGTTGTTATGGGCTAAAAGTTCTATTAATTAATTTTCTACAAATATTTACAAAATCGAAACATAATCTAACTTAAAAGCTAAACCTAAAAACTGACTAAAACCTGATTTTTACGCTATCATCCGTAAACGAACCGCTTCGATGCTTGCTAGGACACGGGAGAGCGCTAACAGCATCCTGTTGGTTATCAAAGACAGGTCATCGTGTTCTATCTTTAAACACTGGATTCATACTCATCGCCATGGATCCAGGAACCGGTTTTTTGACTGATACTAACATAGATTTTAAGTATATTGTAACTAACACAGCACTGTATGGATCGTGATGGTCTGAATTAAATGTTTTAAAAAAAAAAAAAAAAAAAAGAAAACAGAAAGTAAATTTTAAAAAATGAGATATTTAATAAAAATAACAAATGCAATATTTATTTCTTTGAGCAGTTAGAAACTCGTTTATCTTAGCTATAGAAGGTATAAAAAGGAAGATTAAACTGGTCTTTTAAATAAAAACCCTCATAAAGTTGTCGCTTCAACTTTCTTGTTAGTGGCACAGTCTAAATAGATTTTTTCTCTTTTTATTAAGTAAAGGAAAAAATCTGCCATACCTTGTTAAAACTTTCAAACAGTGAGGTTTTGTTGAAATTTATTTTCTCGTATTTTTACAAGAAATACACGTTGCAAGATAAATTTGTAATCATTCCTCGTGTACATAAAATTTTATATTTATTTAATTGTCTGAATGTCTCGATGAGTACTACTACTACTAACCCACCTAATGGAATACTAAGAATTCATCTACCTAGTAAAGAAAAGTTTTAATGTAACTTGATGTAACTAAGAACATAATTAATTAGTCTCTCAACTACCAACTAACCCATTTAATTAAGCGTTATTGTTAACTAACTAGCTTATTTATACACTCGTATCGCAGCACGTAGGCAGACTGAAACTTAGCACTTTGTTCCAAACTGTTTCATATTCAAGTAACTTGTAGCAAAGATACTAGTTTTATCTACGGTTGCGGCTGGAAGTACTTTCCGTGTTCAACTGTACTTATTCTGTTGGCAAATCGTGGAAGCGATCATGTGGCAATAAACTCTTATAGATTTGGCCCGAGGCAACTTTGACTTGGTAGTTGGCGTTGTTTGAGAGCAAAACGATGTTCCGATGTTACTAAGATGCGGATGTAAATGCTGTCGCCGAAAGGCTCTTAGCGTTTTAACTTTACTCAGATATTTAGCAAAGTGAACAGTTTTAGTTGGCTGATAATAAGATAATAATAGGACTTAACAGTTGAATGATTTAAATCGCGGAAGCAACGATGTTTTACAAATAGATGGCGTCTTGAAACGCGAGACAATACACGGATCTTCCAACATAAGTCAAAGTCGAAATATCTTTGGTACCTTTGTAAATCACAGTAATGTTATAGGCACATATTTTGCATTATTTAGGTTCTCAAAACTGTTTTATTCCATTTCAACATTTAATGTGCAGTTTTAATCTTAATCTTTTCTAAAATCTTCTGTTTTTCTTTTCTTTTTAGGAACATATTATTTCATGGATAATGGTCGTGCGTGATCAAGTGGAACAAATTTCTTTGTTTTATAAGAGTACTAGTGTTTTGTCATTGGCTTCTCAATTGCACACACTAGTAACAAACAGCATAACTAATTAGTGTGTGCAGTTTTCTGATTAGTCTCTCCCTCATTAAGAAGTAATACTTTGTCAGGCTTTACTTCTGCTGATCCTAGATTACGCTGATTGCTACTATCTAGACCTTAATGAAAAGTTTCTTGTTGAGCTTGAGCGCCTTCGATATTTTCGTATACATTGTTTTTAGTTGAAAGTATAACCACAATTCCAAGATTTGAGCTCGGCTTAACTGGCTTCTAATTTGTCTTTGTCTTAACCTCCATAGGCTCACTTTATAATACTCGTTTTTATTTGACCCGCGAATTCCACTTTATCTTTGGAAATCTTCACCCTTATCCATCAAGCAATCCCTTTCCATTTTCAAGGCTATGGTCAAGCATTTTTCCTATCGCGATAATTCTGTCTACAAGTTCCGTTTCGCATAGAAAGTTGTATTTTATTTTTGTTTATGTACGTATAAAGATACTCTTTATTTCACATCATACAAGTAAATTACAAATGATTTTTACAGAAAGACGTACAATTTAGGCGATCTTATCGCCAATAGCGATCTCTTGCAGACAATGTTTAAGTAGAGGACAAGCATTAGAGACTTTTACTGTCCTGTACTTTAACATACAAATAGTTTGTATACGTTTTTATTTATTTTATTTCTGTTTCCTCCTTTCAAACACTATTTTGCTGTCGAACCACGTTAACCAACTCTATTTCAACATAATTTCTTCTACCTAAATGTTGTCTAGAAAAGATTGCTTTTAGGGATAGGGCCGTCTCATTGTACAAAACTGTGCATTGTTTGTAATTATCTTAAATATTTTTTGTGCAATAAAGCGACTACCTATCTACATTAAAAAATACTTTACTTAAGGTTTTGTATAAACCCAGAAATCTTAGACTGAATGCACGAGTAGAGTAGAGTTGTAAAGTGTCCGTCAAGTTATAAATGTCTGACCAATATGACCGAGCAAATTGGATATTTTCTCAATGTGACCAGACATTTTGGACATTTGTTGTCACTAACGTCACATTCAATTCTATTGACAAACTATGAAAAAAAAACATTTGGCCACAAATATGTGCATTATTATAAGAGAGACAGGCTTTAGTAGTGATGATCTTTAAATAAACTAATTTCTAAAATCTTTCTGCCCGAACAAGCTAAAAAGTGTCGTATCGTGAGTTCGATCCAGATCCAATTACATGTTTTATTGTATGGTTTTATTGTCAAATACTTAACATTTAACTTACTTGAGTGGAATTCTTTTTTTTTAAATTTATATTTTTTTTTAAAAGTGACCATCGTGGAAATAAAAGTCCAATGTGACCAAGCATTTATCATAAACTAGCTGACCCAGCGAACTTTGTTCCGCCAATTCGTTTGACAGGTACGAACAGTTTGTATAGGAAAATAAAATAGTTGTTTTACTATACTATGTGTATTTTCTCACCTTTTAAACCTTCCCTGAACTTCCACAAATATTTCAAAATCAAAAATAGCCAAATCGGTCCAGCCATTCTCGAGTTTTAGCGAGACAAACGAACAGCATTTCATTTAAATATATATAGATAGATGACGGACTCTTAAAGCATATGACCGTCAATTTACAACTCTAGTAGAGACGCTTTTGACCTTTTGGTGCAGTCGCAGCCATTTGCTACCTCGCAGCTAGGACAGAATGAGGCCTGAGTGAATTTCAGCATATATATTATAATCAATAAATCCTAAAAGTTGTTACATTAAACGAGGCCCCACTTCAGCGGGTTTTCAGGGTAATAAAGGTGAACTTTTGAGCCTAAAAAAGATTTCTGAATTTAAAAGACTCCGTAAAAGATCTCACTGGAGTTCCAAATTATAATAAAAGAAGCTCGTCCCGCAATATGTGAGTGGGGTTCTTAACGTCGTCGTCAGCATAAAGATAATAGGAAAAAGTTAAATTATGTCGATGTGGCGTCTGTGGGATCCGGCGTCCGCGCCGCGGTAACTACGGATATAAAACTTGAATTTATGGCCGGAATTATTTCACTGTCTTCCCTAATTTTGCTGGTTCTCCGCTCTGTGTCCAGGTGCATGAATGTTAACTTTTTTAAATGGAATAACGCCGGTTAGCTAGACGTTCCGTCTGCACTCATTTTATTCGGTCCCAACTTGATTTTATGGGGACGAAGTTTAATTTACTCAAATCCTCACGTAGATGATTTTTATTTTCTTTTACTTTACGGACTTTTGTAATAGAGCAGGCATTGTACGACATTAAAATTGTAAGAATTTGTTTGCAATGCACTTTTTTGCGAAACAGACATGTAGACAGGTTTCAAACTCAATTACAAAAATTTCGCTGTCTATCTGTGTTTCATCCATTCGATCTTTACGGGGCTGTTGCTTGTAAACTGTGACATTTAGCCAATTGTCATTTTTACAGAACATAATTGCTATTATTGAAGCAAAAAACTTAACAAATTATACAAATAACAAACAAATTGGAAAAGGTCTATTTTTGTTTTGTTTTTTTCTATCGTCGTACAAAATGGTATTTGGTAACCACAATACATCCAAGTGTCAACTCTACAGTGAATCAATAAACAAAAACTGGATTAGTGTAAGTTAATAAGGATACGGAACCCTCGGTGCGCAACTATCATTTGCGCTCGGTGGTTTTTTAGGATTGCATTCTGACCGTTAAGGACTTCAGAAACGATGTAGCATGGTGTATCTAGTAAAAATAAAATCGAATAGCTTCATTTTATTCTAAATCATTATATAACCCAAAAATAAATATAATTATATATTATAAATATTATATTTGTATTTGTATTTAATATATCTAGTTTTTATAAAGTATTTACTTATGTGTATTAGTATGTAATTTTTATTCTAATTAGTTTTTTTTTTTAATCTAATTTATTTCTAATTTTTTCTTGTCAGTTACTTCATACTCCGCCACAAATTTCACTATCTGCATTACCTTAAGGTTGACTGGTAGAGAATGCTGTATAGCATTAAGTCCGCCAATTGTACCCACCTGTGCAATAAAGTTTAAATAAATAAATAACCCGTTTGTCCAAGAATCCTGGGCGTTTGCATCAGCCATTGACTGTGACTCCAGCCAGGATCAACGGAGAAGATTCAAGAAAAATCCTTTGATCCCTATTTTAACCCTCAATATTTACTTATAACATTTTCCCGTCCCCCAATTCCTTGACCACGCCTACGACCAAACTTGAACTTACCGGGAAAGTGGAAATTTCAATGGGAATAAAGCATTTTGTTTATAAGGAAGCGTTGGTGCGCAGCGGCCACGGGGGCGTAAGTAATAGAGAGGCCGAGTATTTGCTCCCGACCCGTCGCGCCTTTCACGAACTCCTTAACGCATGAAATTTACATCGGCAACAACCTTCCGATGTCTATTTTACAAGAATTCTGTTCGTTGGCGCTATTCTGAGTAAAAATATATTTTTGTAGATACATCCTTTTGTATCATGCTTATTAACTCAACAGATATTCTATCATTTACTGCTTGGCTACTTACTATTAATTACTCCGAGAATCACACCAATTATGTAGCTGCAAATAAAACAAAACTTGATGTAGCTAGATGACAAAAAGATATATTTAAATACAATAATGACATGAATCTGGTACAAATTTATGCTCAATTAAAATATCGAGAAATAGTAAAAAACTTATGTGTATTTTTGTGAGGATCGTGTCTTTACTAAACTTTATCAATACATATTGTTCAAGCTTATTTTACTGTATAGATCCAATAATACATGATTTATGAAGAAGAAATCATGTACCATTTCATTGAAAGCACGTAAGTAACTACCGATTACTTTATTTTATCTCGTAAAAAAATAAAATTACTTAGAAACTATTTAGGTAACTCATCGAACTCGTTTTTTTAGTGTGTTTTTTACTAATAAAAAATTACGCCTGTTTTACCTAACAAATTGCATAACCCAAAATGCTTTTACCCGTTAAGTCAATTTACCGTCAGTAAATCCTAACATGTGTTGGCTAATCCGCCGGCTATCAGGCGGTTTGTGGCCAGCCCGCGACGTTGACTGAGGACCTGGCCAGGATTACGCTATCGGACCCCGGCCCGACCGATTCGCCGTTATTAAGACAAATAGACACGCATTTTTAACACGAAAATACGGATCCGGGTGAATTGATAGCGGAGTGAATATGGATGGAAATTGCTGATGCTGAGGCAACAGTTCATGATGGGTTTTCTTACTTCCGCCGCATAGATTATTTATCATGACAGAGGCGTTACTAACTACCAATTATTTTGCATTAGCGTAATGAAAGAATACCTACATATAAAACAAAACTGTTTTGGTGCTACAGTTGCGTAGATATGCACATTTTTTAAAAGAATTGCAGTAAATTATACAATATCCCTCGAAGATTTAAGAATAAACAGAAACTTTTTAGGATTTTGCGAAATAACTAAATTACTGATGGTGCCTAAAACTTGGTTACTTGTGATTACCTTACTATTTAAACTAATTATGTATAGCTAAAAGATGACAAATTGTTCCTTTGTATTAGGTATAGGTTTTATAAAGTTTTATGACTGTTAAATTCACTTTCAAAAAATAATTAGTATCGCTTATTACTAAACTTTTACGTCGGGCAGGATTTGTCTTCAAACCCAAGACTACGTGCAGCCATACTGCAATATCGATTGTAGAATTACAAACCGTTAAGTATTTTACTTTTAGTTTACACTAAAAAAATTGTAGAAAAGTGTAATATAAGGAGGTAATTATAAATGTTTAATCAGGTATTAAGCTAGTTGGTGTAAATATATAATTTTTTTTTGTTTATTGTAAATATTTTGTTGTAATAATAAAAATAATCCTATCAAAATCCTCATTCCAACGCTTGTTACGGCGCTTGCACGATCGCACGGTTGTCGTTTCGGCTATATCATTTTCCTAATTTAGGTGGCGTTAAAATACCTAAACAAAAGTGACGTTTTCCCAACATTATATTTAGTGAGGGTTGAACAGCCACTTTTCAATCAGAAATTTTAATGGCACAGTCGGCTTCAAATATTAGAAATTTTTTTTGTATGTGCTGTTAGCCTTTGAACATATAGGTAATGTAAGTAAACTGTTTTTGTAATTATGGATTGATCATGAAACCTTGATTAAAACTAAACTTACACTTAGATTTTTTGTTTTTGGCAAGCGTAACCAGGGAATATAATATTAGTGTTTTTTTAAATGTAAATATGTACCGTAAAGAAATGCTTTACGGCCGTACAGAATACACTTCCCCACCGCAAACAGGAGGCGTGTCGTAAGAGGTGACTAATTCCTGTAGCACGAGAAGGGCAGCAGCGTCTACGTGCAAAATCTTAAAATTGCGCTCGCCAACCCGCTTCCCAAGCGAGGCGAGTATTGGCAATCCCCCCGATGATAGGTCATTGGGGGAGGTTTATGTTCAGCAGTTGTAGACGTCCTATGGCTGAAATAATGATGATGATGATTGAAATATTTGCAATCTAACACTTTTCTTTCTATCCTTAGATACCAATGTTAATGGTGAAATATGTTTTATTTAACCTTGCACTCCAATAACTTCATAAAATTTGCTAGATCATTAAAAGGCTAGTTTTAAAATATCAATACTTTATGCACAAGATATTTTTCGATCTAAGTGTAGGTACAACTTAAGCAGAAAGTTACCCAAGACACCCAAATGTACGTAATTTTTTGAACTTGTCTAAACGCCACTTTTTTGTATTTATTAGGGTAACAAAACGGAAAGGTAGACAAACTGGATATAGCCGTCGTTTCTGATTCAACAAAAAAAAATACTATGGATTTTCCTAATACTATTTCTGGATTCTAGACTCGACTGAACCATTTCCTTAAATTTTTCTCGTAATTTTTTGTAAACTATGAACTTACGTGTACCGCGGTAGTGCAAGCGAAAATGAATAGGAGTGCAATCTTCGCGGATCCTACTTTAGTTGGCAGGGTTGTTAGCTACTTGTGTAAATTAGCCGTGTATTCCTGACGTTATCCACACCCATCTCCGTTGAAAATGTCACCAATTGAGGCAGCTACGTGAAATTGAGTTGCCAATTGCGGTAATTAGCGATCAGAGGGCCTAGTGTGATGTAAATATAATCACTTCGCTTCGCTCTATCAGAAAGTAATACATATTAACGTTTACGTTTCTATCGCTTTGTACGAAGCGGCTATTTTGTGAAATTCACACCCCTCTGTCTGTGTTAGAAAATTTGGATAAATCTATAAATGTTTGACATTTTAGTTTAGTATTGAATGGAGGCCACGTACCGGCAAGCGCAGCGTAGGACGTCCACCTACAAGGTGGACAGACGACCTGGTAAAGGTTGCAGGAAGCCGCTGGATGCGGGCCGCTTCCAACCGGCCAATCTGGAAGTCACAGGGGGAGGCCATGTTTAGCAGTGGATGCCCTATGGCTGTAATGATGATGATAATTTTAAACAACTCAATACTAAACTCATCATTATCATAACAACAATTTATTTTACAGTGTCATATGATACCATATTCTTAGGTAGTTATCTAAACGATAAAAAACAATGCATTGGTTTTATGAGCTTGAGAATTTCAAATGCCTCTAAATTGTGTAATGAGCTCATGTTGAATACGACTTGTCATCGCTTATTTTAATGCCTTAAATTATAGGATGAAATAAAAAAACCTTGTCCTCCCAAGCTCCGGAACAAATTTTAAAAAGATCTGTTTACTGGTTTTGCTGTGATAGTTTAGCAGGCAAACAGATAGTTAGGTACTTTTGCATTTATAATATTACTGACTTTTTCCCGGCGACATCATCAGCGTCAATTTCAGAACTAAGTCAAAGAGGAATGTATAATTATCCCACGGAAACACAAAAACGGGATCAAAATATTTATTCTACTCAAGATTCATATATCTGTGTTTCAGTCCGATTAGCCGTTAAAGCATGATGAGTAAACAACATTAAAACATTTAAATTTTTTTTTTTTATAATTCAAACATTTTATCATCATCTGTTTGGAAGTCCACTGCTGGACATAAGCCTTTCCTATAGAACGCCACAGCAAACGACTCTGGGCCGTTTGATCTAGCAGCTGGCTGCTCACAACCTTAATTAAGTTGTCAGTCCACAAGGTGCGAGGCCAGCCCACGCTACGTCATTCAGTTCGTGGTTCGGCTAAGCTGTGGCCTGCCACTTTAGCTTTGTAATTTAGAAAGCTATGTCGATGATTTTATTTTTTCTACGGATGTCCTCATTTCGGATCTTTGCGGAGAAAAGCCAACCATAGTTTTCCCAGAGCACGTTGGGTGACTTTAAGCTAAGAGGTCAACAGACAAGGACTACGTTTCAGTTTCGTAATTCATCATACAATCCTATACATTAATAATTCAAGTATTAGTAAGATTAAGTAAGTATACATTTATTTCAACATCATCTGTAGCTTGTTAATTGCTCGAGTTAGGACACAAAGATGCGTATGCTCTCCCAAAATTGATGCCTACACTGACTTAACCCAATAACTTCGGCGGGGCAATATCGTGAACACGAAACAGTTTAGTCAGACAAAGGGAAGCCACTCATATTTGATAGTTTGTATAGAAACAGCTCGAGGCTGCAGTTTTTAACAATCTAATTTTAATAGATACACCATTTTGATTATAAGCTTCAAAACTGACAATATTTTGTTGTTTATTTTTTGATGAAGTGAACTCTGTAATAGATAATAGTAATCTTATAATCGTCAATAATTATGGTACTATGACATTGATGCTATGGTATGACATAAGATCTATGAAAATAAATAACAACTTGTAATTTTTAAACACACGCACAATTACTCGTTTTGAAAATCCCTAAAATTTTTCACAAAACCGTTCATTTTACACTGAAAAAATCCGTAACTAAGCGGTTGCCTTCACTTAGGCATAGGAGGATTAAGTACTGGTTTCGGACAGAGACCACACTTTCCGTTAAATCCTTAAATTCGTACATGTTTGGTAATCCCGGATAGGTCGCACATCGTCGACCCGACAGTGACGAAGTGTGGGTCGTAAGGTCGACCACATGGTGCACCCTCCGCGTAGAACCTTTTTAGCAAGTTATAAAGATCAAATTTGCCTAACCCTAGCAGGCGCCGGTGACCGAGTGAAGAAGATTATTCTATCAAGGCCGCACGTCGGTCAGAACGTTCCTACTCCTTTATTAAAGCAAAACACGATACTTTTCCGGAACAACGAAACTTCATTTGTTTTTGTACTCAGAAAAAGCTATATCAGCTGTAGTTCATTTAAATTTTCATTCTGCCCGGTTAGACTGTTTGAATATTTTAAAACAATTCAATAATATTTTGACATTGAAATCACTTCAAAACTATTCCATACAAGTTTATAGCGGGTTGTACCAATTTATTATATTGACGACCTCCGTAGCCGAGAGGCGAGCATACCGGACTTGGTGTCGCTATCTCTGAGGTCCTGGGTTCGATTCCCGATAGGAGAATATCTTTTCTATATTGTCTCGGGTCTGGGTGTTGTAGTACCATTATTGTTTCTGATTCCTGTAACACAAGTGCTTTAGCTACTTACTACTACCATAGGATCAGAGCAATGTATGTGATGTTGTCCAAAATTTATTTATTATTATCTATAAAAAAAAATCTACCATTAGATAACACATTCATTTTCTTATTTTTTTAAATCTTAAGTTTTTAAATATTAAGTTTCATGATTATATTTTATTCGAAACACCAACAGCATTGATATAAGCTATGAGAACAGCCTTATCATATAAATTTATAAGTTATAGTCCGTAATGAGACTTTTAACAAGTACCTATTGTTACTGACTGCAATAATACCTACTCCTTTTGAGTGTTAAATATATTTTAGGGGTTTTAAAATGAAAACTTACAATAAAATACTTAGGTAAAGTGCGTGCAATCGTAATGCCACTTTCAAAGACGTCTGAGCGTCTTAATTGATTTATTCTACGCGAATGATTTGACTTTATTGAGGATTCGAACAATTACTTTGCAAGTATTATTATAAGTCCTAAGCTTAGGTACTTATCTTTGTTTTACATAACTAACTCCTTAATCTTTTATCATTTTTAGTTTAAAAAGGCATTTCTTACTTCTTAAGCTGTCAGCTTTAGAAGAAATAAGAAATGCTTTTAGTTTTGTATTTGTCTGTTCAGAACAATGCAAACTTATCGTGGCCTCTCACCTCATAAGAAAGCTCAAGGTCGCACAGCATACTATGGAAAGGGCTAAAATCAGTATTTCTTTGCAAGATCGAATTAGAAATAAGGAGATCCGTAAACGAACAAAAGTCGCTGACATAGCCTAACGGATTAGCAAGCTGAAGTGGCAGTGGGCGGGGCACATAGCATGTAGAACTGACGACCGATGGGGTAGACAGGTTCTAGAATGAAGGCCACGTACCGGCAAGCGCATCGTATAGGACGTCCACCCATAAGGTGGACCGACGACCTGGTAAAGGTCGCAGGATTCCAACTGGTCAATGTGGAAGTCAATGGAGAAGTCTATGTTCAGTAGTGGTCGTCCTATGGCTGATGATGATGATGATAAAACTATACATAGGGCGGTTGCAGCGTGGCGTACAGACTTACGACCCACGGATGTGAGGCAAGACTCTGGTTCTTTGACCACTAAGCTTCGAATGCATCAGTAAATAAGTATGTGTAAGACAACACACCAATTGATGAATTTTGCATGTCTTTCACCATACCCACAGCCAATTCAATACGAGATAGTCATTTTTTAGGTATATTGACCGAACCCGGGGACGGACGGACGAGGATTGACTTTGCCGCGCTAGTACGCCAATCAAGTCTTTAATTAACCGTAGCTGTTATTGTCATTGAATTTCAAAACAGTTAAAAAATTTCTTCCCAAACCTATTCAACCCGCGCAAATCTACCTTGCTCAATAAGATTTAAAAATGAACTAATATAAGCTATCTACTGTCCGTCTAAAGCTCCGGCTGAAGACCCATTCGTTATGACACTACGAAAAAATAATAACAGATTACCGGAGTTTATGAAAAATGAATTTAATGATGTAATTAATTTTATTAAAAAAATAAAAACAGACTTCAAAAAACTAAAATGCTAAAAATAATCTTAACTAATCAGTTACTTTTGGAGTCGGTGCAAACGAAAACATAGAATCTCTCATCGACTGGCACTGACTCCAAAAGTAATTGATTAGGTACTTAAGTGTTAAGATTATTTTTAGCGTTTTCGTTTTTTGAAGTGGTTTTTTTTTGTAAAATACACTTATTTCATCTATTTTAGTGATAAATCCTAATCAAAACAAATCTTACGGGTGCAAACATAATTTAACTGCTGATCACCGATTTCATTTCTTATTTTTCCACCCTTAGGAGTGAAATTTTTTCCGCAAATTTTTATTATAGTATTTTTGAAGTATCAGCTATTCATTAAAAAAAGAATCATCAAAATCGATTCACATTTGGCAAAGATATTAGGTAAGATAGATACTAAAATCAGTTGGCGTGGTACGGAGTTCATGCAATGTTTGATGATTTTCGTATAGATCCCATCATCACAATATAACCAAATTTATATGGGACCATTTCGAAAGTATTACCTTTCAAACAAAAAATAAACTTTGAAATCGGTCAACGTAGTAACGAATGATCGCTGAACACTCATAAAAAAAAAAGTTCCGACGAATTGAGAACCTCCTCCTTTTTTGAAGTCGGTTAAAAATAGTACAATTAAAATGTATGGTAATAAAAAAAATATGATGATGATGATCTTTCCGACCGTTTTCGGCCATGGCGACCACTTCGACTCCTAATCGGACGGGCGCTGGTGCACCCGAAGATGGCTTATGTAGCCGATCTTCGCAGCGAACTCCCGTGCACAATGAGGGCACGTTAGTACGCCGTTTACATATTTATAGTTGATGGCGGCAGGAGGACGGGCCTTTAGCTCATCGCGCTTAGCGTCGAGGTCAGCTTTACGCTGCTCCTCCAACTCGCAGACTTGTCTCTTTACAATCCCACGCCATTCGGGGCGCTGTGCTGCCAAGGCTTCCCATTGAGAGGGCTCAATGTTGCATCTTTTCATGTGTCTCTTCTGAACATCTTTGTAACGGAGTTGTCCGCCATGCTTTCGCTTACCCTCCTCTAGTTCAGTATAGAAAATGCGCTTCGCCACTCTTTCCTCCGCCATACGTGACAAGTGACCGCACCACCGAAGTTGCCGACGCATTAAGTAGGCTTCAATGCCACCGACATTGGCTCGTCGCAGAACTTCGGTATTTCGTACTCGGTCGGACCATCTGATCCTCATGATGGTACGAAGGCATTTAAGGTGGAATCGATCCAAAGTGCGAATGAAGATACATAAATATTTAAATGTCATAAAAAATACTACTTATTTAATTATTATACAATATTTATTATGACTTTTTTATTGTGTTTTATCTCTTAACAATTTCTTAAATAAATTAATAAACTATGCATGATGTCATCCGCATCCGCGCATCCCAATACCTTATCGTTGTGCCCAACAGGGACTATCATGATCTGTTTAATGTACCTACAGATAGATAGATAATTTTTATTGTACACCATTCAAAGAAGTTACAATTTATAACACCTGTGTAACATTAGGGAACGCAATAAATATTTGAATTGAAAAACAAAAGCAAGCTACCACCACGAAATCTCAGATCGCTCATTTCATAATCCGCCTTCCACAAATTTATTATTTCACAATAACGACTTTCATAATTATACTTAGCGAGTTGTGGGTCCCAAATGTTTGTCAAAAATGTCTTACTCCGTAACTCTTGTTTAACTCTTAATTACTTTTGCTGGTAGTCCGCAAACATTCGTCTTGTACGCGATGTAGGCTTTCATTATTTACTCGTCCTCGGCCTGGTGATGTAACAGGTTGGAGGTTTATCGAATTGTTACTCGAATCAAAATGAGGCTCCAGCTTTAGGATGTAGTCCAATCTATACTATCTATAATTAATCTATACTAATATTATTATGCTGAAGAGTTTGTTTGGTTGGTTCGTTGAACTCAGGAACTACTGTTTTAAATTGAAAAGTTCTTGTTGTGATGGATAGTCCATTAATTGGGGAAGGTTTTAGGCTATATTACATCACACTATGACCAATAGAAGCGGAGCATCAATAAAAAATGTTGCAAAAGCGAGAAAAAATATTCATTTTGAGAGCTTCTGTTGCGTGCGCGGCATAAACGGTTAAAGTTACGCAAAAATCATGTATGAAGGTATTGTTTCCCTTTAAAAGTAAGTACTAAAAAATTTCTGTGACAACACGTCTATTTTTAAAGGTTGACTTACTATAACCTTTTTTATGGCAATTAAATTTGGTCTAAAATGGTTCATTAGGTATTTGGTGATTGATAAAGTGACAGATGGAACTACACGCAGGCGAAGCCGCGGGCAGAAGCTAGTCAAGTTAATCAGTTTAGAATCGCGATTTCCACGTTGGCCCCATGTTTTTTTCTGTACTAATATACACATTCACCTTCTTAAATTGGCATTTTTTTTGTAGTAACCCTGTATACGTATTAGAGCAACTTAGCAAATTACATTACTGCTTTGTGTGCAATATTTTATTTTATTAAATAGGTACGCCAACAGCAAGACACTTGTGACAATCACAGTACAAATCAAATAGCAATATTTCTCTATCCGGGAATCCACAGAGGTCCTGATGGATGCGCCACAAAGCCTTTCTGTAACAAACCAAAACCCATGCATGTGGAGCCGCGGACAAAAGGATAGTTTTTAATAGAAAAATGTGCCCGTTAAAACTAATGACGCAACAAAGGCAGTTATATAGCAAGCATGTAATGTAAATTACTTAAAAGATCCTATTTTAAATTCTACTGATCTATCAAAGATAACATTGTAACTAGATATTCTTTACATCAATGTTGGTTCTATGCCTTTAAAAAATATGCGTATAATTTTTAAGTGTTTCTATACAATTTTAATCGGCTGTTTGGTAATTTTGTTTGTCGTACAAAGTCGTGTTGTAGATACAAAATATGTGGTTACAGGGTTATCTTTGAGTTACGGGGCACCCTGTATAATTACAATAAATTTTGCTAAGAACATAAAAATCATATAAAATTGTTAAATTCTCCCATATACAGGGTTACATTGCAACGGGGTGCCAAATCTTTAGGATTGGCTCAGAATCAGTAACCTAATCGAACAATGCAAAGAAGAAAAATTTTTTTTTCACATCACGTTATTCCTATCCGCCGGTAAAAATTGTACGCGTGGATAATTTACATCATTCATGAAAAAATAGCACCGTATGTGCACTGCGTAAGGCCCTTGTTGGCTCGCCGTACCTACGCCTCTGATGAAAGACGGCTTTCGTAGTTTCTCTGTTGAGTTTATTTTCGGATATTTTAAAATATATTTTTTTTCATAACATATCGTATGTTTATGCAATAGAAATAATAACGATTAAGATGCTTCTTTATATTGTTCCCTAGATCTTATATTTTAAAATTTAACCCTGCTACAACCGATAACAGCAGATTGGCTACTCATTATGGGGAAGTGGTTTCTTTTTGCAATTTTGATGTTCTTTCCATATTAAAAGTTGCAATTGAGCTGTACAAAGGATTTGTTACTTCATTCAGTCATTCATTTTAGTTATTCATATTGGATTACTTTACATCCCAATAGAGTTTCTGCTTAACATTTCATAAATTCAATCTGTACTCTCCAACGAGAAAAGCTAACCCAAAAATACAAATATGATTCTATCCGCGCGGTTCCAATTGAACGCATATGAAAACGAGCTAAGGAATCGAGTTAGTAATCGACTCGCTTTATCACACCCCTATCGGGTCTCTGCTCTCACTCTCTCTGCAAATATTTATTTCCTAACGAGAAACCTGACTTTACCCCCGGGTGCTGTAATAAACTTTTCTATTGTACGTTGTGGTTCGCATGTTTGGCAGGGTAATCGTTACGCCGTCTAATGGCTTTCATTTGATTTTAATTAACGTAAGATACGTACAAATGCTTTTATCTAATAAAATTTATTAGGGTAACGTTTGATGTTATTAATTGGTGTCTCCGATAGACTGTAAACCATTTTATTATTATTAATTTTGTATCAATTCGCTTCAAACGTGTATCGTATCGCATGATTTGCAAATAGGGTTGTCTCAATAGATGTTTATTGTTGTATGGAGACCAAACATCGTTAGTAAGCTATGTAAGTGTGGTCTCGTAACTGACATTTATCTTGTATTGAAAGTCAATGATTTTAGAATTAGGCGGAGTGCAAACCTGTAGAAGTGGCGATCAGGTAGGTACGATTTAAGTAGCCGTTGTTGCTGTTTCGGTCAAAATAACTTTACAGCCCGTACCAATAACGGAAATTATAAAAACACGTAAAAAAAAATCTAAAAATAAGCATTTACAGGATGAGAACATTGATTAAACCTTTTTTATAATGAGTCGCCATACAAACTGAACAATCTCGAGTTATTCATTTCAAATGATGGCTACAATGAGAGTTAAAATTGATATTTTGAGAGTTTAGTTTAGTTTTTGTGTTCTAATTGTTACGTTTTTGAATCATCGGCGCGAGGTACAAAGTTATGTAGACTGGTTATACCTACTCAAGCATCGAGGTAATCAGTCGCTGTCACAATTGTGTGCGTACGCGAGATATAATTGCGCCGGTTTGCACTATGCTTTATTTTGCTCTCAGAATACAATATTTACACTACAAAGATTTCAATACAGTGTACATAACGTTTTATTGATCTAAAACAATGTATGCTAACTTATTCAATTTGAATTAATATTAAACAAGAGACAATACAATAGTTATGTTTGTAGAAACAATTTAAATTGAGACCTCAAGAAGTATCAATAAATCATTCAAGTAGGTATGTCAATCAAAACATTACTAAAGCACAAAGTAATTATTCACTATAACATTACTGTCTACATTTCACAATGAAATTATCGGAAAGGAAGCATAAGACATCAGGCGTAAGACGCCAACTGTTGTACAAATCGTAACGAAAGTTTCGTGTGTTATGATTCCTTGAGCTAATACAAATAAGGTTTATAATAGTCAGAAAAATATAAGACGGCTGTACTTGCTACGAAATTTCAAATCTTATTTTCACCGTTCTTAATCTCCAAATTTCAATCGTTTTAATTACGTGGAGCTTAATTTAAACTAAAATTAACAGGAATTAATTCAAAAGTCTATCGTATAAAACGCATTCGATTATGAAGTTTTTAGGCAACAAATTGCTCTTACTGATTCAATGAAATGTATTATCATTACCAATTCTGTGTGATGAATTAAATCGATTTATTTAGGTTTATAAACAAGTCTTTAATATTTAATCACGCTAGTCCAAATGTTTTGCTAATTTGATCATGTAGGTTCAGCAATGTCAATAATGCTCAGTTGGAATTTAACTTCGGTAAGAGGAAAATTGTGCGGTGGCAGAAACAATAAACACGCATTAAATTAAATTAAAATAAACATAGACTTCTTTGTTCTTCTTTTTTTCGAATAAAAAGTAATCTATGTGCTATTCCAAACTATAATCTATCTCTGTTTAAAATTTTAATCTCGATTCTTTCAGCCGTTATGGCGTGATTGCGTAACAAGCAACAATCCATCGTATTTATAGTGAGAAAAATAAATTTAATTAAAAAAAATAACCGACTTCAAAACACTAAAAAGCTCAAAATTATTTTTTGCTTTTTAGTGTTTTGAAGTCGGTTTTTTTTAAATTAAATTAATTTGTTTCAACTATTTTTAGTGATAAATCCTTATCTAACTGCTAAACACCGATTTCATCCTCTTTTTTTCCCTTAGGGCAATTTTTTTTTCCGAAATTTTTTACCATAGTATCTTCGAAGTATTAGCTATTCAATAAAAACGACACATCAGAATCGGTGTAACAGATACAAGAATCACGAACCAAAACATTATTTGGGTATATATTTATTATTTTCTCAAAAACTGCTTAATCAATTTCAATAAAATTTAATATGGAACTACTTCTGAAGTTTGATCTATCAAACAAAAAAAGAATCATCAAAAAAGATTCGATTTTAATTCGCGGAGTAACGTATTAACAAAAAAAAAACATACAGTCGAATTCAATTCAAAAAATGTCCTCCTGTTTTGAAGTCGGTTGAAAATACTAATAACAGATGTCATCGTCGATGTGAATATCAACAAAATTTGCTTCAGAACGCCTTCAAAAGAAGGCGGTCATTCTGTCAAATGTTGGTATAAGTACTAATTTGCAATGTTTGTATGTAAGTCTTTCGTTCATTTGTTATCTATTTTTCAACAACTTGCTAAAAAACACAGGTGGTTAGATACGTTCTGTGGCAATAGAATATTATAGTACCATCGAGCTGGTCTGATGACGAAAGAAAATATGAACTCCTGAACTACACATGATAGAGCCATCGTATTTGGTCTGGTTTCATTAGAATCTTTCATTGACTAAAAAAAATTACAACATTCTTTGTTTTGTCAGTCGTTAAAAAAAAAACAGGAAGGCTGTCATGTCCCTTGAAGGATCCTAAAGAGGCTAAAACATCTTAGTGGGCTTTCCCTCTCTCCATGAGCGATGACCTCTAATGGCGGACGTTGACAAAGCGCTCACTGGTTCCCATGAAAACGTTCAAATACATCATCTTTTCTGACAGCAACGCTCCGACTACGAATTGCCATATTTTATTTCTGCTACGCTTCCCTATACTTGATTAATGATATCGATTAAACAACGTATCATTCGAGACTTCACTGTTTGAGGCCGTATAAATCACAATTTAAGTTGAGGCGGACAAAATCGGAACTCCTTTTAACCGTTGGCTTATTGGGAAATTCCGGAGCGTTGAAAAAAAGACAAAAGCTAGTGAGGCATCGCTCAAAGCGTGTGTTTACTGACAATAGAAATTATTCCCCTCTAAGTATTGTGAGGATGCAAAAATATACGTCGAGCTGTGACGTTGAGTGATGCGTTCTCTCGCGTACCGCATTGTCTGCCCCTGAAAGAGATTGCAATATGAAATACTTCAGTCTGAATCGCGGGTGCCTCATTGAATGCGAACGCCGCGGGCCTCTATTCTCAAACTAAAATATTCATACCGATTTGAACGAGTGCATCCAGTAAGAGATTAATAGTGTCTGATAAATATTAGAGCAGTCAGTCTAGCACTTTGATGCCGTGACCGAAATGAGGCCACGATAATGTTCACAAACGCGGTTCCGGTTGCATAAAACATTATATGCACTTTGTATTCGACATGAATGCAAAGATTAAATTAATTTTTAATGCAATATTTATAAGGGATAATTAGTAAATGATTATCCTAAAAAAGATCCAAAAAAATTTTAGGGATACAGAAAACGGGATTTATGGTATTGCACAAAGTAACAAATTCAAATCCGGAGTACGGACTGTTTGTGTGTTGTGTTTAGGATCGTAGCAGGTTTTTCATGTTAAAAAAGGAGTATGTTAACCAAACGTTACTCCAAGAAAGTTAAACCAACGAAGAAAAAAAAGTTGTCATGTCGAAAAACACGAATATTATATTATTTTATAAATCAATCAGTTGACTGGGTAGTTTGTATGGGATGGCTTAAAATATTTATCACATTTAGCCTATTTTGTTCTTTGGCAAACCTTACAACACAACACACAACCTTATTGTAAAATATGGCTAATGTTTTATTTTAGCCGTGATAGAAACTGTTTTTCTAAACATCAACAATCACTTTTGTAGTGTTTTTCATGTATTTAAAGAAAAACATTGAGAGCATAATTATATAACTACCTATTCTTCTACCAAGTACAAAAACACACAAAAAACCGCGAACTGTGTACCTAAACCCCTTTCATTAACAAACGCAGATGAAAATGTCAAAACATTGTTTTCATTAAACCTAGCCGCATATACGGAACTCCGTAAGGTTGAAAATCCCATATCATTATTTACCTGTTAGAGTATATAGAGCTGTGATCCTCTGTGATGATAACGAAGCGTGTGCCAGAGTCGTGTTATAGATACGTCCCACCTGGTTAAGTTCTCATTTGGTAAAAAAATATATTCGAGCTTCACTTCAGAGCAATATTTAAAAGCCTCCCTACATTTTCTCCACTCTATAAGATCCTGCACATTTTAAAATGACAGAATTAATGCCCCAAGGACTATTCTCCAATAGTTAACCAGTTGCCAAACAAAGACGTCAAGCCATAAATCCTGAAAAATTACTGACTATTTTATGTTACACGGTGTATAAAAAATAACACTAATACGAGTATTATACACACATACTACACTGTAACTATAGTACACAGATTAAATGGCAATAAATCATTTAAATTATAATATCGAGCGAAACCCCACACGATTAGCCTTGAACGCAGTAAGTCCCGGGTTTAACTCCATAATGGGTCAGTTCTGAAAACACATTCAAAGTTGGTTCGGGTGTTAGTGCTGTAGGGTAAGGCCTGTGCCCTGCAGAGGGAGGTTTATAGGCTTATCTCACGTTTTTTCTACTTTACTGGGTGTGCTTGAAGACGCTACTGGCAAAATTCGTTTTATGTTTTATGTGCATGAGGATGTTAGTTCCTAAATTGGCACATATTTATTTATTTCCCAAATGGAAAGTCACCGTACTGTATGCAGCCGCGCACCGTGCAAATATTCAAATTAAAACCACACGGGAAGGTCGCTTTGACCGGCGACAAGTGTAACCGAGGGCGGGCGTCAGATTATGAAAATAGTTCTCCCCAGTTTTCTATTTCGTTTAATGCGAATTTGTCGAGCACTTTTAAAAATGTTTTTAGCTTTATAATTTGTTTAAATTTAGGCAGGAATATTTTTGATAGAAGCTGAAGCGACACTTTTGAGCTGAAATTTTAACACAGCCAAGTCATTAGTATTTTTTAAATATATTTTTTATGCTAACAAAAATATTTTCCCTCGATGATGCCTTAACAGTTTATAGAGATGACGGAATTCGGCGCTCGCAATGATCTTCTGACCAAACTTATATATTATTCATAATTTATTAAATGCACTATAACGAAGCTGACATATTTGATTCTCAATTTGAGACAAAACACAGGTATTTGTTAGGAATATGACTATAATATATGACTTATAAAAATAGTAACGATTAGGCTCCTACACGTACCATGTCAGCAATGTGAATGTTGGCAAAAAAAAACATTTGTAATAATCTTAAGATACCTTTTTTCAACGTGTAATGAAACTAGCCTCCTAATACAAACCACGGAACCATCGCAACGTTGCCGTTAAAGAAATACTTAGAAGCAAATACTTGAAGATAGTGTGTTAACGTCTCCACTCCGCTCGTATTGGACCGACTTTATTGCGTTCCCAATAACTTGGTTCGTGCGATTTGATTGCATGTGCTGTGTGCTTTAAATTGATTTCAAGGATTTGTGAAATAATATTGTGTAGTCTAATAAGTATATTTTACTAATGCAGCATGTCTTGCTCAATCATGTCCGGCCAATCTGGAAGTCACTGGGGGAGGCCTATGTTCAGTAGTGAATGTCCTATGGCTGAAATGATGATGATGATGATGATGATGATGTTAGGCTAGAGACACTGCTGTTGAACGGTGATGGTGGTTACATGAAAAGTCCCAGGTTTTCTATTTATTTCAAGTAGGTATGTCCAATTATGAGATGAGCTAAGATTACAAAAATATTTTTAAAGGTGTAACAGAAAATAATGCAATCTCAAATTTATACTTTAGCATCTTTATTCTAATACAACTATGACATACATATCGCATTTAACTTCCAAATGTTGTTATTATTTAATACTTATCGACCGTCACCCGGCCTCCTAGAGGTAACAATAGTTCTGGCCTATAGAGTTTTTTCATCGACTGGTAAAGAGATGTAAACAACATCAGACGTGATTGTAACCCAATCTCACTTTGCCAGCAACTTCCCAATATAGAAAACGGGATATCCCGTCCACAACGTGACCTACAAACTATGTATCTTGCAATACCAGCATTCCCACACAATCACATCAGTCAGCCGCTATTGGAAACTTAATAAAGTGACCATGCGGTTTGGTCTTATGGTCACTAAATCGCAATCAATTATTTCGTTTTTTTTTCTTTATATTGATATTCGAAATACCTGACTTCTGCTTGCGTGACAATAACCGAGTTTCGTTTTATTCGCAACATTCGGCCCAGAAAGATTAAACAAAAAAAAAAAAATCCGAAAAAATTAAATCAACATGCTTATAAAAATAGGTAAGTATATAATAAAGTCAAGCGGGCAACAGTATGACGATGAACCATGGATTAAATTTTCGTTTGATTCGTATAATGTACTTGGCCCAGTACTTCATAATGATTTATTTATTTATAGCCCCAATTATAAGTTAGGCGTGGTCATGCATTCATACGCGTTGAATTGAGTACATACCCGTTGAATTATTGAGTATCTCCTCCTTTTTTGAAGTCGGTTGAAAATAATAAAAGGTCTGTGCAAGAGTTCTCCCCAACAATCGCATCATCTGCCGCCTGCTATTGGAAATGCAATAAAGTGGCTCCGCGGTTTGCCGACTTCTTGCAGTAGCCCGCGTTTTTGTGTTGTGTCGGGTGTTCTTTGGGGGTCTACTCCAGAAAACGTTTTCGTATAGATAGATAGATAAATCATTTTGCATAACATTTGTTACTTTAAAAAAAAATTGAAAGGAATGACAATAATTATAATAGACAGGCGCTCTGTTTATAAACTGCCTTAAGAGCAGAATACTAATTATCAGCTTCACCCTCGTTTAATATGTTCAGCTCTGTCCTTCAAATCTTTCTTGCCTAGCATAAACGCAATGCTGATTAAGAAAGACGGACAGAATCGATATAAAAAAAAACGTTTTCCGTAGTAGAGCTCCTAAAATTTTAATATTTTAAACTTGAAGAAATATAATTTTCAATGTTTCTCGTTTGTCTAATGGAGTATAATTTACTTACTTAGTACCTAAAAATTTTACATTTTAAGTGTCAGTTCACTACATTGTGCATTTTCAGGAAATTTTATATCGCCATAACGCGTATCGTGTCATACCTGTTCTGTGTTTTCACAAAGAAAAAGACACCGGTCTATTTAAAAATAATATAGGTGCGCAAGTATTTCGTTAACCAATAAGTTAGTAATGGTAATAAAAGGGCTATCCAGAATCACATAAAGCTGTATTACATCAACCTCTTTTGTACTTTAAATGTATAAAGTTTGACGTAATAAAACACTGCTTAGATACTACTGTTCGTGTTAGGCTGGCACCAGTATATCCCTAGATTGATAATAATTATGATGTAGGAACAAAGTAAAAAGCTAATTATGATGTAGGTAGGAACAAAGTAAGCTAGTGTTGTATAAAACCGTAAAAAATCAATGCGCACTGCACAGCGGCCACGCAAAACACGTCCAATGTCTAATTTGCATGCCATTATTTTGTACATGTTCTGTCCGAAAAGTACCCGCCCTGTTTAATCAAATCCGAGTCGTGATTTCAAACCATTCATGAACTAACCAGGTGCCACTATATATATATGTATCTGTCTCTCTCAAACACATACAAGGGTGTAAGATATTTTTGGTGTTTACCAGTGGTAGCAAAATAGCTGCCACCATTATTTAAAATTTGTGATCGTGACATAAGATTGATACTTAACTTGTGAAACTATTTTAAAAACCGTAAATTTAAAATAGCAGAATTTATTTGCAAAAAAACACAGGTAGTATGAAAAGGCAACAGTTATTATGAAAAGGTTGTAGACATATAAAGTCATGTAAAAAAAACCACTTATTATATTACCTAAATAAACCATTTATTAATAAAACATCATAGGAATGATGACTATATTTGTGGTAACACTAATAGAATATTTTTTGTTCAAAAATAATCTATTTTTAATTGCTAGGTACTCGTAGATCGCGGCAATAAAATATTATATTACTGGCTTCATCTGTTTTATTTTACTCTGCTCTGTTTTTCAAGATTGGATGAAAAAAGGCGTATTAAAATTAATAAATAAACATTTGATAAATTTTCACGTTCGCCTTATTCAGACGCATCTATTTCTGGTTAATGTTTCTTAATTTAAAAAAAAATACTGTCTAGTCCAGAATTGGACCCCAGTCGGATACTTTCCACATGGATCCCACAGTTCATAATCGGTGGGGGTAAATCGCGGCAATGTGTCATTGTCGACTACGGCCGCGCGCCGTCTACCTCTTGACATTTACCTTGAAAAATTTCATGCAGCATGAAACGGAATGCAATTTATTTTCAGTTTTCCGACATGATTGAAATGGCGCATTCATTTATGTTCATTTGTTTTGTTTTTTTTATTTTACCATTATGAAAATCAGAAATAAGGAGATCCGTAAACAAACAAATAATGTCGCTGTCATAGGTCAACGGATTAGCAAGCTTACGTGGCAGTGGGCGGGGCACAAAGCACGAAAAACTGACGGCTGATGAGGCAGAAATGTTCTAGAATTGAAGCAACGTACCGGTAAGCGCAGCGTAGGACGACCACCCACAAGGCGGACAGACTATCCTAGTAAAGGTTGCAAAGCCGCTGGATGCTGGACGCTTTCTCCCCGGCCAATCTGGAAGTCATTGGAGGAACATAGGACATGTTTACATATTCAGAAATGGACGTCCTTTGACTGAAGTGATGATGATGAAATGTATTTGTGCCATTTTAATTTACGTTGGTACCAACCGAAAACGGCTCATCGATTAATATTGTAATCAATTTTTTTAAATGACACCTTAACAATTTTGTTAAGGTATCATTTAAAAAAAATGCGTATTTACGCATGGACTTATAATTACATCTTCCGTGCCTAATGCACTTTTGAAAATTGTTTTTACTTTTATTAATGTTATTTAACAAAGTTCAGATCCTTTTATTTAATTAAAATCTAAGAGAGTGACAGAAAACGCAACAGCTATCAGGCTAATAGCACTTAATTGAAAAATAATAGGGGTTAATGCACCCTTACATAATAAACCCTTCAAAAATGCACGCAACCTGTCTATTTTCCACCTCAATTTCAAAGCTCTATGTTAATTAAATCTTTAGCAGTGGTAATAGAACTATTCAATGGTAAATAATAAATGAAAGGTTAGCTTTAAAATCAATCTTATTCATTTGTTTCAGTGTTGTTGCTGTCACGAGATACTTGATAATATTGTTTTGGCCATTTGATGGCGAAGTATTTTTTACCCATAATATTAGTAATTTTTCATTTCATTTTCCGTTAGTTCATACAAGTAACACTCGAATTTCTAAAAGTAAGACTTTTATAATTAAACCGTTAAATCTGTAAAACGTAAAAAACCGTAAAAATATATTTAAATACAAAAATTTAACTCTATTACCTTTGGTCATCGCATCACGCGTGAACGGATGAAACAATTTCGCTAAATCTTTTTTTGTTGTGTTAATTACTATCAGGAGAAGGTTCCTATGAAAGAAAAAATTTAGTATTGCACAGAAAATCCTTTATAAATAAACTAAAGACCACGCAAACAAAGTCGTGGGCAACAGCTGTATTCAAATAATATTATATTTAAATGCCTAGTTTTAGTTGTTCATAATTTATCGAAGGTCTGACACAAGATAAGTATAATACTTTTATAAGCTTTATACTAGGAGCAAACGAAAATGTATGATAGCTCTTCTCCCCTGGCAAGCAGAGCATACAATACTCAGATACAAATTTCTAAACAATGTTCATGTGTTGTCTCAAAGTTTAGCTAAAGACTTTGGGTAGACGGACTATTATTTCATTTAGGCCCCTTTTGAATATCACTAACAATAGGATTACATAGGTTTACGCAGAGGTATTGTGTACGAAACCTGAATATGAATACTTCGGTAGCCACTTAAAATAATATTAGTAGGTGCCTTCATATGATTCAATAGTTTATGGTATAGCCCTCTCTAGACAGGGCATTTGTGCTATGAAATTTAATCGCACAGTGTGAAATTAGTTAGCAAGCACAAAAACTTCGAACTTTTCGTATGGCATACCTCAAGTTGCAAGTAACCTAATATGACGTTATTTTGGTGTATGCCTATGAAACATACGCCAATCGATAGAGAAAATAATAACAAACAATGAATACTTATTAAGAAAACGTCGTAAATGAATACTTTGTTCAGAATTTAAATTTGAATATGTAAATAAAAATAAACATTACATGTTCAAACTGCAATTCTGAACAAAGTATATCATTTAAGGTAAAGTTTCCTATTACAGAGGTATTTCGTGACATTGGAAAGTAGGACAAAAAAATAAGCGTTTCTAATAAACGTGCAAAGTTATAAAAAATACTGTTGACTAGATTAGGGATTGAAATTTATTTTATTCTTAACACTTTTTTAATAAGAAAGGGTTTTACTATTTAATAAAATATATGAAATACGCAAGTCGATTTTCCCTATTACGGAGGTATGATGAAGGTGAGAGCCTAAAACGGAAGTAGTCGGTTCTTAATACGGAGTATAGTAATTTATGTCACCTCAGAATGTTGACTTGTTATGATTATGGGCTTAATTATATATAACTAATAAATTAAAATTTAATTGATTGCGTATGCTATTGCTGCATGACAATAAATATACTAAAACAAAACTTTATATTTTGTAAGAGTTATTGTAATGTCTGTTTTGTACCAAATAAATTATTTTCTATTTCAAAAGTAAGTTCAAAAGTAGTCTCTATACAAAATACTAACTCCTCCGTGTGTGAGTTCAACTGGCGCTTTTAAAAAGTAGATGTATTAAATTACTAACGTAGGTATAACATTTTTATGGAACCCTAAATCCTAATTTTGAATAACTCCGTAATAGGTTATATTAAGTTTCTTTTACGGAGCCATGCCCACTGTATTAGGTGTTCAAAGAGCCTAACACGGAGGTACTAACATTTACTACCTCCGTAATAGGATAAAAATTCGTGTTGTTTAATCCTAATTCAGACCCATCAAAAATTTGCTATATGAACAGTGGAAGTAATTTATATAAACGACACCAGTTCCGTCATTTAGATTTGTGAACCTCAAGTAAATATCTATACACAATCAACTGGTTTTTGACAAATTAAAATACTCCTCTTTATTTTACTTTTCAAAGAACTCGTACAAAACACTTAACTGTTTCTATGTTAAAATAAGTTACCTAGTGCATAAAGTATACCACAGAAAAATGTTTCTAGTTTGTGAGATTAAAAATGATTTCAAATAAACTTCGAGCTCTTGAAATAGTTTATTATAGTTAAAGCTATATGCAAATAAATAAAATACAGTATTTCTCCTATTACGGATGAGACCACCGTATTAGAATCACCATTTAAATGTGTTACCCTATTACGGCGTTGGTTTGTTTATTGTATTTTAGTTGTAAAACTAGTTTTAAATAGAAAAAAACCTAAATGTATCGTGAGTGTGTTAATAAGAAAAACTTATGAACGCCTAAGTCACCAATTTCCATGCTATTTTATACCTAAAACTTAGCTGGCAAAATACGAGTGTACTTACCTTAGTCGCTCCGCGTTTGTATGAAATGTCCTGCCGAATCGACGCTGTGGCACAAACTGTTTGACAATAATTACTACCTGCATGTGGTATTTTCAAACGTCAGGTATGTGATTCATTATTAGATTTTAGATAACAGAAGTCTATTTTCGTGCACTTGTGTTAATTACAACGAAAGTAAAACACGTAAATAAAAATACCTCCGTATTAGGTGCCAATTTTGACTACCTCTGTAATAGGAGACTTTACCTTACGACATTTTATCAAAGAAAAACGTTTTTGTAATATTTTTTTCTATCGATTGGGGTATGTTATATAGTTGTACACCAAAACGACGTAATTTTAGGTACCACTTGCAACTTTAGGCCAATTAAGTTTGATGCCTTTTAGACGACATAATACACACGTTTTTGTAAAGTGAACTCTAATATTGCCCCGTATGCGTCCCTAAATCAATCATCTAATTGCATTGAAACTTTAGTGATGTGCGCACGATGGGAAAGGTTTCTGAACTGAAATGAATACCACTCAAACAAAGTTAGAGGCAACGGCTAGTATCGCAAAAATAAATAAAAACGATTGGACAATATTGAAGATTTATTCAATAGTTATTGAAAATATTCAATTGAAAAACAAGTGAAAAGAAACAATAAAGGCCTTATCAATTAGACTGACTTAAATATTAAACAGAGTTCATTCTAAATGTACATTCAACCTTTAAAAATTAATTCGAGCAACAAAAAACAAAGGCCATTGTATATTTATCAGCATCTTTTTGTTTGCATAATGTATTATCACTAGCAAATAATAAATAATTGGTTGTTGGTGACAGCTAAATCGCAGACGCTAATATTTGTTTTATTGAAGCGTTTTTTTTTTCGTTGTAATCGTTGTCTAGAGTGGACTGTCGTGGGCTGATTAAGGTGATAATGATGAAAATGCTCCCAACTTAATAATAAAACCTTTTGTTTTTGACTAGGCTAAACCTACTTTCATCATCATCATCATCATCATTTCAGCCATAGGACCTCCACTGTTGAACAAAGGCCTCCCCTAATGACTTATCATCAGGGGGATTGCCAATACTCGCCACGCTTGGCGAGCGCAGTTTTCTATAAGATTTCGCACGAAGACGCTGCTGCCTGACTCGTACTACAGGAATTAGTCGCCTCTTACGACTCGCCTCCTGTTGGCGGTGGGGAAGTGTATTCTTTACGGCCGTCCTACCTACTTTACTGTCTGTTAAATAATATCTTATTTTTAAATGTTTTTGCGATGTATCTATCAGATTATTCGTATAACAGATAAAACGAGGCAAAGGCTTTCAGCTTTTATTATAACGCCCAATTATTAGTTACCTTTCTAAGTACGGATAATTCTAATACTCATATCCAACAACTTTCCCTATTGATCAAAAATCAAAATCTTTAAAAAAAAAATACAACCCATAACAGCTAATTGACTGTTTAATATTGGAAAATATATTTTTAGCGATTTAAATAGACAAAGAAATTAAGCAAAAAAAATTCCTTAAAAAAGAAGTTAAATTAAATAAATCCTTAATAACCTGTACGTTCTCTATGTGTCCTCTGTAACTCTATGTGGCCGACGCAGGGGAGCGAAGAGTTCTAGAATGGAGGCCACGTATCGGCAAGCGTAGCGTAGGACGTCGCAAGAAGCCGCTGAATGCAGGCCACATCCAACTGGCCTATCTGGATGTCATTGGGGGAGGCCTAAGTTCTGCAGTGTACGTCTTATGGTTGTAATGATGATGATAAAACTCTATGTTACATACAAAAAACCAAAACAAAAAATTGAAGTCTTGATGTAACAAAAAGGTTGAAAAAGGTAAGATCCTTTTTAAATAATAACATCGCAACATACATGAGTCTTTCTTTATTATTTTCAACTTGCAATTCAATAGCACAGCCCCCGAAAGGGTAAAACAGTAAGAGATACGTCGTTTAATGCGTTTTACGTGTCAACAGTAATGCTTTTTAGATTAATTTTGTCAGTTGTGGTGGAAATAATCGGCTTACATGGACGGGTTCAGTTCGCTTTCGACATAATTTGTGCCGTTGACAGACCGGTTGCAGGGTATTATTTTCGATAAAAACAATTACGATTTTTTTTTTACAGCTGAATTAATTTTGTACTTAAGCATAAATGTGAATACTATTTTCTAAGTTTCCCTCCTTTTACGTTAACAACTATTTTATTAGTGGAAGTTACATTACAAATCACAAACAATACTTCCTCATTTGATTTGTAAGTTATGAGTTGCTTAGAAAAAAAGTGTTATTTTATTATAATGTTGTTGCTATAATTAATGTTGTTGTTTTAGATTTAAGCAATTTCCCAATAAAATTAAATATTTTTGACTGACTTGTAATCTTCTTGATCTAATTTAGGTTTGAATTTACAAAAACGAACTTTGGAAATACTATTGACACAATAGCACATTTGCGACTAAGCAAATACTCCTAGTTTTTTTTAAATTCAATATTGTAGTAATAAATTACTTAAATATTCTGCAGCAAATGTCGTTTTTTCTATCTTTAATGGTTAATTAAAACCTATTTTAGTATAGAGATACAAAATACATTTACTTCGCATGTACGCAAAAGATAAATTTTAAACTTTTAACAAATACGTACAATATTTTTAAGTCCCTACATGATGCAAAAGTAAAAACTTTACTTTGTTTTAATACCAATACAGCAGTCGAGTGCATTGTTTAAATATATGAAAAAAAAGGTGCTTAACTAATTTGATTTAAGTTCCATACGTGAGTGTGGTACACAACTTAATGCACCCATATTTAATATTGCACTACACTGTAGCAGTCCTTTAAGAAAGTAGAAGTAAAATACTTTTTGCTGTAATTAAACAAGCTGGATGGGATATTTTTATTCACACAGAATTAGAATATTAGAATTTACTACTTATATATACTTTTCCGTATTGACTACAAAACCCTAAAAAATATAAGGCAGTAAAATTTATGTCATAATAACGTACCCTCATGCGGAAACGGCCAGTATTAAAAAGAGTCCCATAACAGAAATTAAAAAACGTTTCGGGAAGAAAAACGTGGCAAATGGGAGAGTAATTGAGTTCCAGAGATGAAGAGTAGACGGCGGTTGTTTTAAAATATGTGCGGATAATTTCATGGGGCCCGAGCACTGCGGTGCGACAGGCCTCCTGAGTTATTGCTTGCAATCACTAAATTTTCCTCAAACTTGGATAGATGGTGTAACGGTTTTGCAATTTTTAAATGGTTTTACTCGCTCTTCACTCGACTGCGCGACGTAAAGAAGGGTAATGTGTTTATACTGACCAAGTAATCAAATCTTAACATAGATTTTATTCTGCTTCTAATTACTAGTAAATACATTTAAGTTTTCGCTTATTTTGAGCCACATACACACAAGAACACAATAAATTTTTTCTCAAGCATATTCTACGGCTCTAACACAACATTTTCTATAATACACTACAGTATAAGACACTTTCCCATACTAAACCACCGACCAGTAAAGATATGTTATTTTTCAATGTTGTTCCCATAAAACAATGGGCTAGTTTCCTAAAAAAATAGAATTAGTCCGTCAGTTGAATTAACAGAAAATATTGGACACGTATTTTTTCTTTTCTGTATCAAACAAAAAATTATGAAGATATAGCCCGTTAAAGTTCCGCGTAACGTCACGCCTTGCGACACTTATTAGCAAGACGTGACGTCACGTGCTCACTTTGATGCGCTTTATCTTCGGTATTTTTTGTTTGATTGACAAAAGACAAAATATGGGTCCAATATTTTTTGATAATCTAACTGACGGACTAAATAGAATAATCATTTTTTGACCCAGGAAACTAGCCCATTGTAGTATTAAAATTTTATTATAATTTTAATTAAAATTAAAGCAATTATGAATTGAATAATAGTTTATATACAGGGTTACATTGCAAAGAGGGTGCCAAATCTTTAGGAGTGGCTCAGAATTAGTAACTCAATCGCACTATACAAAGAACAAAAAAAAAATTTTTTTTCACATTTTATTATTAATATCCACTGTTAAAAATCGGATAAATTACTCATTCATGAAAAAATTGCACCGTATGTGCACTGCGTAAGGTCCTTGTTGGCTCTCCGTACCTACGCCTCTGATGAATGACCGCGCGGCTTTCGTAGTCTCTCTATTAACTTTATTTTGGGATATTTTAATGTAATTTTTTCTCGTAACCTACGAGTATTAAAAATAATAACGATTAAGACGCTTCTTTATATTGGTCCCTAGATCTTTTTTTAATTGGCCCCTCTGCAATGTAACCCTGTATAATAGTAGTACCTTAAAAGGTAAAAAGGTCTACCTGTCTGTCAAGAACTTTTTTATATGGAACGCGTAGACGTATCACGTTGAAATTTATACCTAATACTCAAGTCTGCAATCCCTGAGATCTGTGAAAAAATCCGCCTTTTATGTTAACGCATTCAAAAGATTGACTGGGGGAGGCCTTTGTTCAGCAGTGGACGTCAAATGGCTGAAATGATGATGATGATGATGAATCAAAAGATACAGCCGTTTATGCCGTATATTTGAACACCTCCAAGAGAACCAAAACCTATAGCAAAAAAATTTGCTCCCTAGATGTTCAACTTTTCCCTTTTCGTATAGGAATGTTTTAGGTGATTAATTTTCGACATTATTAATGCTTACTTCGGAACAAAGTTTACCACGAAACAAAACAAATTGGCGTGCAGGAACCGTTCCCCATCGTTTGCTTTGGGAACAAGCAAAATATCGCGGATCGCAACAATTTGCATTACACTTGCTAGGATAGGCGGGGCAAGGGCTCGTCATTAATAATAGAGCGCAAAGTTGTAGGGCGTGCCCGCCCTACGTAGACGGGGTTAACAACCCTCGTTAAGACTAGGAACTGAGTGATAGCGGAGAACAAAATGACTCGGAGTCATGTTCACTTTTATGGGACCTATACTATTATTTAACCGTGAAGCCGTAACCGTAGGGCCGTAAAGAATCCACTTCCCCACCGGCAACAGGAGGCGTGTCGTAAGAGGCGACTAATTCCTGTAGCACAAGACGGGCAGCAGCGTCTGCGTGCAAAATCTTATAAAAAAACTGCGCTCGCCAACCCGCCTGCCAAGCGTGGCGAGTATTGGCAATCGATAGGTCATTGGGGGAGGCCTATGTAAAGCAGTGGACTTCCTATGGCTGAAATGATGATGATGATACTATTATTTATATTGGCATTTTCTTTGATATTTTGGCATTTTCTTTGCATTTCATTTTTATGAAAGAACATAAAAGCAGACTTGTCATATAACGGGGTATACGCTAGGAAGCAAACATAATAATATTCTTTGATTAATTCATTTTGTGTGATAGGCAATAAGGAGTATCTAAATTAACTATCACATCTGAGCTATTGTCTTTCCCTGTGCATGTCAACGAGCCCGCTTCTCAATCCTGTTTCAGCTACTGCCAAAGTGCCAACCACTACGACTACTATATAATCTTACTTTTTGCCACCATTACAAGTTTACATAGTGGTTTATAGAAAGCAGCTGGTTCTTGTACATCATTTCTTTTTATAAGATTAAAAAATCCTATAACAGTACTGTTACAACATGAAGCCAGAATGGCTGTCAATAGTACCAAACCGATGACATTTTCTCGGTGTTCCTGTTCGTAAGCACTAGCAGATAGCTGATGCTCTAAACAGTAAGGCTAGCTGATGCGGCACTTTTAACACAGTGAATTCTCAAAGCAAAACAACAGAATATATAATAGGATAAAGGATAGGCAGAACATTAGAAGCTGGTATCTTCGAGTCTTGGAACTTGAGCATTGTCTGCCACCTCAAGGTTCCTAAAAGAGTGACCTATCCATTTTTGCCGTCTAAGGTTAAACACCTATTAAGTAATATTTAATTAAAATGATTTCAAATTTTCATCGATTTTGGTTCTTTAAATGTCACGATGGTTAGCGTTATAACCCATATTTCTCCTTGAAAACCTCCCTGAAAATTTTTTTTCTTCAAGTTTTTGTGTTTTTAGGCCCTCAATAAAGTTGCACTCTACATATTTTTTATGTTTTTTAAAGTATGTGGAAGTGTGCCGCAAAGAGTTAAGTGTACTATGGTGATGATGCATGATGCCAAATTTAATTGCTTGAGTCTCCGCTTTACGCTGACTTCAAGTTCGTGGTCTTACTCTGATAACACTTTTAAAAAGGGAGACTAGGTAGTTTCATTTTCTGCTACAATGACTAGCGCATATTTATGTTTCCTTTCATCAACACTAGATCTAGTTTGTTCTAACACGTACCTCATTTGTTTTCAAATAGGATAGTCGCGCAAATAATTCGTTAGAGAGCAACGAGTTAAGGGTCTTCCGCTTTCAGCATTAGATATTTCTTCGGTTTTTCTTTCTGAAGCAAGCACGAAGCGACAATTTAGTAGATGCCAGCTGAGACAGTTAAATAATGTCTTAGAATAAAACATCAGTACCGTAAATAAATATAAATAAAACAAAACATGGATTTTTACACAATTTCCTTTCTAGCATGTCCTAAATTAGGGATTAGTAATAATAAAACTGCAGTGAATTAAGATTCGTGTAAAAACCTAAGCATTCAATTAAAAACCAGAAAAGTGCGTGTTGGACTAGCCCACCGAGGGTTTTGTACAAATATGTAGGTACATGTCATAATTAGCTTCGGAATCAAATCTCGCAGTTTAATTACAAAATTTTATTACAAATTTATTGTTTTCAGATTTTTTCCTATTACTTGCAAAATTTAATAGTTCGTTCTAGGTCAACGGTTTTTTTTTTTTTTTCTTGAGAGTGGTTATATAACTATACGTTTTTTTGCTGCATAAACAACTGTATTTACATTAACTTAAGTTTGATTTTTTCACAGCTTCAAGGGACCGCGGAGACTTGAGTATATTATGGTTTTAATTTCAATTGTTGCAATAGATAAAAGGGAAACAGACGGACAACTAAAAGATCCTCTAAGAGTTAGGTTTTTTACTTTTGAGATACGGAACCCTTAAAACTGAATTGACCTAAAAGCGTTTAGAAACTCACATTTATTTCACGATTAGGCAGCGTTAACACATGTTGTACTTTTAACGAATTCTAATTCAAAAATTTTATAACTCTGGCAATTTTAATATATTTAATGCACAGTGTGCGAACGAAGCCTAAATGCTTAAAAGAGCCAGCATAAGGTTATAAAAAAAAATTGTAAGTGAAAAATTACATTGTTTTGACTGCAATAATAAATTAAAACAAATACGACTTAAAATTTTAAACGCTAGTTTCTTTAAATTTGATTAAAATAATTGTGAAATTAACGTGTCAAAACATTCAACTAAATAAAAATCAAACCTGCTTAGCCGCATGTGAAAGGCAAAATGTAAGTGTCACGCAAGCCCTGTTAACTTTTATAACTGTTATTATTCCGCAATCCGCATAATACTTAGGCAATGAAGTTATTTGCATACCTATAAATAAGTATATGGATCTATAACTTTACTACTTAATCACAATTTCGGATAAAAAAATTAGGCTTAAAATATATACAAAACTTTATTTATTCCAAATTATGCCTGAGTCAAAATGATTTTTTATATGACAAAAAAAGATTGTCATTTAAAATAATTATAAGCTTAAAACTTGTAAATATTTCGTAAAGTTATTTTTCTTATAACTGTTATCAAGAGCAACTTAAACTCCATCAGATAAAAAATACAAACGAATAATAGTTCCTTACTGTCTATGATTTTTTGTATCTAAGTTTACGCTTATGCTAAAATTCCCACGATAAAATTAACTTTCATAATACCCCATAAATCAATAAGACAGAAGGTTTCTTTGAAATCGCTGGAATAATAGGCTGTTCGCATAAGTAGCTTAATGATTGTATGTTTTAAAGGCGTATGATCTAGAGTTATGTATCCTTTTCCATGTGTTTTAATAGATAGTTGTGTAATGACTTAGTTACATTGAAGTATTTTTATTGAGTAACAGATATGAATATGTACTTTTATTGTACGGGTAAGTGAGTGTCAACGAAATTATGCAAACTAGGTATGCCTAAAGCTAATCATTTACGAGAAGGTTATTGTAAAAGGAATTATTCTAAAATTGCTGCTTTTCTTAATTAACAATAATATTGAAGTAGGAAATTAGATTTTATCCTGCTTCAATAAAAGGTTGATCGCTAACATGGGCTTACCTACCCATGCTATTGTCTTGTGAATTTCTAAATCAGACAGCTTTGCTATTCAATCGGATGATAATTGCTTCAAATGTTTTAACTAAGACTTGCACAACAGAATCATGGTCAAACGTTGGTATCCCGACTATAAACGGAACAAGGCGCTAAGATTAGGAGCAAGTAAAACTACTTTGCTATGCATATTGCAGCACAGATCTATACTTCAAACCTTGCGCCCCAGGTCACACAATTTTTTTTTTTTTGGTTAGGGTCGAAAAAAAATTTAAAGCTTGGGCGGTCACTATTAGCTTGTGAAGTGTGTAATATCTAGTCACGGTTTAATGACGAGTAAAATCAGGCCTAGTTATCACAATAAATTATTATGACAATTTTAAATCAAAGAAAAAATCGAATTACATAATTTAATTTTCTGTGTTTGACAAATAAACGTTTGAACTTGAATTTAAAGCCACTGAACATGACGTTTCAGTATTATTCTTTTTACTAAAATAAATAAAATCAGGAAATAATACCCGCAATAGCTTGTACTCGTTAGTACCTATATCAATCTAAGCACATTATTATAATTTTAACCGATTTTAATTATGAACGCAGAATTGTCATTATTATTTAGTTACATGTTAAAACTAATAATACTGTAACAGGTATCAGGATTAATTAGTTCAAAAAGGCACAGCGTAATTGGAATAAAATATTCAATAGCCAAAAACGTAAATCCGTTTCCCTCCGCAGCGGGCTGAACCAATTTCATACAACAACACTCATATTTGTGGAACCATAATGGAAACGCATGCCTGTTTTCGTTTGCCCTTGTTATTAATTCGTCGCGTATAGAAAGGGCGAAATGCAAAATGGTTTATTTTGATTGGATTTCACTGAACGTATTTCAATGTTCTGTATCGTTCAATACAGATCCTTTGATATCAATTCGCGGGTGAAAAATTGGCGCGGGGTAAACACCGTAAGCCTCGCTGCAAAGATTTAAAAGTAATGCGAATATTCGCGTGCACACCTGCGTTTTGATAAACGATAGTTTTTGCTTCAAACTGAGTCTTGCTTTGACTAGATATTTGATAAATGTTATTGTGTTTTTGATTTGGACATTGGACACATTGGATTTGTGTCAGATGACACAAATTACCCAAGAAAAGGGACTGACTGATATTCTATAGTTAGAGACATTTGCCACCAGGTAACCTGCTAGATCTGATTTCTAGTGCCCTCTGCCTTAAAATCTGAAAACATTGTCATCAGCCTTTAAAATCCACTGCTGGAGATCTTCCGCATAGAACGTCGCAGCAAACGGCTCTGGTCTGGTCTGGCATCTAAAGGCTTTTCGCAACTTTTGAAGGTCGTTTTTAGGTCGTCAGTCTACCGTAGAAGGCCGTGCGGGCCTTCTGTTGTGTTGTGTGTGTGTGTGATTGTGTTCTTGATCGCCAATATAATGACAAATTATTGTTATTAAAGATTAATAATAAATTAATATAAATAGGACGTCCTATGGCTGAAATAATGATGATGATGATGATGAAATATAAATATACGTCATGGTTAATTTGAATATGTAGCAAAATTTTAATGTTAGTATTCTATTGATGAATAACAACAACTTTTACTATCGGCTAAATTAAATCTGCACTGTTCCATATATTTTGGCCAAGTAGAACTTGAACTTTAGTTCGGTTTTTTAAAATAACTTAACCTTATTTATCAAGCCCATAAAGCAATCAATGTAAAATCAAATCTGACAAGTAAACAAACAAAAAATATGTTGTCAATTAACAATAACATTATCTTGCTTAGGCACTTCGTTCAAAGTTCAACAATTTAATTGATAAATATGTAAGTATGTTTATAAGTAAAAGTAAAGTAATACCAATGTAGGTACTACACTACCAAAGTTTCCTCCAAAAAGAAAACACAATTGTAATTGATGTATATTCAACAAAAAACATATTTCATGAGAACAACAAACCCTCTAGTTTACGTAAACATTCAATATCCTCGTCAAACAAAAAGTTTCTAAAACAAACCGTCTCAAATAATAGCGTTTGTTGAAAGAGATACAGCCTATCTACGCCGCAATCGACGTAACAAAAAATCTCTGCCGATAACTTTGTTTTGCGAAACGAATCTCTTTTCTTATATCGGAAAAAACGGATAAGTCATTAAAAGTGTCAGTGAACCGTAAGAATGAGGCACGACGAAGTAAGTGGTCGAATTCAGTGGAGCTTTATCGCAAAGTTGAAACTACTATGATCCAGCTAGCACTTATTGAAGTTTCCTTTGACTGCTGTAACATCAGATTTATACGAATAACTGGTTCCGCTGTGTTTGAAGAAGTTTCGATATTAGTGGTTCTAGGTCTTTCTAAATTGTCCCACTTGTATTCCCTATTTAATGTTAGCTACGATTCATAAATTAGTTCATAAACATTGTAAACTATTAATTATTAATTAATACTTAACGCGATTTTATTAAGACTTTGCCTGTGTGTAATTCTACTTTTCATTAAATTTAATAAATAATAGCTCACCGGTGTATTTTATACCTTTATAAAAGATTAACTTTGCCCAAATAGCAGTTTATATTTACATATTATAAGAAATTATGAAACTGCACGATACAATACACGTCAGGCTACGAAAACAAGATACAGTGAAATTTGATAACTGCGCGACTACATGTGGTGGGTTTGAGCATGACAGATTAATTTAACTTGTTTGATTTTCCAAGCTTATTCTAATCTTTAAAATAAAGAAGCCTTTATCTTTCTATAGCTCCGTAACAATTTTTATCAAAATCAGCACAGTAACAAAGAGAATAACTTTTGCCTTTATAATATTAGTATTAAAGTATTGACTTTGTTGGCGATAGACCGTTTTTCTACATGCTTTTTCTTTTTAAATTTATTTTTTAATATTCTGAAGTTATAGTTTTTTATTTCAGTAGTGATTCAGTAGTTGTCAATAAAGGAAAAATGTACGTCTAAGCTAAAAAGTTTAATGAATTGGATTGTGCAAGTAAGTATTTGCTTCATTATTGAGCCCTGCCCTGCTTCTATCCTTATTTACAAGCTTTCGCATTTGCTGTCGTTTTTAGACATATTTATCACTCTTATGTATTACATAGGTACCTACTTACATCTAGGGCATAACATTGTAGGATTAGTTATCTTATTTAACGAAACAGTGAACGTAATATTAACAGCGAAGCCAACTCACTCACGTTTCTGAAATATCGACGGGTGAAAACGCAACAAATTGTATTTTCTAGAAGCGCGCAACATATTCAGCGAATAAAATCTACTTTAGCTACTTATCGTAGTAGTTTCATAAAAATGTCTTGTGTCTCATTTTATTCGTTCAAGTAATATGACACAGAATACTTCGTGACTTTGGTGAAAGTGAATCAAATGTTCTGAATACTTAGTCAGTTACTTTTTTACATGACTGCTGCGCATGATCCGACTTTTACAGCAATATAGTCTTAGTAAAAAAAAAGTGAGACGATCCCGCCATCTAATTATGACGATCCACCAAACCCATCCAAATATGAGAACATTAACATTTTGATCAAACCTCTGTCTCGGTCAAGCTGTGTCATTCGCACAAAAACTTAACGATCTATGTGTTCAGTATGTTTTTTTTTAATTTTTAATTTAATTTATCCAATGAACATAGAATTCCCTTAATGATTTCCAGATTGGCCGGTTGGAAGCGGCCTGCATTCAGCGGCTTCTTGCAACCTTTACCAGGTCGTTAGAACTGACGGCCGATAGATAGAAAGGTAACATTTATTAAATATTTTATATTTCACATTTCAATATTACGAGTAAACATCATAGATTATAAGCGTAACAAAACAGTCTGTAAAGAAGCACACAGTGCTAAAAGCACTCACACAATGCTAAAAGCGCTATTGCATTCACTAGGGCTTCTGCAAAGAAGCACACAGTGCTAAAAGCGCTCACACAATGCTAAAAGCGCTATTGCATTCACTAGGGCTTCTGCAAAGAAGCACACAGTGCTAAAAGCGCTCACACAATGCTAAAAGCGCTATTGCATTCACTAGGGCTTCTGCAAAGAAGCACACAGTGCTAAAAGCGCTCACACAATGCTAAAAGCGCTATTGCATTCACTAGGGCTTCTGCAAAGAAGCACACAGTGCTAAAAGCGCTCACACAATGCTAAAAGCGCTATTGCATTCACTAGGGCTTCTGCAAAGAAGCACACAGTGCTAAAAGCGCTCACACAATGCTAAAAGCGCTATAATTTCAGTCACTAGGGCTTAAACCATGAAGTCTTTTATTTTAAGCTTGTTTTCTTTTTTTTTGTAATAAAAATTTTACGTTCAAGTAACACTGCTTACGTACATACATACGTACGTACGTACGTTCATTTTTAAATTTATAGTAAGGCCGCTGATCACATTGGTTGGTTTGTATGAAGCTTATAGAATATACCCGCAAAATCAAATATTTTTCAAAGTTTTACGTGGCATGATAATTCTAGTAGAAGATCTAACGAACAAAATTAATTTCAATAAAAAATCGCGTCATAAAAAAATATTTTAAATCGTTTCAGTATTTTAACATTATTAATTTTTGTAACTCTAGTGAAAACAGTGTTTTTTTATAGCATCTTAGAATCACATCTAAAATTCTTTCATCGGGTAGATACTATTATAAGACTGCAATAGCAATACTTACACCTCGTTTCCCAGTAATGAGTCGTTTCGGTGCTTCGATTGACCGCCTCCTCCGCCCAAGCCCTCCGGGCCAATTCTCCCGCCTTTATATTCTTTTAAGCTCCCTATCTCGGCTTTTTAAAGAAAGTAGTCCGCTTTGCTTCGGCTGCATACAAAGTTAAAAGATACCCGGGCTACCTTTTAAGGTGTCTATGGTGTTGTAATAATGTGTGCATTACATGGCTGTGGAATCTGTAAAGGGGCTTGGATTTCATTTTTGATGAACTAGATATACTACAATCTGCTTCAATACCTACGTAAAATAAAAACTTAAAATAAGTTAAACCTCAAAAAACCATAAAACAGTTTTTTTAAATATAAACGCATAAAGGCCATCTAATAAATTTGACCGTTACATGTTAGTCGGAAAAACATTACATTACACAGTTACCAGTTATTTTTTTTCTTTTGAACCAATTTTAAAAGTCGTAAGAATTTTAATAAAGTTAAATAAATCAGTTTGTTTGACATAGGTACCTATTAATTTAGTTTTTTTATAGTTTGCAATTATTTGTAGAGGTGGTAGCGTAGCCCAGTGGTTGAAGGCTTGCCTCATATCCGTCGGTCATGAGTTCGCATCCAAGTATGAATTTCTGGATATTTCAGAGTTTATTTGGGAATCAAAACTTGCTCTGCTGTGCAGGAAAACATCGTGAGGAAACCTGAAAAACCTGAAAACCCCTTTTTAAAAGGGTTACGTAAGTGTGATGGTGATCGATATAAGGTGGACAAAGTATGTGGTAAAGGTTGCAGGAAATCGCTGGATGCAGGCCGCTTACAACCGTCCAATCTAGAAGTTATTAGGCCTATGTTCAGGAGTGGACGTCCTATGGCTAAAATAATGATGATGATGATGATAAAACTTTGCACTGCATCCTTGGTCATTGTCGGGCGTACTTTTGACTACAAATGAGACAATACGAGTATGTTACAAGAAACAAACTTACTAAGTGGTAGATCGCTTAACTTAGGCTTTTTGATTCAAATTTCTTTGGCAATAGTGCAAAGACACTTATTAATATAATGTTGTATTTGCTTGCAAGCCAAGGGCAAGCATAATTTACTAAAAAATCGTTAACAATTATGATAATTCAACACTTGAAAAAAAAAAACACGACCGCCTCAGGTGGTGGGTGTTTTTTTTTTTTCAAGTGTTAGATCATAGATATAACTAGCATGTTATTGCTAAAAACAACATTTAAATCGTTTACAATTTCAATTAAAACACAAATAATATACATACAAGTAGTACAGTATCAAACAACATTTACCTACACTAAACTAATATTTACAGTGTGGTTCTACCGCAAACGGAACGGAGTTTAGTTTTCAAAATTTTAACGGCGCCCACCAAAAGCCTAATTGAAAACTTCGGAACTAAGCAAATACGCAAACGCATCCAGTTTAGTTTGCTCATGCCATAGCCGAAAAGTAAAAGCCAACCCAAGACGAAAAAGATCGCTTAATTTGCCTCTGGAAGAAAAGCAAGTTCTTGTAACACAAGGGTTTTCAAATGGACTAAGTATGCTAATTTGCAACACCTTAGATACCAACAGAAAAATACTCTGCGAAAGTATTACTTTATTATAGCATTTAAAATAGTAAAAGTTTCAAATAAGTAATGGAATTTACTATTAAATCTTTTATGTTGATAAATAGATAGGTTAGTGGTTTGCCTTGCATAATACCTGAAATTTGAAAAGTCTCAAACTTTCAGCATTTGATTTTGTAAATTTTGTTTAAGTCATAATAACACACAATAATTTTACCACTGTTTTTTATTATTATTAATGTTGCAATACTACTTACTTTTAAAAATTGGAATACTCGACTTTATAAGATTTTTATACACACAATATATAATAATAAATAAATAAATTGTTTCCACAATCACACCAATTAGCTAACCTCAAACTAAGCAAAGCTTGTACTATGGCGACTATATGCGGATACGGATAAACATACTTATATACATTTATAAACATCCATGACTTAGGTACAAATGCTTGTGCTTATCACACGAACATTTACCCCTTGCGGGACTCGAACCCGCAACCGCTGGCTTTGTAGTCCGGAGCGCGAACCACTACACCAGACGGTCGTCAAAATTTGTATTGTTGTATAAAACTCAGTTTACTATTTTTCCCACACTATAGTTAGCAATTTTTCTAGGCTATGCCCACACGCCCCGACCATTCGAAACAAAGTTGTTTATTACGCCGTCTGCGCAATCATTTGACGCGAGGAAATGAGGCCGCCATCAAAGGGGTCGCTTTAGGGCTGACCTATATCTACGAAGATTTTTCTATAACAATGTTAACATCGTTATCCAAACGTGCGCGTTGCAACAAATCATAAAACATGAACTTGAGATGCTATGTATCGTTCGATTGTCACAAACGGAATTAAATAAAAATACTGGACAATATCACATACATTGCTCTGATCCTATGGTAAGTAGCTAAAGCACTTGTGTTACAGAAATCAGAAACAATGACGGTACTACAACACCCAGACCCGAGACATTATAGAGTCCGCTATGATCGCTTCTCGGATACGGAGGTCTTTAAATTATTTTGTTACTAAAACCATGTTTACAATTTATTTCCGTAGATTACATATTTACAAAATATTATCATTAAGAAACGAAGTGATTACATAATCATACCTACTATGATTGGGACACCAAATCAAATATATTGGATAGGGCTACGATTTTTACTAAAGAAATTGAAATTTTATAAACTTATCTGAAGATTGCAGATAGTAAATTAGTTAAATATAACAATATAATACATTTATCCAAAGAATAAGAACACAAGTGAAGAATGAAAAAGAAGCACAAGTGCCATTACAAACCGCTGTCCGGATCAGCGCAAACGCCCTGTGCTACGCAATAATCCATCCAAAATAAAATTAGAAAAACGCTAATGCAAAATGCTACTTTTTACTTCGATAAATGCAAATAAAATAGAATCAAATAGGGTAGCAATATATGAGACAGGTGTGTCAAGAAAAGCTCTATGTGTCAACCCTAGTCTAACTAATGCCTTCTTTCATCCCACCTAATAGTAGCAAATAGGAGGTTTTTATCCCAGTCGCTGTCATTTACTGGCAGACTGTTTACAAAAAGTTAAGATAACAGGATTAAGGCCTCACTTTCACCCTTCATTTGACATGATTGCGGAGATGAAACAAATCTCTATTGGCGTTAACAAGGATGTTGGGCAGTAATGAGGCCCCTTAAGTTAAACGGGACTTTTTTCTATTAAAGTAATCGTTTTGAATGAATCTTCTAAGGTTGACATTGCGTATTTTTGTTAGAATCTTGCCATATCTATATCTATTATATATAATAAAACGAAGTCGGGTTAGTTACACCATTTATCAAGAGCGGCTGGACTGATTTTTATAATCTTTGATTTGTTTGACTGTGCTGTATATATATCTGTATATAGCTAAAGGATAGCCTCAGAAATCTAAGATACTGAAATACAAAACAGTAGATTTTCAAACAATGGATATATTATGCGCAATCAAACACACAAAAATAATCAACCGTTCTCTCAACAAAAATCTCCGCCATCAATGTCGATAAAGAATATACAATCATTACGTATCGTTCTAAAGAGTTTATTACTCTGATAAATAAATTATACAATCCAACCATGTGTTTCAAGCCTACTATGTGTATTAAGTGTTATTACATTAGAATTAACGTAAATGGATATCAATACTGTATTCACATGCTACTAAAATACTTATTTACACCGAGTAGGCTTACAATGGGGACAGAATAATTATTAAAACATCGAAAAAATTCCGCAAGGGGCTAATGTTTGTGTGATGAGCATGAGCATTTGTACCTAATTATGAATTGTAATTGTAAGTAAGTATATATTGTATGGATGTTTATAAATGTATTTAAGTATACGTCCGTTATCTAGTCGCCATAGTACAAGCTTTGCTAAGTTTGGGGCTAGCTATTTAGTGTGATTGTGGAAACAATTTATTATTATTTATTTTTAAAAGAAAGTATCACAAAATTTTGATAAATTAACCATATTTATAGTATGGAATGTTTTTTATTATGATTCTGAGGCAGTACGAAGTTTGCCAGGATAGCTAGTTATAAATAATTTCTGCCAGCCACGTGAACACACATCAGCCACGTCACCGTCAAGTCAGGATTAGGCACGTAAAAATATTTGTTTAAATTAAGGTCCTTTTTATTACCTTCCTTTTATAAGGTTATTCTACCACTATAATACAACTAGTTTCTTAATGTAAGCAACATTCAAATCGCAAAAAAAACACTTGGCCATAATAATTATAAACAGTGGAATAACTGTTACAGATTAAATTAATATTTACTTTTTTTTTCGCGTATTCGATGTTTTGAAATCAGGAATTTCGTCTATAATTATAACTTATTAATGTGTAACCGATGATGAACCAGATATTAGATATACATTTTTCATCGGAATTTAGAAAAAGTTTTATTGATAAATGTCGTTACAATTTAAACACAGTTATTTCTATCTTCTACCAACACGCACCATGAAAAAGTACCTAGACATTATTGATTGAAACAAACGCGTCTCGCAATTACATTGACGCTTTATTTTTAATTAAACATACCAGCAGACTGTAAAACTCGAAAGCCCTTCGAAAAAATCATTAACGCGACAAATTGATGAGGCGACTCACATACGAACCAACAGGACTACTATTTGACATTCTTTTTATTCGAAAATGTCTGTACTTAGTTAAATTCAGGATAAGGTTTTTTACTGCTTCAATAAATAATGTTTGCTCTTGAAGCCTTTAATATGAATAAAGGTTTACTGGTAGGATCTCCATACTTTTTCATTTCTTTCTGAAGTTACTGATCAAAGATTGACAAAAAAATTACATTATTTTAAAATGAACAAGATTTGAAAACATTTTGCAGTAATTTTCCCTTGTTTAATAACAAATTATGGGAGATACTTTTAATAATGTATTCTGAAACTAACACTCTATGGTGTCATCTGAATGTAGTGTTTATTTCAACTAAATCCGATGTTTGGAATAAAACCCTCGCATAACATATTACGTAGAACCAATTGTTCAGCCCGGGCTAGATCTAAGTCCAAGAAATTAATGGTTAACGAGATGTGATATCAGAAAACAAAGACAAAACTTGTCGTTTGAAACAAAAAATATGTCTGTCGCAATATACTTATATTGTCTATTCATTTATAGTAACCCTACCTCCATGCTTTGTCTCTGTGTAATTTTAATGAGTTTCGCGCTAGGCCCGGCCGGCGACATCGCCTCGAGTGAGGATAGCTATATTAGCGACGCGCTGAAGAGCCGGAAATCCCTCGCTACACCCTGCCAGGCTTCCAAAGAACATATAGGGTTGCTTTGTTTTGTATATCGATAACGATTAATTAGTTAGCACTAATAATTTAAATTTAACACGTCCGTCCGAAAAAAAAAGATATTTTGTTTCAGTGTGCAATCATAGCAGAAACTTGTTGATCTGTACTGGTTGTTCGATAAATTTCCTCTTTATCCGTCTTAAATACGATGTTTAGAAAAAAACAGTAAGAAACATCTAATTAGTCCTAACTCAATCCTAAAAGAGAGATTAATATCCAGCAATACGTTGATCCAAATAATAGTAAAACAGGAAATTATGCCTATATAGGTCCCACTATAAGGCACTGGCCTCACCTCAACTTAAAATCACCACGCGGGCCCAGTGCGGATTGGTAAAGGGGTGTTGCAAGTCACTGGACTTAACCTTACCATCAGATGTTATTAAACCGCCCTAAGGCTTCACGACTAGCATCAAGTGATATAGCATGTAATTTGGAAGGCACGTTAAAAGTTGGTCAAAATAATAGTATTTGAGTATTAAAATGCTATCGATATCTTTAACAAAACACGTCTCTATTTCGCTATTAATTTCGACAGCAGCCGTAAGCGAGGCAGTTGGCGTTATTAGCCTACCCTTTAATGCGTAATAATTTACTGCAGTTTATATTATACAAAACAGAATTAAAACTTTACTAACTAGGGTGGTTCAGTGTTCATAATGCATACGTACATATAGATGTTTAGAACTCTGAGTTTTGCAATGTTCATTTAATTAGAGGGGTCTTTTCTGAACTCAACTGATACAATATGCGGCGGGTTAAATTAAAAATTAATCAGGGGTTGGTCTGAAATATGCTCATACTATCGAATAAGCGATTAGGGCTTTATTGTTAGAGCTAGATGACAAAATATAATTAACATGAAAAGAGTCATATTGAATTATATTTCATTTAAAAAAGACAGAGGAGGGGGTTGTATGTTTCAAGGTTATATAAGAGCGACATTCTAAGGATACCTACACATTTGTAACAGTATGAGTGGAAAGGGCGAGCATGATCTAAACGGTCTAGTCCCTGTGTTTACAGGATAACGAAGGTCAAATGGCAATCGCTCTTGTAATACCAGCCTTGCTTGTTCTAAGGTCATATTTAAGGCTCTATTTAATAAGACCATACTGTAAGTACATACAGGGTTACATTGCAAAGGGGTGCCAAATTTTAAAAAAAAGATCCAGGGAACATTGTAAAGAAGCATCTCAATTATTTTTATTTATTTAAAAAAAAATACTTTAAAATATGTATATGAAAATAAAGTCAATAACGAGACTACGAAAGCCGCGCGGCCATTTATCAGAGGCGTAGGTACGGCGAGCTAACAAGGACCTTACCTAGTGCAAAATGCACCACCCAGTGCAATTTTTTTATGAATAAGTTAAACTATCCAAGCGTATGATTTTTAACAGCGGTTAGGAATAATTAAATATGAAAAAAAACTTGTTTTGTTCTTTGCATAGTTAGATTAAGTTACTGATTCTGAGCTACTCCTGAAGATTTGGCACCCCTTTGCAATGTAACCCTGTATACAGGGCAACTTTAAAAATATCAACCCCCTAGGGGCTGATTCTTGTGCTCAAATACAACAACTTTTTCTGTAAGACCAACATCGAAATCGCAAAAAAAATATTCACTTCCCCATACTAAGCCGCCGACCGAACATCAGTTTGTTTTATACAAAGCAGTATTTTTTTTTGTATTACTATGTTGGTCGGTGGTCCCATACAAACAAGTGTTGTATTTGAGCACTAGAATCGGCCCCTAGAAAGTTGTTGATGTTTAAGAAATAACCCTGTAATGTATTTTGATAATAAGAGCATCTCATTGTTATTTATAGTGTCTTGTTTGTACCTTAAGTTATTTTGTATAATAGAGTTTTAACTAACTATTATAACAGGTACCTACTATGATGACTAAAACAGATAAAGTACATTAATATGAATGATTCATAGGTAGGTCTACCTACTGAATTGGAATGAGCGTACCGTGTCATCTCTGTTCTGTGGGTCTACCTACCTTGATCGTGCATGGATGTATTTAAATCAATTTTAAAAAAGCTAACTTCTTATTAAACAGACCGCCTTTACAATGAAAATTCTCTTAAAATAGAACTGTATAACATGACTTTTCCTGTGTACCAACTAATGCTTGAGCTTATCAGAACTACGACTGCAATGGCTTCGTGTGTACTTCTACTCGTACCTAACAAGTCGTGCATCGGAGTTGTCAAAACAGCTGAAACTTTGTAACTCAAAATAATTGAACCCATGTGTTATAGCTTGTCAAACGTGTTGTCGGATCATGTAATACCCATTCTGTATTTGCTAGGCAATTGTTCCGGAGTGCATCAGTATGCTCTAAACAGGCTATCCTATTGTGCGGCGCCGCCCACAATGGTCAAACTGAACGTGTTAATTATGCCCTGAGTAATGCTCCGACGTGTCACAGCCATAGTAGTGAATTATTTCCTTGAATTCTGATAGATCTAATGACCGTAATACTTGTAGTAGTAGGGATTCTGCCAGATATTATTGGAAGAACAATTTAAATTTTTTTCTAGTAACTAGTTAAAGTAGAAACCATATTTTACAATAATTGTAATCATCATTATCATCATGTGAGCCTTTGGCAACATTTTTAGAAAAATGTCTCTTGAACAAGAATTTGTAGAAAAAAATTGACAAATAAAAAGGAGATTCTTGTTCGTTTTATGTCGGTTAAAAAGTCTTATTTTTATTCTTTGCGACAGTGTATTACATTATATAATATTATTGCGCGCGTTATACTTACTACTACAATTTCGTATTTTAAAATTTTAGGTAACAGGTACGTATATTAAACTCGTTACTCAAATTTTCTCTCAAACGTGGCCACGTCTCGTGTCAGTAATCATTTTTGCTAAAATTTCGTACCTCGTTACTGTGGCAAAAGCGAAAAGGATTGACCTATTTCACGTCAAGAGTAACGTTTTCGTGATAAAAATAAATAAACGGAGGCCTACCAAAGCAACCGTTAGATCACACGTTAGTGATACACGCTCGTCTAATCTATCACAAGCGAAATCGTGATTAATACTGACTGTAACTTCGCATGATAGCGGCTTGCTTGTGCGCCATTCTTATCGCGTTTGGTAGCTGCGATGAATCTGAATTTAATTCGAGTAGATTTTTCTTTTGTTATTTTTTGGAATAAATATTTTGTATTGAAACGGTAATGTATTTTATAAATAAATATCTCTCAAAATAAGCTAAAATCATCATTAAAATTTGTGGTGAATTTTTAAGTTGATTTCAGACCGATTCCTTTTTAAAGCTACATACCTAATTACATCTTAATATTTATTCTGATTTTCTTTTAGAGTTCATTGATTTGTCTTATCATGTACTTACATGGAGGAAACTACTGGTTCCTCGTCCGATGAATTATTGTGTTTACTCTTGGCCAGGGAAAACGTTAATTGTTTTTTTTTTTTATATTTCTAGTTATTGTTATCGTTATTATACGAACTTACAAGCTACGTATCTTGTGGTAGAGGGTTTTTCCATTCTAGTCTTGTATTTTCTGGACGTGCCTTACCATACAAAACAATTCCTACATTAACATTTTACAGTTACACGTATATGTATTTCTAGGTCTACTTCATTTCTCCATAAAGTTATCACTCTGCAAAAGCAAACAAACTTTATTTACGAAGAATATTTAATTAGGTACATACTTTCGTGTTTTCCTTTATGTTCCACAACCACCCCGTATTGTTGATTTGTTGTATCGTTTAATCTCTAATGATCTAATATACTTACCGCTAAGTATATCTTGGCAATGTCAGAAAGGGGAAGTCATCTCGTGAAATATGGCCACGGTAATATGGACAGACGCAACTATGAATAATACATATGCCAGTAATAATCCGAGAACAGCTCAGCGGAATATGTGATTTTGTTTATTTATGTCGAAAACCTTCAATGTGGGTTGATGAAACGGAATCTCGAGTGGCGTGTGCATTCTTCTATTTTATTTCCAAATTTTTAAATTAATGTGTAAAAAGTACCTAATATAAAATATACCCTACGTGAATACTGTTATAAGTTAAGTTTTGACTTTATTTTTTAGGTGTTTTTATTAACGAGCGAACAGTTATATTGAAATAATATTTTTATCGGTCTAACAATTATAATGAACCAACTGTGACTTGCCTAACGGCTCCTGGATTCGACTTCCTATAATATTGAAACTAATTTATAGATCTTTTTTTTTTGTCTCAAATTGGGTTACTTTGGATGAGCAGAGATAAATTTACGTGCTGTTTATAATGGTACTTAAACATGGTAAGCCATCTATCCCGGAAGAAGAAACAAATAATTTTGCCTTTGTTCTAAAACTTTGTCTAAATTTAACATTGTTTTCAAGTTTCAAATATTCAAAGTTTGATGCAATAATTGACAAAGTTCAACCCAATTTGGTGATCAGGCTTACGATTCTTTTCAAATCAATAGAATAACAAATTTCAAGCAATGTCACATTATAAATAAGATAAACAGTGATTTTTATGATAAAAATTCTGAGAAATTACAAAACTATTGTAATCTAGGTATTAATATGGCATTTCCGGCAAAGTCGGTCGTTCTATCCCACCTAGTATTATATCATCATTTCAGCATAATGCAATCCAGAACGGCAAAAAACACGAACTCCCGCTTTTTTCATCCAGTAGGTATTATATGATATATGTCACAATACTTATTTCACTTTGGCTAAGGGATAATCTTACCAATATTATTATACCTACAATATCACTAACACGCTCACACATTCCCAGTAGGGCACTAATGAAATAAAACTGTGGCAATCATCGGTGCACGATAATCGTGTCATCTCGCTTGCAGTCGTGTCGGCAACCAGCAGGCGAGGGGCAATGCGCACCATAGGCTGGGAGAATATGGAGAGGGCATGTTTTCTTTTAAATTCTTTTGTTAGTCAAAGTCAAAGTCAAAAATCATTTATTCAGTTTAGGACAGAAAATTGCCACTTATGACTTCATAAAATGAAATAAGTGATTATAGTTCTAGGTGTAGTAACACTCAATGATTAAGGCATTCAAGCAATAGCGGCGCGAAGGCCGGCTAGAGGTTGTCGCGCAATACACAATTTCAAACGGTCAAAACATGCAATGAAAAAAATTTAACTAAATTTTCTCTGCATTAATAAAAATACAATGAAAAAAAAATTAACTACTTTTTTATTGAAACTAATATTTTGCTACAAATTTACAAGTAAAAACCTAGTGAAACCTAGGTACAAATATGTCAACAAGTCAAAATAACTACTTCATAACATGAGTATACTGAGTTGGGCTTTGAGCGTTTTATCATTGATTTGTCACTCTTGAGTAATAATAATCCCTAATTACTTACACCGGAATATCGTTTTATTATATTACACCGTCGTTTTCTCGCTAATAATCGCGTGCAGTCACCTTATTGTACCCTTGAGCGGACGCTGTTGAAACACGAAGGTACGAGTACACAAAACTTCTTGAATAAACAGGCGGGAACTTAGCAAATATACGAAAAAAATGACTGCAGACTTTACACAGGTAAACACTGGCAAAGGACGCTTTCAAGCGTTAAGTCAGTGAAATGCCAGTCTTTGAAATAATAACAATAAATAAATAAAAATACGCTAGACAACACATTTAAATCAATATGTATACTTCAACTTTGAAAACTAACAATAAACAGCTGAATTTTTGTTTATATCCTTATTATAAAACGTTGTTTTAAATACAAAAAAAACCCTTGTGCTGTATGTCAACCAATCTAAGGGCTGCTCGACTAAAAGGCTTGGCTCATAATTATAATATTGTATGGTTTAAATAAAAAAATATTATTTATTTTTATTATTGAGTATTATATATATGAATACTTTAATAAAAACAAAACTTTAAAAAAATTACCTTTTTAACTTAATCATTATTATAGATTAAAAAATATGAAAAAACGAAATAAATGCCCATGACGAAGGTTTTTCATAAGCCATTGAAAATACTACTTTCCATCTCTTGGCTTCATCAGATCAGTTATATAGTATTCAATTATTGTAATAGTGTCGGTCATTCAGATTACTTACTTACACATGTTCAAGTCAATACAACAGTTAAATGTAACTCAAGCTTTGACCTTCAAGATTTGATTACATAGCTGATCGTGAACAAACACACAGACTGCCATATAGTTTTTACCATAAAACTAGTAGTCGCTAACGTTCAACCTTATCTTACTATATAGGTAGGTATTATGTTTCCAAAAACGAATACTGTACCTTATTTTAAGATACCTTGCATGTAAAAAGTACTTAAATAAAGAAATTTATGCAACGTGCATTTTCTTTATTCGAACTTTGTTGTTTGTCTTTGTTACTGTTGATTTAGCAGAAAGCGGCTTAGGCCGGCGCTCTAACTTACCTACATATAGGATGCCAAAGTTGAAGGTGACGGTGACAATTTTCTATTGAGTACTTTTGCTTGGCTGATGGATCTTAACATCTTAATATGATTTCAGCTCAAAGAAAAATAACCTATTTATTATTAAATACGCGGTTTCACGTTTTATTAGCTCGCGACCAGCGATCTGTCACAAATAGGCCTTGCTAGGAGCATCCAGTTCGCTTTGTTTCAAATCAAAAACAAGCGCGCACAAAAATGTGGTGCATCGAACTATTCGAATGCTGATGTTGCATGTGGAAGAAAAAGACAAATTGAATGGAAACTAGTTTCGATTTGACTTAATTATTAACGTTTTTAAATAAGTTAATAAAACATTTAACAATAGGAACTTAGGTACCTGTCTTTCTTCTACTCTTTACGCTAATTACCCAATACTTTAACAACCTAAACAGGTTAAGATTTATTGACTTACTAAATTGATGTTTTTTTTTTTTAAAGGTAGGTATGTCACAGTAATTTATGCGTATCTTTTTAAGTGAAAAAGTAACTATGTATGGAGATAACCATAAGTATTATTCAATAAACCTACCACAAATAAATTGAAACGTCTTTACAAAGTTCACCTAAACTTGAATTTCCACCAGAATACGAGTGGCCTTTGAACCCACAATCTCTAGCACATCATCGGCAATAAACACTCTGTGTTAAACGCAACAAAAAATTCGTCAGATTATATATAAAAGGCATGGGCAGCACGCTAGCCGAGGGTGGCAAGTGAGCCTGAAGTAACAATTACTTGGTCATGCAAGCTGCCTATCCATCACCCACTTGCCCCATGGCAGTGGCCACTCGGTTCCTACTCTAAGCAATTTCCGTTCCCTTATCTATATCTACGTTCACCTGCGAGCATTTACTCCGCTTGGTTTGTTTAACAAAATTAATTCAGTTGACAACAACCTTATGGGCCTTGCTTTGTGGCGTGATTTCTTATTTCAGTAGAAAGGGAAGCTTTTGGTATTCAATTAGCTTTATTCTCGTCGCCATGAAATAATGGCGGTGTTTTTGTTTTTTTCGTAGAAGTTCACCATGTAGTTTTTTTTTTTTTTTTAGTTTTGTTACTTTCCAGTATTTTTGTGTAAGAAACAAACCCTGTCATTCATCATATACTTAATCTGTCAAAAAAGCAATAACAAAATTAATACTTTCAGGCATTACGTTGCGGAAATCCGCAACTAAATTTGAAAATCAAATTGTTTCGCTTATAATATCTACTCGATTACGTCAGCATAGGTACCCACCCCAATCACACTACCTACGCAATCACAGTACCTATCCGCTGTCTTACTGAATAAGCACAACAAACGCAAAGTGCACTGGCAACCTCCCCACAAGAGTGCAACTCTATCCAATGTAACAATGAATACCTGGACGCATTTCGCCGCTCCATAGCTTCACTCTAATTTTGTAAGACGGTAGTACGGTCAGCATCGAAAGTCGATGACCACAATCAGATTTTCAATATCGCTATACACCATTATATACCTAAATCGCTTAACATGACAAGCGCCAGACAAGCCAGAATTGGATGATTATCTTATACGACCAATTCTGGCGCTTGTCGTGTTGAGCGATTTAGGTATAAATGATGAATGGTGCCGTGTGGGGACAGCCGCAAAGAATACACTTCCCCACCACCAACAGGAGCCGTGTCGTAAGAGGCGACTAACTCCTGTAACACGAGACGGGCAGCAGCGTCTGCATGCGAAATGTTATAAAAACTGCCTTTGCCAACCCGCCTGCCAAGCTTGGCGAGTATTGGCAATTCCCCCCAATGAAAAATCATTGGGGGAGGCCTGTGTTCAGCAGTGGACGTCCTATGGCTAAAATAATGATGATGATGATGGTGTATAGCCTATAATTTTTTATAAATATGTATCTCGTCATCAACTTTTGACGCTGACCGTACATATTGCAATACAAAAACAATGAATAAACTATTCGTACTTTTTATTTTTAATTTCAAATCTAGTAACAAAGCAGACGTCTCAATGCAACAACACACTTTTAATGGTCGAAACAACAATTACTGAACGAAAATCCTATAAATTATTATTAAATTCCTTGTAAGTTGGGGCTCGAGCCGCTAAGCTGTTCGCAGTGTGTGCATATTTCTTTAATAAGTAATAGCCTTTTGAAATATGGCGACACCATCCATATTTTCCCTAGAATTTATAAGAAGTTTCGCACGGTCGCAAAGCAATGGCTGGTTTAATTATTTTTCTAGTGCTTACCATAGATTAAAAGCATACAGAGTGCTTTTTATTTTAGTCGCGATGAACGATAGCGAATTTTAGCTCAGGGTTCTAGTCACAAATTCTAAACAGAATTCAAATCAGTATTATTTTTTCGTCAAACGAATTTTATGAACTCAAACCTTGCTTGTTTAAAATCTAAATGAGTCAATAGGCCTAGTTAGGGCTCTAACAGATGAGCGAGACTGCGGCAGTGTGCCCGCGTCAGCTCGCGACAGTTGTCGGCGACGGTTCCCGACCGTCGCACACTGGGTCCATAGAAGGTAATACTCAAAACTCTTTTTTTTAACTAAGGCTATTTCAATATCATATATATGAACCCTCATAATCATATAATATCAACCCTCATAAGGTCCTAATACAATTTCACATCCCGTGTATAAGCATTGAGTCACTAAGATCTATAGTTTGTCGAGTGCACGAGCTCAAAGTTGTCTGTTTGCGCGAAAAATTTATATTGCTGATCGTCACGGTTGCATTATCATTATCATTTCAGCCATAGGACGTCCACAGGCCTCCCCCAATGACTTATCATCGGGGGGATCGCCAATACTCGCCACGCTTGGCAGGCGGGTTAGCGAGCGCAGTTTTTATAAGATTTCGCACGAAGACGCTGCTGCCCGTCTCGTGCTACAGGAATTAGTTGCCTCTTACGACACGCCTCCTGTTGGCGGTGGGGAAGTGTATTCCTTACGGCCGTCCCCACACGTCATGGTTTAGTAATATACAAAGCGTCCAGTTCTTAATAATAAATATTTAAAAAAATAGAACTTGTCGCATTAGGAAAAAAAGGTGTTTGATTATTTCACAAAAAATATTTAACACTGCTACAAATTATCAATTATATACCCATACTAAGCCGCCACCAGCTGACATCAGTTTGTATGGAGAAACGAAGTTTTTTTTTTAGATTTCAATGTTGGTCCTATAGAAAAAGTTACTATATTTGAGCACCAGAATCAGCCCCTAGGAGGTTGTTGATGTTTTTCATATTTTTTTTAAATTTTTAATTTCAAAAATTGTGTTTTTAGTTTTTACTTCTATGGACAGGTCCCAGTGTGCGTCGCGCCTGTTTCAGCTGTCGCGCGACGGTCAGAGATGGTCACCGACGGTCGCCGACAGTCGCGCTATGTTAATGGTAACGACTGCGCGACACATAAAATTAGCTGTTAATTGTATAGGACAGCCAGTCCATATTTATTTTCATATCAGTGATTTGGAGTCATTATTATCAGACCTCCGAAATCCCACCATTTATGGACCATGGCTACACGTATATTGTTATTTGAATGTGCAAGTTTTCGTCCGTCAATTATCTCACTATCAAGCAAGTGGTAATCCGTAAAAAAAAAATGAAATACCTAGAGGTACTTGAACTCACAACTAGAAAGACTCCAACAACTGCGCTACTACCGCTCTTTAAGTCACCCTGTATATCGCAAAAGAAATAGCTTTGGTAATAAATGAGACCACTTCACGAATAGATCGTCATTTTATTGGTAATTTCAACGGATTTATGGTGTTATTATTGTAGATAAGCATTCGTGCGCGGTTCAGGTGATAAATCTTTTAAAGTAGGAAACTGAGTGTTGACGCTATTAATTTTCCATCTACGTTATTTTTAATTTGTTTATCCTTTTACAAGCTCGCGGGTTGTAGCGTTTTTAAGAAAATAATTTTACTACAAGACATCAATGTGAGTGTTAAAATTTTAGAGGGCTTCAAGTGTCAATATTCAAGCGAAGCGTTATGAAAGTGGCAAACAAATTCTCAATTATTACTTCCTTTAAAAACATAGGTAATAGATGTTACGCACTGTCATTAGGAAATAACACCAATATCACTGTTGGCGATAGATATCTACCTAGTTATCCTAGCCAAATGTCACATCAAATAATTCATAATAATCAGTCACCTACCAAGACCATTTTAGCCTGTACCTATTTAATGTTGCTTACTTGAAAATGTATGTCTTTGAATATTATTAAATCAAATTCCCTTTAAAATGTGTAATAAATGATAAATACAAATATTTTATCGCTTTCTACATACCTACTGAATTAATTAGCTATTCTTTTAATTCTACTTATCGTGCTTACGTACTTAGATAGAATGTATATTCATACGAACTATAAATTGCACATAGTTTAAACCGGTACTTACTTACCCATCTATAAAGAATATTTCAAAACTTAGTAACATCCACCCGGCGAAGTGTTGTGAAGTCAAGCGTTATGACATTTGCGTTCCGTCTCACCTCACCCTCGCAAACTTTAGCGATCGAAAACAATAACAACCGTAACGACTTTCGAACATTCATTGAAAAGGAAAGTTCGCCCGACGGAGACAAGCGTCAGGGCGTCAGGTGTGGATCAACATGGATCCATAAATCCTTTGGATATGTCAAACAAAGCCCGACATTGACATTCCTTTTTGTCTATGACAGCTGGATTTTGGGTTTGATTTACTTTGTTGAATGTGATTTATTGAAATGTTTTGATTGACTGGTTACTTATTCAATTAGTTTATATTTTTTCATTCTAACATAGATTATAGTTGCCTTAAAAAAGTTATTTAAATATTTTTTCATGTATGTCCCGTAAATCGAAGATAACTTTGTATCTACACACTGTATACATCATGGTAAACAACTATTGTTCGATGATTTTTGCAAATTTGCATGAAAATATATCAACTTTCCATACAAAATTACCAAACAGCCGATAGAATTATTTTATTTTATTGTTTATTTTATTTAATATGGCTTACCAACTATATAAATACATAAAGATAAATTATGTTATCACAATCTTTAAATACATCACATATATGCATTTAAATTATAGGTATGCACAGCATTATACATATAAATTGTGTTGTTTTACTGAATATTTGCAAAAAAAAAGTTTTAATTTATACGAAAAAAGAAGAATTGTTCTCTAAACAACAATATACAATTTAAAAATGAATCGTGCAACATTCCAAAATTGACTTTCAAAAGTAGCTATTTTGTCGCTGAAAATGTCCAAATCACCAGTTTGAAACAAAAGGTTATAATTTTTTACCATTGTACAAATATAGTATAATTTACTATATGTAAATAGTCCACATGGCTACGCACTAGGGCAAAATACAAAACCTTCATTGCCTGAACAGATCTGAATTCTTTCGTATTTCTAAAGATAAACGTTAACATTCTAAAGCAGTTGTTAACCATGTTGTTGATATGTTTTATAAATTTCATTTCGGAATCAAGAGTAATACCTGAATCTCTAACCTGATCCACTCTGTTCAAAACAGTTCCATTTACGTTATAAGAGCTATGGAATTTATTATATTTTCGGGAAAATTTTATGTGACAACATTTATTAGCGTTTAAGGTCATGCCATTTAGTCGTCACCATTCCGTAACCCTGTCTATATCCTCTTGAAGTTTCATCTGATCAACACTATTATTAACTATTTTAGATAGCTTTAGATCATCAGCGAACAGTTAAAATTCAGAGTTAAGAATACAGCATTTTATATCGTTTATGAACATAACAAACGGAATCGGTCCGAGGTGCGAGCCGTCGAATATCGAGAAATAGTATAGAAAGAAAAAAAAAGCATGTCTATAAAAGTCATAGAACAAAAGTTAATCACTATGATGTATAGACTATGTGGTTACAAGGTTATTCTTGATTTAGGGGACACTGTATAAGTATAATATTTTTTTATATATACATGAGGCACACTAAAAGTTTTGCACTTCTAGCTAAGCGGAACTATTTGAATTTCAAATGTTATATATTTTTAAACGTTGCAACCTTCTTAGTAATAAAAAAAAACTATTAGCGGGAAATGATTTGTCAATTGTTTTTTATCACACATCAAAGTTCTACGTACGTACGCAACGAAAATGGAATTAAGTCGAAAAGATTTTAGAGCGATGATTTTTTATGATTTTAAAAGTTTTCTCTTTGGGAGAGAAGCACCTTGTTTGAGCACCGTGAGGCGATGGTTTGCGGAATTTAAGAGAGGTCGAGTTTCTTTATGACGAATTTCGTGAAGGGCGGCCTTCAACTGCCGTCAACGAAAATAATGTGGCTACTGTTAAGCGGCTAATTGAAGAATACCCGCGGATTACCTATGAGACAATTCGAGGACTATTGGGAATTGGTACGAGCCAAATTCAGAAAATTTTACACGAAGAATTGAAAGTTCAGAAACTTTGCTGTCGTTGGATCCCTCATGAACTGACAGCGGAGCAGAAGCGGGCTCGCGTGGAATGGTGCTCACAGATGCTACTGAAGTACGACCACGGACATTCTAATGTTGTTTATGACCTTGTCACAGGAGACGAAACGTGGATTTATTGTTTTGAACCCGAAAAAAAACAGCAATATTGTGAATGGGTGTTTGAAAATGAGAACAGGCCAACAAAAGTGAGGCAGGCGAGAAACGTTGGTAAAAAAATGATCGCGTTTTTTTTCTCAGCTACGGGTCCCATCTGTACAATTCCACTTGAAGATCAAAAGAGTGTTAATGTCGAGTGTATTCTACCATTTGTTTACCCAGGGTGTTAGAAAAAGTAAGACGACCCAAAAGCCGCATTCTCCTACATCATGACAACGCTTCTTCACACACGGCCAACAAAACAAAGTCATTTTTAGCTTCCAAAAAAGTACAACTCGTCACCCATCCTGCGCATAGAACCGACCTAGCACCCTGTGATTTCTGTATTTTCCCCAAAATCAAAGATTTGATGAGAGGTTTTACTTTTACCAACTCCGAAGAGGCAGTGATAGCGTTCAATCAGCACGTAGAAAACATGCCTTCAGATCTGTGGTCCTCCTGTTTTAAAAAATGGTTCGATCGCATGAAAAAATGTTTAAAATATAAAGGAGAGTATTTTGAAAAGCAATAAACATAATATTTTGGTTATAACATGTTGTTTTTTTAAGTTACGCAAAACTTATAGTGTGACCTACGTACCTACATATTTACAAAATTCACAGCTCTCACAAATAAAATTAACAAAATTAAAATTAAACTTATTTGCTGTATGCAAGTAAAGATTTTTTTAAAGAAAAAGATTATTGTATTTTTTTTAGAGGACTTAATTTATGCACGGCATAAATTTCGCATAAAATGCGTCCCTAACAAAATTATATCGTGTCTTGTTTTGCTGGCTCGCGGGTAAACAAACAAATTACTTTTGTTCTTATGACAAATCAAAAGTGTAACCAAGTGACCACATAAATCATCCATCAACTCTAATGATAACATAGTACGAGATCCATTCTAATTTCAAACAAAAGGGTAACGAATGAGCGTCTTGTGTCTTATCTCGCAAAACGTAGAATATTATAAAATGTCGCAAATAAACTAAATAAAGAGACAAATGTACATATTCTGAAGTTGGGTACACTCAATTTGGGAGCTTAAGTGAAGGGCTTAAGTTGGTAAATTGTCTGCTATCTGTGAACACATAACGCTGAAACAGCGCGCGTGAGAAATATTATGAAAACAAATTCGTGTTGAGCACGTTCAGTGTGCAAGTAATAAATAAGAGAGCTAAAGTACCTACTAGTTCAGTGCGTCTGAAACTTCAGAGAGGCTTGCTATCAAAATTAATGAATCAGGTGTTATTACAATTTTATGTGAAAATAATTACCTAGTCGTTATAATAGAACTTGTACAGCTTTTAGTGATGTATAAACGGTTGCAGGAATCCCTTCTTGTAAATCAAAATGAAAAAAAAGACTTTAAAGTTTTTTTTTGTGATCTATGTTTTTGTGAGCTATCACAAAAAATCGATAAAAAAGACTGCTACTAAAAAGGGATTTAATTTAAATAAGACCAATTTTATTAATATTATATCAACTATCTAATTATTTAATAGAAGTTTCATCTAATTTTAATTAAACATCTAAATTAAAAGTTAACGCGTGGTCATACGTAAAAAAAAACTCTTATTCTTGAAAACCTTCGACTTTTATTATTTTTAAAAAAGCCAACATTCATTCATTCAAACAGTTACTACAATAATTTTAAATAATTTAAAAGTATTTCTTAATTTAGGTGTCTAAAAAGTATTAGTACGATTCTAAAGGAGCTCGCCATCGCGTTCAATCCTAGAATTGGACTTCAAGAGCCTGCTGAAAATTATAATTTATTTTAGCTGCCAACTTGAGAACCTAATCAAGTAGGCTTTTTTCAAATATTTCTTACACCATTGGTTACATAATAAATATAAGATATTGTATACATAATGATACGACTAGTCGTATAGTTTGAGAACCACCGTACTAGACGTAGCAAGCGAGCCGAAAAACGGTATTGTTTGAAATTGTATTATGGAGTTAGCCGTTGCTGGAGTGTTCGTTACGTACTTTTGATAGAACCAAATTAACTGATTACTTCGGCCCCCGAAGGATTATGACTGGATACTGTTATGAAGAGTGACTGTTATAAAATTATCTTGTTTCATATTTCTCGCAGTTTCTACAAAAAAATAAAGTGCAGTTCATACAACTGATCAAGACTCACACATACGTTTCTTAAGAAATTCAACTCTTTTGAGACATAGGAGTAAAAGATGTAGATCTATTACAAATAATAAATAAACCATATTTATTGGAAAACAAACAGCTTATAAATAAGACAGTGCAAGGTTATGACTTCTAATTTTCTAAAATCCTCACATCTATGATCTAATCATATTCCTACAAAAGTCCTTACCTACTTTTATGATCTACGAAAGTTTAAAGACTTGTGTATTGTTGTGTTTGTCACGCAATCACGCATCAATGGTAAACGAATGTAGATGCCATTTGGCACACAAATAAGCCATAATTTCGATTATAAAAGAAAAAGGATTCAGTTTTCTAGCAACAAGCGTCTTTCTGTGATAAAATAAAAACCGCGCGGAAACGCGGGCAAAAGCTAGGCCTATATATAGGTTATTAAAAGTCATCTACTCGTAAAAAACATAACCGTTTACATTCCCACAGCATTTACTTTAAACCACTTCACGTTCTCATGTATACTAGTAATGTTTTTATGTTATTCCCACTTCACATAAGCAAAATTCGAAGCTGCAGCACAAAGTCGTTGCGTTAAACGTAAACGAGACAGAAACGAAAAAATATGTTAAACAAGCAATTCACGTGAATCGGAAGCACCTGAGGAGGCCATGGGGGGCTATTGGCAAAACCACTCGATAAATCGGTTTATCGGTGTGATCAAAAGACTTTTTCTAAATTCTCGAGGCTATCTGCACAAACAGCGCTTTTACTAGTCTGTACAAGTAAAGCTAGTACAAATAAAGCTCTTTAATAGATATGGCATTGCCTAGCAAGGCTATTTATTTATCAATATTAAAGATAAAGATAAATTTATTTACTAAAACACGTGTGAAACATATCACATAATTATCATGCATTATGTTTGTTGTTACATTTTCTGAAGTGTCAACATGTTTTGGCAAAGTCGCCGTGTAAAATAATATTAAATTGATTTAATGGTTCTGTCAGTAAGTTCACATTTATATGATATAGTTTTAGGTGCTTAAGAAATACCAAATTGCAATCATTTCAAAGAATATTGCTTTCTGAAAATTTACCCAAAATAAATAACGTTTATTAAATTTTGAAATGCGATTTCCTTTCGGCCAAAAGCATATAAATTAAATATGGAATCCTTTGTATTTTATGATAAATATTTGATTGTGATATTATTTTACCATTTATTGTAAAAGTATAAAAATCCCTTTTTATCCTTAAAGAGCCAACATCTTTTTTCATTTATGATCTCGAATAAAAAATCAAGATGGATTCTTGTCTCATTCCTTTACTAATTAGTAGGGCACATCTCTGTTTATGATATTAAGTACATATTTTTGCAAAAAAATATATTTCTATGAGTTTAAGAATACCCCCCCGCGAATGTCATAACACGTTCGCACGATATCGTGCGCGTTACTCTGAATTTCGTCGCGTCACAGGTGATAGGGGAGGGATCAAGGAAACATTGTTCCGGTGCGTCAACGCGACAAACGCTTGACATGATATTTATTGTATTGGACGTGTTTACATGAGCGTTTTTGTATTCGCAATGATTAAGTATGGATTTGATCAGTAAAGCTGATGTTCTACACTCATTTCGAGTCTAACTTCTTCTTGTATGTCATTGTTATTAGAGATTGCGTTAAAAACTAAATATGATTGAATAAATATGATTTTACAAACGTTAGATGTTAATCTATTTCCTTGGATAGAATAGTTCGTTAAACCTTTTGGTTATTTCAAACAACAACCACATCATTCAAACAAATATCTTATTCAGATAATCAAAGGACTCTTTTATTTTAAATATCTACTTATTTTATATTTAAGGGACTGAAAAGAAGGCAATGGCTATAATTAAAATCATAAAATGTAAAACAAACGTATCCATTTTTTACATAAGCAGTAAGGTATTTGTAAAGTATGTAATAGTAAACACAAAAATATATTTTATAAAATATTAATAACGATTTTCTTACACACAGCAGCTAGAAACCTCAAAGAACCCGTCAAAAAACCACCCGTCACTCGCACCGTCACGGAACTAGGGTTGGCTTGGCAGTCGTACCCGCGCAGACAGCTGTCTTGTCAAATGATGACCGCTCTTAATTAATAGTTCGGGAGTAGCTGACATGCATCGAGCGTACGCCTACCCTATGATTACCTAACCATTCAATTCTGAACTTTATGCCTATCGCAATAGAGTTTATTGGTATAATCATTAGCAATAAACAGGGTGTGTAGAGTAATTGAAGCCGGGTCAAAGGAAACAGTGCTGCTAAATTGCGGTGTGTGCGATTAGGACACGTTACGCGATATCGTTAGGGCTGATGCCTAATGTATCTTGAAATTTCGTTGTCAACCGTAGTTTGTCATCGGGGACATTATTACTGAGTTGAATCGGTACCCATAAAGTTGCTGTCTTTGATTAAGCAATCAGCAGTCAAATCTTATGTTATTGCTGTTAAATCGGTCTATAAATTTTGCAACTAGAGGTTAATGTATATAGGTAGATATAGCTTGAAGTTTTTTTTCGGTTTGAAAAAAGTATAATTCTTGCTAAATAAACTACCTTCCTTATTTTCCAAAGCTATTGTATGACAGGCTTAATGCTACAATGTATTTTTACAGTTAACTTTGTAGCAGTAAAAAATATCGTAATGTGTTTCGAGTCGCCTGTAAAGTTTAATATTATAGTAGGGTTGGGAATAGTTAGTGACTTGTTGACATCAACTTATAAAACGAAAGCGAGTTTATAAGTTTACTGTAAAACTGGAAAATACAAACTGAAACAGTGCTAATTAACGTGTCAGACTGAGTAAAAGTTAATTTCTAGCAACACGGCCCTCTGTGTACTTTGCTTTAATCTTTAGTTAGTGCAAACAATAGAAATTACTGCTTCATTCATAAGAATATAAATAGTTCAAAAAATAACGTAACTCTGTTCAGGTTATGTACTTCAAAGTCCACACCTAGCTGTGGTTGTATGATACTAATCGATTTTAAAATTTTAAAAAATTAATTAATTGACTTATTCACATTAATGCGCAATTAATTTTTTTAGGAAAAAAAATCGATAGTGATCGTTTTCTTGGGTTTTTGAGGTTTTAATTAAGAATACATCATTCATTATCTTATAATTCCAGGTGTGACCATAACGTTCTTACCATATCTACATTTTTAAATAAGTTGGGGAACAAAATATATTTTTTTAGTTTTTGGGGTTTAGAAACGAATACTTACATCATTATCTTAAAATCCAATGATGATGTTTTTGGACATGTCTACATCTTTTAAATAAGTTGGGAAATATAAGATTTTATGGGGCTCTATATATTTCGAGGATAATAACATAATATCTTTCAATTTTTTTCAAACTGGTTTAAAATGATTACAAAATAATCAATTTTAGCTCTTAAGTTTATAGTCATAGTTAAATTCTGTAAAAAAAACATCATTTAATATAACTATTCAAAAGCTAGCACTGAGATAGTAGCTCTTTAACTATGCGCAACAAGCTACAGCAATTGAAAAATTGAAGCCAAAATTAAAGAGTATCTTATCTACGAGTATGAAGGTGACCGAATCTATTTAGCTCTCGTTACAAGGCATCCCAGCATCGAGGGTAATAAATAAAAAATAAGAGCAGCGCCATGATGGATATCGCCCCAGGGTAATCATCGTCCGAGCTATAAGTAGGAATCATAGCTCAGAGAGATCAGCTCCAACTCCAAAGTAGCCCTGGCGACTTAACCAAATGGGGCTTTTTCACTAGATAAAGCATGGTCTAATAAACCTGCCTAGCTTGCATGTACCAAATGTTTTTGTAACTGTAACTATTTATTGTAACAAGGGCTGTCACAGACGACTGAGTTTGTTTGTTCTCCTAGTCACCGGCTAATATTGTAGTCCTTGAAACAACGGCAGCGTAGAGCTTTATTTTGGTATGTGTATTTTTTTTTTTAAATACCGAAAAAGCTTAAATCTATACATAAAACAAAGTCGGGTTAGTTGAGCTGTGAATTTATGTCCGAACCTAATAGCGAAATAACTATTAAAACAACGGCAAAAATTATTAAAAGTAGGTATAAAGAGGCGGTACGAAGTTCGCCGGGACAGCTTGTACGTATTAAATAAGTATTATTGAGATATACGAGGAAACCATTTGATGCAGAGGCGTGGAAAAACTGTAAAACGGGGTTAATCTTTTTTACACTATTTAAAACATTAACTTTATTATTTAAAAAAAACTCCAAGCCAAGCGAGTTCATACGCATAATAAAATAATAACATGCTTCGCTTGTCATCCTGCTGTGCAGCAACAGTGCTATTCGAGGAAGTTACTTCTTTTTGCGGCCTAAATTTTGGCCATGTTATTTGTACCTAAAAATGTCTGTATATTCCAAATGAAAAACTAAACATTTTCATGTTAGACGTTTCGTGGTTGTTACTTGTTGGGCTGTGGTTAGAGACTGCGAAAGCTTCGCAATAAAGGATGGTGGCACACGTTCGTAAAACGAGATTTTCCACGGCAAAACGACTTCTGATATCGGTCACTATAAAATAGACTTGTATAGCTGAAGGAATAGGAAGTGGGCGTACTTATTTGCTCCAATATTTTTTACTGTTATTGTGAATCAATATCTCGTAATACTCCGATACTAAATACGAAACGATTTAGCGTAGACAAGTACAATTTGTTTTTGATTAGGTTTCAGTTCTTTGTATACTTATTCATATCTTTAGACGCTGCGCTTGCCGGTACGTGGCCTCCATTCTTGAACCTTTCTGTCCCATCGGCCGTCAGTTCTACGTGCTATGTGCCCCACCCACTGCCACTTTAGCTTGTTAAACCGTTGAGCTATGTCAACCAGCGTGCGCGTTGAACGTCCACCCAGAAGGTGCATAGACGACCTAGTAAAGGTTGCAGGAAGCCGCTGAATGCAAACCGCTTCCAACCAGCCAATCTGGAAGTCTGTGTTCAGCAGTCGAGAGAGACGTCCTATAGGCATCCTATATCTGAAATGATGATGACGAGAATGAAATTTTTATATTATATACTATATATAAACTTTTTTTTTTCTTGTAACTAAGTTTTGATATGATTCGGGTGGTCGGTTCTATTTTGTCAGAGTATTAAGACAGGACAGGCTCGTTCTAAATCCTAGCGCCCTAATTGACACATATCTCAGAACATGACAAGGGATCTCAGCCTAAACCTGACAAATTAGGGCCGCGCTCAACACACCTGGTGTGCTATTATTCAACTATTTTTCCATACAAAACGTCAGAAGTACGTTAATTGAAAACAAGTCGGCGGTCGTTAACCCTCGTACAGCGACGACATTTTGGTGTCTAACCCCACAAAACTGTCTACCTTAATGTGCCATTAGGTCGGTAACTGATGCAGGTGCGGACCCTTATCTCCCGAGCACATATTTGAGAAGTTTCGTCGAAAAAGTGGGGCGGAGGCGAGGGTTGTTGCACCATCTGCGAGGGAACGGCCGGCGAGTGGCTATGCAAATGATTGCGAGTAAATCGCTGTAAGCTTTATTACGGTGAGTGCAGTTAGTTATTGCAGAATTATTTTATTTTTCAATTTTTTTTTTAGCTTTCTTGACCGTAAAATATTATCTATTGGCAGAAATAAAGGGTGTAGATTTAGTCAGATTCAATTGACTTTCTTTAATCCTTTTTGACGAAATCTACAAACTGTAAATTTTCTATTGTTGACAGATACTTGATATATACATAGTGGTAAAAAGAAATGTTCAGAGAAAAGAGGCCTTACCTGGAATCCTAAACAATAACTAAGCAGTGTTGTTTTTGTATCAAACTCTATACCGAAAAAACAAAACAAGGTTGAATTACTTAAAGAGCATAGGGGCCACCCAAATCCTATACAAAAAACCATCATTAAAAAAAAACGTTTTTCTTACTTTAAAAAATTAAAGTAATATTGCTTTGTTTCAACTGTATTGTTATTAAGAAAAAAGTTTTTTGAAACATCATAGCATTAATCCTTAATTTTATTATCTTTTTTCCAAATTTTTTTTTTTTTTTTTTAATCAACCTTTTCAATCCCACTGCTGGGCAAAGGTCTCCCCCAGACTCTTCCATCGATCTCTATCTGTCGCCAATGACTCCCAATCCCTCGTTAAGTTAACCAAGTTTTTCCAAATATAATCATCATTATCTTTTTGCCAATGATCTCACAACTAGAGACGCTCAAGACCGCGCGAAGTGGAGGAGAAAATCAAGGAAAGCGGACCCTGGGCTCCAAAGCAATGGCTTTAGACGCAACCGGGATTGACCGTATAGATGAAGAAGAAGAATCATCATTATCTTTTTTGTAAATAATCATTACTATCTTTTTTGTAAATATAATAAGAAAGACGTAAAATTAATACTGTAAAAGGTCACAACAATTTTTGCACTAAAGTTGTTGCCATTTGTTTCAAACATGATTTTATACTGATACTTATTGATTTAGCGCATGATTTTAAGATGTTGAAAGAGCTCTTTGTAAAACAAGATTAGTTTAGAATAATGGGGAATATGTATTTTTTTTATTTGTTCCTAAAATAAATAGTACTTATTATAATAATAAAACTTTAAGAATTTTCGAAAAATATTGATAAATACCTGACTTACAGCCCATTTAAGTCGCGTGCTAGACAACAAGATCCGATATGTACCGTGACGTCACATTACACGTCCGCCATACATTTTTCATAGTAAAAGTTGGTTTAGAAAGAGATAGGTATACCTTATTTCTAATTACTATATTACGGTTATTTTTTACCCAAAATCAGTTTTGTTTTCACTATTAGTACTATAATTTCATATATTTTCTCATAAATATAGTAAAACAATATGTTTTTTCATGCATATTTCCTATTAACTTAACTGTCCTCGTCTAGATCGCATCAATAACTCTCAAGTAGGTACGACACTACATGCTATAAAGAATGGCGATGTTACGATCACAAATGCGCAATGAATATTACATAATAGCGCTCACAAGAAAAAGGGCCATCAGTTTCACTGGTCAACCTCTCAGCGACATCTGCTCATCGACGCGACACGACGTTATTACACAGCGTGATAAATTAACGATAGTCACTTGTGACAGACTCACAAGAGACAGTGACAAGAACACTCAGTGTAATAATGGCATTGTTTTGGAACGTATAAATAAAATATGCGCAAGGCAAGACACCAAAAACTATTTCGAAATTGAACATCTTTGTGTTAATTTATTTTTCTGGTTCGCAGCACACCCAGATACAAGCTAATAAAGAAAAAAATGTTTTCTAAATTTTTCCGATTAAGAATCGAACCCGGGAACTTTGTTCTTAAAGCATAACAATGCGAGAATTCAGACGTCACGTATCGTGACGAGTTTTTTTTTTTGACGTGATAACGTCTTTAAAATCGTTTTAGTCGGGTGACATGTTCAGAAACTTGTGTCACACCAAAACCTCACGAGCGCGATCGCAGGTATAACGAGAGAGAGACGGACCGATCTCCTGTCTCATCTCGAGCGCTGCCAGTCATTCCGTGAAACTTGTCACGCGGAATCCTCACGAGCGGAGGCTGGCATAGCGTTCGAGTGAGTGGACCGATCTTCCGTCTCTCTCACTCTAGCGGCATACAAACGAATGGAGATTTTCTCGTGCGGTTAAGTTTGATTTGAGTTAAAAACGATAGATGTAATTTAAAATTTGAAAAAATTGTTATCTTCATTAATTCCTTACTTCCCAAAAACTTATATCACCAATAAGACGTTATCACGTAAACATCTCGATCGTAAACCTACTTTACAAACAACCAATTTTTTTTCTAAACGTTATTTGTAGATTATAAGTTATAAGTATATAGACCCAGTTTTCGATTTTTAGTTTTTGCTAAGTAAATTGACAAAATAACTATAAAACATGAAACATGAATAATTATAATGAAGTTAATTAGAATTTAAATGCCAAATAAAGCCAATACTAATACGGCCCTAAAAATTTGTAATTATCAAATTTGTAATTGGAAATACAAATGATATGTAAACTGAACTAGAATAAAATAAAATAAAAATAATACATCAGTAAACATTAGTTTTAATTTACATTTATATACTTATATAAGAGAGCAAAATTTTCAGTTCAGTTATTTTACGACTACAGAACGATTTACTGTGTTTTTGTGCATGTTATTTAAGTCAAACATGATTAATCAGTCTTTCGAAGTCCATTGCTGTACATAGACCTCCCCTACAGAACGCCACAAAAGTGACTCTCAGCTGTTTGCATCCAGCTGTATCCCGCAACCTTGACTGGGTCGTCAGTCCACCGTCAAACCTGCCCACGCGTCTGCGCCTGCGTCTTCCAGTTCGTGATAACTATTCGAGAACCTTTGTCCCCAACGGTTATCAGTTCTGCGAGCGATGTGGCCTGCCCACTGCCACTTTAGTTTTGCAATTCGACAAACTATGTCGGCGACTTTTGTTCTTCTACGGATCTTCTCGTTTTGGATCTCATCTCGCATAGCAATGCTAAGCATAGCACTCTCCATAGCAAGAGACTTTGAGCTTGCCTAAGAGGCCAACAGTCAAGGAACACTTCTCAGTGCCCCAAAATGTCAAACTGGTGGCCAATTTGTTTAAATCAAACATAGTTCTTATTGGTTTTAGGACGACCCAAGTGTAGCACTTAAAGGAATAATATTAAAGATATTTATTTCAATGTCGAAAACAGGCTAATAAAATACACTACGCCACTCACAATATCCAGACCGATCCATCAAAGTAAAGAAAATTTCAGTGCGAAATACGGATTCTTCTAGTTTATTAAATTTCTCAGACTATCTTGCTTTTAACCTTTTCTCACAATATTACTATATTTATAAAAACTAAAGAATTCTCTCAACGATATTTTTTTGAGAAAATATATTTTCTACTGTAGAAAAGTGCTTACCTGTAATGCGATTCTCTAAGTTAATGTATATGGCGTAGCCAGATCGTAAAATTGACCACTTCATGATGTGACCGATCATTTCAGAAAAATGGTGATATTTCATGATATTGCCAACTAAAACTGACCATACCGTTTAAACGTCAACATTCGATGAAATGTCAATCCACGTTTGGCCATATCATTAAAATAAAAATACGTTTACAAGTTACGTGAATTTATTTAATATTTGTAATCTTGCTCGATAGATAAATTGAACATTCTAAATAGTTATTATTTTTAAACAAAACTAAGGAATGAAAAGACTTGGAATAGCTAAATAACCTAACTAACCTTTCAAATTACGTACCTAACTCTTTGACTTTTTGACGTTGCGCTGGTTTTTTGAGTTGACTTTCGTAAAAATCACCTAGCTTGGTATCGTAACGATATTTTACTGCACTTTCACCTTCAATTTACACAATATTATTCACTTTTAGATTAAAATATTTATCCGCCGCCATTACTCAACACAAAAACAAAGCAACATTAGCGCCTCTGCCGGTGGGCAATGTAACGATTTTACGATATGATCACTGATGTTTGACCATTTAATGAAGTATTCGTGCGTTTAGCTGTTTATATCGTGAAACGCTGAGTATTCATTGATCTGGTCAGACCACATCATGATGTAGGCAGCGTGTTCTGTTCTATATCATGAAATACCACCATTTTATGAAATGATCGGTCATATCATGAAATGATCAATTTTACGATCTGGCCACGGCATATATAATGCGAACGATACAGACCTTTTATCGACCCTATCGGCTTGGATCGGTCTTTTAAATACTACGAATTCATATAGATCGATTACAATCACATAGGTCCAGGTAGGTCCAACTTTAACAAAGTAGTTGGACGACGAATCCAACTTGGTTTGGCAGCGTTCTTGAAACTAAATGATATCTTATCGTCCGATATTCCCCAGGGCCTAAAGACTAAACTCTTTGAGCAGTGATGAGACGTGGTCCTTGACTGGCCTCTTAAAAAAGCTTAGAGTTACACAACTTGCCATGGAGCTATACTTGGATTGGCGTTTCTCGCCATCTGAAATCCCGTAGAAGAACCAAAGTCACCGACATAGCTATTCAAATTGCAAAGCTAAATTGGCAATGAGTAGGCCATTTTGTTTGCAGAACTGACTGACAACCGTTGGGGAAGAAAGGTTCATAATAATCATAATCATAATATTTTATTTGCGTAAGAACATGGTATAAAGATGTTCCATTAAAAGGGTGCACATGTCTTGCCAGGATTATTAGCATGCAAATATTAATTAAATTAAATGTAGATACATTATGCGTGAAACAATTGTAATATAATTACATTGATAAATTAATAATATCGATTGGAATACTAAATTAATATTATCACTTTTAACTAATTGGTCAAATTAAATCGAGTCAATGAGATGTGCGGTCAAGTTCTTGAGTGGCGACCACGAACTGAAAGACGTAGCGTGGGCAGGACTCGGAACTCGGTGGAATGACGACTTACTCAAGGTTTTGGCAGCCGTTGAATGCAAACGGGCCAGCCTCGCTGTAGCGTTTCATAGGTTCCTTATGTACAGCAGTGGACTTCTAGAGGCTGATAATGATGATGACGACAATGATGATGATTATCACACGTTTTTATAATAATCAAAAGACCGAGCAGACTATCGGCTGATCAAAAGTATTTAGTGTACGTAGGCTTTAAAGCGTAACACACACAGATAGCGTGCGCGGGACGGCGAAGGGTCACGACGGGAGTACGGCGGTTCTATTAACAGAGGTTTAAATGGGCGCCCACACACAGACCCGTCGCCGTCCCACACACGCTCTCTGTGTGTGTTACGCTTAAGGCCTTGTCATAATATATCTATAATAAAACAAGGCCTTAAGCGTAACACACACAGAGAGCGTGCGCATCTCATAGCTGACAATTTATTTGGTAATCAAGAGTAGCACAGTTTTAACGACGCCAGTTTTTTTTTAGTTAGGACGGGATGTGTAGGTTAAATATGTTCCGATATTCCGACGTCAAAGATGATGTCTTCATTTAGAAAAACATTTAAAATAAAGTTCATTATTTCGCGTCAAGACCAATTAGTCTGTTAAAAATACAAGTTTCTACAAGCACAGCTGTTTTCCTTTTCAAAGTTAATTTCGTACTAATTAATCGTTGCGTTTTTTAACAGTAGATATATAGTTATAAATCCTTAACACTACTACTAACATAATAATAACACTACTCTATAATTCTATACTAAACCCTTGTACAGTCAGCATTAAAAATTGCTGATCAAAATCAAATTTTGAAAACTACTATCTCTTCTAAATGTCACAATAACCTGACTTTTTTATTTTGTCAGATTATTGTGATATGTTTTGCAATGAGATTCTTTTGGAAAATTTAGATACTAAGCTACTTTCGATGTTGACTGTACATATAGTCCGATCATATTATCAGAGTTAAGCATATACGTAGTTGAGTATATACGTACGTAAAGTCATTTATAGGCGGTCGTTAACGACGCATTGCTCGGGCGGCGACGGAAATCTACGGGATGTCCCGATATCTGGGGCATCAATTCCTGCTGCGGTCGCGGCGCCCATTCAGGACTGATAGTTATTGATCACTCCGTAAACGCGAGTTACAAGTAACCGTAATAAATAGTGGCCCTTAACGTCTTAATGGCGTTCTTCCCAATATATTTATTAAAAGTATACGTTTATAAATGTTTTAGAGACCACAGCCTAAAGAATAGGTGATTATAGTTTTTTTTTTAAATAAATAAATATTGGACATTACATACACTGCTCTCATCCTTTGGTAAGTAGCTAAGGCAGTCGTATTACAGAAATCAGAAACAACGACGGTACCACAACACCCAGACCCGAGACAATATTGAAAAGTTATTTTTCTATTAAAATCGACCTTATTAGGGTGTACTATGTTACGTCTTGTTATTGTGGAAGTAAAACTACCATAAAAACTAGTTAATAATGGCAAATTTTCAGTTAGTAGGGTGAGTAATTAATTTATTAAGTACATTAAGATACTAGATGTTCTAACAAGGTAGGTATTCCCGATAGAGTTTTTATTAGCGTTCGCTCAGAAAAGCTTTTGAAATTGTTAAATATTTATGTTTCGAAAATGCTACAAAAAACATACTGCTAGTTTCGAATAACTGAAAAAGTTTTACCAGGTATTTTTATGTGCCTGTAGTTTATTCCATTTTTTTATTCTACTAATCTACTACACAACAATATATTATGTATTTTGGTACTTACTCCATGCTATTTGTAGTCTATCTACGAGTATGATCCGAGTGCTACGTATGTCATGCAGTCGTAGTCAGTAGAGCTACGAACTAATTTTATCGTATCGGCGAATGTGTATAAGTTACCTTATAAGTTATTTTGAATTTATTTTTCGTTGGTTTTGGAGCCGCAAATATCAGACTTTTGAGCTAAAGTACAACAACTTTTTCTATCGGACTTTCTATCGAACGTATGAAGAAGTGAATATCTTAAGAAATATATTCAGTTCTCCATACATCATCCGATCTGCTCCCCTAGCAAGACCACTGAAACACGATGTGACATAGCGATTCATGTACACTAACTGTATATATAGATTTTTGATAGATCTTTAGATATGTACAGACAACAGCTCGTCAACCTACCACAAAATGTCAATTTTTCTCAATTGACATTGATCTCTACATGTTTGATTTAAATTTGAACATCAGTTCAATGACATTTTACTTTTTGGATTGACCTGCCGTTGACTGTACTTTCTCTATGCAACAGATAAAATCGGTAAAATGATAATAATAATAATAATAATTCATTTATTCCAGGCATCTTAATTATTTCAGATGACATTATAATAATAGGCCCATATAATAAATACCTTAAAGACTAGCATACATACAATAATATAAGTTAAGTATATAATTATAATTCATTTGTTGTTATGGCTTCTTACTCGGAGCCATTCTGGTGGTATCAGCCGGCAATCTTCCTCGGAAGCGACAATAAACAACACCCTTCGGCCAGAATTCCTCCTTCAGGAAGATGTCTAGCTTGTATGTCGGTACTAACACCACGAAAGCTTTAAAACTCGCGTTCTGTCTCGACTCCAAAGGAGCAACTCTTAATTCAAGATGAGTCTTGACCTTAATGAGCTCCACGATGTCCTGCGACTGGGTGGTATAGTGCAGGCGAGATAGGTACAAGGCCGTAACAGGTGTGGCAACGCGTAACAGAAAGTTAGGTCCTGTAGCTATAGGTGCGGTACCGCAACGATTCTGACTGATACGCTGTCGTCGTGTCCTTTTCTTAACTTTGACAAAGTCGTCTTCATATCGGTTTCGAGGGTGATCGCTTTCTAGTAGTCTGCATGGTAACATCGGCTGCAGGGCAGCAGTAGGTCGCTTGCTAGCGACGATGTCTGCAAAGCTATTTTTCTTTGCGCCTATTTGATGAACGCACACTGAAGAAGGCGCAGGGTTGCGGGGGCCAGGCGCGATGACAGTGAGACGCGGTATGCTCGGCTGGCTCACATGACTCACAGTAGGCAGCGGCGACGTCAAAATTGCTGATTCGACGCTTGACCCCGTTTTATCGAGACTTGCCGGGCGTTGCACGTCGATGTTTGAAGCGTCATCGGGTGTCCTAATTACCGCACCACGCAGTTCATCAACTTCTTTGCGCAGCTCATTTACTAAAATCTGGGATACCTCAAATTTCAGCACCACATTCGCTAGACTTGCCTTCAGGAAAACAATATCCTTGAGCAGACTAGTGACGTCTACATGATCGAAGGTGACAGGAGGAAGTTTGTGTAACTCCTTCGCCACGAACGTGGGTACTTCGTCAGGATCGGTCTCTTAAGTTTGCTTGACCATTCCACTCATATGACAGTATAGGTAAAATTGAAACAATTTGTTGTAGTCAATGTTGTTGACCAACTAGTAACTGTAGTAGGTAAACGAGATACAGCGTGGAGCTATTTAAATCATAGCGCTTAAAAGCTTATTCCACACTTGAAGATAGCTCCCAGAGCGATATAACCAAGTACTAGGTCCATTGAAATAGCCCGACGGCCATTACAACCGGTCGAGTTAAGCTTAGCGCACACTAGTGAGCCTACCATGGGTTTTGCATGTTTACGTAGTCGATAATAGCTATTTGATTCAATCATCATCATCATTTCAGTCATAGGGCATCCACTGCTAAACAGAGGACTGCCCCAATGACTTCAAGATTGGCCAGTTGGAAGCGGCCTGCATCCAGCGACTTCCTGCAACCATCACCAGGTCATCTGGCCAAGACAATAATTTATTATATAATAAAAAGTGCAAGACGAAGCGGTAAACTTATGTTCGTGATTACACGCCGCGGCGTACTGGCTGAAGCGCGTATCACACCCAAATTTTTTCCAGATCCGTTTAGCTGTTTTAGCATGATTGTGTTATAAACATCCATTCATTCAAACTATTATTAGTAAGATAAGATAAAACTAATCATATAATCTAAAAAACGAGAATAGTATAAAAAACATAAATTAACTAAAGTATGTAATACTATACCATAACATAACAAAACGTAATTACGGATTCCTTTGAGCTTAAACAAACACGTTAGCGTATAAGCTTCACAAGATGCGAGTAAAAAAGATGTGTAATTGTTTTCTTCGTCAGATGCTGAAAACGATTAGGAACATTGTTTCAAAGGCGTTCGAACTCACCGTATTTGCTTTGTTAAGAGCACGTATCCATTAGATGATTCTGTCTTCAATCTCTTAATCTGTTGGTTTGAAATTAATAAAGTCGATTCCATACCTTATCCCAGATCTAATGCATACTGCACAAAATAAATACAAAAAGGTAAGTAAACAAACATTTAGAGCTAAAAAAAATTAGGCAGTAAGTAGTTATTCTATGTAGAATCTCTTACAAATAACACTCAGCAAGAGCACAGTTTAACTAGATTTATTTAGAAGTTGGTTCCTAATACTTTTTCTATTCCACCGAGTACTTAACAAACCGCGCTAGATTGTCAGCCCTTTTACAATTTTGCACTATTATATACTATCATTTATCATAGTAGTTTGCTCTATCTACATATAGGTTTTGAAAAACAGTTTTCCAGGACACCAGCTATCCCCACCTGAGCAGTTTTTAGTGATGTGCATATTCCCTATAGTTGGATCTAATCGCCTTTATTAAGACGGTCCGTCAAATTTCACGGTTTATAGTGTGAACCCGTTGTAAGATAATCTCAGTGTAGCTCTCAAGGGACGTCAACAAAGAAAATTGGATGGGCAGTGAGCCAATGCCTTTTAATCCTATACTCTTTTTGACCCGCTTTATCTACTCGTTATAATCGCGTTACATTAGTAGAGTAACGTTATGAGACTTGTTAAGGCTTGATAGTTATAAAGCAGTCTCCGAGGATTCAAAGTTTATCAGAAAATATAAAAGTAAAGATTCTGTACGTATTTTTTATTAGATCTATCCCAATATATAAATTTATTGGGTTTATAAAAAAATAAAACACATAAAAACCTAACGTAGTTCACAAATGAAAAATCTGCGCTCAAACTAAAAGCGACTTCGTACTTAAATTCGAGTCGCATGTAGGTAGTTCTAAATACCAGTAGCTCTAAATCTGACATTTGATTCCAGAATGATATGAAATCCTTCTATTCGGTTAAATAACCGAAAGATTTTCAATCGAAGCTCTGGTTACAGAACCAGCGGCTTTAAGTTTATAAGTAGTTGGGTGGTAAAGTTAACTTTCTAGCGCTTTGACCCCTACGCTTTACCTTGATCTTAGAAATGGCGCGATTTCCATTAGACCTTCGTGATCCTAAGACAGGGAATTCAAACCATTTTGGACTATAAAAAAAATCAATTAATGTTGGAAAACATCACATACATTGCTCTGATCCTAGGATAAGTCGCCAAAGCACTTATATTATAGAAATCAGAAACAATGATACCTAGTACACTGACACTATCGTTAAACAATCTATATTATAACCCGCCCAGAAATCAAACTTAGGACCTCATAGATGACGACACCAATTCCAGTGTACTCGCCTCTCCGATGTTTTCTAAATGTGCAAGTTTCATCCGATGCAGATCAGTGTTATGGTGTTACTAAGCCTTAAATTTTCTATAAAAATCTGATTTGGTTTTCTGTTGCAGTAATAAAGAATAAAACATATTTTTATTCATTGTACTAAACGTTTGTTAGGAAAGTTGTAATTTCTACTCAACAGTATTAGTTTTTTTTTTTTTTCTTTGACAACTCCATCAGAAGCGATAACACATGACTGTAGACCACATAACAATATAAATTCAACTCTGCAATATACATTATATTATTTTATCAAATAAATCAGCTGTAATAATTTTAAACCCCAGCCGCCAAAACCCAGTTACAAAATTTTAATTATTGCATAAACTTAAGGAGCAAGTAACATTTATCGCAAGTAAACGGTAAATGGCTAAACTCGTTAGTAAATAAGGGCTTTGCTCATAAACACGATGACGTCATCAATTTCGCTACACCACCGTGCTAACGTGACGCATACCTAGCATAGTGAAGGGTGAAGGGAAATTTAAAATATTGTAAGACAATTTTCAAATGTTATTTTTGCAATATCCGAGATGATGCTTCTCTTTAAAAAATATTTTGACTACCTACCTTAAACGGGAATCGAACAAAAGCCCTTTGCTATCCGGGTGACTGCTCTTCCCTCACACGACATTCATTAGAATTTATCATCATCGTTCAATCATTCTAATGTCGTTGAATTCTATTAATGATTCGCAGCTAGTAAGCAGTCGTCAGTTCTATTCAGTTTTGGTTAGATATCCTCAAACATCCGAAATTAAGGGCAATAGTTAAATAAATAAATATAAATATTGGACAATATCACATAAATTGAGAGAAATGTATCAGAGGATCCCATGATAAGTAACTTAAGCACTGTTGCAGAAATCAGAAACAACGACGATACTACATCACCTAGATCCGAGACATTATAGAAATTGATTTTGCTACACTGACCTACCGGGAATTGAACTCGGGACCTCAGAGATAGCGACACGAAGACACGACTGTACTTACCCCAAGTGATAACTCTGTAATTTGCTTGCCATACTAGTAATACAGTATTCTCCTCATAGGCGACACTACCTCTAGACAGTGACAGCATGTCTCACTGTTACTAGGATCTTTCCTTAGGTGTGGCGCAAATGGCAAATTTATGTTCAAAAATGATAGATGACCTAATGCTACTTACTGGTTTTTCTTGCAGGACCCAATAAGAAGAAGGATAAGGGATGCTATATCTGCCATCAGAAAGTCTGTTGATAAAGATTTGCCATGGCCAACATAACCCTCAATAAACTGCGGACTTAGATCGGTCGATGCAGAGACAATTTAGTACGAAGAACTGATGGCCGATGGGGCAGAAAGGTTTTGCAATTGAGACCACGTACCGGCAAGTGCAACGTAGGACGTCAACCCACAAGGTGGACAGGCGCCCTGGTAAAGGTTGCAGGAAGCCGCTGGATACAGGCTGTTTTCAACCGGCCAATCGGTAAATTGCTGGGGAAGGTCTTTGTTCAGCAGTGGACGTCCTATAGCTGAAATGATGATGATGAAAGACAACTTATGCAGGTGGGTTTATACCAACAACTTCAACAATAGACGTGGGAGTTTTTCGGCCCGTGGCGTATCTCTTATTTTACCCTGTGTGTCTGCACATCTGCTAACGCTAAGACGTACTTCAAGCTACTAAAATCGCTGCCCGAGTAGCAGAGTAAGATGAGTAGCTTTAAAAAATGGTTACATGAGATGTAGCATTTCTACATATTTAGAATCTTCCAAAATAAATATCTATGACACACGTATTGAGAAATTGCCACAAAAATACAGAACACAGAAACAGGGATTGAATGAATCGTATATTCCCTATAAAACACTAAGCTTCATAAAGTTCCCTCGAAAGAAAAAAGAGGCCATTAACGCAAAGATCTATTGGCGTCGATCATAACTTGTGATTTTTCATATTAGATCAGGAGGAATCGTTCACGAGGCGGAGGGCATTAGAGAACCGCTCACTCGACTGTTACGTCCCCGCAGGCATTCTAATAGAGTTCTGTTGGTCTGACGCCATAGACCTAAAGAAGTTGAAGTGACACTTTTGTGAAGTTTTCAGCTAAGTATAGCAATCAGCAACCTAGAAAAACTCTTAGTGGTGGGGTGAATTGCCTTAAACGCAAATGGACCCCTGTACGTTTTTTCTAAATTGACTGGGGTTTGGATGTGCTTAGAGAAGCTTCTGTTATTTTTTGTGTGATGTCTCATTACACACATGGATGTCAATTCCTTAATTCGAAACCATACCAATTGGTGTATAACATTTGTGATAACAACGAGACAAAAGCATTTTTATTCCAACATTTACTATTCCAAAAGTAACTGATTAGGTACTTACGTGTTAAAATTATTTCTAGCTTTTTAGTGTTTTGTGATTCATAATTCGCGGAGTAATCGCGTAACATATAAACAAAAAAAAACACTTAATTTAACCGACTTTTTAACCGACTTCAAAAAAAGGAGGAGGTTCTCAATTCGGTTGTATGTTTTTTTTAATGCTTGTTACCTCAGAACTCCGCCATTAACTGGTCAGGCAACGAACAACTAGACACAATAGTTTATCTATTGTTATGGCCGCCGGCTAAACGGATATTTCTTGACCAGTTGATGATAATATTATTCTATATCTTAATTAATTTAAATTAATAATAAGGTTGATACCTTCTTAAGATATATCATTGTTTTGATTTGCCGTAACAAACTACACGCTTTGAAATTCAATACTACACAGCTAAGGATACTTAATGAAATGGCAACGCAAACCTTTATCAAACAATAACTTTCAAACCCTCAACAATTGAAAACGAAACACCGGATCAATTTATTGTTTTGTAGGTAACCATTTTATTATCAAAATTCTTATTGAAGCTTTCCGTTTAAATTACTATTAAGTACTTATAATACTATCTTTTATTGACAATTGGGATAGTACCTTCCGTTCTTTATCTTGAGAATTTTTATTGGTTAATGAACCGATTTGAAAAAATATTTTCTCAATTGAAAGGGTATACCTCCAGATAAGTCACATTTTTTTCAAAATTTAATTCTGATGGTGGAATCCATGAGGAATTGAAGGAACTTTTAAAATATTATAGGTATACATATGGCGATTTTAGTATATTTAACAACAAATCAAGCATTTGCATTCAGAAAGTATCATTTGCTAAGGTGTAACTGATGAAGGAGACCATAGTTGACCACAATAATCTTCCACGAGTAGTGATAAGATATTTTCATTAAGACAGTTAAGTCTTGCCATAATCGACAAATCAAATTTTAATAAATGATTCTGGTAAGAATGATACCATCAAACTGATCTGATGAAGAAGGCGGAAGGTAAGCACCGGAACTCTGTGTTAGAACAATGTATCATAGCCGTGTTTGGACTTATTTGAATCGTCATAAGAAGCAATTTAGCTATAATTACATCCCAGATCGCCATTTAGAATGTAAAAAAACACTAAAAAACAGACAAATAAAACATTTTTTTTTTAAATAACCGTCTTCAAAAACACTAAAAAGCTAAAAATATTTTTTAAACAATCATACCAAACAGTTATTATTGGAGTCGGTGCCAGCTGTGGAGTATTTGAATGTGGTTGTTTGCACCGACTCCAAAAATAAATGTTTGGTATGATTGTTTAAAAGTTATTTTTAGATTTTTAGTGTTTTTTCTTTAAGCTAATGAGGGTAATCAAGCCACATGCCTCATCTAGTATATCTACATCTGTTTTAAGAAGCGTTTCCGTTATTAAACGCATCAATTCGACGCCGTCGCGGAGATAAGGCGTGCACTCACGATCCTCGGCGACAGTTATTGCCGTCTAATGTAATGTGTTCGCCGCCTAAACTTACTGCTTAACTGCTTGTCAGCGATTGGACTTCGATGAGTTTAGGACGCGACGTGTGAACGATTGATGACTTATTGAAACTTCCGCTAGTAATGGTCTGAAAAGAATCTGCTGCGATCGTCGTTTTTTACTTACTAGGGCTTTTAACGAACTCTCAACAGAATTCGTGATTTATAGTAAGTTAGAAATCTAAAAAACATTTTTATATGAAATGATAGTATAATATAGATGAACGTCGTGGTTAAGTGATTCGCGCTCTATACTACAAAACCAGCCGAAGCCACCAGCGGATTCGAATCCCACAAGCTATTGGTAAAGTGATGAGTACACTGAGCATGATGTATTATACATATTTTAATTTGTATGTTACTTTGCTTTCAATCTGGTAACAAAAACGACATGTAAACGATAAATGGGTTATTAAAAATCTAGCGATGATCTGTTAAGCTAGGGGATCTGTTATGTTTGACCATTTAGACAGACCTCCGTAACTCTCCTGAGCTCCTTTGACTCCTTAAAACTCTCCCAGCATACGATGAGACGTAGGTTCGATTCCCACTTGTAGCAATCGATTTTTTTAAAGTGTTTTAATATCTCAGATGATTAATATAAACTATAGCGTTACCTCAATGCTAATAAATAAAAAGGTGCATTGCATTTTTTAATGCTTTTTATTTCTTTTATATTAAAAGTACTTAGTTTGTTCATCCGTAGCTGATTACGTGGTTTTAAGGAAGATTCTATTCATTTGTACAACCCATAGATTAATCTATGGTACAACCTAAGGGCCGAGAGTGAATGCCACAAAACAATCGCTTCGCATAAATCGATCAAAAAGTAATATTAGGTCTTTACACATGGTATTGCCGTTCAGTATCAAAAAAAGGAATCAACTTTTTAAACTGAAATTATTATTTAATCAATCGAAGTATGCGCCGTTGTTATCAATACACTTCCGCCATTTTATAGGCAGAACATTGATTTTTTTGGAAAAAAATCTTGGGAGCGAAAGTCTAATGAACTGTTTGAACGTTTTGACTGCCTCATCAGATTTAAATTTTTTTCCTTGTAAAAAGTTATCTAAATTTTGAAAAAAATGGTAATCAGCTCCAGTCGCAGCTTTTCTAACTTAACGACCGTTTGAAGTGCAGTTTTTGAAGGAGCAGTGGGCTTGAGCAATTCACCAGTCTCGGTTGTTCAATGGCGATCTTTTCCATCATTGTTTACAATTGTTGGCAATACAAGTTTGCAGTAATCGTCTGGCCTGATCTCAAGAAGCTGTAGTGGATAACACCAGCACTGGTTCACCAGCTTCTACTATCGCCTTCAATTCTTCGTTATTTACTTGGTTATCAGGTCGTCCACGAGGTTCATTGTGTAAATCAAAATTTCCAGAATGGAAACGTTGAAACCAAAAACGCACCGTTCGTTCGTTAGCGGTGCCTGGTCCGTACACGTCGTTATTTCTTAGAGTCGTTTCTGCAGCACTGGTGCCACGGTGGAACTCGTATTCGTAAATACCGCGAATTTTCAATTTGCCCATAGTTGTTGGTATAGGTATGTTGAAGCTAGAACAAATGATGTGGAAACAAATGAAATACGAATTTTAAAACAATATTTTTCTAGCTTTATTTCGAAATAAATTTGAATTTGGAATTCCTAATCAAACGCAAGATATTTGATGTTAAAGTTGCTAGTATTGAGTATCGGCAAATTCATATTATGTAAGGACCTAATACAAATTAACGTTTACTATTCGATCAATTTGCCTTCTTTTGACATGTCACCTTCTTATCTCTACATTATATCTACATAATTTGAGTTAAGAGTTTATTACGACCTTCTAAAGGCACTTTGTGTTTACGACAGCGTAAAATTAAAACTTGGAGGTGGCTGAATCCTTTGTCCAAATATTTGGCGTGTTAACGACGTCAACGATATTTTGTTGATCGTGCGAGACTTACTGTGGCGCTGTAAAAAAAGAGGAAATTGCTTATTTCGATAGCACTTTATTTTCAGTGTAGTTACTAAATTAAACTTACGCGGAACGTAAAGTTTATAGTTTGGATTTACGCAATTAACGTCACAGTGTAGTAAGCAAACAATTAAGGGCAATAATGTTGGCGTGGTGGTTCAATTTTATGCAGACTTTAAAAGCTTAATAAAATGTTATATACTGGTAGTTAAAAATAAAAAAAATCTTTCTTTCTTTTTCATATGAATTTAAATTTTAGGTGTTCCGGTTTATTTTAAAATTTGATCGTGTCACAAAGACTTATTGTCTATTAACTCTTTAGAAGACATGTATTAACCCTATATAATTAAGGTACTATAAACGTTTTATTGATTTTCGACCTTAAGGCAATAGTTGCTCCTACCTATATCATCACTGCTATATAAAACAAGTAAGAAAATAAGAAACCGATGAAGGTACTTTCGTGTTAACTCTCCCAGATATTGGCAGACGACTTGTGAACGAATGCTACGACCTCAATCGCTCGTCAAACGTAATCTCGCATCGAACTTCTTGAAAGCTCAAATGTAGGGCACCATTTAAACCCTCATTCTGACTCCCCAACTTCCCTTAGCTTTGTTCGGCTCTTTTTTCTTATAGGATGTTCGGTGAATTGCAAATCTGTTCGGTTCAGTCAACTTCAAGGGAATGGCTCGCCCGAGACTCTGTAAATATTTAATGCATATTTCATGGCGACCCGACGTTTACTCTGAGAGATCAGATGAAACAACTACTCCGGTGTAACTCGTCTCGAATAACGTTTTCGTAATGAATATCCTGAAAGAAATGTTCGATTATTTCTAACGTTTTTAGGGTTCCGTACCCAAAGAGTAAAACGGAATCCAATTACTAAGACTCCACTGTCCGTCTGTCTGTCTGGATGTGTGTCTGTTTGTCACCAGGCTGTATCTCATTAACCGTGATAGCAGATGAAATTTTCATGATTAATGTATAAATTTCTGTTGCCGCTATAACAACAAATACTAAAAACAGAATAAAATAAATATTTAAGACGGGCTCCCATACAACAAACGTGTTTTTTTTCCGTTTTTTACTCCATATTAATAACGTCTACCCGTTAGACGCTTGAAATATTCACAGAATATTTAATTTTATATTGACTTTAAAAATAATTAAATTATAATAAAATAAATACTAAGGGGGGCTCCGATACAATAAACGTGATTTTTTTTACGTTTTTTTTATGATATAGTGCCTAATGTTGTATAGATAATGGTTTTTTATGTATTTTTTCTTAAAAATCAACAATTACGAGTTTTTGGAAAGATTTCTGAGTGCTTACCTAACAATTATTGAAAAAATTTAAGAAGGTTAGCATACTCTAATTGGTAAATGGTCATCAAATACCTAACAAGAAATTTTTGCAGGATAATCATCACATCCAAACCCGAGTCTTTTCTAAATTGACAGGAACCGAGAATCGAACTCAAGACAATTTGTTTTCTAAGCGAATCCCGCGCCATTACGCCAATCGGCTCGTCAGTAGAATTTTTTTATCTTCGATTTCAGCCAGCGCGCTTATCAGAAAAAACGTTATCTACCAATGGTGTTCCCCGAAAGTTATTTATTGCTGTAATCCGAGGGGCATTTTTTCACCTATCTAAGCCAAGTATAATGGATGGAATAAGGCTGACCATTTTATTTTAGAGCCAGCAGAGGGTGGGTGGTGCATTCTTAATAAACTGCAGCCGCGGTATGCGTATAAATTTGCTAGCAATGAATTAAATTTTTCACATAGCCACGTCCGGAAAACCGTTGAGTTGGAGATATGACGCGTGGCAGTACACACAGATTTGAATAAAACCTACCAAACGGTTTTTGAATTCTAAAAATTCGCGTCTTGTTCTATCTTTGAAAATAAAATGGTGGTATTATTCACGTTTGGTAATTAAGGCTTTGTTAGACATGATTAACATTCTTGACTAAGTTTACTGTAAGACAAACATAGACTTTTTGAAAAATATTTAGTTAGTCCATAGGTTAGTCATCAAGGAAATTAGATTATTTTGTATGAAGACAGACTCTTTTTTAAAATTTAGTAATTGGGAACCACCGCTCTATCAGTTTTTTTTTTTCTGTATGATTTGCACTATATAAGAAAGTTTAACATTATTATAATAATTTATAAGTTTGAAAGACCTTTTTTAAAACTGTGTCTTTAATAAATAAAAATACTGTTCAGGCACTCTATTAAATAGTTTCTAATTTAATAACTTTATAATTTACTGTACCAACTTTGACACTTTAATTATTTATTTATCAAAACTTACAGTTTCATTATTTATTATAGGTATAATCCTAATGCGATATAAAATATGCAAATACTTAATAGTATACTATTTAAATAATATATCGTTATACGAGTACCTATTTAAAGGCTGTATGTACCATACATAAACCTTAAAAAAATCAACCTTTCGTTAATAGTGCAATTACTTTTCATGACAGTCTAGTTATGTACCAGCAATTTTGTCTGTTCATGCGTAAAATGAAAAATTACCTGTGCTCTAGAAAAATATGAGCGTTTTAATCAACCCGTTAAAATCGTTCTCGAAAAGCGCCCGCGTCCGTTGCCTGCTCAAAGTTAACGAGTGTTATTTAACCCTGCTCGGTCGTTTCGCACAAAAATTGTTCCGCTTTGAAAAATTTGCACAAATGACGTAAAACTCATATGCCAGAGTCCCTGAATAAATGCCCGCTGACCCCCGCATGTTAAGCACTCAGATCTGTCTGCGATGGATAATTGCAGTTGTAAATGGCTATATGAATTTCAAACTAGTTCTCATTTGATGGTTTCTCTTTGAAAAACAGAGATTTAGTAAGTGATTTGCTAAATAGGTCTGCCCCCCTGTATATCGCTATATCATAATCATGTTTTGGTGGTCATACTAGGAGAGCTGAAGTCTTATCTTTCTTGAATAACTAACTTAGCTCCGAATACTGTAAAGATTCTAAAGGCTCCGTTATTGCCGACATAACGTCAATATCACCGGATCATCAATTTTAAAAGTCGTTTCAATATCCATTAGTTAAACATACAACTAACATGGTTTAGAAGGTATTTAAAAAAGTTTATATTTACTTTTAACTTTTTTGGTCAAAACTAATTTATCCAAAAGGTTATAACTAAGTATGATCGCGATAATTAGGTGTTGTTGGTACTTTGAATATTCTCAGAAGTCTATTGTGAACTGTAATTATCTTGTAATGTAAGCAATAAACCAATAGTATAAAAAATACTATTCATGAATTTCTGTTCGTTCATAATCATTCCATAACAGTCCGATGGCGGATATATACCTCTCCCAATGCATAAAACTAAAATAATTGGTAGGTACTTAGTACATAAATATGTTTACCAATTTTTGTTTTAATGTTTTGCCAAATAAACGTCTATTAATTTTTTTTATGTAGCTTTTATGAATTACTTAATAAAAAAACCGCGAAAACCTCTTACTTACGAGTACCTGTAATAGGGCGTGTGCAATTTTTAACCTCTAAGTGATATGAAGTATTAATTTGGATGACCCCAGCCCTCCCCAAACCCTAAGGCTTGTGAGTTATGACTAAACATAACACTAAATCTAAATTTAGACAGAAGTGCGGGGAATAAATCTATGAGATGTTATGCGTGACTCGTGCTCGTAGGCCTTTATGTACAATTTATTGCGAGGGAAAAAAGGAAAAACTAACGATTGGGCAACCACAAATCTATCTTGCGTCTGATTTAATAACGGCCAGTTTTCTGCTTTATATTTCAAAAATAAGTGTACCTACATATTTTATTGCCACCCTATATGAACAATTAAACAAATAAATATTGGACATCATATACATTGTTCTAATCTTAGGATAAGTAGCTGAAGCACTTGTGTTATGGAAATAAAAAACAATGACGGTACCACAAAACCCAGACCCAAGACAACATTTTTAAAGTTATCTTTTTATACATCGACCCGACCGAGAATCGAACCTAGGACCTCAAAGATAGCGAAATATAAATGCACCAATATGATTTATTTATTAAATTAAAATGAAATGGAACCAAACATACAAGAGACGTGCCATTCTATAGAAGACTTAATACGAAGAGACGAAATGGATACTTTTATGAAAGAGGAACTTTTTCTCAGTAAGTTGGATCTCGATACTGGATTCAATTAGATACATTAATTATAACGGCTACACAGGTTATTTCATAATAAAATGCTTTCAACCCATGAAACGACAACTGTAAAATAAATTCGAATCTAAGCGAGGAATCTACTGGTATCTGCTTACATAATGTTTATTGTATCTGAAATCATAAACCACTGCTCAACAAAAAAATATATAAGAGCAATAAGTTTATTAGTAAGAGAAAAACATCTTAATCTGTGTACATTACTTGGCACCACTTCAGAATTCAACGGCGCAGTTGCGGTCAGAGACCAGACCCGGAGCGGAATGCAGCAAATCCGAGTGCAACCACAAGTTAATACTGCACGCGTGGGTGCCCAAATAAATTGTATTTGCTTAGTCTCTGTGGCGGCCAATCTAATTAAAATGTTTATGTGCCCTCCAAACAAACCGCAAATTACGCAAAATTGACGGCAATGGCTAGGGATGTCGGACATGATGGATTATTGAAAACAACTGACAGTCGCAGTACAGTCAGTTCTAAGATTAATACTAATCCTGGCTTACTGCTCTGAGGTCCCGGGTTCGATACTCGGTCGGGTCCATGTAGAAAATGAACTTTTCTATAATGTTTCAGGTCTGGGTGTTGTGGTACCGTCGTTGTTTTACATTTCCATAACGCAAGTGCTTTAGCTACTTACCTTAGGATCAGAGCAATATATGTGATGTGGTTCAATATTTATTTTATTTAATATTACTGACACAGGCCTTCCTTTAACTTTAACTTGTGGTGGTTTGGGCCATTCTTGACCAGGCGGGCGGGAGAAGTAAGGCAAGGCAAATGACTGTCACTTTCAAATGTATCAAGCCGTTTATAAACCTCTGACTAGGCTAATATCAATTGACCTGGACTTAGCGCGTGCTATCCGAAGCACGAAGATGCTTGTTATAAAATGACACTGAATATGCTCGGAATGGGCGTAGAAGACTTATAATAGCGAAGTTTTGGTAACCTTGGACGACCATATGGTTTAGTGTTTTGCGCTTCGGACTAAAAAGTCAGCCAGCAAAAAGAGTGAAAAGAATAGCTGAGGGACGGTCTCAGTAGCGGGCATTGGGAGAGTCCTATGTTTGGCAGTGGATAGATGTGGGCTGATCTGATTATGATTATGATGACCAAAGTGTTAGTGGGCTCAGCACGCGTAAGTACAGACAACAGCTCGTCACGTCATACTACGTCGGCGTCGTCGGCCTACCACAAAACAAAAAAAAACTAATTTTCTTAATCGATATTGATCTCTACGTATCGGACTAAAAGTAAAAAATCGGTTTAATAACCTTTAACTTTTTAGGTAGGTTGACCCGTTGTCTGTACCTGAGTCATGACATTTATTAAAGTTTTTGTATGTCTATTTGTTATTTAATCATTGTACAAACTTAGCTTAGTTTTGGACGAGATTTGTATAAAATGTAGGTATTATTATTCAATATACAACCACCCGATCGATTTCCTTATCCGATTCTGTAGAAATCGATTTTTTAATAACCCATTTCCAATCGACATCCCTGGATGGAGCTTAGCATGCAGCCAGCATCGCACGTGCAAACGAACCGAGATATTGTGCTGAAATAATTTAGTAACTCTGATTAGTTGCTCAGTATTTTAACGTAACGCAAATTGCGAGTTATGTAGGTCGTTCCATCCAACTTTAGATTAAACAGTCCTGAAGTTTTCACGAACAACATTATGAATTCAATGCCTGACTTTTTCAAATTCCTCTTGCGAATTTGATGCCGAAATTACAATAATATTTTAACGCAAAATTCGGACGTGAAAGGTTTTTATAGAATTTATATCTATTAATTTCTAGGCAATGACAGCAAATCTGCAAAACATAATTATTTTTACTTTAAGTTATATAATATCCTGTGATTTAATATACGCTTCGCAAATGCATATGTGTAAATCAATTTAACATAAGTATCTAAATTAAATCAAACTATGGAAATAGCCCTTTAAGGTCGCAGTATCGTGATAGATGGAGACGACTCATCTCACGGAAATCCATATATTAATGGGGTCAAGATACTCAACTATTGCGGACTACTAATTTCAGATAAAAAGAAATACATATTTTAAAAAACATATATCATTATTTATCTTTGCCAATATTACTCCGACTTCAGTTGCGTTTTTCATGCCTGAGGGGCGTAACTGCCTGTAGTAATTATGATATCTTATTGTATTGTTTTGTTTATTAAATTATATAAATATGCACCAGACAACACACCAATTTCAATGAGGTACCAGGCTATGAATTTTGCCAGAGGCGTCTTATAGTACATCTAGACCTGAGTCAATTATGCTTTATAAATTGACCTGACCGGGACACAAGTACAGGTTTTAGTATTCATTGTACCGCTACCGTAAACACTAAATGGAACCTACGTAAGCAGGATTTGTTTTGTGGTATAATCTATTCAGAAAACGATAATTCTGCTCGATGATAGTAAAAATAATAAGCTTTCGTGCTCAATAAATGTGATCGTGGATGTAAAAATTACATAATAATAGGTACCGCTATTTGTTCGTTTTAAGTAAATAGGACACATTCATAGGACCCTGTGAAGCCATAAAGCATTTTTTTTCATGTCATCAGTTCACTAGATCTAAAGCTACACTATTCACAAACTCACCAATAAATAACCAATATACTCTTTCCAAGATGATTATGAGCAATAAAAAAACTCTAAAAAATTACACGAGTAGAGCCGCGAAGAAATGCCTGTACTGTATATTGCCAAAAGTGCCGCTGAATGTTTCACGGTTTGTTGATTGTGAAAAAGAAATGTCTTCGTATTCGAGTGGGCCCGCGAGATGATTGCTCGCAGGCATCAGGTGCGACGGTAGAAAACAATCTTCCTTCATCAAGAGAAACGCTCGTGGAGTCCTATTTTGAACCACTAGAATTTCAATTCGCATACGAAATTCTAAGAATCGAATACCACTTACTTACAGAAATGAAGTGATTCAAACTGAACAAAAGACGATGATATGCCTGAGTGGCAAGCTAAAGTGGCATTGAGCAAGGCCATGTAGCACGTAGAACTGTTGGCCGATGGGGCAGAAAACTCTAGAATCAAGGCCACGTACCGGCAAGCCCAACGCAGGAAGTCTACCCAGAAGGTGAACAGACAATCTGCTTTACCAGATGACTGCAAGCCGCTGGATGTAGGCGGCTTCCAACCGGCCAATCTAAAAGTCCTTGAGGTCCATGTTCAGCAGTAGACGTCCTATGACGGAAATGGTGATGATGTTGAATATCACTTCCTAAAAATTCGTGTATGGTTCTTGCATTTTCGAATTCGAAGTCTTATGCATCAAAAATACGTCTTCTGCTCATTTCTTCCCAAAGTAGACGAGTATAAGCCATAATAACGACATGTCAGTCTAACGAAACATAATTAATTTTAATATTTACACAATGATATCTGTGGTCCGTGAAAATAACCTTAATAAGTATAAAACTTAAACGAAATTTTATATTCATGACACGAACTATAAATTACACTAATTGTAATTGGATTAGTTTCAAACCCTTATTAATGTTGATCATAAAAGCCTCGTTTTACTAAACATAAGTTTATTGCCAAATTTTCATACACTTATTTTAACAGAGATATAATATTTTTAATGGATATTTACATAAAAACTTGCCTAAAATTATCAAAATTTTGTGGATTTTGTAGTCATTACAAATCAAAATCAAAGTCAAAACAAAACATTATATCGTTAAAGCTTAACGATATAATGTTTTGTTCTTTCATTTGATTAAAGTATATATTTTTTCTTTAATAATCACAATCTAAGCGTATTATTGACACCATATGATGCGTTTTAAATTAGGTTTATAATCTGCGCAAAGCAAAATAAGCATGTTGTAGTCAGCCTTCTAATTTAAGTTTGATTTCAGCTTTGACTTTCTTTCGACATAATAAGGCAAAAGACTTTCTTAGTTATGCAGGGACTCCTGAAAACGAATAAAAATTATATTAAATGATAATGTTATCTATTTATAGGCTGATGACCAACAGATGAATAACGTAGCTGAGCTGATTTATAGAATATATTTTAGTAATTTGAATAGATACATTTTTATAGATGTTCGCTTGATAACTATGAAGGTTTTTTCTCTAATGACACCAATTACTATTAATTTTACATTCTCTTGCTCCGAGGTACCGGTCAATTTTTTTTTACTGACGGCGTCACTCATTACACTCAGAACCGTCGCCCCGAGCTAATTTAAAAAAGTTTGTTTTCTAAATTGAACCGACTGGGAATCAAACCTGGGCCCTTGCGCTCAATAGTGGTACTGGCCCTACCTGAAACAAACTCCTTTAAATATTCTACAAATCACCATATTTGGCGATTTGTCAAAGGTTAACCCTTATGACGGTCACGGAAAACCGGAACACAAATATACTTGTCCACTAAAGTATACTCATGGTAATAACATACGAATAGTGGAATGGAGGTTAAAGTTCTCGGAACGGATAGGTCATGTGATAGATCGCTCCCAAGGGTGACGACTCTACGTATTTACTCTGAAAAAAGCCGAATCGAGATATAAACAACCCCCGATTTATGTACAGGAGGAAAGAGAAATCACTTGCTGTTGTGATTGCGTTTATAATGGACTCTGTTGCTATAGGTACTCGTACTTCTGCTTTGTCTTCTTAGGTAGACTTATGTGCTGGATTATTTACGGGATAATGACATCATTCTGTCTTGGTCAGTAGTTCAAGATAATTAACAAAATCTGGGGAAATTATTTGTATAGCTTTGAAAGAGAACTAAAGTAAGAAATTTTACGTAAAACCTTTTTTAGAAGTCATTAAAATGCTATTCGTACAGATATACCTAAATAAGAAAAAACCTGAAGAAAGCGACCTTCAACTGCCCCTCTACATCCTTAGCACAGCCGCCACCATAAAGGAATTGAAGCATGTTCATCTAGACACCTCCACTACATGAGTTAGACAACTACATGAGTTATATCTCCTGTTGCCCATATTACGGCTTTATGGCTGCTACGTGGCTACTTCATAAAAGTATCAGCTATATATTTATTTTTAGACATTGGATAGTTCAAGAATAAATTCGCTAATCCGAAGATGCGCAAATTGACCTTATAGCGTTATTGTGTGCCGAATCTAAAATTTCAACACATAATCATTTGCAATCCAGTCTTTATCCACTGAGTTTATAGTCTACTATGGCCCTTGTGGATTATTGGTGGACATAAATAAACAGTTGCACTAGTAAGTTTCATTGCCAATTTACGAAACCAATTTCAAAGTCACACAACGAAACCGAGAAAAAAGACCTACGTTGTCTTGTTGAATATAATGCAAATATTTGATAGATTTGGTCATACATAACTTACGTATTCGACTGCACTCGTCAAGTTCGTGTTTGATACTCATGTAAGGTGACAAACGCTGACGTGGAAGAGGCCACAGCCGCGGCAGGTGGAGAAGAGGAGAAAATAAGCCCTATTTCTTATAATAATACCTTGATAATACCTAGCGTGGTCCTAGCCAATACTTGTCGGCCCGCATGAGTATGGCGTACGTACCTGACGGATGCAGTTAAATACATTATTTATGATCATCATCATCATCATTTTAGCACAGGACGTCAACTGCTAAACATAGGTCTCCCCCAATGACTTCCAGATTGGCTGATTGGAAGCGGCATGCATCCAGCGGTTTCCTGCAACCTTTACCAGGACGTCTGTCCAGCTTGTGGGTGGACGCACTACGCTTGCCGGTACGTGGCCTCCATTTTTAAACCTTTCTGCCCCATCGGCCGTCAGTTCTACGTGCTATGTGCCCCACTTACAGCCACTTTAGCTTGCTAATTCGTCGGACTATGTCAGCGACTCTTGTTCGTTTACCTTATTTATGATCGATTCTATCTAATTCTTGCATTAGATATGAATTATTTCTTTTTGGTTAAGGCAACTTAGGATTTTTTTTCTTGCTCTCGTTTGTGTACTTGAGGGGTTATATTTAAAAAAAACTTATTTGTTGTTTAATGCTTAATAAAGAAAGTACGATTCTGGATTTAACTGATATAAGCATTTCTTAAAAGCAAGACAAAAATATCTACAACTTAATAATAAAAAAGTATAAATGTCAAAAAACTGGAGTTTATGCTAATTTATTAAAGTGTTGAAGAAGTAAAACCTAACAACAATAAAACCGCAAGTGACCTTCAAAAATAAATTCAAAGAGCACGTCCTTTTGAAACGCAAAGCGGCGCCAGCAATAGAAAGTAAACGCTGTAACATTGTCGCGAAATGGAGATTTCCTCACACTAAATTAATTGTGAAGAGAGTCCGCGTTGGGACAAGCGAAAGGGACCCTTAACAGGAAGAAATTAAACTTGCAATTTTCGTACAAATTAAGTTGACCTGGAAATATTTGAACCCTTTATTTCAACTGTAGTTACGCCGTGAATGCTAATAATGCAAGGGTTGCTGTTTAAATTTATGGAATAATTAAAGTTAATTCTCGCGACTAAATTATGCAATGGCATAATTTCGCGTAATGTTGTAGGCATTTTATATTTTTACACGATTTCTTTGATCTACACTTTCGCTATGATTTTAGTTCCAAGAAAATGGTTCTAATTACCGTTTTTTTATTCCGAGTAGCATCTCTGACATAACTAACATAATTTTAGGTCTAGTAAAAACATGCAAACAAAATTCAGGGTGTAGATTTAGTCATTCTCAATTTTAAATAAGGTGGATATGTTTTTTCATTACAACCAATTTTAGAACCACTTTTACTAGGAGGTCAAAATCAAATTGTGAAAGAAAATTCAGATCCTCCATAACACTTAGCTACCTTGATGACATCAAATTATTTACGTGTCGGTCCCCTTTGTATTGAGACTACCTTTTTCACTCTATTTATAGAAGATACGTTGTAAAGTCACTGAGGACGCATATGGAAAGAAATTTAAAAAAAGCAGCGCACACATACATTTTCTGTACAACCTATGTTATACGGTTTCCATACAAAGTCTCGCCTATTAAAAATCGAATCGCATGCGTTTAAGACTTTGACTCGATGCAATAATCCTCATAAAACTATTTTAACTACATTACTATCAGGGTACACTGATCATTTATTTTCTAATACCAGATCAGTCCCCTCAAAACACCATTACCACTGACATTCATACTTACGATTATACTAATAGAAGTTTATTTTTATTTTATACCAATGCCAAAGTTTCGTACTAAATATTCGGCCAATTGGGAATAAAACAATCGAAGCGAAGTGCAGAGCACAAATACCACAGGGCTCCACACTGAAAGGGGAATGTTGTATGTCGCACCACAAAATGTTTGAACTGTTGTTGAAAACTTTTAGCCGTACGAATCAACTCGGAGCCTTTCTTCTACACTTCTAAGAGAACCATGTCCTAAAACGTTGAATAAATGGACTTGTTCGGCAGCTCTCGGAATACGTTTTAGTTCAGTTTGCTTCGACTTTTGTTTTTAGTTTCCAACAGTGTAGTCTACATTTCGAAATGGCCAGAAAATGGGTTAGATCTTGCTAATATTTACTAAAAAATTTCTGGATGTAGAACAATTTTAAGTTTCAGTGCCGAAGGGTACCAACGAAAAACTCTTACTGAGCTTACACTGTCGGTATTTTTGTCTATCCGTCCGTTTTATTTACAAAAGCCTATATCTTTTGAACTGATAGCCAGTTGATATTATAGGTAGACGGTTGATATTTTTACAATACAAATGATAAAGTTCCCAGGAGTGTTATTTTTAGGGAAACCCTAAATGGTACGAAACCCTCGTTAAACGATTCTGAGCCGCACTGCGTTTGCACTATTGTGGTCTAGATTCTGTTATAAATACAATCGAAATTTTATTATTTCGCAATCTTATGTGACCGCTCGAAAACCAAATTTTTATCACACAAAATTTTCAATCGTTGACTAAAAACCACAGTATCTTTACACAGGAATACAAACAAAACTGTTTCAAAGAAATAACAGTACAACTAGCATCTGGAACAGCAGAGCCAATAGCACGATTAAGCATCAGACACTTTAATCAAGGACCATTCTACAGGGACGAGGCAGTCAATTGACAGAACTAACATACATAGTATCCTTGTTGGCTCTTTAGATAAATAGAAAACTCGTTCCCGTCCGTTCCCGTTTGCGATCACCGAAACCAATAAAATGTGAACAAAGAACTAAACCTAATGGATTAACCAAATTTTGTACTTAATATGACTTTACGCCGAAATTATCAAATACTTTGCAGCCTGTCTATAACTCTGTCTCAGTTTGAAATCCTGGGCTATTTGTAGAAATATATAACTAGTGATTAAAAAGTAAGAATTTCTTATAAACTATGTCGCAATTTTCGACAATGGCACAATTGTCATTGACGAATTTTGGTGTATATTAGCAACAGGGTCGATCATATTCTCTTTCATAATAAAAGTAACCGTTTTTTTAAAACATTCGTTTCGGCCGCTTAAATGGTAATAAAAATATGATGAGCTCTTTAAACATTACTTCAACCTTTTTTTTTCCTCATCATTCTTTAATCATCCTTCACGGTCACCAGTTAATCAAACTTGACCGAAGTACGACAGAACGAATTACCGTGTCCCTTTCACGATCGTGAAATTTGCTTGATTATAATCGCTACCGCTTCTAGTGGTTCTAAATGCTGGACCTTATGTGCGTCGAACGAAGTCGTCAGCACTAAGCTCTGAGTTGCAGTGCATCGCCACACAACCGCAGCGGCCGGCTGCTGCTAATCAGTGTTTGCACGACACCATCGATCGACAGAACGGCTAACGAGTGTGATGCGCTCGATTCTCTGCTAAGCGCTCCGAATTTCCATGTCCAGCAGTCGAAGTTGGTCGGAATTAATCAGGACGAGTCGAAGTTGCTCGAATGAATTAATTAAGATCAAGCGAAGGAGCGACTAGGTTTCAACGAGACCACAGGAGTCAGCTATTCATTAACGCGAAGAAGTTTCGACAAGTTTGTGTCGACAAATGATTCGACATCTAAGTTTATTATTTAATATTCTCCCTCATTTTAAAATCATAAATTGGCACCTATTTTTCGAAAGGCAATTCTTCAATAGGCACAGAAAATCAGCCGACTAAATCAAAGTGTCGATGTAAATATTTATTTAGGTCCTAATCTTAAACTACATAATATTATGATTATCTTTACGCAATTCTTCTGGTCAGCATCTAATTAAATTGTCACTTAGTTTACTGAGAATACCAATTGTAAATTATCTTAGTTAAGTCAAGTTAGACTTGTCTAGATAATCCCCGAGGCCTTTCAGCCATGTACTGACGCGGACATCCCAGCAGAAACTTAGTAACTTTGTGAAACAAAATGAGCAATTATACTACTAGAGGTATTAATAAATATACTTATTTTATTATTTTATATTTTATCCAGTTACGTTAAATATCTAAATGAACCTAGAGGAGATGTAATCTTTTAAGGGTTTCAAACACAAAGAGTGCCATGCTAACGTGACTATTTTAATTAGCCTACGTTTGATTATACGAGTATCACTAATCCTATTTATGCTGTCAGTCCGTTAAAGGGCTGTCTTAGAACAAAAGTTGTTTTTTGTGATGTTTTTAAAATATGTGGTTACAAGGTTAGCCTTGAGTTATAGGGTGTGCCTGTATATAAGATAATAGTATTTATTCATTTGTTATGCTACGTCATCACAACCTAACTTAATGCCTTCCAAACAATTTAAAACTAAGTTTGTGCAAAACTCATTTAGTTTAATTGCACTAACGCAGTGTTTATTAAAACTTTTAAAACCTTGCGAGCATTAACTTTACTCGCTCCCTGGAATCATAACCATCACAGCTCTAACATAACACTAGCAAATATGAGTTTATGAACAATGTTTTTTCTTAATCACCCTCAGTACGTAGATTAATTTAGAATACGGGCTTAATGCTCGCAAGTTCTCGAGACTAATTTGCTCGGCTTTAGAGCAAAGACGTGTTTCCATATAGAGTGAAGATTCCGCGGGAGTTATTTAACTAATTTTACATGCGGGGCAAGTTTTAACCCCACTACCATCTGTTTGTGTTACCCGTCGTGAGAATCTGCGAGAGACCCGAGATTCTGTACATGGACGACACGATTCCTGTACGACTGTGAATTTTTTGTTTAATAAATTAAATATTTGTTATTTATTATTTACTAGCTTCTGTCGACGAGTTTGGCTGATAAGACTTTAGGATTAAGCCAAAAAGGACAAAAACAATGATTTAAAAGTCCAATGGGAAATTTTATTTCAAAATTGAGAAATATTCTAAATTATCCTATAGTGACAAATGTTATTTCATTCAGCCATCAAACCGTACTTAATTAAGTAAAAACATACTTAACTTCCTACCTAAGCCCATCTTACATTCAAAGTAAGGGATAAAAATTGGGTGACGCATCCGTCCTCTGCTAGCCTATTTGATAATACATAATTATATCGTTGCTCTACCTTAATTTATTGGCTGCCAAGCGATTGCGATGAGATCACGTACAATAAAATTATATTATTAATAGGGGATAGCTGACCACTTGACCACTGATTGGGGGCTATGGCAGGTGACTTTTAGAGCACCTTGTGGGAAGCTCATGATCATATAATCACAAGTTACTTAATAAGAATTTGTGAAATGGGAGAAAAGAAATGTTCACGATGTAAAAAATCGTTCACTATCGTAAAAATCTTATAAATAATATTATGAAAATCGGTAGTTAGTTTGTAGAATGTTAAAGGCCTTATACACTAAACTAGTGAGGTTTCCTACATTAAGCAATAAGTGTTTAACTTTAGATCGTGTTCTATGTTCTAGATTTGTCATGCGACACTAACGCTGGATTTACACAGACGCGTTTTTTTACAAAATACCGAATAAATTGTCGCATAATTTTAACTGTAGCACGACAATCGACGTGCGTAAACTAACGTTTATACAGTTTAAAACTATGCGCCCATTTCAAGACATGCCCATGTGAACCAAGCCTAAGGTGTTTCAACAAAGGCGACAAGACTAACTAGGACGTACGCCATTCAGAATTAGCTCTGCAAATTCTTACCCGTTCAAACAATGTTCATCTTGTCTTAGAATTGCACTGTTTGAGGTTACGAAGTCATACATTTTCATTTTACTGAAGTCATTAACATTGCAAAAGAAAAAAAATACATAGGTATATAAATAAATATGTGCCAGCCTCGAAGTAAGAAATTAACATGCTTGTGTTATAAGGTACCAGGTAATGAATTTTGCTAGGAGCGTCTCCTAGTACACCCAGATTCAAATCAATTTAGAAAAGTTAGTTTTTTTAATCAACTTGAACAAAAAATCGAACCAGGGACTCATTACGTTTAAGGTGGATCACTTTTGTGTTATTTTATAGCACGTTATTTATCGTAGATCAAAGTTATTACGTACTAAAACAAATAGTTAAAAAAAAAGGCAATATAGTATTTTCAACTCCTAATTTATCAAAGAAACTTGTAGTGCTAAGTGGTATATTATTACTTTAAAAAAAAGTCAAACAAGCAATAAATTGTATGCATTGTTAAACAAAAGTTATAATAACTAGCAATTTATTTATAAATTACTCGATGGAAATTTTCTGAACTTAGATGAAAGGTTAAAATTCAATTTACTATGTTTCGCTACGATGAAAAAAATGAGCAAAGCAAGAAAAAATCATAGAACCCTTTAACGTTTTTCATACAACTAATTTTGTTCGCTTTTGTTGATATTGAATTCCCTTGTTTCAACAACAAGTACTTTTGTAATGTCTTAGCTACTCACTTTGGAAGTCACTGACTCGGTCACATTTAATGCAATAGAAAATAAATAGTAACCTAAAAGAATATTTCGTTTCTAGCTATGGCAAGATTTCAATGACTGAACTTAAACCTAAGGATATATAGGTACAGTGCGTGTACGATAATTCTATGAATCCCATTCTTTTTTTGGGAAGTATTCTACGGCGCGGGTCATAGTATACAAGAGGCGTCCGGCGTCGGCGTGACATGGGTGTGGTTCGGGAACGACGCCGCTTCTATCGTATTTCACACTAAATTTATAGAAGTGACAGGTGCGCTTAACGCGGATGTTGCGCGAGCGTGGCGCGGGTGTGGCGCGATTTTGGCGTGACCACATTGCTTCTACCTACACATTTTGTATGAAATACCGCGCCTTCTTGCACCGCACAGCTTATGTGCCCAATAGGAACGATCTTAAGTGACGTTTAGCTAATAGCAGTCACCTAAAGTGATATTTTGGTGTTAGTTCATAAAATTTTCGATGGCACGAATATCGTAGCCGCGTTGTAATAAAGTCGAATGTTCAGACAGCTGTCTTATACAGTACATACGGGTACATGTTAAGCTAAACGTTTCCAGTATAATCTGAACTCGCACCATATGAGCGCCTAGACAATAAAAGTTCAGTTTATAATGGTAATGGATATCTTAACTTGTAGCCGTACGTACACAGACGTATGCCATAAATAATCCCGGTGTAATAAAAGCCGTATAAGGAGAGAGCGCCAAAGAATTGTCGCAACAAGGAGCGTATTATTCAGTGTCACTAGCTAGACGCGTCTTGTAATATATGCTTTAATAAAAGGGTTTCAATTCGCACCCGAACATACATCACCGGGAGAAACCCGAAGTATCAATAATATCGAAAAAGATCTTCAATTTATTATTCATTGAAGTCGCTGGGCGGGGCGGACCGCTCTATAAATCCTGGGATCGCCACTAAATCATCGTTTTCACGCGGAAGGACACGCGGGTGCAATTTTTATCCCTTTTTTGTCGGGGCCGAGTGTACACATTGCAATTGTATAGTGAATAATTATCTCCTTTCGTGATACAAAAACATTTCGGTCCCATTAAGCCGGCTGAACCACGTCACGGGTTGTGAGTATGTGACCTTAGCCATTCTTTCCGATGCGAGCATTAACAATGTATTCAGGCCTAAACAAAGAGAAGCAGGTGGATCGTTGGCTGCGACGCAACACCCACTGAAAGATTCCATAAAAACTGTAATGGTACCCTCGTCACGTCCGGACATCTTATTTATCTAGTCACGGGCAAAATCATTGTTTCCTTTTTCGTTGTGTTGGTGCAAAAACACGCCTTATTACCGCCACGGCTAACAGATGAACTGCTGAACAGGCCCATTGTCCCCGATCTTTGTGTGTGACGTTTGTTTCTCGCAGACCTTGGAAAAATATGTGCTCTCTCGCGGAGAAACAGCTTTTTATTCATGTGTTTCCCACACTTGTTTTGTGTTTCTAGGCTACTTAAGGGACATGTTTTGTTATAGCGTTAGTAAATAATTTTTGCAACGACTCTTTTAGGTGTCTCATAATGATAACCGTTTCATGTCAGCAGATTTTAACGTTTATTATTTGTGAGTGACAGTTATTTAATGTGAACAGTGATTTTACCAATTTTATTAAGGGTACTTATTGTGAATGTACTTAAATAGTGTTGACTTAATATCCCAAAACCAACGTGTTTACTTGTAAATGTAGAACGTATTTAAGGTTCTATTTTGAATAATTTCTTAATTTACTTCCTCAAAGCTTAATCAATCATAAATAATTAATGTGAGGATCTCGTGCTCACTTCCAGATTGCTAATTAAGAAACAAAATCGAAACATGAACTGATGCAAAAAAATTGCCATTTCTTGGCAATTTTTACAACAACGTACAAATTATTTTTTAAAAAAATTAGTTATGCTCAAGTTTACAAGTATATGTTTTTAGTTTAATAAAAGAGTTTTTTAAACTATTTCATTGTGACGACAGTGACTATAATGTCTGTTTTTTTTACTCATGCAAAATTCTCATTTCATCATCAACCAATATAAAGCCACGCGGTCATTTTTAACCGTCTTCAAAAAAGAAGGAGGTTCTCAATTCGTCGGTAGCGATCATTCGTTACTGCGTTGACCGATTCCAAGTCATTTTTTCCAGTCGGTGCCTGTCGATGAGAGATTCTATGTTTTCGTTTTTTTTAGATTATATTTAGCGTTTTAGTATTTTGAAGTCGGTTTTTATCTTTTTGATAAAATTATTAAAAACATCGTTATGAATATATACGAACTAAATTGTATATAGTGAAATAAACTGATTTATACAAAAGATAAATAAGCGATCAGTAAATCCAAATAAACTAGCTTACTTAAAAAGACTTTTCGTCGAATTGTGATAACCTACCTTACCTAGGCTCGTTTGCAATCCCTTAATTAAGACAAGTATAAAGTTCTTGCCTTGGAATCTACAATTGTGAGTTCCTTTGAAAGTGGAATTACTATTAGTACAAAAATAAAAAAAACCGACTTCAAAAAACTAAAACGCTAAAAATAATCTTAACACTTAAGTACCTAATCAGTTACTTTTGGAGTCGGTGCAAACGAAAACATTGGTCTCTCAATGACTGGCACCGACTCCAAAAGTAACTGATTAGGTACTTAAGTGTTAAGATTATTTTTAGCGTTTTAGTTTTTTGAAGTCGGTTTTTATTTTTTTTTATAAAATTAACTTATTTCATCCATTTTAGTGATAAATCCTAATCAAAACAAATCTTACGAGTGCAAACATAATTTAACTGCTGAACACCGATTTCATTTCCTATTTTTCCACCCTTAGGGGTGAAATTTTTTCTAAAAAATTTTATTATAGTATCTTTGAAGTATAAGCTATTCATTAAAAAAAGAATCATCAAAATCGGTCTACATTTGGCAGAGATATAGGTAAGATAGATACTAAAATCAGTTGGCGTGGTACGGAGTTTATGCAATGTTTGATGATTTTCTTATAGATCCCATCATCAGAATTTAACCAAATTTATATGGGACCATTCTGAAAGTATTACCTTTCAAACAAAAAATAATTATCGAAATCGGTCAACGCAGTAACGAATGATCGCTGAACATACATAAAAAAAAAAAAAAAAAAAAAAAAAAAAGATACCGACGAACTGAGAACCTCCTCCTTTTTTGAAGTCGGTTGAAAAATATATGATGACTGGCTTGAAGGTAAAGAAAGTAGAACTAGGTACACAATAAGTAGAGCCACAGTAGGGCATTATGAAATGCATGCTGATTCCTAAAATTTTACCGCATAGCCCTTTAAATTTTACGTTTGGGTGCGAGAGAAGTTTTTTTTTTTGGATTTATGGCTAAAAGATGACATAAATTCTGAATCTATAAGTATTGCAAAGGTTTTCTTTTCCTCTAAGCGCTTTGTCCCGTTTCTACTCTACAAACAAAGAGTAATTTTTCTTTTAAGTTATCTGCGAGTATTGCGTCTACTAAATCTAAAATCTAGGTTATTTAAACTATAAACCCATTTAGTTCAAAATGCCTGGAGTACATACTTAAATAAATAAATATAATAAAATAAAAATAATAATAAATTTAATATTATAATAATAATAAGGAATAACTTATTGTTCCAGATACAAAATATTGCCAGAGGTGTCTGTCAGTACACCCCAACCAGAGCTAATTTAGGAGATTTCATTTTATGATCTAACCCGTGCCCAGTGCCTAACCCGAGAAGGATCTGGTGATCCGTCTCAGTTCAGTTCTCAATCGGATCAATGGGTCAACGTCAATCGGATCGTCATTTCGTCAACTTGAGCGGGTCTACTTCACAAGCCTATATTGTAGCAGGTGTGTGTCCACAAATGCAAATGGATGTAGGTTAATTGCAGGAAACGGTAGTTTTTTTAAATGAGATGCAATTAGTGGGTGACGCGCGTCCAGCCGCAAAATGGTCCAGAAATTCGCTTTAATTAACAGAGCCCAAGCGGCCTTCCTGATCTTAATAGTGATTATGTAAATAAGAAATAGAAGTGGAATAGTAATGAGCACACGTCATGGAAAATCTAGATTATATTTTAATTATTTTAGAGTAATTACATAAAGGCCTATTCGCAGCACCTTCTATAGCGATGATAATTTGCACCTCTAAATAAAGAGCAGCTTATCTCAAAATAACACAAAATCGATTTAATTATGTAATGCGACTATCGGAATCTGCGTCGAATGTACATTAACTTTAAAGACACCCATGTACTTAAGTTATTCTATTCTATATTTAATGATCTCATAACTTCAAAAATACATAATTTCCTTTTAATTTGTGCTATCATGTATTTTGAGTTCTGGTACTCTTTATCTAGGTGTGCGAATATACGCAAAGCTGCTGACAATGGATGGAAAAGAATACCCAAGGATCCGACTCAGTGGCGTGCATGTAATGGCAGAGGCCTAAATCCAGCAGTTATTTTTTTTAAATTAAATTATTTAAATCCACAAAATAATATTTCAAACCTAATTTAAGTTAAAATTCAATTTAAGAAGGTTTTTAAGTGGGTCTTTGAGAGTATCATAATTTTTACTAAGATAAAAATAAGACTGCACGATGATGTTTGTGATTGGTAGGTGACGCTTATTTTCCGTAATTTAAAATAATCACAATCCAATTTAGGTTGTTCCAGTAACATGAAAAACTCAACGGTATTCTTGTAAACTCGAAATGCAACTATAGCTCTGCGATTGAAAATGGAACAAACCAAGTGATTTTTTTTTTGGTTCCATTTTCAGTCGCATTACAATATATTATGTCCAAGGAACTTAAATGTACAAAGTATGTAGTATATATAATTTCCTTGCATATGGCGAACACAAAAACCTATGAAATGAGGCGTGAAATTTAAATACGTTAGTTACGCTAAAACATATTTATAATAAATTATGTTCTAGCGTAACTAACTATTTGACGTCATATTTTATTTTAATGTAACTGAGACCGAATTGTAAGTACCTAGGTCTTTAATAGTACTACGGGAATTTAGGCCATAGTTTTTAAGATGCCTCTTAGTAAATACACTCATTTCAGACTCATTAATTTTATTTACAATATGCCCCACATGAAGCTGAAACACACAAGATGGTAAATTCAAAACGTTCAAATTGTCGACAAAGTTTTTGAGGTTAGATTGTTGTTTTGTTACATAACAAAGTTTTACCCAAGGTAAGTTTGGGCCCAAGTAAAAATTGTTGCCTTCCAGTTTCACTTCATAAACTCAATGATATTCAGTTTTTCGTGCAAACTTTGGCCCCACGTCACTTACTAACAATAGATATGTGAAAATAGAGATGAACACTGCTTTACTAGGTTAGGTCGTTCAGAAAATATTGTTTGGTTCTAGGACAATTTTATTTTTATTTAGTGGGCATTGTAATAATGTCTGAAGTCAGTCTGGTCTAGTGAAACCCAGTCTCTGTAGCTACATACTGCAGGTTCAATCCCGCTAATGACAATTAACGAACCCAGGAGCATTTACATAGTAGTTACCAGAGTTATGGATAGAAAAATATTTTTTTGCCCACAAATTCATACAATTACCATGACAGGATATACCCAATGCGATATTGTCTTGATCTTAGAATATGAATTATTTCATGTTAACTCACAGAACAAGTATGACAATTCCAATTCAGTACCTCATTTAGTAGCCGTAGTACAAGTTCTGCTTAGATTAAAGCTGGGTAAATTATATTTAGTGGAAAAAATATGCATAGTAAAATTTTTATATTTCATTTTAATTATAATTTTTCAAGCAACCGGAATTACCTGCCTCCTAGCATGACCACCATAACACGATATAATATATCGATTTATCGACACCAACTGCATAAATATAATAGATAAGTATAGCCGCCATGTTGAATCGCCGTGCCGTGATAAAAAAAATACATGCCATCTAACCATCATATTCTTTTTTTAAATACCCTTGGTGTCGAGAAATCGTCAATAGATCGAAATAAACCGAAATATCGTGGTTTAGTGCTATCGTCAACAGATCGAATTACATCGAAATATTGTGTTTTATTGGTAATGCTAGGGAGACTGAATACAATGTTGACTCATTAGCAATTCTGTTTCTAATACACATCAAACAAAATTAATTACTGTTTCCTTGTATTTTAAACATCTGTGTTTTCCCATACCTGATACTAACTTTTCTATGTAGGTAAATAAAACAAAGTCGGGTTAGGTTCTGGATTTATAAATGTATAAATCCAGAACGGCTAGCCCGATTTTGATGATCTTTGATTTGTTTGATTTATCTCCGCTTCAAATCGCGAATCCGCGGGCACAGAGTAAAAAATAAAAATCTATGTTCCTACTTTTTTTTTCGGGTCAGCTTGTAGCTTGTGAGCTCGTCAAATTGCCTTTTTGCACCAAATCAGTGTAATTACATCAAGTACTTACCTAAAACATTGTCTTTTGTCTCTAGCTAACTATCGCTTTCTGGAGCAAAATATTTGGTGGTACAATTCTTATCTTACCTTCCTTAAGTGTGACATAAAACATCAAGCGAAGAAGACAGTTGATTGTGTAGAAGACACTACAATACAGGGTGTGCAGCGCCGCGAGGCTTCGTTACCGCGCGGATCAGCCCTCGCTCGAATGGGTTACTCTGAACGAAAAGCTGACGCCCGATCGGCTTATCATTGTTATATAACACTAGTTTTCCCCTGTGACTTCGTCGTGCTTTTAATAGAGAATTTACCATTGCTTAAGAACAAATAGGTACTTATATTTTTTATTCCTTTTGTATGTAAAATATATGAACAATGTGAGTGGCTTGTTTGGTTATCGTTTTACGACGTTTTAAAGACTTTTATTTGTTTAAATTGTTTTCATCATTACTAGAAATTAATACAATTTTGTTCAATCTGTTGTCTCTTTTGCTCAATTGAGTTTATAACTATTTGTTTATTTTTCAAGAATTTGTCCAATGACTGACAGATAGATACACAGACAAAAAAGTAATTTTGAGATATAGGATCTAAAACATTTGAAACTAGCAATAATATTTTGACAACCTCCGTAGCCGAAAGGCGAGTACGTCGGACTTGGCGTTGCCATCTCTGAGGTCCCGAGTTTGATTCTCGGTCGGGTCAATGTAAAAAACTGACTTTTCTATGTTGGATCGAGTCTGGTTGTTGTGGTACCGTCGATGTTTTTGATTTCTATAATACAAGTGCATAAGTTTACCTTGTGATCAGAGCAACGTATGTGATGTTGTCCGATATTTATTTATTTTATATCTGTCGTGGCCAGATCGTAAAATTGATCACTTTATGATGTGACCGATCATTTCTTAAAATGGTCGTATTTCATGATATAAAACAGAACCCGCTACCTAACTCATGATGTGGTCTGGCCAGATCAATGAACACTTAGAGTTTGACGATATAAACAGCTAAACGCACGTCTACTTCATGAAATGGTCAAACATTAGTGATCAGAGCGTAAAATAATTACATTAACCACCGGTAGAGGCACTAATGTTGCTTTGTTTTTTGTGATTGTTAATGGCGGCGGACAAATATTTTATTCTAAAAGTGAATTAGAATATGTTCGGAGGAGTTCGGAACGTAGTTTGAGAGCTTAGTTAGGTTATTTAGCTATTTAAGTATTTTTGTTTATTAGTTTTGCTTAAAAATATTAACTATTTAAAATGTTTTATTTATCTATCGACCAAGAATCCAAATATTAAACCAATTTATGAAACTTGTAAACGTATTTTTATTCTAATGATGTGGCCAAACGTGGAATGACATTTCGTCGAATGTTGATATTTAAACGATATGGTTAGTTTTAGTTGGCCATATCATGAAATACCACCATTTTATGAAATAATCGGTCACATCATGAATTGGTCAATTTTGCGATCTGGCTACGACATATCTATCACCATTAAGCTAAGCACAAGGTACTACCTTGCAGAACACAGTAACAATAAAACAATCAAAAATTAACATTACGAGAAATGTAAATAAGCAATCAGCCTTAACCCGAACGCAAACCCCGACTCAGTTTAAGCGGCAACATTTTAAATATTAATTCTCTCTTTCCGACTCAAATCGGAAAGTAGCCGAGCTGTATAGATAATTTGAATTTTTAAACAGACGCGGACAATTAATCTGCACCAGCCTCAGGGATTCTACCATAATAACGACGGATCCAACGTATAATAGCACAAACCGCAATATTACTAAATTCTTTTTACGATTTATTATTTTAGCCATAATTTGTTTTTTTTTAGATTTAATGAAACACAAAGTTACAAAGTGAGTTTTTTTTTTCATAATAAATCCTTAACACAAACTAAATTCAAATAATACTATGTTTAGTTTACTTAACATATTATTTAGATACGTCTGTACATACATTTGTAAATGATGATAATTAATAAAAAAATAATATAACTACTTTAATTTATTTTCAATGTAATGTAAATTATATATTTTTTCTTAACGAATATACCAATTTCCTTTCTTATTGTATAAATATGTGAAACGAGCGTAAAAATTTCGAAGTTCATAGTAAAAATGTATTTTTGCTCTTACGTTATTTTACACGGTGACTGTCAATAAACGATCTGAATTATACACCCGCAATCCAACTTCAAAATTTGAAGCGTTAATTTTAAAACTTTGGAAATGGCTCCCGTTTCAGTTGCGGTTTAAATTTTCTTTTTACCCCACCAGTGGGGTGTAACTTTGTACTTTTCCCTAGTGATGCACATAACTTAAGGCGTTAACTAAACGAGTGTAGAAGTAACCGCAATTTAGATACAATTTTAATCATTATATTTTCTTGATCTATGATGTACAAACAACAGCTCGTCAACCTACCATAAAACGTAAAATTTTCTCAATTGATATTGATCTTTACAAGACGGACTTAAAGTTCAAAATCGGTTCGATGAACTTAAATGTTTGGGTAGGTTGACCGCCGTTGACTGTACCTATAACAAATGATCGAATTAGACAGAGTTCAAATTATAGCCTAATCACTAGCGCAAATGTGCACCTAGCACATTTTAACGAAGAAGAAAACAGATGAAGATGTAAGTCCTATTTATAAGAAAACCATTTTACTATTGTTAAATAAAATAGTATGTTCGCTAAGAATGTTCATGGATGACATGGGTGACTCGTTTTAACACACTCGTACCTACGATATGCATGTAATATAAATAATATAGAGTTAACAATATAGAGATAAAGGTAAATTATTTTGCATGCTAACGATGAAAGCAAGCTTTTGAATACAGTGTAATCATTATAAAGCCTATTCCAAACCAAATGTAAACGGTAAACGTAAACAGTTTACAATTTGCTCTAACTCAGATTTATGTGTTTACTTTGATGCGGATTGTGTAAATTATCTTGTTTTTAAATCATTAGCGCTTGACTGTTGTGAGCAAAATTCACTTTCGCCACGCTGTCAAATCAAATGATCGTATTAACTTGTTGTGCTTGTTTGTTTTCTGTAAGGCTGCTAACACAACATGAGTAAATACAACATTAAAAGTGGCTTAGTTTCTAAATTTTCCAAAAAATCTCATTAAAAAACAAATCAAAAAAGTCTAACAAAATCACCACGCAAAAGTCAAAGAAAGAAGTCAGGTTATTGTGGCATTTTAAAAAGCCAGTACTCTAAATAATTAGTTTTTGATCAATTACTTTTGTTGCTGACTAATTATACAGCATACACACTGGTTTTTTTAAACCGTTTTAACAACTTTTACACAATTATCTTTGAAATAAACAACTTTTACCCTTAAAAATCTTTAAGGTCTGTCAAAATCTGGTTTTTCACAAACTGAAGGAAGCCCTTTTTGCACACGAATAATAATAATAAAGAATACAAATGTTTGAAACTTACAGGGCTATTAGTGAACTAAATAAGGAAGTTTTTAAAGTACATAACAGAAAATATTTTTGTGCATTATTTTTAACTAGAGCGAGACTAAGTTACATATAAATATTGAAATTTACAAAATAATAAGAGATTTTTTTTTTCCAAACTGTTTTAGGCTAACATTTAAATGATATTTTACCCGGAAAGGTAAATTATTGGATTGTTTTAGTTTAAAAAATTGTGACTCTAACACTAACCGTTTAGTCGTCCCACGTGTTTTTCTAAATTAATTCGCAATCGGGTCATAATCCATTCTAATCTAAATATCACGAAAATCGTTCATTTTCGCTGAACATACATGGGAGTTCAACCGATAGGTATTAGTGCCCTCCATCACCTGACGCCCACCTTAGAACACCGTGTATATAAATTGTCCTACTAAGTATTTCACCCATTTTACATAAGAAAGTTGTTAATTAGTTATTAGGAGTACCGCTATATGTTTGATGTAACTAAATTCCTTGGATATTGAACCAGGCATTAGCCTAGCCCTAGCTTTATGGATTACCTACTATTTCACTGTGTTCATAATGTGCACTAAAACTTTTTTTAACCGACTTCATAAAACGAGGAGGTTCTCAATCCGTCGGAATCTTTTTTTTTTTAAAGGTAATACTTTTAGAATGGTCTCATATAAATTTGGTTAAATTCTGATGATTGGATCTATAAGAAAATCATCAAACATTGCATGAAGTCCGTACGCACGCCAACTGATTTTAGTATCTATCATACCTAATATCTTTGGAACGATTTTGATGATTCTTTAAAAAATTTCACCCCTAAGTAAGGGTGGAAAAATAGGAAATGGAATCGGTGTTCAGCAGTTAAAATATGTTTGCACTCATAAGTTTTTTTTTTATTATAATTAAAATAGATGAAATAAGGCAATTTTATAAAAAAAAAGACTAAAAAACTAAAACGCTAAAAATAATTAAATTAAACTAAAATAATCTTAACACTTAAGTACCTACCTAATCAGTTACTTTTAGAGCCGATGAGATCTCGTTTGCACCGACTTCAAAAGTAACTGATTAGGTACTTAAGTGCTAAGATTATTTTTAGCGTTTTAGTTTTTTGAAGTCGGTTTTATTTTTTGTGTTCGATAAAAGATTTTAAACATAGTCTTAAGACATAATAATATCACTGTTTCTTTCCACGATCTTCCTTTTGAATATCTTGGCTAATTTAATATTTATATTTTTGTTATCTCTGAAGATTTGTGTAACGAGGCAAGCCATTAGCTCCGCCACGTCTCCTCCGAAAATGTGCCAACACTGCCAACTCCGCAAACTGCATGTATCTGTGGAAACTTTCATAGTAAGGTCAGTTACCTACCGAAAAGGAAATTTTGTGTATTTTTTTGGTGTAAAACATTAAAAAAAAAAAACACAAATGAGAATGAAAACCGTATTAATTCAGAGATTGAGAAACTTATCCTTGATACCTAATTAGCTCACAATGAATTGATTCAGTGATTAAAAATAATAATATATGATTATCAAAACCAATAAGTTCATCGGAACGTAGTAGGATAAAAGTTTCTAAAGATATTTAAAATAACTGCTTTATTTCCGGCTTGCCTTACAAATCTATGCAAGTTTTTAGGGTTCTGTACCTCAAAAAGCGTGTACGGAACCCGTATAGAATCACTTTGTTGTCCGTCTGTCTGTCAAGACTCTTTATCTCGGGAACGCGTCGAGGTATCGGATTGAAATTAAAACCATATACTCAGGTCTACAATCTCTTAAAGTTGTAAAAAAATCAAAGTTATAAGTTAATGTAAAAAAAAAGATACAGCCGTTTATGCCGCAAAAATGTTTTCGAAAGTATCAAGGGAATTTAAAATTTATAGGGTACTTTCCGTTGAATTAGAACTATAAAATTTGGCAAGTAATATCATCTTAAACAACAAGTAGAGGAAATATATGAAAGCTTTACATTTGTAATCAAACTGCGAGACTGGTTCCTGAACTTATAATATGTACCTACAAAGTACGGAACCCTCGGTGGACGAGTCCGATTCGCTTTTGTCCGGTTTTTTTTTAAATGTGTATGTGTATTATTTTAAAGCTTTAAAATAAATATACCTACCTAAACAAATCGTGACATGATTAAGTTGGAATTAGGATTAACAAAGAACTTCGTCATTATTAGATGTCGTAGCATTCGTAGTTTCGTAGCATCGTAGCACTCACATAGGGTTATAAGTTAGGCAAGTGTGCGGTAGTTATAACTTATAACTACCGCACACTTGCCTAACTCACCGTTTTGTAGAATCAATCGTTTGTTTTACACAAATAATGCAATTAATATATGTTTTAATTAGGTAGGTATTTACTTAAAATATGTGTATATTTAACAACACAGATTATTTACAAATAATATTGTTTACATATTAACATAACTATGTAATTGCGTATTATTACTATGGTGGGCACGGCCTATTCATGCAATAAACTATAATATACCGAGGCCTTGTGCCGCCAAAGCTGTATACAAGAAACTGTTCTTGCAGCATTAAATTATAAGGTACTCGCACGACTGTCGAATTCAATTAAGATTTGAATTTGCGAATTTGCGCGTAACGTTTAATTTATATTGTGAGGTCGACCATTCTGCCACAAGAAAGATAACTACAGCAGAATCTCGGCTCAATACATGGTGACATACAAACATGCACGCATAATTTCATTAGATATTATTTGAAATCGCGTGTTACGGCATTTTACAGAGACCATATTTGTCATTGTCCAAAATAAGAGCCAGTTTGAAAAAAAACCATTATAATTAAATATATTAAACCGAGGGTTGATGTTAAGATTTAAATAGCGAAGAAAATGTTGAATATTGTTCTCTTCAAAATGTTTTTGTATTTGAAAAAGCAGAATCAGCTTAACCACATAATATTTATTTCTATATTTATACGTCCCATAGTAAGACGTAGAAAAATGGGAAACGCGTAGCTTGCGAATCACAGCCGAGTCGATGGTGTCTATGTGTGTTTAGGTATTAAAGTACAACAAAAACCGACAGGCTTATCGATAGTATGTGTATCACTTGACATTCTTTTTTTTTATTTATTCAAGACAACACCTCAACTTACCACAAAACGTCAAATTTTCTCAATTGATATTGATCTCTACATGTCGAACTTACAGTTGAAAATCGGTTCAATGATCTTTAACTTTTTGCCTACGTTCACCTGCAATGGCGTTAACAGTCAATGGACTGTAGCCAGGCCAGAGAGTGAGCTTACCTTACCTACTTAAATTGTGATTCAGCTCTAGGTGTAACATTTTAGCAATTCAAATTACTACAATCGTTTAATAAGTCATAGCAATTATCGCAACGCCACGTGACTGGGTTTGATATAACGGCATTAATTGACGATTTCAGCTCGCCTGGTAATGATCCTTGTGCAGGTGGCGCCACCTATTAGTGGGGAATACGCGAAATTTGATTTGAACGCCCGCCTTGATTGCACTGTGATTTGGGCACCTGTTTCGCGAGCAGTTAGGGACCTGTCCTGGTTATGGGTAGGAACTGGTTTAATAATATTTCCCAACTTGGGTTAAATATTTTAGGCAAAGGATGGTTGAGGCCATAATTATGTCTCTTTACAATCTATGGTCGATTTATATCATCCAATCTTCGATCAAGAATACACTAGATAGCCGGTCAGCTACTCGAAAACGGCCGAGTAAATAACGCCTCACTTCAAATTGATGTCTTTTTTTGTATAAGTTATTCTGTACTTTATTTCTTAGACTTTAAGGGCCTCTTTCACCACTTGCTGATAAGTTCCGGATAACCTATCTGGCTCTTATTTTGACAGATAACCCATAAAGATACATGCCATTATTATTTTGACGCCCGCCAAGGTCTTGCCGCGGAAGATTTTTGCACTTACGGACAAAACGCGCGCACTTTTTAACGGACTGCGAGGCACTTAACGGTGCGGGGGGATTGCTTCCTATTATAAGTAGTATAATCTTCGGCTATGATGCTTCTAACGTGGAGATCTCAAAATCGCGGCATCTATCCCACTGGGGCATCTATCCTGGAATTACCCTACATTGTAGTATTTCACTAGACTACGATTAAAATAAACAAACCGGAGCGGTGTGTAGAAGAATTCAATTACACCCATTTAAAGAAGACCCATTGGATGCAGACTGTAAAATAAAAGTTTAAAACAATAGTCATTGAGACGAGTGAAGCCCATGAATAAGTCAATAACTTACCCAAGTGAACGTTTAGAAAGAAAGCGTGTTGAGGCTAGTGATTACTATGGGTTTGTTTGCACACTCCACCAGAAGGCGGTAGCTTAGCTGGAAACTCTCAAAGCTTGAGATTCAATCCAATCGGTGCGCCTCTGCCGACTCTAGAAATGTTTAGTTAGATGGCAAAAAAGCAGCCAGCATGGATCTGATCTGATCTTTTGCTTCTTTTAAATGATATTATCAGTTGTGCTGTATATCTACTGAATCTATGAGTCGTTTTTCAGATTATAAAAATAAATGGAATAGATTTAAAAGATTTTTTGTATTCGATTTTTTAAGTATGATCAATAGTTATGTAAAACTGAGATTTACAGTTTTCCTGATTTTTAATACAAATCTCCGAAGTTTTGACCCAAACAAAAGAATAGAGAGTAGCCCGCGAGCTCGTGTGATTAGTTCGTTCCGCGAATTTTGATTTTAATCGCTGAATCGTTTTGCCTGAAACAAACGCTCTCAGTGCCTGGTGGCCTTTACTTTTCTAGTTACACAATTGCAAATTCACATACGTTACTAATTAATATCAACATCATCATCATCATTTCAGCCAAAGCCTCTGCTGAACATAGAACTCCCCCAATGACATATCATTGGGGGGATTGCCAATACTCGCCACGCTTAGCAGGCGGGTTGGCGAACACAGGTTTTTTTAAAGATTTCGCATGTTGACGTTGCTGCCCGTCTTGTGCTACAGGAATTAGTCGCCTCTTACGACACGCCTCCTGTTGTCGGTGGGGAAGCTGACTAATAATGTACATAACATTAAAACAACCAACACGATCATGTTTGTAAATAATACTACAGTTATGTTTGTTAAATGAAACAGCATTTAATAACTTAAGTTAAATTAAACACACTATTTAAATAAGGCAAATACGTTTTCAAAACCAAAAACATATTTTAACCTACTTTTGTTACTACATTTGAAAATTGCAAATGATCACACTTGACGATCCTGTAATTTTCTTAGGAGAGCGAAAAAAGAATATGCCATCTTCATTATCTGTAAAAATAAAATCTGGGCATCACCGTCATGCTTTTGACCCATTTTAGATACAAATTAAAACCTAAAAAAAACTTACTGAGATGAAGGTTTTCAACGAAAGCGGGAATATCTTCAGTCCCGTGATAACAATAGGTGTTCTAGCACGCGACATAAAAAGGCGAAGGCTACGCTTGAATGATTCAGACTGGGGTATCCAATCGCTGTTGTAGGCAGCAAACATTAATTCTTGACTCTGAAGTAGAAAATAGTCACTTGTTAGAAGCAAAACAATGTTTTTATTAAAAGGGTGTAATTATTAATCTAGAGTCAAGCGGAAGTTTATTTTTAAAGAATCCAGAGCGCAATCGTGGTCCATTTTCACAACGCATTATAATGCGATATCTTGAAGACTTACTTTGCTCGCACTTAGTGCTAAAAAAAACATAGTTTTAATTTAAATAAAAAAAAATACCAAAAAATCATTTGACTTTTCCATGTTTTATGTTTACATTAAGAGAAGTATTATAATAGTGGAGAATTATAAGGCTTCAGTATTCAGTATTCAGGCATTATCGTATACTTGGCCTTGCAGTGGAGTATGGTTCAAACCACCTCATCTATAAGGTTAGTGTTGCCGCTAGTAGCTACATACTGCTAGATACTACCGATAGTATCGAAAATAGCCAAACTATTGATAGGCCTACCAATTTTATCGATTGTTTAATCACAGCAATAGTATTGATTAAACCCAATACTAAACTTTGCTCTACCTGAAGGTTCTCTGGAAGAGATCGCTCTTAGCGATAAGGCCGCCTAAATTGTACCATTCTAAGTTTATTGTTTCTCTGTACTGATTGTTTTTGTGTTGTGTATAGTATATATATCTATCTATCGAATATAGGTACTATCGATAGTATTGCTGCGTATCAATAGTATTGGTGTATTTTTAACCGACACCAAAAGAGGAGGAGGTTCTCAATTCGTCGGAATCTTTTTTTTTTATGTATGTTCAGCGATCATTCGTTACTACGTTGACCGATTTGAATAGTTTTTTTTTTTTTTTTGAAAGGTTTCACTTTTTCACTTTCAGAATGGTCCCATATAAATTTGGTTAAATTCTGATGATGGGATCTATAAGAAAATTATTAAACATTGCATGAACTCCGTACCACGCCAACCGATTTTAGTAATCTTAGAAGAAGATAGATAATCTTTGCCAAATGTGGACCGATTTTGATGACTCTTTTTTTTTTAAATTCTCCCCTAAGGGTGGAAAAATAGGAATTGAAATCGGTGTTCAGCAGTTAAATAATGTTTGCACTCGTAAGATTTGTTTTGAATAGGATTTATCACAAAAATAGATGAAATAAGTTAATTTTATAAAAAAATAAAAAAGCGACTTCAAAAAACTAAAACGCTAAAAGAAGAAGTCGGTTTTTTTTTTTAACCAATCGATAGTATCGGTATTGCAACTGATTTTCAAAGTCACTAGCTGCCCTGGTGCAGTGAGACGTAGACCACTTTCCTTTTTTAATCTTTATATGGCTTTTTATGTTTATACCTACTTATTTGAAAAAAAATTGGTAGAACCAAAACTTATTACCCTATTCCCTTACCTCAAAATCTAGTTGTGTTCCTAACCATCCGGGAACAAATATTTGCATTGTCATTATAGACAAATAAGAGAGCATCCCATAAAATACACTGGTTGATGACACCTGCAAAAACAATTTCGGGATTGGCTTTAATATTTGGACAGAACTGAAGAGCCAAGCCAAGAGCCAACCTTTTGTTCCATTGTTGCCAAACTCGTTGCTCCATTGTAAGTACTTATATTAGCTTAGGTATGATAGGTACGTAGCAATGAGACGACGGTTGAATGCAAACTGATTTATTATTATGCGCCCACCGCCGGGATGCGTGTAGGTACTTATACATAACACTTTTCCTCCCAAAATAAACATAAGCTTCCTTGTTCCAAAATAACATATACCAAACTAACATAACTAATAACAAAGAAACTTTTAACTAAATATAGTTATATATTTAAGCCTTAGCAACAAACGACTTATCTACCTATTTAATAGTTTTAAGTTTTTCCCCGCAACGTATAGCAGCTTCCCTGCGCGGTTTATCAATACGCTGTACAGTCGGAGACAGCATCGTCGATAGCGGGGGCTGCGGCGGAGACGCCGGTTCTGCGCCCGCGCCTTCCTCCGCACTATCAAAGGACTCGTCATCGTCACGATCACCACCACCAATCGACATGTCCCTTGAACAAGCTAAATTTGACTTTTTAGGCGAACTATCCATTACTCGGCTAAGTGAATGGCGTGATTTTCTTGCGAGTATCTGGTCAATGTGTCGCTTATGGTTATGCCCGTCTTTTGTTGTCACATCATAGGATACAGGCCCGATTCGCTCATGTACAACACCCTCCACCCACTTATTGCCCAACTTGGAATAGTTTCGCATCAATATCGGCTCGTTTTGTTGTGCCACTCGTAACGATGTATTACCCCGTCGCTCCTCGATGAGCTGGCGCGTGCGCACTCGTCGAGTCCCGTCGTACTCTGTTCGGTATTTCTGTACATAAACAAAAATCGACTCAATGCCCTATTTATGTCTTCTCTTTCTAACTCTGCTTTCTTAAGCACTCTTTTAATAGTGCGTACGGCATTTTCTGCGGCTCCATTGCTGGAGGGGTGATACGGTGGCACTAAAGTATGTTTAATGCCGTTACATTCCAAATATTGAGCAAAAGCCGCAGATGAAAATGGCGGCCCGTTGTCGCTGACTATGCGTTTTGGTAAACCAAAACGAGAAAAATGACGTCTTAACGTATCACAAACTACATTGGATGAAGTAGTGTTGATCTTTTCTGCTTCGATCCATTTTGAGTGTGCATCAATGATTATAAGGTAATAACTATTATTGAATGGGCCTAGAAAATCTACGTGCAAGCGTGCCCACGGCTCCGCCGGCCAAGGCCACGAGTGGAGGGGAGCGGTGGGTGGCGCGGGCCGCAGCTCCCGGCACGGTAAACACTCGCGCGCAACTTCTTCTAAATCCCGATCTATATTTTCCCACCAAACGTAATTACGTGCGATTTGTTTCATTTTAACTATGCCCGGATGGCCCTCGTGGATCTCTTTCATGACGCAATTTCGTAAGGAATTTGGAACCACAATTCGATAACCCCATATTAAACATCCTTGGTCAATATGTAAATTGTCTTTTTTATTAAAATATATTTTTTCAACATCATTGTATGTATAATTACTCGGCCAACCATACATTATAAATCCGTAGATTTTACTTAAAAGCGAGTCCCTTCCCGTTTCCGTTTTAATATCGTTAAAACTGATCGGAAAGCTATCTTGTGCATAATGTAGATACCTACCTTCTTCGTCTTCGCCTCGTAGTTGCTTTTTTGTCAATTCTAGAGGGAGACGAGAAAGAGCATCGGCAAAACAGTTTTTTTCCGATTTAATGAATTCTATCGAAAAGTCATACGCCGCCAACTTAACCGCGTAACGTTGTAGTCTACTTGCAGCCGTCACCGGCAATCCTTTATTTTTACCGAAAATATAACTTAAAGGACTATGATCACTTCGTAAAGTAAAATGTCTTCCATAAAGATATTGGTGGTGCTTAGTGACTCCAAATAGCCGTCCGCGCGGCGCTGCGTGAGCACCGCCCCCAGGCCGTACGCGCTGCTGTCGACCGACAAAATCAATTCTAAGCTCGGATCGTAGTGCGCGAGCACAGGGGAACTGCTTAAAACCTTTTTTTATTTTAATAAAAGCCCGATCACAATCTGCGGTCCAATTCCACTGAACATTTTTTTTTAATAAATCGTACATTGGTTTCATAATGTCGCTCATATTAATACAGAATTTGGAATAAAAGTTTACTAGCCCCATAAAACTTTTCAACTGAGTAACATTAGTTGGTGCGGGCGCTGCTACAATGGCTTCAATTTTTTTTGAATCTGTATGTAAACCAAACTTATCAATTTTGTACCCCAAGTAGGTCACACTATCCTTGAAGAATTGGCATTTACTAAAATTAATTCTCAGCCCATTTTCATTAAGCCTTTGTAGCACCGCTCTTAAATTCGCTAAATGGGATGCCCTATCCCTACCTGTGACACAAATATCATCAGCGAATACAGCAGTCGAGGGCAGACCGCTCAGCGTCTCTTCCATTATTTTTTGGAAATTTTCGGGGATACATTTAACACCAAATGGTACGCGCTTGTACACAAAAGTACCAATGTGGGTGGTGATGGCAGTCATCGCCTGCGAGTCTTCGTCTAAAATACATTGTTGGAAGGCGTTGGATAAATCCAATTTAGTGTACTGTTCACCCCCTCCTAAAGCGGCGAAAAGGTCCTCGATACGCGGCAACGGGTAATGATAGTCTTTTAAAAGTGGATTTATAGTGACTTTGTAGTCGCCGCATAATCTAATATTACCATTCGCTTTAATTACAGGCACAATAGGAGTGCCATAATCTGACCTCTCAACTTTGTATATGACGTCATCCCGCTGCAATCGTTCGAGTTCCCTTTCGACAGGTTGCCGTAATGCTAACGGTATCGGTCGCGCTTTTATAAAAATAGGTGAATCGTCTTTTAGATACAATTTAAATTTAGACTTGAACGTACCTAAACCTTCAGCAAATATATCTGGAAATTCTTTTCGCAAAGATATTGCCATCGAGTCATCCTCAGTCAAATTGTGACATTCTACTATCCCCAATTCTAAATGTTTAATCCACGTTCGGCCCATCAAAGGCGGCCCTCCGTTTTCTATAACAAATAAATGTAACTTCACCTGTTTTTTTCCATAACTTACATTGACCACAATAAAACCCAAAGTCTCGATAACGTCTCCTATATATGATTTTAAATTTATTCGTTTCTGTTCAAGCGGTATATAAATAAATTATAAAAATTACAACCTTCATCGTCCGAGTCTGATCCGTTCAGAAAAAATTGATTCTTCGTTGCGTTCTTGTCATTAACCACTTTATTGCTTTTAACACACACTGATTTTATGTGGCCTCGTTGACCACATTCATTACAATTGTAGTACCTAAAACGACACTTTCCCTCCGGATGTCCTGGTTTACCGCACCGTGCACATGCGCGTTGCAGCCGGGGCGCTCCCGCGTTGGCCCGGGAGCCCGTAGCGCCGCGCGCCCGCGCCTATCCGGTGCGAGCCGTCGTCGTGCGCGTCGCGCGCCGCCCGCGGCCCAGCGGCGCCTGCGCCGGCGCCCGCCGTGGCCACGTGCCGCTCCGCCGCCTCCAGCGCCTGGGCGAGTTCCACGGCGCGCTTGTAGTCTACATTCTTCTCCGCGAAGATCTTCGATCTCATGTCTTCATTGTACAAACCAGATACGAACTGGTCGCGCAAGTTCTCCTCCAACTTATCCCCAAAATTACAGGTTTTAGCCAAATGTTTTAACGATTGCAGGTATTCGCGAACACTTTCTCCTTGACGTTGCGTACGTTGTCTGAAAAGATGCCTTTCCGCAATTTCCGATCTATCCGGTTCTAAATGGTCTTTCACTAGCTTAACTAGATCAACGAATGATTTTGATTCCGGAGTATTCGGGGAACACAAGTCACACACAGTTCGTAACACTCCGCGCCTACAACCGTTACTAACGTGGCCACATGTAATGTGTCGGCGATGTTATTTAGTGCTATAACTGCTTCACCCGGCGTACATACGCATCCCAGTTATTACTCCCAAAGTTATACGGTTCTATACTCCCGATAGGCATTTTTATTCGATAAGATAATTGCACACGCGTGGAAATTTAACAGCCTGTCGCCAGTGATAGGTACGTAGCAATGAGACGATGGTTGAATGCAAACTGATTTATTATTATGCGCCCACCGCCGGGATGCGTGTAGGTACTTATACATAACAAGGTACACTATATTTTCTAAGTCGCGGTCACAACATAGTATTTTTTTAATCACCTGACTCTTTACAAAATGATTTAACCTACTATTAAGGTATACCTAGGTAGCATTAGCTAGAATTTTCTTTTGAGAGTTTCATTATTACTTTGTTTTTAACTCTTTAAATCTGGGGGCACGGTATTGCTCCGCCAAGACGAGCCAAGCAAAGCGCAACACAGCCAAGCACATATTTTGACTAAGGTGTAGGGTTTGTGGAGTTAGGGCTTGTAGATTAAGGGGGTGTGGAGTTAGAAGCTTGGCTCTACATGAGATTTGATAACTTTTTGACAGTGCGTGCCATATTCTTTCGTCTTGGCAACATTTTACATGAAAATGTGTTTGGTGGGATACTATTTTTCTACAGTAACAATAATGAAGCTTTCTGTAATGGTACGATTCAAAACTGAGTTTTCACAAAAAAATTATGTTGCAAAATACATTAGGCAGAGTGCTTTTTAAATCAAATATCTAGAAGGCTGTTCCTAGATATGACCTAAAAAGTTATTTCACTAATGAGTATTAAAGAATTACTTACCATCAATAGTCCAAACATTGCCACACATATAATTACAGATGCCATACAAAATTGAACAAACATCACCAAACTTAAAATTTCTTGAATATCTGAACAATACCTGAAATAATAGATGTATGTGCAATTGATCGAATGTTTGTGTTAGTTTTAACTTATTTTATTCAATATAAGAAAAATAATAATATTTACGTTACAATAATATCATAATGCTTTAGCAGTTTATTTAGTGTTGCTACATTGGTTTTCGAGTCTACAAGAGCTGACATATTTTTTGGTGATAACTGTATAAAATTATGATTGAGAACTTTTAGTTGACCTATTGCCACCAACATAAGCCCAGCAATAAAAGAATCGATATTTATATTATAAGTCATGTGGCCGTAAATCCCGATCGATTGATAAATGAACCATATCCAGAAATATTGTTCTTTCAAGTTATCGCTTAGGAAATAATATTTGCATATAGGCAGTTCTATATCTGCCTTCCAAATTAAATGCAAAAGAATTGGTAAAACGATCAGTGAAAAGAATGAGAAATTAGACACAATAGCGCAGACTTTCCAAAGTGTATTGTACATGGTGTTATTTTTATTTAATATTTCTTTGCCTATTGAGTCATGTCCCCGAAAGTCTGTGCAGTCCATTAATTTTAAAATGGCAACAATCTTTTCTCGCATCACAAGAATCATCGCAACTTTACTTATGACTGCAACTTCAGTGGAAAAGAAAACAACTTCACTAATCATAGCTTCGAGATTTCGGGGTGTATAAATTAAATTCAGTGTTAGAAGACCGTTATATATAACCGTCGTTGCTGTAATATACAGAATCGAGTAGTATTTGTAATATTTCATTGGAATTTTTCCAGGCCATATCCCAAAAATATTCCAAAAAATCTTGTTAATATCAAAAATCTGCGACTGTCTACTTGTCTCCATGACTGGTAATGATCTGACTGTCATTACTTTGACCAAAGTTTCATTAAAACTATTAATTATTGGAAATGGGTTAACCTTGATTAAAAAGTGATTAAAAAAAACCCTTTTTAACTCTGACACCGTATCGCGTTATGTAATTATGTTATCAGGCTCCTAATTTCATAGCAAGTAACTACCTGTTAAATACACTAATAACCTAGTCTCCGTAAGAATTTAAAAATGAACTATTATGAAAAAAATTGGTAAGTATTTGTCAATGTATATTAAGGTTCTGTAGGACTTAATAAGAAAATGTATTCATCTTTTTAATTTATAAACTTTGACTTATAAAACATATAAAAGTGTAAGCAGTATGGCATCTCGAGAAATTAATATTTCAATCAAGTATACGTTAGCGAATTCCCGCACAGGAGCCACCGTCCAACACTCGTAGACACTTTAGTAATACTGCGTTCAACATGTTTGCTCGGGGCAAAGAGGTCAGGATACATCGGGGGTTCCATTTTAGTATAATATCCCGGATTCTGAGAGAGGAGTAGATTAAAACAATGGACGTGTTTGCAATTTCGAAAGCGGTGCAACCAACCCTTCTGGTGCGTTTTAATTGCAGGGGTTGGATCGGGACAAGGGGCGATACGAAAATCTTCAGCGTTTAATTCTTGAAGGCTTGGGATCACTTGCACGGCTCATTGAATGCATACTGATTTTGTCTTTCAATTTAATTAAGTATCCTGATATAACTTTGGAGAACGTTTCGAGGTTTGTAGAGGCAGTTGTTGTTAATGATTTTGCATTAATTATTTTTTATTACGAATGTCTGATCTAGTGGTGCGCGACCTAGACTACAAAACCAGGCGGTTGTGTGTTCGAATCCCGCGAGGGTCAAATGTTTATGTGATGCGAATAAACATTTCTGTGTGAGCCATGGATAATTATTAATACATATTTTAAATTATTTTGCTGTGCGTGTTTGTTTAAGTGTTTGAGGATTTGGTAATTTATTTACACAAGATTTAGGTTTTGTTTTAGTTGACCATTGCTGAATTAAACCACTTTAAATAATAGAAGACATTCACATTAAAAATCATTATATGTAAATTTTTCTTACTTTAAAATATTGTTAATCTATTACATAGCTGATTGACACTTTTTTGCTTAAACAAAATAATGTAATTTTAAATTAAAAAATAATAAAAATCCGGGCTAAAAATAACAGGAATATAATGCATTTAAATCAGAACTCATGATTTCCGAGTTTTGCTTCAAAACACATTTTCATCTCCCCACAGACATTTTGCTTGAATCGCAACAACACTAAAACAAAACAAGTCAAGCAAAAAACACATCCTTAGGGCTCTCCTGCCTTCTGCTAATTACGCCTCTCCCGCAAAAATATCTCCCCTAATGTACCAAAGGGGGTACTTTTTCAAGGATATAACTGCAACATCAGATGAAAACATTAAGATAAGGTCACGTCTTTAGAGAAACAGTTAAAAAGTGACTAACGAAAGACTAACTTACCTAGTGACGTCCGATCCTCAATTATGTGAAGTAATCTCGTCCTCATTGTGTACAATGTAGTACGCACTTTTTGCTACTGCACTGATTACAATCTTCAAAGTTAGGCGCGTGCATGAACGCGTCAATAAACTAAAAAATAAATAACCGGAACGTGCCCGCACCGTCACCTATCAATGTCATCTGTCACCTGTCAATGTCATTATTTCAAAGGATAAAACTGGACACAACTTTCAAAAAGAAGGGAAACTAAGTAGTAGGTAGGTATTTATAGCATATAATCTTTTTTGTACTTTAAGGATTGATAAATACATACTAACTGGGTCGGGCTGGGGATAGGATGAGGACGAGATTACTTCACATAATTGAGGATCGGACGTCACTAGGTAAGTTAGTCCGATCATATAAATTATGTTCCTTAATCTCGTCCTCATTGTGTACAATGTAGATGTTCAAAGAGGAAAGTTGTGTCGACAAAGCAATATAAACATTTATTATGATCATTTATATGATTTGCTAAAGTCTTAGCACATGATAAAACTTTATTTTATTAACTATCTATTGGTAGATGCCAAATTCAAGTTTTATCTAACAAGGATATAGTTGTTTGATTAATTCATTGGAATTAATCAACCAACCCTGTATATCGATACAACCCTGTATATCGATACAATCCTGTATGATGTGATACACCCTGTGTGATGATACACCCTGTATGATGATACACCCTGTATGATAATACAACCCTGTATGATGATATAACCCCGTATGCTAATACAACCATGTATATTGATACAGTCCCATCCCATTTGATGACACAAACCTGTACCTATTTTATACCATACAGGTGGACCAAAAAATGTGTAGGAATTCTCTAAAATCGAAAATAGCAAATTTTACTTTAATTGCAATACTCTTTTAATTTTGTTAAAACTGTATGTCTTTATGAATTTATAGATTTGCTGGGACTGAGACTGATAATCCACCTGTTGTACACTTTTAAGTTTGTGCAATAAAGTTTTAAATAAATACTCCTCGCTATTAAGTAGGTATATTCTTTACGAATAAACTAGAGATCACGCAAACGAAATCGCGGGGCAACAGCTAGTTTAATAACTTGTCATGGAAATGGAGCCAATGCTTTGAACTATTAATATCCGTCTCATTTATCCAGTAGTATGTAGTACATACTTAGTACATGGTTACCTAACAAGGTAAATTTATCGATGTGCAAGTAGGTAGTTAAGCTTGTATTTCTTTTGAAAGATTTATTTTATTTTATATAATAAGAAAATCTAGTAACCTTTTAAGTTATCATTGTCTGTAATACAATTTTTTATGCAAATAAATTAGTCTTATTCTTAATAACTCCTGTTCAAGGTGTAGTTCCAAAGTAAAGGAAACTAAAATAAATAATATGGATGTTTACTATGGCAAATCTTTCATTAATTATATGTTATAAATAAGGAAATTATATACAAATACTACCAGTATTGTTCCAGTAGGGATCCTAATTTGTTGACAATAGTTTCAACATTACTTTACTGAGAAAGATTGATTTTTACTCATCTTCTTAGAAAACTGTTATATGTGTTACACTTATATGGCTGGAAATCAGTATGAGACTCCTGCACTTTATGTGTGGATCCCTGGTAGGGTATATTAATAAGTTAATGAAACAGTCTGAATACTTATTTAGAAAAAGATTCAATGACTGGTCAATTCTTGTAAAGCTAATAAAAAATTAAATAAGTAATAATTTACCAATAGGTACATCACATCGGATAAGATAGAAAGTTTACTCCGGCTCAAAATACTTGTAGCAGCCTTACAGCCTTAGTCCAATAACAAGGTAAGGCAACATTTATTGCCTGCATTGCCTTAATTATTGCCACTGATCAATGCCTCTATCGTGTCATCCATTTTTTTTTTTTTTTTTTTTTTTTTTTTAATTTTATTATTTATTTATTTATTTTTTAAATTAAGTTCATTAGAAATTTTCTGTCATTATTTATCATCTCCATTTTTGCTTTACATGGTAATTTAATATCTAATAAAATTATTTATACATAGACTTACATAGGTACTTGACAAACTTCAATTATAATTGTAAGATTCATGCCTTAATTTAAATAATAATTTTAAGTCAGTAGTATATTTTTTATGAAGTTTATAGTATCATGGATACAATTTTAATTTTCTAATATGTTTTAATAAATCATATTTTATTATAATCATCTATTTAAATATGAACCTTTGTTATCCACCTGGGATAATTCAGTTTATTTACTATCTTTAGTATCATGATAATTTAATGATTGGATGATTATTTATCTTTGTCTTAAATTTTAGGTATCAAACATTTTCACAAATGGTAAAATGTCTAGAAATATATGGTTTATAACAAAAACATATTAAAAATATATTTAGGTCAGATTTGGAAATTCAAGTTATCATTGGAACTTTGTGTCTAGTTTTGAATTTCTCTTACTTTTCCAAAGGTAGCAGGTACCTACTTTAAAATTAAAATAATTGGTTTTCGACCTTATGACAAGTACATAAGGATCAATTATGGTGCGACATTTTTGCCTGTAAATAAAGCTGCATAAATCTTTCCATGGGTTTTTACTGACTCTGAAAATATTGGAATATAACATATAGTTACAGTTAAAAAAGTTTTTAATTTTGGTAATTTTTATCTTGTTGTTAACAAGGAGAATTATTTTTCCATATCTGTAACAGTGATCTTCACTCACATTATTTGTAAGTAAGACTCATCTTGAGTGTGTCTTTATTTATAAATTTTCTGAGAAATTATTTACACTTGATGAAGACTAGAAATAATCTAACTAGCCATGGCGATCAGCTAGAATAATACCTTAAGTCAGTAACAGTGTTAAATTTCAATTGCTTTCATAGATTATTATAGAATTTTGAGAATTAAGCTTGATACTATAAGAATTTAAGGTTTACCCGGTTGTGACCAGATCTAATATTATAAGTTACACAAATGGGATACCATATCAGTTGTATAGGAACATACGAACATACACCAGCCAACATGAATTTGTCATGGTCTCCAAACAAGGAGTCAACTTCCCTGTACTACGAGGTACAAGACAATGTATCTCGCCAGGGTCATTCGAACAGAGTATCGAACCTGGGACCTTTTACGTTAAGGCACTTCACGAATCAAGTGGACTAATGATCTTTAAGTCACAGATATCAATTAGCAATTTCAAGTAATGTTTATTTATTTATTTAAGCTTTTTAGTAAAATATAAGAGAAAAAAATAAAAAACTTAATATGGTCATAACTACATGAACTATTGGAGTAAACAGGTTGTTTTCTATGGTATGCTTTATAAAGTCTTGCCCTCTTGGGCCAACATCAAGAAGTACCTCAATTATATACTTGTGGAAATCCACACCGAGATAAATCATAATTTGTAAAAGCGCTATTTATCATTGACTTGTATGTATATAAATGGGGCAGAATAAGACAAGCAGATCTGAAACCAACAGATTGTCTTGGTACCATTAATGGTTGCCAAAGGCTCAATTTAATGGTAACAACTGATGAAATTATTAAAAACTTAAAATCTTTATAAACAGACTGAAATTGTCTAGGTAAGTATGTGACTTGTTTACACAAGTACTCAGAATTCCTTGAGCCTTCAATATCAGCAGGCAAAGGAGCTTCTTTCATAGCCTCCTTAGAGTCAAAGTGTTAAGTTGAAAAAATTACTAAGACGGAGGGCATTACCTCATGGTCTTTGTACCCATATTCTCCCTCCTCTCTTTTTTTCTTCAGTGGCATTCGAAGATATGTATCGCCTTGATACCTTTGTGTTTGACTATATTTTCAACTTCAATTGATGAAGTCGGTCTCTGGTCAACCTTATAAGATGATTTGCAGACCCGCAATATTATAACAAAAATTTTAAGCCACAGGCTAACCCCTCGTGAAAGCAAGTGGAAGTGTTATAATTCTGCTGCGAGACAGACAAGAGGAATAATTGTTCTCTCGGTACATATGATGCGCTAGAATAATTTTATTATATTAATAACTTACCTAATGCTATTACAGATCCTTTGTAGTATATTTCTGGTGCAACATTATATTGATCTCATGGTCAACTCTTCATGAAGACTAGAGCCATAATGTTCCGTCTCAGGAGGAATACCTCGAGGAGACGCTTCAGACTGAACAAAAAACCACTGGCCACTCCATCGTTAAGGCCAGTGCTTCTGTACAGAGCAGTTTCTGTGGAGTCATTCGGAGACATGACAGACAACTAGAATGAACATAATGATCACCAACGGCCAACCTCCCGTGAAAGCTCCGATGTCATTCATTCTGAGACATGAGAGACAACTAGAATGAACTTAATGATCACCACGGCCAACCTCCCGTGAAAGCTCCGATGTCATTCATTCTGTCTCGTTTGCAGGCTGAAGAATAACGCCACTCTGTCACACACACTCCTTGTTTTCATGATTAATTTCTGGCTGATTATGTTGTTGGAGCAAAGGCCACGTCTCGGCGAACGTAGTGTAGGACGCTTCTCAACTCGATAGGCCGACGAACTCAGGATTATGGCTGGATACATTTGTATCAAAGCAGGAGTTCGTACTCCTTGGCGCTCTTTGCGTCCTTCCCTTACGTCCAGCAGTGGGCTGTAATAGGCTGAGATGATGGTGATGGTGATGATATTATTTTTTAGTGTGCTGTGGTGGTGATAGAAATCGTATTAATCGTAATAATTGAGCCGAGGTATCGGTCCAACAATTTCACAAATTCAACTGACAAGTTTTGTTTTCCAGCCACCATACTTTTACACAAACATCACCGTATTTTCTTCTTGGATTTTTGCATTTGTATGTAAGCTGTAAATCACTAATTAGTTAAAAAACTAATTTATTCTAAATATTTACGTCTTCAGTGCTGTGTACAAAAAAGTACAATGACATTGACAGGTGACAGATGACATTGATAGGTGACGGTGCGGGCACGTTCCGGTTATTTATTTTTTAGTTTATTGACGCGTTCATGCACGCGCCTAACTTTGAAGATTGTAATCAGTGCAGTAGCAAAAAGTGCGTACTACATTGTACACAATGAGGACGAGATTAAGGAACATAATTATATTTTGGAATTAATATTTTAACTGTCACGGACCATAATTAGATTTTTAATTAGACTAACTTGATATAAGTAAGGCAAATAACTTAAATATTAATACTAAAGTTACTATTACCCAGTCTTTTCATTAAAAACAATGGTTCATCTCTGTGAGAGTTTTAATAAATCATTTTTACAAATCATTTATATGCGAACATTATAATTATTACAATTGGCATTTTAATAAAAATACCATTTAATGATTGCCTTACGGACTAAAAATTTCGGATAAACAATAATAAAAGTTACATTTATAATTTATTTTTGGCGCTTCGTCCTCGGTGCCGTTCTTATGATGTCAACTTTGTCGAAGCTAAAATCTTGCAGATGGCTATTTCTAGTTCTAGAAAGGGTTTCTATTGATAGATTTTCAATATTAAATTAAAATAATTGATTATCTAATTCTAGAGCATATTTGTGGCCATGTACATAATCTAAAAAACATAATCAAAGCATTCTAAAGAGGCTTAAACATTATTTAGTCTGATCTCGTTTCATTTTTAACTGGTCCAATGATCCTGATATAAAATCTCAACCCTAAAACGGCGGTGTATCCACTTTACGATTTAGTTTTTCTGGCTAGTAGAAACGAATATGAGGTTAATGTGGTTCGCTCCAGGATATAGTGAGGACGTGTGTAATGTAAGTCACTAAACTAATTATAATTTACCAGCTTTTAGCTCTAGAAGCTTATTTCATAGTGCACTTTTTAAACACGGTGCAGTATATTTACAGTACAGTACAGTCTTGGTGACAAAAAGTTAGCTACTTACTGGTTTTGTCAAACATGTTAGACTATTAGTTGATTATAACTTATTATGTAAAGGTTTTGGTTATGTACTACGAGTAAATCGATAGGTACGATTTTTTATGCCTACGTTTTTACATCGGATAGGTAGGTATATTTATTTTATTTTTCAAGTGTTTATACTTAATGGTGAAAAACCGAGCAATTGCGAGTCTAACTCTAATGTAGGTCAATGGGAAGTACCCTGTATGTTTTGATTCCCTTGCGAGTGTCAAAATATGCGACTCTTACGGCCGTGCCTTTTGATTGCGTTGATTTAGAAGTTATTTTATTTACAACTCTAAGGGATTGCAGACTTTAGTGTTTGATATTAATTTCAAATTAATATCTCCACGCGTTCCAAACAAAAAGGGTCTTGGCAGACATACAGACAGGCAGACGGACAAACGAAGTCACCCTATGGTTTCTTTTATTTCGTACCTCAATAAAAAATTACAAGTTTGTGGAGGAGAAGTTTGTTTACAAATTTCATGTGGTATACAACAAGTTACTAAATTTCGGTGTTTTTTCTTTACTGTAAGACCTTGCTTCTTGTCTTTCATGCTTCGAGATTAATAAAATAAATCCTTTAGGGTTTGATGAGTAGTTACGAGTCCTGGCATCAAAATTATAAAGATTATTTAATTTAAGGAACTTTATTTTACACGTGAAAAGCTGAAGATGTAGAGACAGGTCACCCTTTCGGTGGACGGAAATGACGAAACAGACCATCAACGCCACGGACAGGCGTCCATAGTAGTAGCAGCGGTCGAGGCTGGCCGGGAGACCGATTAGAATCGTGCTGTCCGAAGTGTACACCACCCAGTCATGAGGATACGACGAAAAAGAAGAATTTTACATAACTAGCTTTACCAAATAAAAATCCTATTCTATAGGTACATAAGTAATATTTGTTTTTTATTAACCAAAACATAAGTTTTAACTAGTAGAATAGTAAGTTATTATATTAAATAAATAAATATTTATCGTAGCTACTTATTCAGTTTAAAGTGTATAAACGTAGACTGGGCACCTTAACTGGGTCAAAGGCAGTACATGATAGATGTATACTCGGAGCCATAATTTATTGCTACAGTTAGTAACAAAAATCTAGTTGTATTGTAGTCAAGAAAAACGTTTAAGATAAGTACTAAATATTTTGACAACTTTATAATGTGTGCTAGAGTATAAAATCTACCTAAGAAAGTCTATACAATAAAACTCTATTTAAGTCATGATTTGACGTTTTAAATTTGACATTTTATCAAGAGTAATGCTGATTTTTTTACGATTTTTTAAATATTTATTATTATTCACATTGTTAGTTACTTGGTAAATATCAATACAAATAATATAATCACCAAAATAATAATTATTTATTTATTATTATTTAAAAATCTTATCATCTAACTAACATTACATTGCAAATAAAAATCAATTGTCAAAAGTATGGAATGGGCATTTCTTAATTATGATGTTTATGATTTTGACGACAAGGATCGTACCTATGTAAAGAAAAACTAGAAAAAATTCCCAGAACAGTATCATATTCTGGAAAAAATGAACGACCTTTCTCTTTTTTCCTTTACTATGAATATTTTTTGCTACAAACGGGCGCAAATGGCGATTGAAACTGTGAAATTTGGACAAGACAACAACAAGGGAAACTAGTTTAATATCAAAATGCCAAGTTACACATCGAAACGAAACTTTCAATAAACTTAGCCACATTAATAAGCAAGATTTATTTCTTTATTTGTCAAATGTCAACTAGGTACTTATTTAATCCAACATTTAAGATGTTGATATGCAATTAGCTACATCGCATTTATTTTAACATTATGTATGTAAGCATGTATGTCAATAACTTGTGAGTTGTGATGGTACATACGAGTTACTTCAGGTTGGTGAGACATAAAGAAATAAATGGCAATTTCTGTAGTCGACTATACCCCAAAGGTATTATAGAGTGCTTTCGCATTGACGGATGGGCCATGTGTGACCTCTAACATACCTTGTCGTGTACATTACAAGCTTCCCATTACGGTAATATATTGCTTACATGCTTTATGTAGATCCTATTTCAGAGCTTGATTGAGATGGCTTCCCGTGTACTTCTCGAATTTCATTGATAACACCAAGGAATTTATAAGTAATACCGATGAAAATGTTGATGAGCACATTCTATAAATCAATAAATTTGTTCAATCCATACGGGAAAGCGTATTTTGTATTTCCTTTTTTTACACATTGTAAATATTAATTACCTAGTGACTAGTCAATATTTGCACGGATCGAGGGCCTGAATAGCCACAAAAGATGTGATTTTAAGACGAACTTATAAGTATATTAGTTTTTCTCAGCATTTCATAGCAAAAAGACGTAGCTTGAGCATAGATAAAAACCTTATTAAATGGGAGACTTTTACGAAGAAATGCACTCAACCGACTCTACACTTTGCGGCGCCCAGTCTGCGTTTTCTCAGCATTTTTTCTCCACGCCTCCGCTTTTTAATTAAGTAAAACTAAGAGGCCCTTTTGTTACAGGGCTGGCGGGCCGCTAATTGCCCGCCAGTCAGTCACTTGTCACCAACAAACGCTTTATTCACCCACTTGTTTTTATAAGACAAATCAAAGCAGAACGCAAATAGAAAACACTTATTTTGTAGGGTACTGATTTGTTTCTGGGTGTTTTTTATGTTTGTATGATTGTTAATATTTTGTTTTCGCTGTTCCTTGACAAGTTTCGGTCTATCAGACTTTTGTAATGTTACTCAAGGCAGTAGTTGACAATCATTTCACCTGTTAAATAAATTAACATATCGTGTATTGTTTACAAGAAAAGCAGATCACATTAAAGTATACATGTTGTTAAGGTGAAGTAGTGTTTACTGGCTTAGTAAGTACCTATTCGGTATTGCCAGCTGTAGAACCTGAAGAACGTAACGAAAAATAAAAGCACAGAAGAATTGCGTGACGTCATAACTAATAAATAGATATGCTTCGATAATGATCAATACTCTGGCTAGGGCATGCTAGCATGTTTAGCCTTGGTAATGATATGTTGCTCTGTCCGAGTATTAAAATTACGCCTATCGTAGACCTACAGATTTATTCTTGGCCAGAAAATAAAGACTAAAAAAATTAAAACACTATCGTCTTTTTCAGCTAAATGAAGAGGCATAGCTATGGTGCCTGCTTAGTATGCATTAATCACGGCGGTCCGGCGTGATTGGAACCGAATCCCGGGCGCGCGCGCAGCGGCTGATCACTGCCCACGACACTACAAGGGATTAGGGCGTTTAAAACACAATGGATAGAGATACAGTGTTCTTGCTGCTCCATAATAGGAAAGTACAATTAGCATGTATTGACGATAATATATTTGACCAGCTTGAAATCTATTAGGGGGCCACTATTTTTTTTTTTCTAATGATTAAAGTTATTAACGTCCCTATTTACTTAGTATTTAGAAAATGGAGCTGCAATACCACATTCACAAACGAGAACCAGGTTTTTTTCCGTCAAGAGACTCTCTGATGCACGTCTTAAGAGTGTAAACGTTCTGTTGAAAAACATAAAATCTGTCAAAATTATCTAAAAACGCATGGTTGCATTGAGTAGACTGGTTGAGTTGTCTTCGCCAACTGTTGTTTGTTACGCGCTTTGCACATTTAGTGGTGACGTGAATGATCAGTGAGCCTACCATATTTATTGGTAGTATGTTTTAAACGACCGCGTGGACAATTTCGCCGACGAAGCTACCACGTGCTTGGGTTTCAATTTAAGCGCTAAGACTTGGAGCTCGGCTTGTGTGGAGGGATATAATGATGTTTTGTTAGCATATACCAAATCAGTGGCATAGTAAACAAAATTTTGGACGAAATGTTGCTTAGAGGCAGTAATAAAGCCCAGCGGCGTTACACGACACTTTTGTACGGAAAAACAGACCGAAACTTGAAAGTACTTTTTTGTTACATTAATCCAAATTCTGATCTGATGTGACCAAAATAATACCAAAAAAGTTGTGCTAAGTAAGCACAACTCTTTTGTAGATGAGTACATCATCATCATTTTAGCCATAGTACGTCCACTGCTGAACACAGGCCTCTCCCAATGACTTTCATAGGGGGGGATTGCCAATACTCGCCACGCTTGGCAGGCGGATTGGCGAGCGCAGTTATTTATAACATTTTACACGCAGACGTTGCTGCCCGTCTCATGCTACAGGAATTAGTCACCTCTTACGACACACCTGGACGTACGGGAAGTGTATTATTTTCAGCCGTCCCCACACGGCACACAGAATAGGTAAAAGTAATTATGCCAGTTCCGCCAGGTTGATGGTGGAAGGGCTAAATCCTGACGGTAATTTTTTCTAGAAAGCTTCATTTAGGTAGGTAACTTGATATTGTGTTTCAGAAATGCGCTCGCTGCATTCACGCATGGAGCAAAATTGGCAAACTGGGACTAGGGAAGACGGCCCGGCATTCCTGCCTTAATGATGGCTGGAGGCCAGCCTTCATTGTGCTACGCGTCGCGAACCGGAAAATTACACCAACTGAACTTGGATGCACGCGCGAAGCGAGGCGCGGCTTAATTTCTCGCCCGCATTGTGTGAGTTGGGTCTTGTTAAAAATTTTAAGAACGTTTTTCTAAGGCAGCGCTATTTTGTAACTGTGCAGCGCAGTAAGCCATTAAGTAGGATTTCTTCTCGTAAGGCACATCTAGGTACGTAGGAAATTGCCATCTTGTTACACTATAAAAATTTAAATAGTATTAAGAAAACCTGTAAAGAAATATTGCTCCATCATGTATGCATGTGTGCCTATTGTAATATTTTTTATGGGTAATAGATTTTTTTTTTATTCCGATAATCCCAATGATTAATTAATGCAGCAGAGTAGGTAGATGCGTGTAAAACCTGAAACAGCCAATTTAATATGCTTCGCGGAACATGCACCACTATATTATTCTCACAGTTATACATGTAATATGAGCTAGAAAAATCTGATGGGACCGCAGTTTGTAACTAAACATTGAATTCAGGCGTAAGTTCTGGACAAGCATTCAACTTAATTTTGTGATAAAACTGTTGCGTAATTTGTTTTAAAATTTAGAGAAATGTAATTGTCAATTCATGTAAATGACTCTATGTGAACCTGTATTAGATAGTGAAACAAAGTTTAGATTATGTGGATACATGACATTTAATATTGAATTCTGGGTTTGGGACACTGCCGTTGTCAGAACTCAAGAGTCTCGGGCGTTTTAGTTTTTTTTTCAGTAGGATTTGAAATTATTATGGAGACGTTATAATACTCTCTAGATAGTTTAGGGTTTAAACTATATAGTGTATTTTTTGTAGATTTTTGTTTTGCATAGACGTGGGAAATTAGTGCTTGGACACGAGATATAGCGTCGTTGGAGAAATGCTCTACTGCGGTCCACCAGCAGCTCATTATAATTTAGAGATCTATATATTCAGCCTATAGTTACCCACCGCGGTGTAATATAGTGTAGGCCTTCTCTATACCGTAAAGAATGTCGTAAGAGGCGACTAATTCCTGTAGCACGAGACGGGCAGCAGCGTCTTTGTGCGAAATCTTATAAAAAACTGCGCTCGCCAACCCGCCTGCCAAGCGTAGCGAGTATTGGCAATCCCCCCCGATGATAAGTCATTGGGGGAGGCCTTTGTTCAGCAGTGGACGTCTTATGGCTGAAATGATGATGATACCGCGCCACGGTCTGTGCCAATCTGTCCCAATGTGGCTGCAGACACCCAACAATTTCATCGGGGGACCAGTAGCGAGCTGATGGTCTCCCCATTTCTTGGCCAGTATAATATATTAATTATATTCCAAATTATTAAGTACATTGAAGAGTGATATTAATTATCATTGCCGGGTAGCCTACGTGTAAAAATCCTAATAGCGTATTTTAGGCAAATTACAAAACTATCGACACGGCGTATTGCTTAACCAGTGTGTGCTAAGGCTAAGACGAAAGATTGGACAGATTTCTGGCTAAAAAAAATACTAGGAAAAGTTTTTAAAACTGACGAAACTAGAAATCCCAATCAAATTATGCGCGTTATTAAGATTATTCGCTGCATGCGGCCCGAGCCCCGATTGGTCTGCTCGAGCTTCGGTTTTTGCCGCACAAATCAGCGCTCCCTTCAGAGCTAAATGGATTTATTACCTGGCACCGTTTCAGGGTGCTCCTAATTACTCTTATTCGCAGCGAATTGTTTATTGTTCGCAGTTGGAAAATTGCAACTGTTATTTAATTTTCAACACGTTCTGTTGCTGGAAGTTTGTTTATGTTCTACTCGTTAGTCTTTTGTTTTATTGTAAACTACCGGCGATAGTTTTAAATTAGGTTTAGTTGCTTCTACTCATATTTTAAAAACGGAAGACGAGTAACTAGTACTTAACTATTACGAGTAGTTAATATAAAGCAAAAGAGAGCTGCAAAGGCGGAAGCCGTAGACAGGTAATGTCATGGAAATGTGGTATTATCAAATATCTTGGAGATTGATAATGCGCATTGAAAACGAAATAATAGGCAAGCGAACCTCATCAGAAGACGAGATAGACGCTAATGAAAAGAAATAAAGGCGTCTATCATTTATTCTGTGTGCAAAATAGGTAATGATTACAAGTCATGTTCACTAGCACCTATTGAAATAACGGCTCTATTTTATAAAAACTTTAAATAGTGCCATTTAGTGACTACATAAAACTTATAGTAGGTAGGTACAACCCCAAAAGGTGAACGTGTACATTTTACCTAAAGCTATTCTCATTGTATATCCCACAACTTTTGTAATTTACCTACACAGAGAGTCAAACTAGATTAATTGGATCAACGGCCAATGTTATTTAAATGTGCAAGTTCCATCTGGTTCCATCTCTCAATAATTTACATTACCGTCGAGCCAATGACAATTACGTACATGGATTTTAAAAAACCAGGGGTTTGTGGATTCGAACTTATTAACTCGGATGCTAGGCGAAGCCTAATGAACGGTGGTAGAGACATCTTATTGTACAAAAAATATTATGTTGGGTATCAAAAGTTAAGACACAATATATATACCTCATTGAAGTGGTCGTAAGAAGGGTAGTAGAAAACAGAAATAAATGAAATGACTAATCATTCATAAAATATTACAATAAACGTAAACATACTAATACAACCATTGATTTGAACTGGGACTTGCAGACAATATCAACGCGATAGGCATTGACTCTATCCTTGAAATAAGAAGGGACTCAGCTTGTCGACAGATAAGGGGACGGACTGACCAGTGAAGGCTTGAATGTATATTAAAAATATTGTTATGTAAATACCTATTATTTAGCCGTGCATATTCGATGCAACTCCATATGCTATGAACACGAGTAAGCACGCATTTGGCGGGTGATTGAGCTAAGTGCATCGTGCACCGCGACGCAGGCGGATTTCCTTCGCGCAGCGACACCACTCCGCGCTCTCACTGCGCAAACATTAGCGCTACTTGCAACGACCGATGATGCGCCTAATAATACACAATTTGGCAACGACACGTTGTTGCTGGAGAAACTAAAATACCTATTAAACTGTGAACACTGAATTTCAAAAGATGTTTTTGGAATCTCGCCTTAAAATCGGTTAGTCGTGTGGTCGCATCCCAGCACATACCGCTGGACTTTGCGGAATCTTCAAATTTGCATAGGCATAGGTACCACTGTATCTCAGTAATAGTAACAAAGAAGATAACTGGCCTTATAATATATTTTTTCCGGTTAATAATTTCCTATGTACCTGAAGGTTTATTTTTTCTAAACGTCTTGTTATATTTGTAAGTGAATTTATATGATTTCAAAATATTAGGTACAATATTATAACTACGAGTAAACCAGAAAAGTAAGAAAGAAATTGATAGATCTTTACACAAAAAATCACTTAACTCTAATTAACACTTTCAGCAAACGAAACGTCTTCCAATATCGGAAAGGTTGGGAAGAATATGAATGAAAAAGTTAATATGGAGGACCGCGCGCGTGCGGCCGAGCAAAAAAAAGATGGATGTCCGTGAATAATGTTCGGTCGCGAACTGTAGTAATGGACAGCACTAAATATTGCACCAAGGGAAAATAAATTACGCCACTTTTTCAGACGCACAAAAAGCGTTCTTCGTTTTCTCGTTGAGGGATTCGTGGAAAGTTTAATACGTTACGCCGGACGGCCGGACACTCGGCAAGGGAAAGTCCGGACGGTCGTCGTCACACTTTTCTTTTTCAATGAAAACAAACGGTGTTGTTATTATATTATATATATATGGGCAGTGTACCTAAGCGATTGCAATTAATTATTTTTACAAAATTAGGTAAAACATTTTATTTTATTTTTCCTCATTGACTTAACGTGGTATTCATTTGAAAACTTAAAAAAATAACTTCGGTACTGATTTTCTATGTAAGTAGGCTAACATTTAAAAGTTAAAAAACAACAAATCTTTCCTACCTACTTAATAGTAAAGACTCCTAATTAAAACTCATGAATATCTAAATAAAATTCAGCTTTAAAAATCTTAAAGCCTAGGTGGTGATTACTAAAGTAAAATTTTAAGCGCTCTTAAACCTTATTTTTACAATTTTTCGGGGAACCATCCTCAAGACATAAATCTCAGCCCTCATCAAAAATTAAATTTTTCGCAGACTAGAAAGGATTTGTGGAATATTCCAGCATCTTTATACATTATAAGGATTTTCGCTAAAGATGAAAATTGCTATCCTTAGTTAAAGGTACAGATTCCATGCAGTAAATGCCTTCATTTAGGTTATACGTCATTCTGCTCTGTCAGCCTAAAATAAACTTAAGTATTTAGATTGTATATAAACCTAAACCAGCATTTGAGACAGAATGTAATACTGATCTTAACTAAAAAAAATAAACTGTGCGAGTTGATCTTCTTTAATTTTGATTAAATAATTAGGTTTTGTAAAAAAAAAGTTTAAAATTCATGATTTTATAAGTTCAGCATCTACTTAACACATGTATTTTTTTAAAGTCGAACTAGCAAAAGCTGGCTACTTAGAGAAAAGTTGTTACGAAACAAAGAATAACAGCAACTTTTAGAGTTATAAGAAATCAGTTAAAATAGAATCGCTCACATTGATTTTATTTCATTTTTAACCGAGTTAACACAGTGTGGTCTGCTAAAGCCATAAAAGGAATTATTTGATGGTCTCTTTAATTTATGGTATTCTTGGCACTTAAGTAGCATCTCTGATTGAGGACACAAACTCAGGCCCTATATCCGATAGTTTCTGTACGTCTAAGGGACCTTCCAACACGGCTCTGCATGTATGGTTCACTGATTAATTCCCATCTGTATAATTTGGAGCCATTGTTCGTAGTTACGCAGTTCCGTTTGTATCTACAAAATGAGGGAATCGACCACGTTTGCAAACAGTTCCGGATACTCTTGTAGGAATGTATGTCTATATACGTCACACTGCAGGGCACAGGCCTCACCATAACTATGAGGTGGTTTGGGCCACACTTCACCACGCGGGCCTAGTGCGAATTGGTGGAGGGGCGTTGTAAGGCCAGTGACTAAACCTTACTGTCAGATGTTATTTAGCCGCCCTAATGTCTTCTTATAGGAAATTGAATGAATTTGAGTTGTCGGTCAATCTGAATATCATGAGTAGGTATCTATCAATCTACTTTTGTGTGAATTTTCAAGGGAAAAATCAACGTAGGCATATAGGTATATATGAGAAGGTATTGTTGTGAAGAAGTCAGAAAACTGTGGAACATTGTAACAAAATTATATTATTTTATTTTATTGGAAAACAAACAGATTGTAAATTAAATAATATAAATTTACGACAACTGATATTCAACAAGCCTGTAGTTTTCACCTCTGAGTAGGCAAATATTAGTACTAAATTACATAGGTACCTTGATATAAAAACCAATAAAACATATATACAAAAAAAAGATAGTTAGGGTCAACGAGTTGGACTCATAAAATTATTTGCAAGCAATGTTTTCACCGTTTCGGGTACAAAAGAGGTCTAAATGCGGGTAGGCACTAACTGTCTCGTTAAACTTTTTTGTAACTCTACTAAAGAATGAGTTCTGACGCCTAAGTCTATAAATTCAATGTCATTAGTAAATAACTAAGGGGTGAGAAAGATTCTATGGGAAATTTTAATTTCTCCACAAACATAGAAAGATAAATAAACCATTTATTTGCAAAAAAAATATTTTACAATACTATTAAAAGCTTTTAAACAAAAATACAAAATTTATTATAACAACTAAATGACATTGAGTAAGTACCCTAGTTTAAAAATATAATATAATGTAGCCTGTAATGATAGATATAAGTTTGGTTGAATAAATAAATAAATAAAATATTTTTTTACCTGATAAAGGACATTAATTTCTTGTGTTTAGGTTCTTTTACCTTAGGTAGCTTTTAAATTAGGTAATTCAATTTGACGACATAAAAGTATTACACACAAGAGTTACTTACCTAATTCATTTCCAAAAGAAATGTAGATTACTTTCACAAGTAAGTAATTATTATTCAAATAACATGTTAACGCAATGAACTCAAGTTTGTTGGCGGAGGTAAAGAAATTACAAGGATGTGAGAGTATTAAGTGAAATTTGCCTGTTAACCTCGGTTAAACGTAATCTTGCTTTGAGCGAAGTAATTTAAATATGGCGTCTGAGGCTGCCCGTGGGAAATGTAGGAAATTACATTTGTAAATAAGACGACATTTTAACATGTCATGCCTACTTGTGAGGAATTACGGATTTATGAAGACACATTCGTAAGACAAGGCATAAGGCGGATTTTATCCTTGGGAAAATCCCAAGCATACCTCTCTCCATAGCTCTAAAATGAGCACAACTACACACAGAAAACTAATGTTATCAAAAGAGCTAAGAAGATAAGCAAGCTGAGGTAGCAGTGTTCACATTTTCCGTAGAACAAACTACCGATAATACACGTGTTCCTGAATGTAGACCGTGACTTGATTCGGTGGAGGGTAGTATAACGAAAAGTATAGTCGATCTATTTTAATTCTTTTTATTTATTACAAGCTGTCTCGGCGAACTTCGTATCTCCCCTTCATACATTTTTATTTCTGAGAATTCTTCCATTTTTTTTTATAGTTATTCTGCTATTTGGGGCGGAGACAAATTCAGCAAACCAAAAATCATACAAATCGGTCCAGCCGTTCTCGATTTATAAATGGTGTAACTAAGTTGTTTGTTTTATATATATAGATTGAAAGAGCTTTAGAAAGCAAGTTAGGTTTAGTTTGTGTTCTAATGTTTGGTGAAGTGATAAAGATCTGCGGCCTAATTCCCGTAATTTGACAATTGTCGCAATCCGGTGTCGATCCGGTCCCAGTAACATTACTTTCACAAACGGTATTCTCGTAAACTTTCAATTTGACGTAAAATTATTAAAACTATCCCAATAAGACTAAAAACAGAGCAAAAAAATATCTAATTTTGGTTTCTTTCATTTTCAGTCGCATTACGAACTATAATAGCATTTTTTGAGTTTACTAGAATACCGTTTGGGATCGTAATGTTACTGGGAGCGGATCGACACCGGATTGCGACTATTGTCAAATTACGGGAATTGGCCCTCTGGGCTCAGTGCCGCTGAGGCTGATTATGATGGTATGAATAAATAAATTAGGCCAAAAGCCTGGCTGCAAGGCAAGATGGCGTGTCAAGGCAGTTCATCTTTGATTGGCAAATATTGTGTCTTTGCATGTTTTTTACGAAAATATCACTGTAAAGATGATCGAACTGTTACAATAAAAAGTTTTTTTGTTAATTATTAATTAAGTACATAGGGTTTGTGTTGATTTTATTTTTAAATAAATAATATCGTTAAAAAGAAATTTCAAGATTGTTTACAATATTATTTGTCCTTATTGTATAATTAGTCCATAAGATAAAAAACAACATGAAAAATAAATTGATGATGACGTCTCACACTGACACCAATCATTTTAAATTCGTGGTAGGTATACTATTACTTGCTTTATTATCAAGGCAAGTCAAGATACTAGTAATAAAGCATTTATTAAAATAGGTACGACTGTATTAAACTTGCTTCAAATGGGATTGGTTCATTATAACGAGCGGGCTGGCTAAGCAAACAGCTGGGCCGGGAGAGGAATAGTTATGGCAATAAGAGTCACTCTTATTTCATTTTCTTTCATAGCTTTCGGTTGAGCCGTCATTGTGCGAGGGTTGCACCCAGTTACCCTTTAAATTTTATTGTTTCAACTAATATCGCCCGCTTTAATGAAGATATTAATTAAGTTTACTTATTTACGACTACACTGAGTGGCACTTAAGAACGATAATTACTCGAATAGGTCTTTTGAATACAAAACGGCTCCAGTTTTCAATAAGGCTTGCAATGAACCGTTTGCGTGCTTTTACCCCGGGCGTTTCATTATTTATTAATTTTCATAACATTAGAGTCTACTGCGTTTAGGAAGGGATAACTTTTACAGCCTGGGGATAAATAATTAGTAATTCAGAGGGTCGCTTTCTGTATGTATTAATTATGATCAGTGTTGTGTAAATGTATTTGCATTGGAGATTGATTGGTTGGTGGTCGGTAATTACGCCGGCCTTCCCACAATTTTAGAAGTTTAATGAATCTAATGCATATTTCTTTTTAAAAAGGTTAGCCCAAGTTATTAGAAGATCTGGTTATCATTTTTGATACTAAAATCCTGAACAAAAATTTTAAGATTCGTCTTTATTAGACAAAATCGTTCTTTATGTAGCTATTAGTAAACCAGATGGAATGCAATTGTGTTGTCTTTTACATTTTTTGTATAGTTCATTAATATTCAGGTACTGAACATTATGTCACGCTCTACTCTTTCTTTAGGTGCAAAGATAATGGCACCGGTTAGTATTTCCATAAAAACAAACTTCCCGAATACGTTTAAACTGGAAACAGACATAAAACAAGAGTTGTTAAAACAAAGAAAAGTGTAAAAAACACCAGTAATTACGAAATGCAAATCAGAGGAGCGTTTCCGAGAGCCGTGTTCTATTTCAAAACCTCATTAAGCTTTGAAAATCTGACAGCAAATAATAATTATTTATTTGGGCAAGTACTTACCATACAACAGAAAGTACTTGTAAGTACTTTGCGGAAACCGGCAAGCTACGTAGGAAACAAATGTCTGGCCATGCCGCCACCGCCAGGTCCTGGCAAATGGGTTGAACCAAGAAATGCTGGCTTGACGTTGTGAGGGCTGACATGCGTGCCAATGATCTCACAACTAGAGACGCTCAAGACCGTGCGAAGTGGAGGAGTAAATCGAGGAAAGCGGACCCTGGGCTCTAAACTCTAAAGCAATAGCTTTGGACGCAACCGGGATTGACTGTATAGATGAAGAAGAAGAAGACTTACCATACAACAGAAAGTTGCATGGTAAGTAGGTACTTACCTACCCGTTTCTCCACCTTTTATCGTTTCTGTGACAGATGTAGCCGACCCTTGGGTACCTACTTTAGGCTTCTGCCAGATTTTAACCTCGTTTCGTAAAACATCGAACTAGATCGCTGAGTGACGAAATTGGCAATCTTTAATTCTACAATAAGGTAAATGTACCATACTACGGGATATTAAGGCATTTTCCGCTTGGAGGGTGGATTTGTGAAAAACTAGCTAGGTTCTAGCAATGAAAACTGTTTTATTTTGTAGACTGGGACTTATTATAAGATGAATGTAGGGTATTATTTTGCGTCGTACCAATTTATATACATTTCGTCATTATGCTGAACCTCGTTTAGTACGTTTTTTGTACGTTTTTTATCTAAAAGGGAAAAAGTACCTAACTGCCGTTAGGAAAATGCTTAAATGAATTGACGAAATTTGAAGACCTCCGTAGCCGAAAGTCGAGCACACCGGACTTAGTGTCGCTATCTATGTGATCCCGGGTTCGATTCCCGTTCGGTCAATGTAGAAAAAATACTTTTCTATATTGTCTCGGGACTGGGTTTTTTGTTACTGTCGTTGTTTCTGATCTGATTTTTGTAACATAAGTTCTAGCTTCATTCTAGCATTCTAGCTTCAAGCTACATAGGATTAGTTAGAGGAATGTATGTGATGTTGTCCAATATTTATTATCATGAAAATTACAATAAAAAATTACACAGTAAACTTATTTCCATACAAAAATTTAAAAATATATATGTCGGTACCTATTTTTGAACATGTTATAAAGTGGAAAGAAAAGATTTGTTTGTTTATAATGGATAAACTATAAAACAACTAAGCGGATTTTAATATATTTTTTCAATTATAAAGCTACAGTATTTGAAAGTATCATTGGCTATATTTTATTCTCAAAAGATACAATGGACCCTAAGTGTACACACTTTTATTTTATTTGCCAAAAAAACTGTACCATAATATTTCTCTTCTTATGACTATACTCCGGGTATAGTAGATTAAGGGGCACGAGTAAAAAACTAGTGTACTTTATTAGCAGGAGTAAAAAAAAGGGGTTTATTTATATCTTTTTAGTAAAATTTTGAAATAGATTGGAAGATAATTATACTATTACTAAGTAATACCACTAATTTTTAATTTAATTTAAAGATAACATTAGTTTAATTAGGTACTCCTTCAAGTCTGTTCTTCCGAGTTCTGAAGCTCGACTTTTCTTATTTTGCGACGAAAATAAAAATGCCAGAGTATTATGTACTATCCCGGGATATTGTACACTTACCGTACTACTTGTCGTCGTGATTCGACGTGATCTCAATTTTCAAGCGTTTCAAATAGAAAAAACTATTGTTTTACATTTTAAATTTCATTAAAATATTCCTTAGTTTTATTTACGCAACGACAAGGTGCTGAACTGGAGTAGGTAGATCTTAAGAAAATGCAACGACATGCCAGGCGGACTTTGTGGACGAAAGTATCTCTTATAATAAAAGAAAGCGTGGTCATGCGTCGTAACGCGATGGTGCATTAATACCATGCAACTTAATGCAGGCATGCACGCTGCGTCTCGGGCTACTCGCAAGCCTAACGAGTCTTGGCAAAAATAACACACACCGCGCAAGAGCTAATTGTAAACTTACATGATATGTCAATGAGATCATTCAAATGGTTTGATACAGGTAGCGTTGCCAGGCATCCGGATTAAGCCGGACATAGTTAGGTTTTTTGATTGCCCGTCCGGCCAAATAAATACTTACAAGTCCGGCCTGTCCGGCTTTTGTTAGACTTTTGGCCCATGTCACTGGCCCCCTATTATATGGGGGTCAAATACGTCGCTCGCGCACTTGTTTGAAGTATCGTAACATAGGAACTATTCATTTATTTACTAACGCTAATATTTTGTTATTAAATGTAGGTATTCAATGATTTGGTTACCGTCAATCTTAAAAATTCTGCGTTTTTTGCCGTGAAGGCAAGGGCTAAGACCTTGTGCACAGTTTTACCCTCCCACCTTCTCCATTGAAGTAGTAAGTAACAGTTTTTAAATTTAAAAATCAGTGTGTCCGGCTTTTAGGTCTAAATGTCCGGATAATTATGCATTAGTTAGAGTCCGGCTTTTAATTTTTGGGCCTGGCAACATTAGATACAGGTATAGAATGTGGTTTGGCGAGTCACACAGCACATTTTTCCCGATAGGTGTCGCATTGTGTTTGGTCTTACTCGTGTGATTATTTGATCAATAGTTCTGTCACTGTTGATCAATAATCACTACGATAAAAGTTTCGTTAAAACCCACTTTAAATATTTATGATAATTATTAAGCTGTTTGCACGATGAACTTGATAAATTATTCTGACTTCTATCGGTTTTTGATTTATTATTGACACGTACAGACAATTCATAAAATACAATTTATACTGGATGTTATTACTAATGCGAAATAAATGCATTTTGAATCACATCCTTTCTCCGGTTATAAAGCTGGTGACAAAGGGCGAAGGACGCGTCTCTGGTCGCGACTTGACATTATAAGGTCAAGCGCTGCCATTGGCACAGAATACATAAATAGTACTACCGTACAGAAGATTCACTTCCTAACAAAAGTCAGGTTTAGGTATAAAAATATACCTAGACTCGCTAGAGGTACCTGCAAGCAAAATTGAAACTTATAACCGCGCGTGAACCGTGAATTTTCTTTGCGCGCTCCAGTTTTATGACCTGAGCGCGAGCGAACGTCGGCACGGGGTTGTCACTTGAGAAGATTTTGTAGGTACCTTCCTAGTTGATTTATTAGTTTTAAGATAAAAATAAGTAGATTAAGCATTACAAATGTTGATTCTGTAAACATAAAAAATCCATCTAAATGTGTGTTCGATTCCTACTAGTGTAGGTATTCCTTTGTAAACATTATCCTATCCTATTCTTAATATTATTTCTGGGCAACTAATTAAGGATTTTTATTTTAAGTATTACTAATTATTATGAACATGGAATTAAAAAAGAATAAATAATACAATATTGTGTAAAATTTAACAAAATGTTAGTTCCGATTCACCATTTTTTATTTAGACATCCGTTATCACATTGGAATATTTTGTAAACGGATTATTTGGGATTATTATATTGACGTTTAGGTTTAGGCTTAGAAGACATTGCGGGCCAATTTGCAAAAGCAAAAATTTTTTTTTCAAGTATGCGCGAGCGCGACGTGACCGCGACTGTCGTGCGAGCCGAGCGATAGCCCACCATAGCCCTCTGCCATACGCCGCTTCGGGCGGCGCGCGCTGCCCGAATATACCTAACTGACACCCCCCTGCCATTGATCTATCCTTCAGTCATCTTCCGCCAGCCCAAGGATCGACCAATGGCAGCGTTTGACCTTACAATGTCAAGACGCGTCCGGAGTTACGTCCGTTGCCGTTTGTAGCCTGTTTAAGTTTTTATAAGTACTAAAAGAAACAATTTTTATAAAAAAAGTAACCGACTTCAAAAACACAAAAAAGCTATAAATAACTTTTAAACAATCATACCAAACAGTTATTTTTGGAGTCGGTGCAAACAACCACATTCAAACAATTCTGGCACTGACTCCAATAATACCTGTTTGGTATGATTGTTTAAAACTTATTTATAGATTCGTAGTGTTTTTGAAGTCGGTTATTTTTTTTATAAAAAATTGTTTTATTTGTCTGTTTTTTTGTGTATTTTTACATTCTAAATGGCGATCTGTGATGTAATTATAGCTAAATTGCTTCTCATGACGATTCATATAAGTCCAAACACGGCTATGATACATTGTTTTATCACAGAGTTTCGGTGCTTACCTTCCGCTTTCTTCATCAGATCAGTTTGATGGTATCATTCTCACCAGAATCATTAATTAAAATTTGATTTGTCGACTATGGCAAGGCTTAACTGTCTTAATGAAAATATCTTATCGCGTAGGTGGGGCGTGCGTACCTTACTCGTGGAAGACTATTGTGGCCAACTATGGTCTCCTTCATCAGTTCCACCTCAGATTGATATTAATTTTCGATACTATTTCATCAATTTTGTTTGCGGCGCGCGGGGGGTATACGGCAATTAATTATTAGGCCGGGTGGTTCAGTTTTAACTATATTTTGTGAGAACAATATTTTTTTTAAAAGAATTATATGTCATTAGAAAGGTATTGAAACACACTTTCATATTAAAAATATTTAAATCATAAGAATTCATAACTTTAGAAGTTATTGCGAAAAAAAGTTGACAATGTGGTAAAAATTTGACAGCTCGCCGATTTAAACTCGTGAAATTAAATTAACGGCACTAATTTGATAATAACTTTCATAAAAGAAAACAACACTAATGAATCTAGCTATACGACGGTATTTTTCTTATTTTTTTAGCTTAAGCAGATAGTTAGCAAAAATCTTATACAAATCAAAAAGTCACAAGCCGTGACATACAAGAAAACATGCGTCGCGGAGGTTTGACGTGTTAGTGGATATGTATACCTATAATATTTTAGAGTTCCCTCAATTCCCATCATCAGAATTGAATTTTGAAAAAAAATGGGACCAATCTGGAGGTATACCATTTCCATTGAAAAAATATTTTTTCAAATCGGTTCATTAATGGCGGAGTTCCGAGGTAACAAACAATAAAATAAAAAAATTTAAAAAACATACAACCGTACTGAGAATCTCCTCCTTTTTTTGAAGTCAGTTAAAAACAAAATATATCTCTTATAAACAGTACTAGCTGTTGCCAACGACTTCGTACGCGTGGTCTTTCAAAAAAAAAAACTGCAACTTTCCTAATTTTTTCATTTATAAGAACCTTCTCCTGACAATAAATAACACAACAAAAAAGAATTAGCAAAATTGTTCCATGCGTTCACACGTGATGCGATGACCAAGGGAAACAGGGATTCATTTTTACATAGATACAGGGTTTTTTTAAAATTATTTTACTATTAAATTATGTGAACAACGACCCTACGCAGTGCACCGTACGTATGTAGCTTAAGTTTTTGTAAAGAATAAACTTTTACTTTACTTTACGTGATTTACTTACCGGTTGTTAACTTGTTATCGAAGGGTTTTAAATCGGGGCCAGAAGGCCAATTCTACTAACAAAATAACATAAAAACCGCAACCGCAACGTTACCAAATGAGCGTCGTTTAGCAGAATGCGACCAATCCCAAAAAAGCAGTTTCGAGATATGAGCAGTTTTAGTTATTTTCGTCACTGCTTGAAGTATATATGACGAAAATTGTAAAAAAAATAATAAAAAATATGAGTTTGTTCTACTAGCTAATATATAAAATACTTTTTATTGCCAAATAAACATGTTTTAGTATTAAAAAAGAGTATTTACTTGCGGTTGTCTTAGGTAAAACTGACGTTTTCAAAAAAGAGGTTTTAGCAGAATGCGACTATCAGCGTTGTCGCTTTCAGCTTATTGACATTTGGAGGAAAAGAAAAAAAAATGCAAAGCCAACTCAGTAGGTTTATTCTGCAAAATAAAATTTTAAAAAATACACTTACCGAAAAATAATTATTTTATTAATAAAATATTTATTAAAAATATTGGTACCTAATTTGCAAAGACATTTTTCATATTTATTCCTTATCTACAAAAATAAATATTAGTTACATACTATACGATGTACGCAAGGCTGCTGGCAGCGGATAGAAAAGAATAGCCGAGTATCGGGCTCAGTGGAATGCATTGGATTGGAAGAGCAGTGGACTGACATGGGCTGATTATGATGATGACTTGCTGTTTTACATAATTAACAATATCTTTCTCTCTCATTTTCCTAGCGCTTTATGCCTTTCCTAGTCAGGCTACGCTTTGACCATGATCCTAGATGCGGCAAATCTGTTTATTGCAATTCGAGCGATTGCCATCAGACCTCCGTAACTCTTAGGCTCTCAATACCATGGATCATGGCTACATATCTCATCATCATTTCAGCCACAGGACGTCCACTGCTGAACATAGGCCTCTTCCATTGACTTCCAGATTGGCCGGTTGGAAGCGGCCTGCATCCAACGTCTTCCTGCGACCCTTACCAGGTCGTCTGAACACCTTGTGAGTGGACGTCCTACGCTGCGCTTGCCGGTACGCGGCCTCCATTCTAGAACCTTTCTGCCCCATCGGCCGTCAGTTCTACGTGCTATGTGTTATGCTACATATCTAGTGTTATCTAAATGTGGTTATCTAGTGTTATCTAAATGTGGTTTCTTTTAGTTGTTTTTTCAGTTAGGTTTTCAGAGAAGGGGTATAAATGGGTACATAGGTTCCAAAAAATCAAAATATTGGCTGGCTTTGGCTCTAAAGAGTAGCTGTGTCTGAAACGTTTCAGTTAAAATTAGAGAATCGATTTGCTGATGTGGTGGCGATCCTCTGGGAAGAAGGATCCAAATTCTGTGAGATGCGGTGTACCGGAAGAAAATCTAAACTTTCGGGAGAGTCTCTGCAGCTTATAAAGTGCAGAGACTCGCAAAAGTTTAGATTTTAACGACAACGTGAAAACCTTGCTGTCACTTCTACAAAACAGCGGGCTTAAAACAGGAAAATCACAAATCTGGTAAGACGTGTCCTCCGGTGCTTGAACACGAATTCCATACAGGAAGTTTTAAAGCAAAGTCGAGGGTCATTTAACGAAGTTGACACTTGAATTGAGGAAATTGTCGTCTCTAGGCTGGAAATTCTGGCGGAAGTTGAAGATTTTTACAGAAAGCAATTTACCTCACAAGCATTCCGCCCTCAACATGTCGATGAGTATCCATGGACCACACTGGTTCGCCACTACACCGAAGAACTGTCGGAAGTCAGCCTAAACGAAATTAAATTGGCCCTTAAAAAGCTTAAAAATGGAAAATCCCCTGGTGAGGACAGAACTACTACGGAGCTGCTGAAATCAGAAGGGAAACAAACGCTTATACAACTACAACGCTTATTTAATTTCGCTATCATTTTTAGTAGAACTCCAAAGGCGTGGGGAAGAAGCGTGGTCATTTTGTTCTTTAAAAAAAAGTATAAAATCTTTCTAGACAATTATAGACCAATTTCCCTTCTGAGCCATGTCTATAAGCTCTTTTTTAGATGGCCATTACAAATCGTCTGGCGCATAGCCTCGACGATTTCCTACCTCCTGAACAAGCTGATTTCCGAGAAGAGGATATGCCACCATAGATTACATTCACACAGCGCGGCAGGTTATACAGAAGACAGAAGAATATAGTCAGCAGAAGTGCTCAGCGTTTAAGGATTATGATATGGCCTTTGACTGTATAGAAACCTAGTCAGTCTTAGAATCGTTACAGCGGTGCCAAGTCGATTGGCAATATATCCAAGTGTTGAGATGTTTGAATAACGCTGCAACTATGACGGTCCGAGTACAGAATCAGCAGTATAAACCTATCCACCTGTATCACGGAGTAAGATAGGGGGACGTAATCTCCCCAAAGTTATTTACAAATGCCCCGGAGGATATGTTTATGACCTTAAGCTGGAAGAGACACGGCATTAATATTAACGGCGAGTATATCTCACACTCTCGCAGAATGATATTGTCATCATGGCCGAAACGATTTCAGACCTACAGCACATGCTAGACGGCTTAGCTGCTTAGCTTCCCAACGCATCGGCCTCCGGATGGACCTAAGTAAAACCAAGGTTATGTTCAATTAACATATTACTCCGGGACTAATAGCTGTTAACGGGGCTGCTCTCGAGGTTGTTCAAGAGTATGTTTACCTTAGGCAAACATTACAGTTAGGTAAAAACAACTTCGAGAGAGAAGCTTGCAGGAGAATACTGTTGGACTAGGCAGCATTTGGGAAACTTCGTCGAGTCTTTCTATCGTCAATCCCTCAAAGTCTGAAGGCGCAAGTCTTTAACGAGTGAGTACTGCCTGTCATGACGTACGGATCCGAGACTTTGACATTCACGGTGCGAATAGTACACCAATGTAAAGCGCATTGCATCACCCTCCGACAAGATGGAGGCTGCTGGCAGTGGATGAGAAAGAATAGCCGAAGATTAGGCTCAGTGGCGTGCATTGGGAGAGGCCTATGTCCACTAGTGGACTGACGTGGGCTGATGATGATGATGATGATGAGGTTATCCTAAACAACACAACTAACGATCACATTTAACGTTACAGTTCACACTAGACTCTTTTACTCCATTAAATTTTAATTTAAAATATGTATTTTGTAATAATGTTTCTAGGTGTATGTTGTGATTTTTATTTTGTAGCTGCACCATAAATAAATAACACAAATTAAATTAAAATAAGGATGGTCGATTTCTTCAAACTCAAAATCTAAGAATATGAATGTTTGATTTTACTGTGCCTTATAGACCACCACGACTCATTTGTGGTCGTATTCGGCATTAATATCGGAAAAACCATTCATTATTTTACAGAAAACGACCATTGTAATGGTCGCTTTCTGCAAATTTTCAGGCTTATTATCTTGCGATTAATATTTTTGTAGAAGCCAGCCAATTCCGATGGTTTTATGGATGGATGGTATGGATTCCGAAACTATTTTAACAGAAAGCGTTAAAATAGTTTTTGTATATTTTGTCTTTTAGCTAGACCAGAGGCTAGAGTTTATTCGACAAACTAAAATCTCGGTTTCTGTAATAGATAGGACATTGATTGTCTCTGCTTATGATGAAAAAATATAAAATTAACACAATAGGCATTATAACTCATTTTAGCAAAAATGGCCGGTGGTCGCTTTCTGCTAAACGACGCTCAAATGATCCTTAAAACCATTTTCCTATTCGATGGCGCCAACATGTTTGGTCTTGTCAACCGCTGTCAACGGTTACCTATCGAAAAGTTGTTTACCGAATTTTATTTCACCGAAAACTTTTCGACTAATTTCGTTTCACTTTTTTTAATTTCATCGAAATGACCTTTGCCACTGTATCAGTTGACCTATTATCAATTCGTTTTTTATTGTTACCCCGACGTTTCATTTGTTCGAAAAACTTATTACCGAACTTGGCTTGGCCGAAATAACATTTGTTCGAAGTATAATGTTTCAAGTATGTATTATGTATTTTATTATGTTACATACAACATTTGCCAAAGCTATTAATGTTAGATGATTTAGTATCCAGGAAAATGCTTCCAATATTATAATAATTAATTCTTCATCTACCTATCCTTAGTTTTTAGGCGCTCGGCGGCTGCTGCCGCGGAACGCTCACTACGCTCGCTGCGCTCGCTGCGTTCGCTCGCCTTCGCGCTGTGTGTGGTGACTGTTCTAACTTAACCTAACCAATTTAGTCTTAATAAATACGCAGTATTTTGGTAAATGAAAAAGGTTCAAAAGATACTTCGGCCAACATTATAAAGTTTTTCTGAAAATCGATGAAACGTAGTTCGCTAAAATGATACTTATGTCAATAGATATTTCGATGGACTAAAAATATGTCAAATGATGCATATAGCAAAAGAAATTTCGGTCTATAATTTTAGGCCAACTGAAATTCTGTTAAGTAAATTATGGACAAGTAATCGGTTACCCCAAGGTTACCCTGTCAGTCAACTAATGTAGACGCAAATATGTCAGTTGTTTTTTTTTTCTATTGTTGCCAGTAAAAATTGGTTGTTTGAGCAGTAGAACTAGAATCAGCCTCTAGAGGCTTCTAGAATCAAACTAATAAAATAGGACCTTATTTAACAAGAAAATCTTTTATTATTCGGACAAGTTTTAGCAAGCTACTAAATTCGATTTCAGCTCATTTCGGAATTGACCCGTCATGAATGGTGATTTGGTGATCCGTGATGAATCGATCGATCAGTGTTTTTTTTTTTTTTTTTTTTTTTTTTTTTTTTGAAAAAAAGCGCGGGAACCTTTGATCACGAAAGGCGCCTAAATTTAATTTAATTTCTAATTGTTATAAAAAATTGCCTATTTCTTTGTAAATATAGTTGAAGTTGTAAATATAGTTGCTAGTGAAACGAACTAATAGAGTGAACGAAAATGGGGGGTCGAAAACGGAAAAAAAACGATCCGCCCGATAATCAAGCACCACTGATGGAGACATCCTCAGACTCTGATGAAGACAGCGTTAAAAAATATCAGGTGTTTAAGGTCCCAGGATACACACGAAAGTACCCAGAAAATAGTGCAAAGACTGAATATATAGTGTTCCTGTCCCACCAAGATGAAAAAATGTTTAATGATAAAGACCGATTGGCCATTTCACACGCCATACGCAAATATTGCGTCACTGGCATACTGCATTTAAAATCCATTAACAAACATAAAATTGGAATCACATTCGACTTATCCAATAACGCAAATGTTTTTCTTCAAAATAAAAAACTACTGGATGAACTGGGTTTAAAAGCCACAATACCGGCAATCGACACTGAGGTGACTGGGGTCCTTACCGCAGTCCCTACAGATCTATCAAATAAAATGATTTCGACATTAATAGGAAGCTCACGAAATATTATTCAAGTGAGGCGCCTTATGCGTCGTGTGCGGAGTGATTGTGGTGCTGTCTCGTACCAGCCCACTCAAACAGTCGCCGTGACCTTCGCCTCCACTGAGTTACCGCAGTACGTATACCTCGACTCCTGGAGGCACGAGGTAAGCGTATACGTTCCCCCCGTTAAACAGTGTCTACACTGTCTGAAGTTTGGGCATATAGCAAAATACTGTAGAAATGCCGAGGTATGCTCGATATGCTCACTGGATCACAACTACAAAACATGTAAGCAAGACCCTAAAGACGCAAAATGCTCCAATTGTGGTGGTAATCATGTAGCCATTTCAAACACTTGTCCCCAAAAAAAACTAAAAATTGAAGAAAATAAAGTTAAGTCCAGAGCTACTAAGTATTCAGATTTATTTAATGAAAACTCATTTTTACAAATTAACTATGCGTAATATTGAAACTCAAATACAAAATTTAACAAAATCAGACTTTTTTATGAACATGTTAACAAACGCTATCACAAAAATTGTTTTAAATCAAAAAGATATTCCAATTAATTCATCTTCCATAAAAGAAATTCTTCAACAAACATTCAGAAATAGTTCTTCCTCTCCTAATAATGGATCTTAACATCTTGCAGTGGAATGCTCAGAGTATTTCCAGTAACAAGCTTCTATTAACTCAACATCTTTATGATCACAACATTCATGTAGCAATTATATCAGAAACTTGGTTGACTCCTATTAAAGATTTTAACATAAAAGGTTTTAAAATAGAAAGAAATGATATTGGTAACAAACATAATGGCGTAGCTATTTTAATACATAATAGTTTACATTATAAAAAAATTCATACATATTCTGATAATTCTTTACAAAATATTTGTGTAAGAATTACTGTAAATAATAAAGAAATAAGTATTGTCAGTTTTTATTGTCCAACTAATTGCACTCCAACTTTTAATAAACATAAATTCGAATCATTAATAAAATCAGTGCCTGAACCGATGATATTCGCTGGCGATTTTAATGCCCATCACACATCTTGGGGGTGTAATTCAGTAAACCTACGAGGTAGGGATATTTTGGAGATTGTCGATGATAATAATTTGGTTATATTGAATAGCGGTGAAGTGACAACAGTTGGTTCTTTGACATGGCGTCCAAATGCCTTAGATTTGTCGTTTGTTTCTTCATCATTAGCTTTATCTTGTGATTGGTCTGTGCATGATGATCCCCTTGGCAGCTACCACCTTCCTGTACATATTAAAGTTTTTGTAAATAATAGTCTTGCAAATAATCAAAGTAACATACAATTGCCCATCTACCCTAACTATAAAATGGTAGATTGGAAATTGTATGAACAAAATGTAGATTTAGAATTATCTAACTTTGAGGTTCAAAACTTTGCTCCGTTGAATGCTTATACTGAGTTTTGTGAAATTTTGCATTCTGCAATCGTTAGATGTCTTCCTTGTCATAATACGCCGGTCTCCTTTCCTACAAATCCGTCAGTCCTTAACTCCACTCGTACTAAGTTAGTTAAAAACCCTCCGATCCCGTGGTGGAATAAAAAGTGTTCAGAAGCAGTTCAAAATTCTAAGTCAGCTTATCTTTATTTCAAAAACAATCCATCTGATGAAGCATACATAGAATTTAAAAGATTACAAGCGCTCAAAAAACTTACTTTGAAAACAGAAAGAACAAATAGTTGGGTCGATCTGTGTAGCTCTTTTAATCGTTGTACGCCTCTTTCGAGAATCTGGAAATACATGCGAAAATTTAATAAAACATATTCTTGTAGCAATAATGATGATAGCTGGGTCCAAGATTTTCTGAAAAAGTATACTCCAGACTTTGTAAACAATAAGAAATCAAATTTTCCCCTTCCCAGTGAGACAAATTCTGTAAATAGTTTTTTAACCAAACCTTTTACTTTAAAAGAGTTAATGTCTGCTATCTACTCCAGAAAAGATAGTGCCTTTGGTCTGGATGGTATCCCTTATATTATGTTGAAAAAGCTTAATGAAAGAGGTATGTACATTTTTCTTAAAGTATTAAATAATTTGTGGTTGAATAATGATATCCCTCATTCATGGAAGTCTGATTGTTTAGTCCCTATTTTGAAACCTGATAAGATACGATCAAATCCAGATTCCTACCGTCCTATTGCTCTAACATCTTGTGTTGGTAAGGTTATTGAGCAATTACTAAAACAAAGATTAGATTTTTATATAGAAAAAAATAACATATTACCTGCAAATCAATTTGGTTTTCGAAGAGGAACGTCGGCTCGTGAAAGCATTTGTCAACTACAGCTTGATATACAAAATAGCTTAACAAATAAGAATTATTTAATGTCAGTATTCTTTGATGTTGCTGGAGCTTTTAATAGTGTTAATATTGATGTACTTTGTTCTGAATTACTGTCTGTTGGAATTCCAAACAAAATAGTTCACTGGGTCCAAAAATTTTTATCTGAAAGGGAAGTTTATGTTAAGTATAATGGTAAGTTATATGGTCCAAGATTTGCGTCTACAGGTGTTTGTCAAGGAGGCATACTCTCTCCATTAATTTTTATTCTATATATCAGACGTTTGAATTTTATTTTAGGTTCAAAAGTAAAAAATCTTCAATTTGCCGATGACTTGGTAGTTTATGCAACTGGAAAAAAAATTTAACATATTTCAAACATTCTTAATAAGTCTTTGGAAGGGTTATGTACATACTTTTCTTATTTGAATCTTGACATAAATGCACTAAAATCAAAATTGGTAGTATTTGGTAAATCTAGTAATTTCATTCCCCCTGTGTATTATGATAAAGTTTCTATTCCTGCTTCTCATGAAGCTAAGTTTTTAGGTGTTACCTTTACCCATAATGTTTCTTGGAAAAAATATATCGAATTAATAAGTTCAAGAGCTAATAAAGCTTTTAATATCTTAAAATCATTATGTAGTACATCCTGGGGAGCTGATCCCAAAATATTGTTGCTTCTGTATAAATCTCTGATTCGTAGTCACTTTGAATATGGTTTTCTATGTTTTGCTGGGGATAACAGACTGGTTGATATCTTAGATAAAATTCAAAATAAAAGCTTAAGACTCATTACTGGAGCATTTAAAAGTACTCCCATCAATACAATGCAAGTTGAGTGCAATCTTCCTCCATTAAGTATAAGGTTTTCATATTTGAAAGAAAGATTCATATTAAAATTATATAATAAAAGTAACAATCATTTGTTTTTAAACATGAAACACTCCCTACAATCCATTCGTAACCCTCCTTATATCCTTCAAGATTTTCCTCAATATTTAAATTTCCTTGAAACTCTTCAAATCTATAGATCATCACTTCTTCCATGTTATCAGGGAGACTTTAACAGTAAATTTCCTGCAATTAATATCATGATAGATGATAAGTTATCCTCTAAAGAAGATGTTTATAGTAAATTTTCTGAGTTCAGGGACTATAGATTCCTGTACACTGATGGCTCAAAAACTGATTTTGCTGTCTCTTTTGCTATTTTTGATAGGTTTCTAAACACTGGTACTGGGTATAAAATTAATTCTAACATAAGTATATTCACAGCTGAGGCTGTAGCTATTCTTGCTGCTTTGAAACATATTAAACTTAAAAATGATGGATTTTGTGATTGGATAATAATTAGTGATAGCATGAGTGTTCTTAAAAACCTTGAAAACAACAAATTCCATGCTAACACAAATTATTTGATTCCTTTAATCAAAGAGTTTTGGCTAGACTTGTTAATAGTACACAATATCAAGGTTTCATTTATGTGGGTTCCTTCACATGTAGGTGTATTAGGAAATGAAAGGGCAGACTTTTTAGCCAGAACAATTACAAATTCTTCATCCTCTATCCCTGACTCGAGTAGTCTCCTTAATATTTCTGTTCCATGTACAGATATAATTCCTCTGTTAAAAAAAAGGGCCACTGACATATGGAAAAGGCATTGGAACTACACCATTCAAACTCAAAATAAAGGTTTATGGTATGCCACTTTTAATGTACCAATTGGTACTGCTCCCTGGTTCTGCAAAAATAATACTTACATCAACAGGAAATTTTACTCAACTATTTTAAGGCTTCGTTTTGGTCACTGTAATTTAAATTTCCATCTCTTCCGCCTGAAAATGGTAAGCAGTTCTCATTGCGACTATTGTAATATCCAAACAGAGCAGTCATTATCCCACATATTTTTCAGCTGCTCATCCTTTGGCATTCAGCGCCTTGTGCTGATGGATGAGCTTATGGAAATATATGATAGTCCTGATTCGGTACCGCGCTCCATCCAGGCTCTTCTTGTAAATAGTTTAACTTATATACCTCTGTATAATTTTATTAATAATACAGTTGGGCAAATTTAGTTATTTAAAGCTTTGTGTATATATTTTATTTCTGCTTGTTTACTGTTTATATTTAATTTACTGTTTGGTTGTGTATGTTTTCAAACTAAAATTGTTTGTGATTGTTTGATGATGTGTTGTAAAATATGATGGTTTTAGACCAATTAATTTCCTCTTTGTTTTAGACGTTTTGTTTTGGTTGTTGTTTTCATTCAAGCAACAATGAACAAACAAATGACATGACATAATGTCACTCACTGGCATTGACTGACACTTGGCCATGGATTAGCACAATGCTAAATCCATGCAATCGGCTTATCTATCATCACGTCCATGCAAAGACGTTTGATTTGGACATTTAGGTTTATTGAATTGAACTAAACTAAACTCGGACTTGATAAAATAAATAAATTAAATGACTATAACTGATGACATTAACTAGATTTACTTCATAACGAGGGAAAAAAAAAAAAAAAAACTGATGACTAGGCAGCATGGTCTCAGACCTTAGCCTGTTCCAATTGGAACGAAAAAAAAAAAAAAAAAAAAATCAGTGTTTTTTTGACATCGAGTATGTTTTTTGAGGTTATAGAAATAGACAGTGTTTATATCTTCTTTAAAATAGGATAATTTTCTGTTTATTTTGTTTATTGTTTTTGAAAATCGAATAATTTATTAGCCACGTACCTGATAGTAGATTAATTAAGTTGAAAATGAGATTTGCAGTCAAACAAGTAGGCTGTGGTGGTGAGCGCATTGGATGCCTGACTGGCTTTGCAAAATCCTCGAATGCAGTTATTGAAACACCTACAGCTGCACTCCTTACCCAGGTTTGTTTTTATTAGTTCTATGTTGAGATGGATGTAACCAAAAACGTTATTACTTTAATTCCATAACTAACTTCTCACAGTTCCTTGGTTCTTCTAATTTAAACCAAAATGGTTTAATCATAAGTTAATCTTAGATTGCTGCAAAATGTATGCTTGTACCATATTTCTGAATATCATAACAATTACATTTTCAGGGTGGCAGTGTTGTCCATTTAACTGCAGAAGTGTTATCAAAAGTTTTCATAAACCCACAGTTGCTTTGGGTTCCGCTATCTAACTCTGCACAGCTAGAAAATGGTTTAAAAGCCCAGGGAGAGGGTGTTGCTAAGTTTGCTGGCTTACCAGACCATGTTACATGTGCAACACTACACAATACCAATGAACTGACACCATCGGGTCATTTTGAAGGACATTTGGTTCCGTTATGGACAAAGCAAGGGAAGAAAATGATTACTGCTGACAGGTTGCTAAATTTCTTTATTAATTTAGTAAAATCTTTATTGAGTCAAACTATTCCTACTGTTGTTTTCTTGTAATAGATTTTTGTGTTTGTATATTGTAAATAACAAATAAAGCATTGATCTATAAAACTTGCTGATATAAGTACTCAAAATATAAATCACACTACATAAGATACAAAATGATGTTTAGAAAATAACTAAGGTAGGCTGCACTGTAAGTTTCAGAAAAAAAATTCCATTAACCAGTGACAACAGCAAAACTAGATAATAAAAAACAAATAGTGATGAAATTAGCATCAAGTTTCTCTCTCTCTCTCTTGTCTTAATTAAATTTAGACCAAAAAAAAGAAAAAGTCTCTTCAAATTACCTACAGCTACTACATCAGACATCACTTTTACATCAAAATAAATGTGTTAATGCAAATAGGCATATATAAAAAGCTTTTGCACATTCCAGTTTTTTTAATTCACCAGATTCACAATAATCGTAGGTAATTCACTATCATCAGCCTTTTCAAATAAGAATATTTTCATGATAAATGTAATGGTGTGATCTGGGCAGTTTATATCTAAACATATTATATTGTTACAGTATTATTAATATCTGATGAAAAGGATTGACCATCCTAAAAATAACAATATTATATAAAGTATTTATTGTGTAAAAATTTGCCAAAATTAATGTTTCAGATATATGGATTTTATGGAAGTGTTCAAACCAGACATTCTTTTGGCCATTGCAGATGGTCGCACCACCCTGGCTGATGGGTACAAGAGGAATCAGAGAGCTGTAGAAAGAACCTGTACTTTTTTGGACACATGCGTGTATCGATATAAGGTCTCAAAGGTGTTAAAAGAAACTTCACTTGTAGGTGAGTCAGTTTAATTGAATTTATATCACAATCTTTGATCGTAATCAGTACTTAAAAGATTAAACAAGCTTCAAGATACCTATGATAACCATGCTACTTGCAAATTCATATTACTTAGCCAACATAAGGTAACAGGTTTCCTTAGTATACAGAGCACGAAAACGAAAATAAAAACCAACTAAGTAAATAATCATTATAAAGTTGGGCAGAGCAAAGTCTAAATGTCTGAATACCAATTTAAGACTGTTTAAAATAAGTCATTTCAAGTGAAAAAAAAAGCTTTTTTTTTGTAAGTTGAGTTTTTTATCAGCTCCTTTAAAAATGAAGCTAATTAAAGGGCTTTTTAAATAGTTTTTTTTTGTATTGTGTAAATGTGTAGGTTTGAGTAAAACCAGGGAAATTCTTAAATTGTTTCAGGGTATATAACATACATAAAATAGATAATTCATATACCTGTGTGAACTTGGCACCCGACTTTGGAAAAATTTAACTTACTTTGGTTTATTTGGAAGAATTAGGTAGGTAGTTGATTGTAGTGAAGCTAATTTCGTTTGTAGTAATTCCAAAAAAAAATTAAAAATTACGAAAAAAAATGCGTCCCCCGAGATTGCGAAAACTAACTTTTTCCGATTGTATCTTATAGAGGAACGTTTGTAGTGGATTGTAGTGAAATTAATTTCGTTTGTAGTAGAACAGAAAAATTATAAAAAAATATCAAAGATTCAGATACGTTGTTTTTTGTAAGTCGATTTAAAATGCTTATAAGTCTATTACAAACGCTTAAAATGATTGCAAAACGTTCCCAGAGGTTGGCAGAGGTTTGTAGTGAAAGAATTTTCGTTTGTAGTAGAACAGAAAAATTATAAAAAAATATCAAAGATCAAGTATTTTTAAGATACGTTTTTTTTAGTAAGTCGATTTAAAATGCTTATAAGCCTACTACGAAAGCTAAAAATGATTGCAATACGTTCCTAGAGGTTGGCAGAGGATTGTAGTGAAAGAATTTTCGTTTGTAGTAGAACAGAAAAATTATAAAAAAATATCAAAGATCTAGTATTTTTCAGATACGTTTTTTTTAGTAAGTCGATTTAAAATGCTTATAAGCCTACTACGAACGCTAAAAATGATTGCAATACGTTCGTAGAGGTTGGCAGAGGATTGTAGTGAAAGAATTTTTGTTTGTAGTAGAACAGAAAAATTATAAAAAAATATCAAAGATCTAGTATTTTTCAGATACGTTTTTTTTAGTAAGTCGATTTAAAATGCTTATAAGTCTACTACGAACGCTAAAAATGATTGCAATACGTTCCTAGAGGTTGGCAGAGGATTGTAGTGAAAGAATCTTCGTTTGTAGTAGAACAGAAAAATTATAAAAAAAAAACAAAGATCGAGTATTTTTCAGATACGTTTTTTTTAGTAAGTCGATTTAAAATGCTTATAAATCTACTACGAACGCTAAAAATGATTGCAATACGTTCCTGGACGATGGCAGAGGATTGTAGTGAAAGAATTTTCGTTTGTAGTAGAACAGAAAAATTACAAAAAAATATCAAAGATCGAGTATTTTTCAGATACGTTTTTTTAGTAAGTCGATTTAAAATGCTTATAAATCTACTACGAACGCTAAAAATGATTGCAATACGTTCCTAGAGGTTGGCAGAGGATTGTAGTGAAAGAATTTTCGTTTGTAGTAGAACAGAAAAATTATAAAAAAATATCAAAGATCTAGTATTTTTCAGATACGTTTTTTTTAGTAAGTCGATTTAAAATGCTTATAAGTCTACTACGAACGCTAAAAATGATTGTAATACGTTCCTAGAGGTTGGCAGAGGATTGTAGTGAAAGAATTTTCGTTTGTAGTAGAACAGAAAAATTATTAAAAAAATATCAAAGATCTAGTATTTTTCAGATACGTTTTTTTTAGTAAGTCGATTTAAAATGCTTATAAGTCTACTACGAACGCTAAAAATGATTGCAATACGTTCCTAGAGGTTGGCAGAGGATTGTAGTGAAAGAATTTTCGTTTGTAGTAGAACAGAAAAATTATAAAAAAAAAACAAAGATCAAGTATTTTTCAGACACGTTGTTTTTTTAGTAAGTCGATTCTAAATGCTTATAAGTCTACTACAAACGCTAAAAATGATTGCAATACGTTCCTAGAGGTTGGCAGAGGATTGTAGTGAAAGAATTTTCGTTTGTAGTTGAACAGAAAAATTATAAAAAAATATAAAAGATCGAGTATTTTTCAGATACGTTTTCTTTAGTAAGTCGATCTAAAATGCTTATAAGTCTACTACGAACGCTAAAAATGATTGCGATACGTTCCTAGAGGTTGGCAGAGGATTGTAGTGAAATAATCTTCGTTTGTAGTAGAACAGAAAAATTATAAAAAAATATCAAAGATCGAGTATTTTTCAGATACATTTTTTTAGTAAGTCGATTTAAAATGCTTATAAATCTACTACGAACGCTAAAAATGATTGCAATACGTTCCTAGAGGTTGGCAGAGGATTGTAGTGAAAGAATCTTCGTTTGTAGTAGAACAGAAAAATTATAAAAAAATATCAAAGATCGAGTATTTTTCAGATACGTTTTTTTAGTAAGTCGATTTAAAATGCTTATAAATCTACTACGAACGCTAAAAATGATTGCAATACGTTCCTAGAGATTGGCAGAGGATTGTAGTGAAAGAATTTTCGTTTGTAGTAGAACAGAAAAATTATAAAAAAATATCAAAGATCTGGTATTTTTTAGATACGTTTTTTTTAGTGAGTCGATTTAAAATGCTTATAAGTCTACTACGAACCCTAAAAATGATTGCAATACGTTCCTAGAGGTTGGCAGAAGATTGTAGTGAAAGAATTTTCGTTTGTAGTAGAACAGAAAATTTATAAAAAAATATCAAAGATCTAGTATTTTTCAGATACGTTTTTTTTAGTAAGTCGATTTAAAATGCTTATAAGTCTACTACGAACGCTAAAATGATTGCAATACGTTCCTAGAGGTTGGCAGAGGATTGTAGTGAAAGAATTTTCGTTTGTAGTAGAACAGAAAAATTATAAAAAAATATCAAAGATCTAGTACTTTTCAGATACGTTTTTTTTAGTAAGTCGATTTTAAATGCTTATAAGTCTACTACAAACGCTAAAAATGATTGCAATACGTTCCTAGAGGTTGGCAGAGGATTGTAGTGAAAGAATTTTCGTTTGTAGTAGAACAGAAAAATTATAAAAAAATATCAAAGATTGAGTATTTTTCAGATACGTTTTTTTTAGTAAGTCGATCTAAAATGCTTATAAGTCTACTACGAACGCTAAAAATGATTGCGATACGTTCCTAGAGGTTGGCAGAGGATTGTAGTAAAAGAATTTTCGTTTGTAGTAGAACAGAAAAAATATATATTATAAATTATTTTACAGACACGATATTTCTTCACAATAACACAGAGGCAAGAGCTGATTTTACTTAAAATAACCTAAATCCTGAAAATTGGATTTACCCAACTGGATAACTTGTCCTAAGTAGACATATTTGTCAACAATTTCGAGAGTAGAGCTTCCAACGGATACTGGGTAGGGCGCAACATGGGCATTCGACATGAGCTTGGTTTTGTCCATGTTCATTCGCAGGCCTACTTGTTGGGAGACTCGAGTAAGGTCATCGAGCATTGTGCTGAGGTCTTCAAGCGATTCTGCCATGACCACAATATCGTCGGCAAACCGAAGATGAGTGATGTACTCGCCGTTGATGTTGATTCCAAATCCTTTCCATTCCAGGAGCTTGAAAGCGTCTTCCAATGCAGCGGTGAACAGTTTCGGAGATATAACATCTCCCTGTCTTACGCCTCGCTGCAGAGGAATCGCCTTCGTGCTCTGCTCCTGTTCTCGGACCGACATGGTGGCGTTTTTGTATAAACACTTCAACACCTCGATGTACCGATAGTCAATATGGCACCGCTGGAGAGACTGTAGCACTGCCCAGGAATTTTGAGGAGGTCAATCGTCGAATCCAACTCGGCTGGGCAGCGTTCGGGAAACTACACCACGTCTTCTCGTCCAAAATACCTCAGTGCCTCAAGACGAAAGTCTACAACCAGTGTGTGTTACCAGTGATGACATATGGAACTGAAACGTGGCCTCTCACTATGGGCCTCATAAGAAAGCTCAAGGTCGCACAGCGTGCTATGGAAAGGGCTATGCTTGGTGTTTCCTTGCGAGATCAAATCAGAAATGAAGAGATCCGTAAACGAACAAAAGTCGCTGACATAGCCCAACGGATTAGCAAGCTGAAGTGGCAGTGGGCGGGGCACATAACACGTAGAACTGATGGCCGATGTGGCAGAAAGGTTCTAGAATGGAGGCCGCGTACCGGCAAGCGCAGCGTAGGACATCCACTCACAAGGTGGTCAGACGACCTGGTAAAGGTCGCAGGAAGACGCTGGATGCAGGCCGCTTCCAACCGTTCAATCTGGAAGTCAATGGGGGAGGCCTATGTTCAACAGTGGACGTCCTATGGCTGAAATGATGATGATGATGATGAACCTAAATCCTTGTTACGAACTTACTTAAGGCGTACAACTTCTTCCGAAGGTATGTTAGCCGAAATAGCATCCCCGTCGAACTCCATCAACCTTTTCGTCTTATCACCTCGCCAAGCGTAAGTTGATTTGCCTTGTAACTCTTTTGCCTATTTGCAATCGTCTTTCTCCACTTAGTTAATTTTTTTGGTGCGATACTCCACGAGGATCAAGTTTATGTGTGTAAAATATCGTTACCAATATTTGTTTTATATTTAATTGTCAAAAACGTTTAATAATTTTAGATGAGTCCACGAAATATCGTAGAGTGCACCCGCTTAACCGATAACGAGGACTACGTATTTGAATTCTTTATATCCAACAACATGCGACTTCAGAGCAGCCCATTCACTCACATTGCTATTGCGTAAAGCAGGCAACAAGTTGTTTGTTTTGCCAATCGACCAATTTGGATCCTGCCCTGAATCGTCAGCCTTGTCGTCAACATAGCTGTCACATTGCAGTCACTGCAATTGCAATTTTATTTTTGTTTTTATACTAGCAAAAAGCACCGCTTTGCGAGGACTCGCGAACATTGCTTACTTACTAATAATTTTGAGGACCGTGTTTTAAACAGGATTAACTTTTAATGAATGGATTATTAATATTATTTTATAAATAATTAACACGATTATTTTTTATTTTATTTTATCATATTGCTAAATTCCTCATACGGATTTTTTCTCGTTTCCTACAATGTAACATGCATGAGTTTTTAATACCGCTTTAATCTATCTTAGGGAAATCTATTGTTTAAAGCTTAAGTTTTTACTCCTGAAAGACTGATTGATGTAGAAACCTGCTAGTATTTTTTGCTTTTCTAAGTACTTAGTCTCCGTTCTTTTCTAAGCACCGTCACATGCGATGGAACTATTGTCTGAGGCAGTGGGCCCACTTTTCTTTAGTATGTCTTCCAGGCCTTTTTCAAACGCTGCCACGGCATTTTCAGGGTTTTGAAACGAATCCCTCAAAGTTTATCTTTTATTTTTGTAACTAAATATAAGTCACAAGGTGCCAGTTGGGTCTGTAAGGAGCATGACTCACTAACTCGACACCTTCGATAGACAAATATTCGATACTCGGTCTGGCGAAGTGAGCTGGAGCGTTGTTGTGGTGGAGGAGGATCTCGCTTCTTGGGCGCTGCTGTCTTAACATTTTTTAAGAGCACTGGTAAACAATAAATGACATAGGTACTAATCTGCTGTAACAGTATTTTTATCGTCTAAGACAATTGTTCCGAAATGCCCCGTCTGTCCATAGAATGAGGTGAGAACGCCTTACTTTATAATTTTTGAGTGGCACCAATCCATGGCATGTAAGACTTTTTGTACTTGACTTATATCAATACCTAATGTTGCCCGAATCTGATGATATGTCACTCTTCTATCAGCGTCTATCATTAGCCACGTGTGTGCGGTACACGTTTGACGTCCGACAGGTTCTCGGGAATAGTCAGTGAGTTTGCTTCGACCACGTTTAAACTCATTAAACCAGAAGCCAATTCCCGTAACTTAATAGTAGTCGCATTTCATATCGATCCGTTCCCAGCAACATTACCTACTATCTAAAACGGTATTATAAATATCAACACTATTCCAATAGGACTGAAAATAGAACAAAACATTATTTTGTTTTTTTTCCATTTTTTGTCGCATAACCAACTGTTACAATAATTACATTTTTTTGGTTTACGAGAATACTGTTTTAGATAGTAATGTTACTGGGAGCGGATTAAATCTGAATTGCAACTACTGTTAAATTACGGGGCTTTGTCATGGAATGCTAGTTCGTAGCAGATTGCCGTCAATTCGCAAAAACAAACATAAGAGTTAAAACACCAACACATTTCTAACGTGCTCCATAATCGAAATTATCATACCTATTTTTTTAATTGGCTGCTTTTTTTTACTGGCCTATTCTAAAAATTTTCAGTGTGATCCACTTATTAAACGTAAAGATGGTGTTGGTAGTAACCTAACGGTCATTATCAGAAGGCGTTAGTAGTTCAGTAACATTTTAGTTGATACGAATTAATATTATATTTTATATATTTGTTCATAAAATTCTAATTTAATAATGTTAAACACTACTAGACATAAAATTAAATTACTATGTTAAAGTTCAACCCTAAAGGTGTGGCCGTTTTTTTGTAAAGTGTACCACAAGAATGTATGAGTTGTGGAATATAGATAGGGCTCGCTTCGCTCGCCCAATAATATTAGTATTTATTTAACAATTTGTAAGTATGCATACAGAATACTCGTAATCCAAAGCGCACACAAGATAATTAAATAATATTATGGCAAATTGAATTGATTTCAAATGGCTATGCCCATAAATAACTATATAAATAAACATCAGAATAATTTAAATAAAAAATGCTATAGTCTAATGAAATAAGAACATGAATAAAACAAAAGATAAATACATATCCAATTGTTCGTAGTAGACTTATAAGCATTTAAAATTGACTTACAAAAAAAAACGTATCTAAAAAATACTAATCTTTGATATTTTTTTATAATTTTTCTGTTCTACTACAAACGAAAATTCTTTCACTACAATCCTCTGCCAACCTCTAGGAACGTATTGCAATCATTTTTAGCGTTCGTAGTAGGCTTATAAGCATTTTAAATCGACTTACTAAAAAAACCTATCTGAAAAATACTTAAAATCTTTGATATTTTTTATAATGTTTCTGTTCTACTACAAACGAAAATTCTTTCACTACAATCCTCTGCCAACCTCTAGGAACGTATTGCAATCATTTTTAGCGTTCGTAGTAGGCTTATAAGCATTTTAAATCGACTTACTAAAAAAAACGTATCTGAAAAATACTAGATCTTTGATATTTTTTTATAATTTTTCTGTTCTACTACAAACGAAAATTCTTTCACTACAATCCTCTGCCAACCTCTAGGAACGTATTGCAATCATTTTTAGCGTTCGTAGTAGGCTTATAAGCATTTTAAATCGACTTACTAAAAAAAACGTATCTGAAAAATACTAGATCTTTGATATTTTTTTTATAATTTTTCTGTTCTACTACAAACGAAAATTCTTTCAATACAATCCTCTGCCAACCTCTAGGAACGTTTTGCAATCATTTTTAGCGTTCGTAGTAGACCTATAAGCATTTTAAATCGACTTACTAAAAACAACGTATCTTAAAAATACTTGATCTTTGATATTTTTTTATAATTTTTCTGTTCTACTACAAACGAAAATTCTTTCACTACAATCCTCTGCCAACCTCTAGGAACGTATTGCAATCATTTTTAGCGTTCGTAGTAGACTTATAAGCATTTTAAATCGACTTACTGAAAAAACGTATCTGAAAAATACTAGATCTTTGATATTTTTTTTTAATTTTTCTGTTCTACTACAAACGAAAATTCTTTCACTACAATCCTCTGCCAACCTCTAGGAACGTATTGCAATCATTTTTAGCGTTTGTAGTAGACTTATAAGCATTTTAAATCGACTTACTAAAAAAAACCTATCTGAAAAATACTTAAAATTTTTGATATTTTTTTATAATTTTTCTGTTCTACTACAAACGAAAATTCTTTCACTACAATCCTCAGCCAACCTCTAGCAACGTATTGCAATCATTTTTAGCGTTCGTAGTAGGCTTATAAGCATTTTAAATCGACTTACTAAAAAAAACGTATCTGAAAAATACTAGATCTTTGATATTTTTTTATAATTTTTCTGTTCTACTACAAACGAAAATTCTTTCACTACAATCCTCTGCCAACCTCTAGGAACGTATTGCAATAATTTTTAGCGTTTGTAGTAGACTTATAAGCATTTAAAATCGACTTACTAAAAAAAACGTATCTGAAAAGTACTAGATCTTTGATATTTTTTTATAATTTTTCTGTTCTACTAAAAACGAAAATTCTTTCACTACAATCCTCTGCCAACCTCTAGGAACGTATTGCAATCATTTTTAGCGTTCGTAGTAGACTTATAAGCATTTTAAATCAACTTACTAAAAAAAACGTATCTGAAAAATACTAGATCTTTGATATTTTTTTATAATTTTTCTGTTCTACTACAAACGAAAATTCTTTCACTACAATCCTCTGCCAACCTCTAGGAACGTATTGCAATCATTTTTAGCGTTCGTAGTAGACTTATAAGCATTTTAAATCGACTTACTAAAAAAACGTATCTGAAAAATACTAGATCTTTGATATTTTTTTATAATTTTTCTGTTCTACTACAAACGAAAATTCTTTCACTACAATCCTCTGCCAACCTCTAGGAACGTATTGCAATCATTTTTAGCGTTCGTAGTAGACTTATAAGCATTTTAAATCGACTTACCTAAAAAAACGTACCTGAAAAATACTAGATCTTTGATATTTTTTTATAATTTTTCTGTTCTACTACAAACGAAAATTCTTTTACTACAATCCTCTGCCAACCTCTAGGAACGTTTTGCAATCATTTTAAGCGTTTGTAGTAGACTTATAAGCATTTAAAATCGACTTACAAAAAAAACAACGTGTCTGAAAAATACTAGATCTTTGATATTTTTTTATAATTTTTCTGTTCTACTACAAACGAAAATTCTTTCACTACAATCCTCTGCCAACCTCCAGGAACGTATTGCAATCATTTTTAGCGTTCGTAGTAGACTTATAAGCATTTTAAATCGACTTACTAAAAAAAACGTATCTGAAAAATATTCAATATCTTTGATATTTTTTAATAATTTTTCTGTTCTACTACAAACGAAAATTCTTTCACTACAAACCTCTGCCAACCTCTGGGAACGTTTTGCAATCATTTTTAGCGTTTGTAGTAGACTTATAAGCATTTAAAATCGACTTGCAAAAAACAACGTATCTGAATCTTTCATATTTTTTTATAATTTTTCTGTTCTACTACAAACGAAATGAATTTCACTACAATCCACTGCAAACGTTCCTCTATAAGATACAATCGGAAAAAGTTAGTTTTCGCAATCTCGTGAGACGCATTTTTTTTCGTAATTTTTTTTTTTTTTTGGAATTACTACAAACGAAATTAGCTTCACTACAATCAACTACCTACCTAATTCTTCCAAATAAACCAAAGTAAGTTCAATTTTTCCAAAGTCGGGTGCCAAGTTCACACAGGTTTGTAAATGAGCAGTAAAAATATTTGAATAATTTTTCAGGTGTTATCGCTGGGACTGGACATCGAAATAAATGTAATGATTCTATTAAACATATTCTAAAATATAAAGAATATCTTAGTGGTATAGCATTAGCGGGTATTACAGATGGAACTGAGGAATCATTGCAAGTACCTGTACAAAAATTAGAAGAAATATTTAAAACTGTTGGTGTAAGTACACATTTTTTGTAGATTTCATACTTCGAATTATCTGAGGCAAGATTGTTAAAAATAATCTTTTTAGCGAAATTTTTTACATAGGCTGATAATTTTACAAACTACTATATTATGACCCGTTTTAGGTTTATCGATTTCCTTTTTTCCTAAATTATGTCAGGAGGCTAAAACTATAGCTAAACAAAAAAAAAAAGGCAAGCCATTCTCGAGCTTTTGACGGCAGTCGACTTTTCATACTATACAGTAAGGGGAGTACTGTAGCTACAGTCTTTAGCTACTCTCACAAAGAAACAGAAACTCTCATTCAAAAACAGTAGCTCCCACAGAAACAATTCGTTGCTATGCAGAATGACGCCGCAACGCTGCCTCGGAGCTACTCAATCGCGTCCATCTTCAGATTAAAATAAATATATAAAAAAAACGGATCGTCTGTTTAAACCCAAAATCGTAACGCGGAATAGTAACTAGCGTAATTATAATGCTCAAACTTGCTCGCACAGTCGAGAGGTGAGAAAAAGGTCAGACGTCCGTTTTTTTAATAAGAATATATTTTTTTTGTATTTGTGCACTCTATAGTCTTACGGGTAAACTGGAACGCCTTTCGTTAGTTAACATACTGTATTACAAGTATATACTTACACTAATATTATAAATGCGTGGGTAACTTTTGTCTGTCTGTGACAGACAGACAAGAGTTGGAATGGACAGACAGTCTGTCCATTAAGTTTTTACGCCTAAGCCGCTGAACTGATTTTGATGATTTTTGGTAACGAGATAAATTGGACCTTAGAGAAGGACAAAGGCGAAAACTACGAAAAATCGTAGAACATACATAAGGGTGATTCAGATACCTCTCAAGTCGAGGCACCTAAAAAATATATTTGGATGTCACTTTTTTGGCCAGCCTGTATAAGATTATAATACTTACCCTCGTTATTTCAGGAAGGCATTCCAAAGGACTTGGTGCATTTCGTAGAAGGCTGCTGGAACCCTGAAGTTATAATGACAGCCATACAATATGGTTGGGACGTATTTGATGGGACTTATCCCCTGAAGTTGACAAATGCTGGTCATGCGTTAGCACTGAATTTTGATCTCAATCAAAGTAGTGAAAATATATGTATATTAGATCTGAATGAAGAAAGGTGATTCTACATTTTTTGTTGACATAATTAGAAATAAATTTTGCTTTGACTCAGTTATAAAACCGCCGAAACCACCCGACCATGTAGCTTAAATTTTCGTTTAGAAGTTTGTCCTGCCTTTACAGGGCAATGATGATATAGTAGCCACCAAACTTTGAACTTGAATCCTGCGTTATAAGGTACTAGCTGTTGCCCGCGACTTCGTCCGCGTGGTCGTTCATAAAAAAAAAACTGCGCAACTTTGTTATTTTTTTCTTTCAAAAGAACCTTCTCCTGACAATAAATAACACAACAAAAAAAGAATTAGCGAAATTGTTCCATCCGTTCACGCGTGATGCGATGACCAAGGGAAATAGGGATTCATTTTTATATATAAAGATTATCACGCCGTTAGCATTAAGAAAGGATTATTGTAAATTCAACCCTTAATAGAGTGCGCAATTAAGAGTTCGAGTTTACGTGGTCCAAGGCGCGGGGTTTCGTTAGTTAGTCACTAATGGCAATATGGTATTATGGCATCAAGCGCCACTGCAATAATATGATTTCGCAGACACTTGTCAAAAATTTGTTTGGTCATATTCTAGACAAGTCATACTCATAAGCTTAATTTTTCAATTCCTCAATTCGTCAAATCCTTTATTAATCACATCCTAAGCAATCAAAAGCCTAATTTCTTATTTTCGCGATTCGTCAATTCATTTATTCGTCGAATTAAGCTTTTGACTTGTGTAGAATATTATTAATAAAGGATTTGTCGAATTGAAAAATTGGCAAATTAAGCTCATGACTTGTCTAGGATATGACCAAGCAAGTATTTGACAAGTGTTTGCGAAATCCATAATATAAAGTATTGGTCACTTTTAATAGCCGCGGCTACTAACAGCTTATGTGTCATCGAGCACATAGCATATAGAGCAGGAATACAAAGGAACTAGTTAGTGATTTTTTGACTTACATTAAGTATGAAATGACAAGTCCTGTCAACCCTCGCCCATAAAAAAAGATAACAGATACAGATTAAAAAATGACCGAAAAATTTGTCAAACAATTCATGACATAATGTGCTCCATGTTATGTGTTCATCGTTGTCACATGCTTCCGTTACCCGCTACTAGGCTAGTAACGTACACATCCACTAGGATACGTTCGACCCGGTTATGGCCCGGTCTTAAATGATTTATTTTTTTACAGGTACAAAGAAGATTTTGGGCCTATTTTGAAAGGTTGCGAGTGTCTCACATGTAAGAAACATACAAGAGCGTATATCCGGCATCTTTTGAATACAAGAGAGATGTTGTCAAATGTATTGCTTAGCATGTAAGTATTGTTTCATAACATAGTACAATATCATAAACAGTTTTACACTTACAAAAGGTCATGCACCAAATAGTTACCCAACCCCACTTACTAGTTTATTGTTGTTTTCAGACATAACCTGCATCATTATGACCAGATGTTCGTACACGCTCGTCGCCACATAGTCACAAATACATTCGGGGTGTACAAAAAACATATAATTCAACAGTACAAATTGTTCAAGAAGAATCAAGAACCAAACTCTGACTTAGTGAAAAAAGTCTTTTCTGAAAATAAAGACATTGAACAAACAAAAAAGAAAATCTGTGTGAGTAATGGTGATGTACCTAAATTAGTTAATGGATGTAGTTAGACTGTAATTTAATGTAGTTAAAATTTTTAGTGAGAGTAGATTTAGTTTTGTTTGTACTTACGTTTAAGACGTTCCGTTTAGAATTACGTAGTTAAATATTTGTACGTCCTGGGTTTGACTCATTTTGTTGTTTAATATTTTTTTGTCACCTAACATTTATTTTTGCCTTTAGCCCTAAAGGTAACAATGACTTAGTGAAACTTTTCTGTGATTTATTCCAATATAGGGCAAAAAGCCTAGAAAACATTGAATGATTATAAATTTACCTCACTAGGAATGGTACAGTATAGTACCGCACAAAGCTAGGCTAAGTCTCGTGTCACATTACATAATTATGTAGACATTGCTTTGATTTCTATCTTCATGTTATTTGAGAACATGCGTGGACTTATAACTTGCACGTACCTTACGTTATGTGCAACGTTAAGCATGACGATTAGTCGTATAGGAAAAATGAACGTCACGCTTGTTAATGAATAACAAAAAAAAATTACATTTGACAATTCGAGTGGGAAGACCATTGAGGCCGTCCGCTCTCTTCTAAACCCGTGCATGTGTTGCGTCAAAATCCATACAAGTCCTACGGGTAGCAATATTAATAGTAGTAGGGTTGTATTTTGTATTTAGTATTTTGAGGGTGCTGTCAAATTATTAAAACTGTTCTTGTCGGAACGACCCACGATGTCTCGTGGCACACTCGGCACACAGTCGCCGAGTTTCGGATATTACATTGTTTGCCAGCCGGCAAAAGCAAGGTGGTTACGGGTTCGAATCCTGCAAGTAGCAATTTTTTGTGTGATGACCACGATCATTTGTAAGTTATGTTTTTTTTAATGTATTAAAATATCCGTATCTAGTTGCTATAATACAAGTCTTGATTAGATTGGGACTAGGTGATTAGAGTCATTGTTGTAAAAAAATATTTAAATAATTACGACTTCTAGCGTCGCGTCCTACTCCGTCTGCTATAGACATCCAGTACATACCCTATAGAGCAGCAATACAAACCATTTTTCTTCGAAACTAGTAAGTGATTTTTCACTCACATTTAGTATGAAATGACAACTTCTGTCAACGCTCGCCCATATAAAAACAGCACAGATACAGATTTAAAAATGGCCGAACAAATCAATGATATTTCTAGTCTATAAGGTATGTGCTCCATGGCTATAAGGCACAGCTTTAGCTGTTAGCGCCCGGCAGTAGTTAAGTAAGTAGTAGTAAGGTCTTAATGCATAATAATTACATAAACCAATTTCTAAAGTATTTTATTCAAAATTCTGACTAAATAGAATTTTCATTGTAACCAAAAATTTTCGCTGCGATAACATTTATAAATACTAGTACCTAACATTATAAATAGTATTTAACTTATTTGATAAGTATGCTTCAAGCGTCGTTATGTTTTATTGTATATTTGTTCTTTTTTGTTATTATTTATATTATTACAATACAAACTTACAAATCTGGCCCATACCCACATAACCATATCTGGATTAGAATTTTCTCTAGTTTGGATAAAATATCGAAATTAATTCCGATAATAATGTAATTTTAAAGCTATGTTGCCTCTATCGGCAATATGGCTTAGTTGTAAGTACTTTAGTCTCTACGAGTCTAGACTTAAAACCCAAAATTGAATATGCTATTTTATCATCAGATTAACTAGGGTCTAGCATATAATTTAGTTTAAATCACATTTAAAAAGTCAAGAGTAATGCTCCACCTGTAAATGAGTTTCGCCAGTTATTATGTTGTCATGTTTGATTTTCTAAACCAAAGGAAACCTTTGCAGTATTATTTATTCCAAAAAATCACAAGTACCTATAACCCATTCAGACTGTGTAACCGTTAGTTGGCAGGAGTTCCTGTGAACTTATTCAATTTATAAATACTACCGCACCGGTACCTAATTGTACGTATCACTTAAAATTTTGTAACTTTGAGTTGTGTCTGTATTATTAGAATTATTCTAATTAGTGGTCTATAGATGGCCAATAGTGTGTCATATATTATCCTGAAAAAACTTGTAATTTAATACCGGGGTTTTTAAATTAAGCTCTAAAATCGCAGTAACCAAAATACTCTTTCGAATAATACTTTTTACTAACGAGCTTCAGTCTTTTCATTTGAAATAAGTGTTTAATGCCTTATGTGTTTTTTCCCAATTACGTTTTCTTTCTGGCTAACTTTTATACAAAACAACTATGAGAGAACAGGGATCAAAATAATTACAGCAGATTTCCTAAATTATATTTGTTATTTCAGTTTATGACATTTTTAATTTCCATTTGCTGGATGTCTAGTTAGGCAATGTTTTGACCAAGATCATGTGACATGTGAACACGCACAGGCCTACTGATATTTTTAGTTCTACCTTGTCACCTAGTGTTGGGTATGTGCCAGCTGAGTGTGATGTCTCTATAATAAATAAGTACCTATTAGGTAATATTTCATTGTGATATGTGTTGGTTAGTTTGAAGGTAATACTTAAGTTTAGTTCATAAATTGATGAAAATAAAAATTCATTTAGACAAACTTTGAATCTAAAGTTAGTGTTTTTTAAAGTTGATGTTTTCATGATTACGAGTTCATTTAATATATTATTATTTTAAAAACCACTGCCTACTTGAAGAACGTTCCTAAATCTAGATTGAACTTAAGCCTGGTTTTAAATGTCCTTGATAGTTAGAAGTTGATAGAAAGAGGATGCTTGAATCTAAATTAAAACGGGAATTAATGGTATCTTAATCTGTATTTGCCTTGTTGAGACCGAAAATGGATTGCTGTACCAACCACGGTCTGTTTATGCCAATTATACCAATTTCAACTAACCTAAAAGAAATCATTTAATGTGAAATACTCAATTCTTCAAAATATTTTGTAGTACCATGAAACCGAAATGATTGTTACTATTCAGATTTAAGCTAAATCTAGGTATAAGAAAGTTCTGCAAGTGTCCCAAAACTTTGTGCATTTAAATCTTCTGTAGCTTAAATCCAAATTAATATCAACATGAAAGAAATTGTATTGTTTTACGGCCAGTTAAATAACACAACTTCGTAACTTTATAAAAGATATTTTAGCATTAAGAATTTCAATAAAGCCATTAAAGATTCCCATTTAAATGTATTTAATTATTTCCATTTTATTTACGGTAATAATAAAAATATAGGGATCAAATAAAAGAAATAAATTAACACATTTTACATATATTTTACTGACAATATTTACACAATAATTTTAGTGACCACACTTATTGAGCTAGGCATGTATGAAATGTGCATCAAGATTTATTTTAATGTAATTGTATTACATTACAAATAAGTTATTATTTAGGAGATTTGGCAGGATTTTGCTTGACAAAGTCACGTTCCAAATATTAGGTAATGTAATCATTACTATGATAAAAATATATAATTACAATATTGTATGGTAAACACAACCAGTACATAAAATATAATATAAATATTAAACCTTAGTAATGAATAACAATTTTATATAATTCAAATAAATAGAGGGCAACAAATAGTATGTGTAGACTAACAAATCATGTCTCTACAGATTACCATCGACCAATATCGAGTACAGATAGTTTAGCGACATACAATTTACTAGGTTTGGCACATAGAGCGTTCATTTTACTAGCCTATTCTTTAGTGTGTCATTTCATTAATAAATAATTGTATACTATAGGAAAACGTTCAAATTAAGTTAGTGACCAGTACGTCTTTTAGTATATCAAAACATGTATATCAGTACAAAGTTTGAGTTGAAAATTAAATTGCTTTGCTAAATAAGTACATATCAGTGTATAAAATATAAACTGCATAGATATGCGCATGTTGTGCATGAACAGATTTGAGTTGACCTATTTGCTGTATAAGGTTATAAAGCGATCATACCCTTAACTAAATTGGAATATAAAAAATTGTAAACTCTATTATAAATAATTACAATGCACCAGGCATATTGTAAAATATTCGAATTTCTATTTTATTCACAGTCTAAAGAGAAAATCATAGAAAACTCTTCCCACCTAATGTCTAAATGTGATACGCATAGTACAAAAGCTTTTTCAAAGATCTCAAGTACGTACAACCGGCCGTTCGAAGGGCGCGGGATGACAATGATTTAGGGTTTGAGATCCATTTAGCGCGAGGCTAAGAGAACTTTGTTCCGATAAGCATCACTCGTTCCATTGCACTAATGCTAACTATTTAAGAGTTTACTACAAAACGTTAGCTCATGTCCCATTCACTGGTTCACACTATTTAAGTATCACATGTCCTTCTTTTTCTTTTCACATTTAATGATGCACAAATGTACTTGCTGCCGGCTTGTACACTATACAAAGTCATTTGTACCAGGTGTGTTGAGTGGTTCTTGGGCCTGTAACGAAAGAAATATATAAATATAAATATTGGACAACAACTACATTGCTCTGATCTTATGGTAAGTAGCCAAAGCACTTGTGTTACAGAAATCGGAAACAACTACGGTACTACAACAGCCAGACCCGAGACAATACAGAAAAGTTATTTTCCACATTGACCGACCGGGAATCGAACCCGGAACCTCAGAGATAGCGACACCAAGTCCGGCATGCTCGCCTCTCAGCTGCGGAGGTCGTTATCGAAAGAAAGAAACAGTTATGTCGTGTGTATTTAAGGGTTTATTATAAAAAAATTTGAAAGTCGAGGATACTCAGCAGCAACCGTCTCATTAGTTGAAATGATGAATATTCGAATGAATTGATTGATTGATAGTCGAATCGGTCGAAGGATCAGATTATATGTATTTAAATAAATATTAAAATTTTACTGATATTTTGGTACATGATTTTTTAATTGTTTCTTACGTAATTATAGCACAAATTAATTTAGTAATTAAAGTAGATTAGACGAATGTGATGTGATTCTCAAGTTAAAGCAATCGTCTATCAAACGACCCCATCAAATGAATACTATATTAATAATAAAAACTACTTACTTACTAATAAATACTATATATACCCCCGTTTTAATAGGGTTTTAGGTATCTCTTGATTTTGAAATGAAATCTGTAATTTAGCAGACTACCATAAAATTTAATTTTGCATAAGCAGTAATTTCTCTTTATTGTTGAAATAAAGTTTGAAGACGAAAACGTCATTCATCAACATCAATGGACGAAATCGTAATTTAAAACCAGTTGTTTAACTTCACTTTTCACGGAGGAATAAGAAAATATTATCTTAAACGAAAGATTATAGGTATGCAAATATCTACGTAGCTAACGTGTAATACACGCGCAAACAATAACGTAGCAACAAGAAATTAAATGATTACTACATAATTCAATGCTACGAGTACATCTTACTACTACACATAAAACTTACCGAGTTATAGCCCTCGCATGTATATGCATGAAAAATAAATTTCTCGGCAGTAAAATATTATCGATCTAGAATTAAGCATGAGGCAAAATACCAAATCATACCATAATCAATTACACTATTTCAAAAGGACTATTTACAGCATTATACACCTACCATTTAAAACCAATATTATAATTTGGCAACTATTCATTAATACTGATGCGGTAAAAATGTTGGCACATTTAAATTGCCCGAATTCTTATACCTAAACGAAAATATTTTCTATAAATCCTTAAAATAATACCTAGTAAATATAATTCTAAATACATCAAGTTTTAAAATGTCTTAGGCAGACCTTAATTTTACTATAATAAAATAACCCTAGATCTTGTTTATTTACAATCTTTGGCCATGTTAATTTTGGGGTCTTATAACGTTTCATTGTACACGAGAAGTAGAAGTGACATTCGAAAATAAATATTTTATAGTAAAAATATATGAAAATTAATATCTACGTGGGCCGGTGAAGTGACCGCTTATATTAATTGGCTCCTTGGTGGAGGGGAGTTTGTTGTTTGGGGACTTATCTAAGGCTGTTTTGTATGTTTAGGGTACACTCCATTGCCGTTAGCGCTCTCACCTCTTCTCCCACTGTGCTGGGGTACAGTTTGCTGCCTGGTGCGTAGCCATTCTTTTCGAGAGCGAATTGGTCCTCCGTAGTCTTGCGGTACACGGGATTGTCGAAGTTCATAGAGGTGACGTTGCGATGGACGTAATGCCGGTACATAAGCACTGCGATCTGTAAAGAATATAGGTATCAAATTAATTTAGCTGCTAAGTGAATTTTCTCTGCTAGGTAATCAATACTAAACTTCGAACTCTTGTAAGTCCAGTATCCTTGTCTAACTTTGCGTATGTTCAACTAAACACCCTATATAGTTACTGTTTTTTTTTCTGATTAATTTGATTGCTTTTTCCTAGGACTATCTCTTGCCTTAAATAGTTGGGTTTTATTAGTTTTATCCCGTGTCCTTGCAATAAGTTACATATTATTATTTCAAATAGATTAACATCCATTGTTATCAATTAGTCATATTAATGATGCATTGGCGAGTGGTATTCTTTGAAAACATAACTTAATATCTGTCACCCTAATACAGGGTGTACAAAATCGCAACCAAAAAGAAAAGAAGAAGAAAAGAATAGGACAGTTCTTAAAACCACCAGCTACTGATACACAACAACTTTTACTACAGGAGCTACATCGAAATCGTGTTTTTTTTTTCAGATACTCCATACATAATTATCGAGGTAGCGCGTTAGTTCCTATGGAACACCTATAAAAATCGATTTGGATGTTCCTCCAATAGAAAAAGTTTATGTACTTATTTGAGCAACTGACGTGGTTATAAGGAGTGTCCTATTCTTTTGTACACCATGTAATTATAACCAAATTTGAGGTATCCACTTCGTAAGTATTAAAACCCCGATCAATAATGTCGGCCTTTATAACTTAAGGCATAATAAGGCTATCTCTGTGTGCGCAAATTTACTCGTACTAGTAATAAAACACATTTAAATATCTTACATCCAAATAAGGGCTTTCTTTATTGGCTGCTAGTGTTTTTTTGGTAAATGGGCTCGCTATAATTTTCCGACAAGGCCTATAAGACCAAACGGATGTGTTAAATGCGATATCAATTGGCGTCAATTAAGGAGGGTCTGTGATGAAATCGGACAATTAAACCATTGGCGGTTGCGATTCATCCATTGACGATACAATCGAGAACATTCCTAATGAAATGACGCTAGAGGCCTTTTGTTTTAATACTTGTGCGTTCTTATATAAACATAATGAATGTTTTTGTATTAGAAGTGTTAAAGAAAATTCACTTTATAACGTTGTACTGCTAGTAGACATTCTAATCCATGTCCATTTTGATTTTAAATACTTTTTACACCAAATTATACCAATCCAATGTAACTCATTACTGTGAAAATATCGTGTACTTCTAAGATTGACAGATAAAAATTAATGCTTAACGATACATTCGTGACTATAAATTTTAACACTTGCCAATTCCAAGGTGAATGCATCAACGGACGCTTACAACAATGAGGATGAAAAAGTTGCAAGCGCGATTCTTGAAAGTAATCACATTCTGACAACAATGCTATTTCGTTTCTCATGACTCTTTCACGATGTTGAAATACGATCTTACGTCTGAATATTTTAGTACGCGCTATCTTGGATTCGATGTTCTGATGATCTAACACAGGTAGGCTTATTGATGCGGTGTCATGTTTACTGTATCTAGGTGTCATTATGGGACTGTAATAGGTACTTACCTAAATCTCAAGCATGTTTCGTTTTGCTCAGTCTTATACAATTATGTGTTACGTCGCATCGTATAGTTATTTTTGTCTATTGGAGCATTCATATTCGTAAATTGGGCTAATAGCTTACGAATCAGTTGTATTCAAGCGTATAATTAAGTCTTATACCTGAACCACTGAGCTGTTTAAAGTAGATGTTTTTTGTTGTGTTGATGTTTTTTTAAGGAAGATGACACCACCAATTAATTGACGTATCTTCTTTTTATGAGATGTCAAAACTAGATATCCCCATAGATTTTGTATTGGAGTTATGACGTCATAACTATGTCGCTTAAAACGAAGTTAAAAAACTGAATTTATTGATTACACAAATATTAAAAATATTACTTTTCCAAATACATAATTTAAAATGACGAATAGAATAATGTCTTAAATAATATGTTATTTTCAAGATGACAAGGCGTCTTGGAATAGTTCGTGAACGGTGTCTACATCTCATTTAAATTAAAAAATATTAATAGATTAATAATTTCATATAATACTAGGCCTCTAATAAAGCTGTGATAATGATAGCTCTTATCTCTCAATTCCGCATAATCTAAATGAGCTTTTGGAGAAACCCTGGTGTGCTGATACTGCAGATAAAACTAAACTAATTGGATTGCTAAAGCTTAGCTATGTTTTGGAAAAAACGAAGTTATTTAAAAATACATACCAGTGCTGCCAATATGATAACTCCAGAGATAACTGCCACCACAATGCCCGCTACGACACCCGCGTCGCGGCCACTGCTTGAGATTCCGGTACCGGTCTTGGGCGTTTCGGGAACACCTAGAAAGTTAAAATAAATACGGTTATTACATAAGACTTCCATTATACTTGCAACACAACAGTTTATTTTTAATTTTTAACAGTTTTGTTATTTTTATTGTAATTGTAAAAAGGGTCAGCATTGTACAGTTGTTAAGAATGATTAACAATTGTGTTGCAGCGTGAGACAGAAATACAAACAATAAGACGTGTTAGCACAACAGGCGCTGTTGACATTATCGAGTACGAAGAAACCGCCACCTCTTCAAGCAGTGCGGAGGGAAGACTATGAGTTAATACTAGACTTAGATGATTTCTTAGATTCAATTTGAATTAAGTAGTTACTTTGAGACAAAGGGGTCTGTATGTGTTGACAAAACATAGTGTCTCCACATCCTGTTTTCAGTAAATTATTGACGTTGGTAAAAGTTGTTTTTTTTTCAGCATGGAACTGACGTCAATGTCGTTAACTAAACAGTTTTTAAATATTTTTAAACCCAATCGGATCGAGACTTTATGTCTGTTATTTGTTATAATCAATTATTGTGATCTCTAGTAGGTACCTACCACCGACAGTCTGTCAAATTAATTAACATCTGTTAGTGCTTGGTGACATTGGATTTTAGTTAGGTGTTGAAAGTTTTAATACAAGCTCTTAAGCGTCTAGCATATATCAACATGGCTGTCAAATATGAGCTAGTTAGTTAACATTCAGTGGGCGTCGTAACTGGATTGTACTGGTCGTTCTATTTGCAGAGTGTCAATGAATCGTGCCAACTAATACTGATTATCTAAAATTTCTTTTTACCTTCCACTCAACAACATTACCATAATATTAAATTTCAATTAGCGAGAGCATAAGTAATTAAGTACTTGTCAAAACAAGTTAAGGTTATTTTAAAAGATGAATAATTCATTTATTCTTCTAAATTACAATATGAAAAACTGTATGGAGAAGTTTAAATGTTTTGTACAGCCTACGTTTTTTAGTTCAAAATTGACAGGAAGGATGTTATCCAGATAAAACTGCTATTGTACGTGCTAACGACTCGTGAAAAAAGCTATTCAGTATATCTTGACAATACTGATTTACAGTACTGATAAATTCTTTTGCAATGAGTGTGTTACTTAATTTATCATACAGTATTATTTTTTATAAAACTTGACGTATTTTTAGATAATACTTGACGTGTTTTTAGATTACTTCAATTGTTATTAGCATAAACTTAGTTTAAAACTTATCATTTATTAGCATTCACATAGTTTTGTTAGTCAAAGTCACATGCACCCAGTTCTATGCGAATCTGTGTGTCTTCCGAGTTTTTTAAAGACAAATTGATTATTTTATGAAAAAATATAATACTTTACCCTCATTTAGAGTATTGACGATTTCTGGCAAGTAGGCTAGGGTGTTGCCGAACTTATAATGAGATTCTGTAAAAGATCCGTCGACAGAGTCTGGTATCCTTTCCAGAGCAATGCCCTTTTGGTACAGATCTATGTAAGCTTGATTGTGGCTGATGGAGTCTTCTTTATCTTTCTCCCAATAGAGCATCATTGGTTCTGTTTCTGTGCTAGCAGTTGTGTCTTCCTCCTCAGGCGTGACAGTAGTTTTAGTCTTGTCCTCACTTTTAAATACGGCACGGCCAACTTTGACGAGAAGGCCTATAAGCCTTTCTCCTCTTGTATCCACCATATGTCTTTACACCTTTGATAAATCATTCGCACGCGAGTATGTAATTCACCGTATTGTAAATATGGTGTTTGGCATGCCCTGCAAATCATCAACGAATCCCAAGATGAAGACACACAGATACTTTAAAACATTCAGGATGGTTGTATGTTAGTCAGAAACCGCAGGTTAGTCATGGCTTATGCATTCACTTCCCGATTATATAGACGAAGAATCCTTATTTTATCGGATATGATGATGACAGAACCTCAACCGTAAAGCATTTTGGTAAAATTTGTGGCATTTGAAGAAAAGTTTATTCATTGAAATGTTTACATCACAACTTCAAATATTTGCTGTGCCTAGCGTGAGTTCACTTAATCACATTCACTTTCATTTATTTAGAAGGTCTAACCTCAAACGCCACAAACTTGTCCCACTCAAAAAGCCGGGTAAATTAGACAGAACTGATTCAACAGAAACGGCACAAAGTCACAAATACTCACTGGTTACGGGTTTTTCTTGAATTACAATAGTTTCTTTTGTACCAATATTCTGTTTTTGCAGCTCCTCATCTTGTTTTATTGCATCTGTAGATTTATTATAAAACAGACTTAGCAAATAATCCCAAAATTTATTCTTCCGTGTTGTGTATGTGTCAGTCGTGTTATTTTATTCAGAAAAAAACTTTTTAACAGAGTCGCAACTGACATACAGCTTGCGCCAAGTCACGACACGAAATAACTGAGGCAGGTCGCCGCCGCAACCGAAAAGCGGCTCGCGCGCCATTGACGTCCCCCCACGGCTTCGTACCGTAAAATTAACTGCTTGCGATCCGGCTGCCGATATGGTTTCTGTGCATGTTTCCAATAACACAAATCGGTTGTAAACGTAACTACTTTAATACCTCATTGATGTACTCATTTTCGTTTGATCTTCACATTTGTAGGGTCTGCCAAACTCTGATCGATTTCATTAGCGTGAATATTTTCACGCACAAATACATTGACGTGACGAAACAGGCATAATTTTAACGCTAATCGTAGTGTACTATGTACTAGAAACGTGTTTGGTTCATATTTTATTCATGTGCGTTTGCGCATACAATGCATATAAATATTATAATTTCAACCAAAGAAAAAAGTAATGCCGAGCTGTCAGATGTTGGCGGACCGACGAGTTCCGTGGACAAATACATTTTGGTAAGAGCATGCGTAAGCGTCGTGCCGGATCGCGTTTAGATTGACTAACAAAAGGTGGCGTGATGTTGTGACGTCACCTACCTTATTCGCCAACCGTTTGCCGTGGGGCTAGACTTGTCAATGCGCGAGTAACATTCCGATATTTCATTGCTAGGTATCTCTTTCACCATAAGTACATCTCGGACATATTAATTTATACTACATTGAACGTATGCAAATTCATTTGGTGATATAGGTAGTTGTAAGGAAAAAGATTTCGTTTTACAAGGACAGATAATATAGGTGTAGGTCTAGTCAAATTGAAATTTCATTGATAATTTGAATTTTGAAAGCCTAGAGTCCCTGATTGATTTATTACAGTAGCCAATTAACTCGCGCGAATTGATTAAGCAGGCGTCCCGTCAGCTGTCTGATAAAATTGTTACCTACAGACGGAAAAATGCCTAGTATTTACTTTATTATTGTTGTCGATAATACATATTATAAAACAATACCTAATGAATGAGTAATTGCTTACTACTAATTCGTGAGTAAAAGAGATAAGGTGGAGGCGTGGTATATTCCTATCACAGTAGGGTATGTTCAAGGTTGGAATCGCACGCGCGGTCATTACAAAACATCGTACGATGTAGGCGTCATTGGGTGACGTGGCCGATTACTCGACATTTCGAACGCTATATAATATTTTTAAGTTGGCTTTATATTTTCCCGTCTGATTTCGATGGGTGATGATGTAATAGAATTTAAAAATTGACAAGAATATAATAAAATTGAAATATTGCATAAAATTTTAATTTCTTATTTTGTATGACTGTAGGAAAACATAGGATCTTATGCGGTGACGTGTTCTACAAAGGCGTGTAAAGGAAAATAAACAACTTCGGAATGTGCGTTCCGTTATTCCACCATGATAGTAATGATTGCATTTAGCGCATACTAAGAAATGCCTGACCTATTTTTTTACTGGCCCTTTATTACAATATCACTTAATAACAGGAAATCTACAACTTAGAATTTGCCAACATCGAGTTGCTTATAAGAAGCCAATTTACTAACCCTAGGTATAATAATATAACACTTCTCTTGTCGCCTGTTTAGACTGACAGAGTTTTTAAAGGAAGCGACCTAAGTGCCTTTCACAGTTCCCAGTTCACAGTAATTTCTAGTTGTCCTTGGTTGGTATCATGTATAGAATTTTAATTTATTTTTTACTATCTACGATGTGGCTATTAATTATACATGGTGTAATGGGGCCGCTTCTGATGATCAAATATTTTTTTTTTTTCTAAAATAATTAATTTAACTGGTGTCAGCCGGCCAGTGCTGTAGTATTTGAAGTTTTGGAGGTTTTGCGTTATTTCAATTACACCTTGCATTCTATTTCAAATAGCATACACAAAAATAAGTAAACGTATTTATCTCGATAATACTAACCAGTTATGTTGAATAAAAACTTAATGACGCAAGCAGCCCATGGGTAGATGGATACTGATTTATTGCAAACGTATAACAAGAAAAGCTATAGTATACAATTTTATCTACATCCGAATAAGGAATATGTTATGTAATATTATACGAACATACCTACAAAAAATCCAACATAAATCTGTTAAATTAAATAAGTAGGAAAATTATTTCTGTTATGAGGTACAATATTTGCCGTAGACTAATTTCCTCTTAGTTTTATTATTTAACGGGCAACAGCCCGCGACTTTGTTCGCGTGGTCTATAGTTTATTCATAAAGGATTTTCTGCGCAACTTTCCTATTTTCGCATTTATAATATTAGTAGGAAGTAGAATAGCTTTTAGCCCGCGACTTCGCCTGCGTGGACCTTACCCGTATAAAAAGTATCCTATGTGTTAATCTAGGCCATGGTCTATCTGTATGCCAAGTTTCATTAAAATCCATTCAGTAGTTTTTGCGTGAAAAAGTAACAAACATACTCACAAACTTTCGCATTTATAATATTAGTAGGATGAGCTTTAGTACCTATATTATTAGAAATATAGTGTATTAACGAACTTTTTTAATGTTATAGGGTAAGGTTATTTGATTTGCATTTTTGAATTGAAGTCGATTCGACGATAATTTGTTTAAATGCAGTCAAGCCGGCTTTATGATCTCGATTCCCTTCGAGCCGAAGCAAACTCTTCAATTGGTAATGTCGACATTCAATCAATCATTTTACGATGACTATAAACGTCTTTTTTATTGACTACAATCAATTGTATTCCAATCAGAGGTTGAATGAGCACATCAAGATGCCCATCCATTCTATCCCTTAGAATTTATCGTTGTACCCGGAATAACGTGGTTAAATGGCATCGTCTATGAAAGATTTGTCCATTCGATTATCATTGGTCGCACGTCATTTTGGTTCAGGGCGTAAACTATTAGTCATCAAACGAAGTATATTCGTAACTTTTAATAATATTTGCTTAGCTCATTAAAATACATAATACGATTCATGTTTAAAACTACTGACTAAACTTTAACGACAGGTAAATATTAAATTAGGATGTCAAAGTCAAGACGAATAAATTATTTGCTGCTATCTTGAATTTGAAGTACCTATTAGGTTTGTCTAGGTATTTTTGGAAGTACATAAACAAATCACTTTATTGCTTAGACTGAAGTCTGAACTGATCATCTAAATTTAACGTGTCTTTTGTGAAAAAGTCAGGAGTACTAATTTCTAGAATTCTCCAGCTATTTATGTTCCTACTTAAAAAAATTGTTAACTTCCCTTTAGGGGGTTCTACTATCTCAAATAATTACAATAACTTTTTCTATGAGAATAATATCTAAATCGCAAAAATATATACTTAACTATCATTAAACAGCCGACCACCTGATATCAGTTTTTATGTAGAAGATTTTTTGATTTCAATTTTGGTTCCTCAGAGAAAAATTGATTTATTTGAGCAATTCAATCACCCCATATGAGAAATAATAAATTTGGCCTTATTCAATTAGGAGAAACAGTACTCAGTCAGACTAAGTCACTGGAGCGTGTATCAAATTAACAAAGGAAAAATAACGGAGGCTACGAAAATATTTTGTTTTTTGATTGGGCCCATGACTTCATGCACCATCGGCGTCACACATACGTGCTAGCTTTAAACAAACTTATCGGAAAAAATTACGCAAATCATCCGTTTACACAATTGAGGCACATATCAGCAAATTGCGCAGTTTAGAAAATATCTTAAATTATGCCTTCTTACGAGTCCTTAATCATGCAGTTGTGGTCATGCATCATCATCATCATCATCATTTCAGCCATAGGACGTCCACTGCTGAACATAGGCCTCCCCCAGTGACTTCCAGATTGGCCGGTTGGAAGCGGCCCGCATTCAGCGGCTTCCTGCAACCTTTACCAGGTCGTCTGTCGACCTTGTAGGTGGACGTCCTACGCTGCGCTTGCCGGTACGTGGCCTCCATTCCAGAACCTTTCTGCCCCATCGGCCGTCAGTTCTACGTGCTATGTGACCCGCCCACTGCCACTTCAGCTTGCTTATCCGTTGGGCTATGTCAGCAACTTTTGTTCGTTTACTAATCTCCTCATGCAAACATATCTTATAATAGTCGCATACATAAAACTTTTGTAAATAATTTAATATATTGTTCTTTTTTTCCTAACAGAAATATTTTTGGGCGTTTTTGTACTTTATTTTGTTGTTTTATCCATAAAATTAAGATTAAATTATTTAGACTTAGTCATCATTTGGACTCATGAATAATATTTCATCAAAAAAGTGACCCAAGTTTTTCTCTTAAAATGAAAAGTTTTCAGTTCAAGTATAAAATTTGGTGTCTCGTTATTGACTCCAGTATTTTTTTTTACAAAATATACAAACTAACACACCAGTATTTTCTTTGATCAATGCTTAGATCTCCTAAATAAGTAGTTACTCGTAGTTGCTGTAACAGTTAGAGATAGCTTACGTAGAGTTTAATATTTATTTATTCTTTATTTCACGAAGCAAATGTACAATTGGCGGATGTGTTGTCCTTTTTTAAAATTTTCAATGCGTCAAAACAAATATGTTTCTTACTACAATTTTTAAACAAATGATGAATAATTTTGACTCTATTATTAAGTTGTCAATGCGCAGATAATATGAACCTTGGACTTTCTTGGTAAATTAAAACATCATTACTTTTGTTTTTCTTACCTACTACACCATGTCGTTTCTTTCTTTCTGACGTAGGTATTTTAAATCAATTCAACGTAAGGGCATTCCATGTGTCAATATACGAATCAATTACCTACGCAAACCCACAATCATTCATTCAATAGACTTGTCGTAGTAATTGTTTTGCATGCTTTAATAATATCGCTTCCTACTGATCTGTCTCTATGACATGTTTTTTACAATATTTACGATTCTGTAGCCTGAGAGATGAGTGCTTTTAATAACTATCACCAGAAAGGTTGATGCAACTATGGTTGCGTGTGGCCCTCCTTCGATAGGCCGTATACAGAAAGAAAGCAGGCAGCCTGCGCCGATCTACCAGCGCTTATCGGAACTGGCCTGCGCGGGTAATCTGCGCGGGTAATCTGCACAGGTAATAGGCGCCGAGTTTCTATACAATGCACAAAACCAAGAACCTGTCGGAGACGTTCGGCGCTTATCGGTACTGGTTTTGTGCATTGTATAGAAACTCGGCGCCTATTACCTGCGCAGATTACCCGCGCAGGCCGGTTCCGATAAGAGCTGGTAGATCGGCGCAGGCTGCCAGCTTTCTTTCTGTATACGGCAATAGGTATGGTGTCGTTCTGCCCGTATGCGGTCGGCCCGTCACTAGGTAGGTATTGCAGCTCAAAGAAGCGTTATGGTTGCAAAAATAAATACAATCAATACAATATTTGCATAGCCTTACTAGTATAGTAGTTACAAGTACAAGTATAGTAGTTACAAGTACGACAAGAAGACTGACTCTTTAGAACGTCAGAATCAAAAAATCTGAGCTACTTACATAATAACTGAGACATCCTTTAACTTTTCATTGCAATAAATCTAGCCAAAACTTAACACCTTAAATGCCATGGGTGTGGTGACCCCCAAACAACAGATTTTATATTTTGTCTAGTTTCTATTTATAAAACGACGTAAGAAAATACCTTACCTCAATAAACACTTTTTAAAATAAAACAATAATGTGGATTTGTAGCTTTCTTTCCTATGAATCGAGCTATATTTAACGATTTACTTATATTATGCTATGTATTTCGGTAAGTATCAGCCAAATTTCAGGGTGATTCATTTTCTCAGTTAAAAAAATAACTGGTCTTATCATAAAATGTTATTGAACTATGCAGGCTGATAGGTATCTATCGGACCATAAGGAGCATTGATAAAATATTTTTAAATTGTTATTTTTGAACAATCGATTTAAAAAAAACTGCATATTAGACTTAATTCTAAAAGACACTATACAATTTGGCTGGTACTTTCTAGTGGGGCCTGATACATACGAGGCGGACAGATTATGAACTTTGATCTTTCTCTTGAGTCTTGTCTTCAATTTACTGCAGGAAAGATACGTTGACATTGACATTTGGTCCTGAGTAATCTCTGTACGTAACATATCCGGTAAAAATAAACATTGATTATTGTACTTACTGTCTTCGACGCACATCTGGTTGTCGGGTAGAAGCCTGAGGCCATTGGGGCAAGCGCAGGACACTCGTGGTGAGTGCGGTCCTATCCTCGGCGCGGGGAGACACAGGTGAGAGCAGTGGCCATTGACGGCTGCGCAGTGGTTCACACCATCGGGTTGACGATACGGGTGGTATACGTGGATGACCATCGGGTTTTGTAGCTGTTAGAAATATAAAAGTAAAGTTTTAGACAGTGTAATTAATATTTGTTTTTAATCGCTTACGCACTAGCGTTTGTTTAGCGTCTTAAATGCTGGAAAAGCTAGTGTGACTTTTTTATAATTCCATATTTGTCGCTGATGACCGCTTAGATTTTGGTATTAAGCGGTTGGACTATGGCTTAGTTTTTTTTGTTGTAAAAATATAAATTGATCTTGATAAAAATATAATTTGCTAAGCTATGCTAGCTACTTCGGTGTGCAATGTACATTTTTGTATCAATTTGTATAGCCCAAAGTATAAAAACGCTCATTAAGCGAAACAAACGCCCGCTACGTGTATCTTCAAAAAACCAACAACAATTTTTTTGTGTAAGATGATAAAAATGGCCAAAACGAATAGTAGCTACTTTAGGACTAAAACGACTAAGTAGGACACGAATTTCTTGATATTAAACCAACAACGTTTTGTGATGGTACTAAAAAGCCACAACGCGTTCTGAACATTAGCATGACGTAGGTGTACTCGTATAAAATAATATAATTATAATATATTACTATTATGATTGAAAGCCATTAGCATTTTTTGATATTAGTAATTATGATGAAGTGAGTTTAACAAAATATATTATTTATAATGATCATTTTAGACAACACGTCTTATATATTTTTTCGCCTTGTAAGTGTTTTGGCTAAGGATTGAAACATGGATTGTATCTTGTTAACATTCAACTGACGGCCGATGGGGCAGAAAGGTTCTAGAATTGAGGCCGCGTACCGGCAAGCGCAGCGTAGGACGTCTACTCACAAGGTGGACAAACGATCTGGTAAAGGTCGCAGGAAGATGCAGGATGCAGGCCGCTTCCAACCGGCCAATCTATGTTCCTATGTTCAGCAGTGGACGTCCTATGGCTGAAATGATGATGATGATGATGATGATTCAACAAACGCCGGAGCAGAGTCCTAAAGACAGTCGCGCCCAAAGTCTCTATGGGTTCACCTGTGATCATACCAACATTCTGCGTAATGCGTAACTTGTAATATGTAAATATTTAGTTCCAAAACACAAAAGCATGTATTCTGTTGTGAGCAGTAGTTAACCTACTCAAATTAGTTTTTTTTTCTTTTAAATTTGTGCCTAACCTTGTCAAATGTTGTTTATTAGTAGTTACGACGTGGTTGAGAACTTGTTTAGGGTACTGTCAAGGGCAAAATTTAATGGGTCACCAAGTAACTAACTATTGATCAAACACGTCATATGTATGGACAAAAAATGTTTTTTATTTGTTAATATTTTTATTTAGCAATCAAATAGCTACCCTCTCCGTTAAAAACCTCCAATTTTAAGTAAAAAAATATTTTTAATCAACTACTATTTGATAATTCAATTTTATTTGATAAATTAAAATATTTCTACTCACATTTAAAAACTTTTTTTTTAAACAAGTTTTTAAAATTTATATTCAGTAATTTCAGGTGTCATTTTTATTTATGTAGCTAAATTATATAATAATTGAATGAGTATAATTTCATTTCATTTAGGTTAGGTTAATTTTAGTTAATAAAAAACTAATTTCCATAGAAAAAGCGGATAAGTCCAAAAACAAATTGCTTCTTCATGGCGTATCGGTCATAAAAACGGGCGGCTAAAAACTTATAAGTATATTATTAATCAATTAATTTATTAGTTACCGTGTGAGTAGAGGTGATAGCCTCCACATCTTTTCCGTTGAACTTGTTGGCTCGATACACAGCAGTCTTGTCCCAGTCGGTCCAGTACACCCAGTCTTCAAACGTGGTGATGGAGAACGGGTGGCGAAGAACATCTGTGGAATAGAGAATCACCCGTCGCGCGGAACCATCGTAGTTGCACGATGATATTGTGTTCATTTTGGCATCCACCTAGGGCAAAAATAGATAAAAAATATTTTTCATCTATCCCTTATTAACCCGCATTTCAGCAAAACAGTAAAAATAATTATGAATCGAGTCAGCGTGACGTTAATATTAAAGAACACACTTTTTTTTAAATTCGTAAGCGTGATTTTGATAAAATTAGTCAATTTTATTTTTAGACTCGACTTATTGACGCTTCGTTGCGGTGTTATCAAAACTTTTGCAAAAGATATCATCTGATAATAGGTGGTGTGTCATGAAAAAATATATACAACTAAGAATTTGGATTTCGTGTAAGTAGTATAGAGGGTTATTTGGAAAACACTGCTTGTGCTTAATTTCAACAACTTTTTCTATGGGACCAACACTGAAATCTAAAAAAAAAAAATTACTGCTCCATACAAACTAAGCTGGTGGCGGCTTAGTATGGGGAAGTTTTTTTTTTGCGATTTTGAGCACCAGAATCAGCCCCCAGGAGGCTGTTGATGTTTTACAAATAACCTTGTATATATTATTTTTGTTTCTTTTCCCTGTGACCACCTTTAATCCATTTTGGTAGTTGAGACACCACAAGTCTATAAACTATTGAAATTGATTTATGAAAGATTATTTTGCTGACACCCTGATTTTTTGTATGATTGTTTGTGTGATTTCAGAACATTGTAGTAAACTTGTCCCTTGCTGATTTTATAGATGATGGATTAAAAACCCATACACATTAACTTATTGGCTACTTTTAAGTGGGTGGCATGCCGTTGTCCATTTCATACACTAGTTATTATAAAGTATGCTAATCGCAGCAAAAACACACTGTTTTATAAATATTTTAGATTGATGGTTACTTTTGAACAGCACATTTTTTCCACAATATTATTACTACTGTCATTACATTATACTTTGCTTGTAATTTTGAGTGTTCTTGAGAGGAGTCCGCGGCTTGGCAAACGCAACGTTGGGCGCTTTCCGATAAGGCGAAGCAATGTCGCTTTAATAATATACCCAAAGCTGCTTTCAGCGAAAAGAAAGCAATAGCCGAGGATCGGGCTCAGTGGCGTGCATTGGCAAAGGCCTTTGTCCTGCTGGGGGCTGATTATGATGAAGTGTTTACGTTTTTGACTTGCCTTGTCATATAATAGTGTTAAAATGAGAATCTTCTCCCCAACAATTTGCAATAAAATCTTTTTAGTAGCAGTATCATCATTGATTAAATTTTATTGTTTATCTGCAAGACCGAAGTCTTACTAATTGATGTTTGTCGACACCGTCTGTGTCCATGACCGTGACTGGTGATCTACCGCATAAGTAATATGTACCACTGACGCATATAATAACATAAAATGTTTTTTTCCTCTGCTAATGCTAGCTTGGTCACAAACCATGTTTAGCAATATAAAAAAGATAAACAAGACATCTACGACGCAAATTGATAAAGTAAAATTCCAAGGGTACGGAATTATACCACGTTATCAGCTAATTGCTTCAACTTCATAATGTACTATGTAATATCAATCATAACAGAGTCGAAAGATTTTGATAGTCTACACATGATAAAGAAAAGTAAGTAGATACTTACTTACTCATACGTCTGTGGGTTATTTTAACGAAGATAATATCAACATTAAGCTATTATCAATCAACTTATCGTGCGTTTATATCGTATCAATCAAGCATGATACGCAAGGTGAAAAAAAAGTGTTGTACCCTATTTTCGTAGAATTTTCCTATAAATCGTAGGTATTCAAAGAGAGACTTGCAACTTCACTTTTAACAGTTACAATGTTATGACAACCTTTTTGTCATGACTTACGAAATAATATCGTTAAAAATAACGATTTACATATTACAAGATAATGTAATATAAATAAGTAACCTGTTTTTGACCTTGGTGTGTTTGGCTTCAATCTTACCTCAGTATTTTTTACATAAAAAACTACAATATGTTTATCAAACTTGACTGCTTACGCCGGTAACAATGGAAATATTTTTATACTATCCGTCACCATCTGGTGATTTGTATAGTTTTTCCCGTTTGTTGTAAATTATTACATTCACCCAAGTCCTTTCTTATCTACTTAGTTGTCATCCCTGGTTTCGTTCAACATTAATATGTTGCATTAACGCTAAATTATTTAGCTGGATTGTGTAAATTGTATAAAGCAGCAATTTTTTTGCACTGTTTCGATGTTGTTAATGTGTTCTTCTATTCTTAGGGCCGATTTTCCAATCGACAGATAACTTTATGCGATGAATAAAATTGACGTTTTGACACAATTTCTATACGAAAACTGTCAAATGCCATACTTATTCCTCAAATAAAAGTTATCTGACTATTTAAAAATTGGCCCTTAGTAAAATTTTTCGAAATGAGCAGCTGATTACGTGGTTTTAAGAATAGGGATGACGACAAACTTTTCTTCCTCGTCTATAAGGTAGATTATCAAAAAGTATTGGACACGTTAATCAAAATGTTACAGAGATAATATATTGATTTGAAATGACACATGACGGGAAATCTTGTTACAATTTTAACTTAGAAGTGACGTCACGAGCCCCCACTACCGAACTTTAACGCGCTTTATCTTTGTAAATTTTTTGGTTGATTGACAAAAGAAACAATACGTTTCCATTATTTTTTGATAATCTAACTGACGGACTAACTAGAATTTCAGTGTCTTTAGTCAGTCGTCATCCCTATTGAATAATCTATTCTTTTGTACACGCTGTATAAAAACTCATGACTTACCCAATAGACGCGTTTTCGCACGAGATCTAACGTGAGACCGTTGGGCCACTTGACGTCATATGACACAATGGTTTGTCTGTGAGAACCGTCCATGCCAGCGCGCTCGATCTTAGGCACTTGGCCCCAGTCCGTCCAGTACATCCAACTGAGAAGGAAATAATTTTGTAAATTCTGCCAACAAAACCTTTAAATTTTAAACTGCATAAAGTAAGTAGTAATCCCTTCTTGGGGAAATGTATTCGCTTTTTTAAGAAATTACCACAGTATATTGTTGAACTTTCCATGTTGAAATTTAAGGTTATTTTGATGAAAACAGGTAATTAAACTTTTAATGACTATTTTAATGAAAAAAATGTCTGGAAATAAATATTTCCCTATTCGCACTATACGTGAATATCAGATTTTTACAATTATCTTACAAGTATAATATGCAGGTTACTTCAATAAGGGCTGATTTTTCAATAGCCAGATAACTAGCGACAAATAAGTTTGACATGTTTGACAGTTTTAGTATAGAAAATGTGTCAAAGCGGCAATTTTATTCGTTGGATAAAAGTTATCTGGCGGTTGAAAAATCGGCCAAGACAAGTTAAAAGTGAATAAGACGTAAAAGAGTTTCTACCTAGAGGTACTTAAGTTATAATATGTATATCACAAATTAATGTGGAATGAAAAATAGTAATGGTTTACAAATGCCTTAATGCGTATGCGATAATGCGTTTTTTTGTTTTTTAAATATTTTTTTTGACATGTAAATAGACTATAGAATATGTATTGAGACCTTCGTTAAACGGTATGTTAATGTTACATAAGATTTCCGTTGTTGCTTTGGCATACGAGTTACATACTATGCGATACCTTTATCTTAAGCGATTATTTCCAAGCTACAAATATCTACTATTCATTGTTAATTTGTGACTGTTGTTTATTGCGTAAAATAATTGCATGCTACAAGGATAAGATTAAGTACGTAGTATTTAGGTGACTATGTAGTATCAAGGTGACTTTTTATTGAGTATCCAAATATTTATATGAATACATATAGTGTTTTACTCAGGAATACAGACAACTATTACTACAGGACTAATAGTAAAATCGAGAAAAAAATATCCGTTGTACCATAAAATTTGGTCAGGTATACTTTCGTATCGAACAGCTGGTTTTTTCAAAACGATTTGTCTATTGTTCGCACAGTGAAGGTTGTTTATATTCAAGACTAGAACACTATATTAAAATTTGGATAGGTAAGCAAGCCTGTAGTGTTCCATAAATTAAATATTTTTTTCTTTGCGTTGACAGACTCCCTGCGTTCGGTTCCGCTGTCAATTTGTCTGTCTGACTACAACCACCGCACATGGTATACTACAGCAGACATTTTAGTCGGCCGATAGTTTGAACAGTCTTACAATTAAATTAGACAATTAAACGATTTGTAATCGGTTAATATAAACACCGTAATTGAAACACCGATTTAACGTACTAACTAGCAAGCTGTTATTACATTACATGGCATGACAAATCCAAAACCAAATCCTACGCATGTGTTATTACACCCGCGTGGTTTAACTTAGATTCTGATCAGCGACATATATGCTAATTAATGCTATCTATATAGACATCTATCTCTCATTTCTTGGGAACCGTGCATTTTTGGTGTCTATTCTAAATGTTAGTCACAATTATACCGGGTTACATTTCAAGGTAGTGCCAAATTTAAAAAAAAAGATATATATTAGAATAGAACAATTTAAAAATACTAATTTATCGTAATTAATTTTAGTCGTCGTATTTCTGGAATAAAATATACTTAAAAATTTCCGAAAAAAAAAAAAAACTCGGGATGCGCCGTGCAGTGCACATACGGTGCAAATTAATCGAGTAATCGTAAATTTTCTACGTATGCTATTTTTCAAATGCAGAATGGAAGAATTAAAAATGAAAAAAAAAAGTTTGTTTTTTACGTAGATCGATTTAGTTACTGATTCTGAGTGGTCCCTAAAAATTTGCACTGCCATGAAATGTAACCCTGTATACAGGGTTATTTGTAAAACATCAACAACCTCCTAGGAGCTGATTCTTGTGCTTACAACATAGTAACTATACAACAACTTTTTCTATGGGACCAACATAGAAATTAAAAAAAAAAATTTACTGCTCCATACAAACTGATGTCCGCTGGTTGGGGGCTTAGTAATAATAATATTTTTTTTTCACAATCACACCAATTATCTAGCCCCAAACTAAGCAAAGCTTGTATTATGGCGACTAGATAACGGATAAACATACTTAAATACTTTTATAAACATCCATGACTTGGTACAAATGTTCGTGCTCATTACACAAACATTTGCCCCTTGCGGGATTCAAACCCGCAACCGCTGGCTTTGTAGTCCGGAGCGCGAACCACTACATCAGACGGTCTGTTAGTGTGGGGAAGTGATTTTTTTTTTGAGATTGCGATGTGGTGCTATAGAAAAAAGTTGTTGTATTGCACCAGAATCAGCCCCTAGGAGTTTGTTGACGTTTTACAAATAACCCTGTATATCGGTTCAGTAGTTTCGGAGATCACCTGCTACACAAACCTTACCGCTAGTAAACTATGTTTATATTAAATACGCATTTTATTTATTTAATATTTAAAAGGAAAGTGTAAATATCGAATTTATTTTTACAATGGATTTCGTATGATTTATTTTTATTATTGCATAAAACTGGCATCAATTATGAACTTACCCGTCAAGCGGATTCAACGCAATCGCTCTCGGTTCCTCCAGCTTGTCCCTGATTAATATCTTCCTCATGTTCCCTTGCAGGTCTGACAGCTCAATGTGGTTCTTGCCCGTGTCGGTCCAGTAAAAGTGGTTGTAGATCCAGTCCACCGCCAGCCCGTCGGAGGTGATGAGCTGGTCGCCGATGACTACCGTCCGTTGGGTGCCCTCATCGATTGGCGCCCTAATAAGTAAACGTCGTATTATTCTTACGGCCACAAATAAAACTGAAAGTTCGTGTAAAAATCATAGTATAAACAGCCTAGAATATATAATAGGATAAATCGTATAAATTATGCTATAATGTAATTTATGACGGCCTTATACAAAATGTATTTTTAATGGCCATAACTTTGGGGTATTAACGAGACCTTACGAGAATTATAGCATCAAAGGGTATTTTTTTTATAATTTCTTTTTTTAATATTCAAAATTTTATACAAAATTTATTTTTTTAATACAACTGCCAGTCTACTACTTGAGAACGTAAAACATGTCGACGTCGCATATTAAACAAGTTTAAACTTTGTTTTAGAATAAGAGTATAATAACTTTGACCAAGTTTAAACTTATCAATGAAAGTTCGGTAAAGAAATTTCTGGATATTTTGGTTTGATCGTACGTATGTTGAAACCTCAGTAAAAAGGGATGAGCCATGCATCTAAATTGAGCGCGGGGTGCGAAGCTCAATGCTAAATTCGGAACTTACTTGTAAATCTTTTCATCCGTGACATCACTCCAGAAGATCATGCCCGTTCTGAAGACGTAATCAAGTGCTGTCGCCGACTTTGTATCGTTCACTATAGCGACCATTTCGTGGTGGTCCAGGCTGATTTTGCGTATATCGAAGCGCCTGGCGAAGAGAAGTGATGGGTGCCCTTCGGTTGCCTTGCAGCGGGTTCTGTCGCGCGGGTCCCGTGCGTACCCAGCGTGGCATTCGCACTTGAATGTACCTTTTTCGTTGATACACATTTGGGAACACGCTCCGGGGTCTGCACACTCGTCGATGTCTGCAATAAAAATAACAGAAAATTTTTAGTTTTTGAAATTTATTAGTTAAGTAAATAGTACATATTTACGACGGAAAAACCATGAACTACACCTTCAATGCATTTATGCTTTATCACACAGTACATTAGTGCTATTCTTAATGTATTTATTTTCCTGTGATTTATCTTTCTATGGTTACTGTTTATTCCGGAAAAAAAAAACAGTTCGCGCATATAATTATCAAGAACTTTAAGGTACGAGTGAATAGGTATTTTCTGAGCAAGCGGGCGAGCTTATCGATCATAGACAAGAGCAAACAAAAAGAAACTATGCAGGCGGCGAACCTGCTTAAAATAACTAGTTACTAGTTACATTAATAAATACACAAGACACGTTTTGGTATCATTTTCGCAATTTACTTATAGAAGATCCTATCATGCACTTATATCAAAGAAATCACTTTGCTTTCGAACAATATTACTTATTTATTCAACGCTTGAAAAACAAAGGCTGTATAACGCGACACTTAATGTTACCCTATTATGAAATGGAAATGAGGTGACTATTTGCGTAATCATTACACAGCAGTATAATTTTACGGAAAGACCCTTTCATATCGTAAACAAATTACCTTAAAATGTTGCGATTAATTACTACGATTTGAAAACTAAATTGGATAGACATGATAAAGTACATAACATTCTCTCTCATGTAATGGTAAAGGAAAATGTATTTCGTTCGTAGGTAATTAAAGAAAATATTGATGAGACGGTGATATCTAGCCATTTACATACAACATCCTATTTTGAGAAACCCAAAAAAAAAAACAATTCTGAAAGTATACTAGAAAAAACGCCGGTAAAAGGTATGTTTAAGTGATGACTGCTATTACTCACGTACTCAGATAACAGCCGAGATTTTGTGAAATGAGACTACAAGACTTCACACATTTAGGCGAATCCCGAGACAATCCTCTGGGAAATCTAAGTAAAAGATCAAGTGTCTAAAAGGGGGTTGGCAAGCGCGAATATGATATTGAAATGTGCGTCGCTTAGCGTTAGATTGCGGCGAGCAACCCTTCCAATGTTTTGGGCATAAAGGGCGGATTCGGCTTATCGCCGATATAAAGCGACAATCCGGCATCTTAAGATTTGAAAGGACAGTTTTTTAGGTAGATACTAGATAAAGCACGAAGCCTTTAGGTAGATATTTATATTTTATCGTTAGAATGTAATGGTCCTACGAGTAAATAGGTAAACAAAATGACATCATTTAGCATCCATGATTTTTGGGATGCGGCAAGCAAGATATGATATTTTTACAATGGACAGAAAATGTTAATCCTCTAAGCCATCCGTTTTTAACAAGAGTTCTATCAATTTCTTTGGGCATAGATTTGGCAATATTGATGTAGGTATGTGGATAACTGACGCTATCAGTACATTAACGTTACATAAAATAAAAATTGTGTATCAATCTAATTGATAAAACATCAGTTCTTTAAATATAATCGCTGAATAGTATAGTGATAGAATGATGTCCTTTTGGTTGCGTCTTAGTTACTTTGTAGTCAATGTTGAGTTCTAAATTATAATGCAAGGAAAAACAGAACTCTGTCTGCAGTACCTAGTACAAAAACAATAATTAGGTAGCTTATTCCTGCAAACTTTTGGACGTAACGTAACTTACCTTAACAAAAATTGTTTACTGTGAAGTTGCGGGCAAACTTATTATACATTATCGTGACTACAATAGTACCCGACGGACGTGTAAAGCAACGAGGTTTTATATATTTTTATTTATTTATATAAACCACATTTCCTAATTTAAGATTTCTACCTAACCTAGTCGTTAAGGTAAAAAACTTTTGATTTTGAAAACGTTTGTTTTAGCCAAACTTAAAACATAGCATTAAGTTAAAGTCGCAGACTATTAAGTTAATAGCGGCTTTTAGCATGCTTTAAAAGGTTTGATTAACGACAGTGAAGACGACTTTGAAGGTGCTTCGGGAAAAGGCTTATCCCATACAAATAAAGTTTTAAATCGCTATACTGTGTCTACTCTCTCTGATATAAGTAGTTAATTTGGCATAATTTGGCACTTGTGCATTAACCATGACGGAGGAAGGATAAAAAGTATTTTATGTTATTATTAAAAGTTTGGTGCAGTGGTAGTTGCTTTAGGCCTAGACCGATAGATAGTTGCTTAAGCGTAAGCGTCATGTCAGGGCCTGATTCCAACTCTTCGATGGCAAGAGAATTCAAATGCATTAACGCAAAAATTCTCTATTCTCGGTTGCAGTAGTGTGTCTGTCACGAATTGGCCTGCACAGGCACGAACGGTGTCACATAAATGCTAGCACTGATGTCACTGATAATACCACTTGATGTAGGTATTATATTAGGTGGTATAGTTGTCTAAGGTCTTATAATTGTTTATAAAAGATTTAGATAAAAACGTACCTTCGCAAGTCCTGTTGTCTGTCAGCTTGTATCCTTTATCGCAGTCGCAGTAGTACCCGACAGGCGTATCCACGCATATCTGTGTGCACCCGCCATTGTTTTTCTCGCACTCATTCTCGCCGCATTTGTCCCGTGGCTCGTCCTCGAAGTTGGGACAGTCGGGTTTCTTGTCGCAAACTTTGGACAGTGGAATGCACATGCCGCCGCCGCAGTCGAACTCTGTCTTCTTGTCGCAAACGGGTTTAGGGCGTGCTGGGGAGATATAACATTAGAGTTAGAGTGATTAGCAATGTTGGGAAATTAATTGCCCGTGGCATGCATAGACTACATTTTTTCAGAAATAATGTATGGGGGATGTGCTGAATGGATTTGCTATTGACACCGTACTTTAAAGCCAATTTCTTTTTCAAATAGTTATTTTAGAAACCTGGTAAATTTACAAAATAAACATGCATTGTCAAAATAAATGCGATGCGTCATCAAAAGTGGTAACTCACTTTCTTAGTCAACTATACCTTATTTATTAGTTATTACGCTTAATCATTGCAGTATTATCGTAATAGATTAAATTAATTCTACATTATCTCAATGATAGATTAATATTGCTGATAAAAGCAATCGACTTAATAAGGGATTAATGTATGAGCAACATCGAGTCATTGAATTAAACCTAGATTAAAACATCAATCTTTCCCTGTCTACTTTAAACAAAGTGACAGAAATAGAACGATGCTTTCAACCAGATTTAGGTTAAGTCCAGATTAAAAGCAAGTCTACAAGTAGCCTTTACAGGTTTAAGAAATTAAAAAAATAGTGTCTCCCTTAGAATGTAATGTGTAGTACATTCTAAAGGAGACTATTCTAGTATATTTATGCCTTTTAGAACTTTAGCTGTCAATATTACTATTGGTGTCTAATACTATCTATAATGCTATTTGTCGTAGGCTATCGGACCTACCATGGAATGTTAATACTATCAAGTACAATCGAAGGGCTATATCTCTAATACTAATACTTACTGCAGTTAAATTCGTCACTGCCGTCTGGACAGTCCTTATCGCCGTTACAGTATAGCGCTCCAGGTATGCAGCTGTGGTCTTTGCACTGGAACTGGTCGGCCCTGCATGTGATGTTTCCTCGGCATATCTCGGGCGCCTCATCACCTCCGTCAGGGCAGTCGCGATCCCCGTCGCACACCCACGCCTTGTGGACACAAGTCATGCGGTCCTTGCATTCGAATTCAGTTGATATACAAGGTGATGTCACTTTCGGTGTGGTAGCGCAACCCTGGAATTGAATAATGGGGAAATTCATTAAACTGTCACGTCATCTCGCACAAAGCAAGTGAAGTATTTGGAGCGGTGTAATACGTTTAATTTTTACGTTAAATTGTTATAAGAAAATCTCTTCCAGTCTGTTTCATAACTTTAGTTTAACCTTCACGACAACGTAGGTAGTGTCCGTGTAATTAGGAGGAACGTAAATAATAACGTTATTTTTGTAATAACGGTATTATTTTGATTTTAAATTTGAAATATTCCAAACTATTATTTAAAAATCAAAATAATTGGCTCTATTAATTGACACCACTAGATAATTTTTCATGTTTGTCAGTTCGATTCCTACTTAAGATAAAAAATCCCCTTTTGAAATTGCATAATGCAGTTTTTTTTAAAGTAAAGTAAAATCTCCTTTCAGTAACATTATTATCATCTTCAAATTTTAAACTCTTTTTCTATCAATGCATTGAAATATAAATAAATTTATAAACATCCATGACTTAGGTACAAATGCTCGTGCTTGTCACATAACATTTGCCCTTTGTGTGGTCCAAACCCGCAACCGCCTGTCTTTTTTAGTCCGGAGCGCGAACAACAAGACCGGACGTTTAATTTGATAGCGTTTATTCATTATTCACCATTTCATCGCTGGCATCGGGACAGTCGATATCGCCGTCGCACCGCCACCACGCCGAAATGCAATGCCCGTCGGCGCATGAAAAGTGCGTTGTTGGTTGGCAAGTCGGCGCCGGGCACTTCGACTCGTCGCTGTCGTCGCCGCAGTCGTCGTCGCCGTCGCAAACCCACCGCTGCTGGATACACTTGCCATTCCCGCATGTGAACTCGTCCGAGCGACACGTTTCATCTGGTTATGTGAATTTTAACACAAGATAAGTTACTACAAATACATGGCTGAGACGATTATACGATAATAAGTTGAAACATCTTCTATACAAGTACTCTTGTACTATGTGAGCATAATCGTAATTGTAAAAAAAGATTCTCCTTAAAAAAACTTTTGATAACGATTTTAAACGGAGCATCTAAATAATGTTTACGATTTCGATTTTTCTTCCATAGTAAAAGTAGTTTTTTTACTTTTCTTTTACTGTCGTATGAGCGTCTCCGCCCTGATAATACAGTCAATTTCATCAAATAATTTAAATCAAATATATTAGTGGTTAACTATTGGAAAAACTTAGTTTGATGTGCCTGTACCTATGTAATGAGTTAATTGCCAAATATTAATTTGTTTTTGAAAGTTACAAGATAAAATAAATAAAATGATGAAAATAGAAATATAATGTTATTTACTTACATGTCATTAAGGAAGGATGTATTCTGCCGTCATATGGAAAAAAGACGTATCTGACACTTTTTTTACGAATTGAATTACATTCATATTCGGAATCAGTGAAAAAACGCATCCTAATCAGTAAGTATATTTCTTGATTTTTTTTTATGACAGATACTTCTTTTCTCCTTATGACGGCAGTATTATGTTATAAAGGAAAACGTTCTAAAAAGAACTGGAACACAATTTTTAAATAAATAACTTGCGAACGAAGTAGGTGGATTCATTAGCACAAAGAGCACAGAACTCAAGAAATTGAGAATCAGTATGTAGAAATATACAATTTATGTTTTTCTGCTGTGGTTTTAATTAAGCAATGAGGGAGGAAAAATAACTGTAGTCTTCTAAAAAGATGATTGCGTGAGCTTGTGGAAAATGTTTTTTATTATATCCATTTCCTAGAAAAACTCGTTACTTTTTTTACCCTATAAAAATAATGAGCGGTTTCTATCAGTCTTTTGATTCAATTATTTAAAAACTGACCGATTATATATGTTTCTAGTAGAAAATTAACTTAACTCTAAATATTAGCGACAAAGTTTGCTTTATGTGAACTTACATCTTTCTTGAATGATTTGTTTTACTTTAGTACTAAACATCAGAACCATCTAAAGCATCAACACATCCATTACTAAAATCGCTATTATCATTAATATTACTTATAATTCCAATAACGATTTATCTATAATTCTAGTAGCTTTGTATTTATTAATTGAGATAGCTGGCGCAATAATATTTTAAAGTGCTCATAAAAGACAGTTATAGAGATTCTTTATTGCATCATAAAACTTAAATGTTAATTATTTTCACTAATCTTTAGAGATTAATTATTTTAATTAGTTTAATTTAGCAATCGTTGAATACTTGTAAAATATATTCGTTTTTTGACTTGTTTCTCGTAGCGTATTCAAAAACAATAGGTAATTGCCAACAGTTGTCTGTAAGCTGTACTCTGACCTCCCAACATCGGAAGAAATTCGGCAGCATAGAATAATGAGATAAGCAATGACATAATCATAGTAAGGCCGGGCGTGGAAGAAAAGCGCGGGTGATGGAGTGTGCACGCAACGTCACGCCTCGGGGTCGGTTCGGACCTGTAAGGCCAGATAAGAATTTATAGATGGATGAGCCCGCCGTTGATAGAATACAGAGTGTTTGCCCGGGATCCACCCCAATGATTGATTGATACCGCTGACGCCGAAGAGGAATAGTTAAACATCGACTCCATCCCCCCAGACTAACAAAGTAAACATTTTTTAAGACGTGATCGAAAATTGACCCGCGCTTTTGCGTAGTAAATTCGAAAATAGGCCAGAATCTTTTTTTGAGCCGAACTATGTGCTCTTTGTGCTAGATATACAGATAATAACTAAAACAAAAGATAAAAGATGTAGGTCGGCATCATGCAGTTTTCATAATGAGATATCATGGTTCAAGTCGCCAATTGCGCAATTAGATAAATGTAATGACAAGCCAATGAACCGGCGATTTCGAGTGCATTCCTCTTTTATGTAGGCCATCGGAATCGTGGCGATAAAACTTTAAGATGCGAATGCTGACCCATTATAACAGATGATGAAGATATAGTACCACAGTGAGTGATTATGTAAATGCGAAATTTGTTTAACATAGCTTCAATATTTCTGTGGAATGGGATTTTATGTTAGGAAGCTACGTTCAAAATTTGCATAATCACCCGACATTAACAGTTTGTTTACAATCAAGGAATGTCGAGATTCAACTGTCTAATTTGTTTTGTAATCTCGTAAGCGTATCTTTAAAAGTCGACATTCTTTTGTTTGTTCTAAATAAGTGAAAACCCTTACTGCATGCTTTCTCGTCGGATCCGTCTGAGCAGTCAGGATTGTCGTCGCACATCCACGTCAGAGGCACACACTCCCCATGTTTCCCTCGGCACGTGAACTCTTCAGGTCCGCAGGCCTCCACTTCTGTCAACCCAATGCATGCTCATGCTAAGTACGATGCAGTATAATGCATATCACCATAGTATCTAATCCATAGAAACCGCAACATAATATTATTCCTACAAATAGACAAATGGAACTTGATGTTTGATTTACAAAGTATCCTTTCTGTATTAAGTTAGCCTAAATCCTAAAATAGAGCCTATAAGACCTAAATATTGTGATCTCTGTAATACTCGATCAATTTCGCTCCACATTCATTTTAATTTTTAAACACCTACTCTGATGCGATCGATCACCGGTGAGAATAATTCATATACCTACTAGCGAAGGTAAACAGCAGACGTACAAAATATTCCTTTCATCTTTTTCCGTTTAATTAGGAGGAACGTTATTTTTTTTTGTATATACCTACTTATATTTTTCTTATAGACGTGGGTTTTTATGGTAATTTCATTGGAAATATTTTGAATCTATAGGACATCATAGAACACTCCTTTCGTGGACTTCTATCTACTTAACAACCTGAACAACTTGTACTTTGAGATAATATTAACTGCTATTGTTTTCACTATGTTTTTCTCAATTTTACAATAAAATTGGTCACACAGTAAAAGTAGTTCATAATCATGAGCTGCCAAAAAGTTGACTTTTAATGTCAGTCACTTTTTACTTTATATCCCACGTCGAAAAAATATTAATGTTGTGATGCCTGTGATCCCATTGGTAACCCTAGTGCTCGCATGCTCCAGTCGATAACATATTTATCCATTTTGTCATGCCGATATTTGCACCATGCTCGGGGTCGCAAAGACCCGGCTTACCGCACTGGTGTTCGTCCGAGCCGTCCGGGCAGTCGGGCGTGTCGTCGCAGTGCCACGAGGCGGGTATACACTGACCCGTGGTGCACACAAATTTATGTTCCGGACACTTGCGTTGGTTCGCTGCATTATAAAAATTGGATATCGATCTATTTTTTTTGGAAAATAGCTGGGACTATACATGCAATCTAAGCAACATCTGAATCTAAATTTATTGCCTATCTGTAGTTTCGATCGTGTGGGTAAAACTTTTCTGAGAAACAGATCGTTCTTACTTAGGGATCCTATATCGAATACTACATACACGGTTAGATATTGTAACCGATCAAGCCCTTAGTAGATCGAACTTATTAATATTTTAATATAGTAATTATTAAGTAGCAAGTAGATTAACAATTAATTTAGTGGTAATAGAACATTAGAAAATCATAGATAATACTGAGTGATTGAAATATCGTTGATTTTTTTCAGGCTTTCTGGTGCTTACTTGAATAAATATCCTTTTTCTATGGAAACAACATAGAAACCGCGATAAAATTTGCTGTCTTTCCATATAAACGTATCATCTAGGTACGTAACATAAAAATAAGTCCCTTAATTTGGATTGACGCACTAATCAATTAGGGGTGCATCAACCCCTGAAGACTGATAGCCTAACAACCCTATAATCTGCTAGAAAATTATCTTTTAGATTACTACAAAATTAATATTTCTGACTGGTCACCTAATAATTACACAACATTATCAAAAGATAGCTCAAATAGCACTTGGCTGGCTTTCGAAGGCAATGAACCGTAACTATCAGTCCAGTTTCTCTGCAATTACTTATCTCTGGATTTAAATAAAATGCAGACAGGCAAGGTGGTTGATACCATATCGCAGTTATTAATACAGTTTTATCAAGATTGCATAATTATACTTAAGTTCTATTCCTAAAATAGTAGCCAGGCTTACTTTATAAATAATTCAAAAGTATTTCTGTTACCTTGGAACCTACTTAGCTAAACCTTAATAAAGGGAAATATTTTTTTATTACCTACGTAGTCAAGATTGAACATAATTAGATACCTACTTAAATGTAATATGTGACTCGCAAAAGATTGTCTATTCAGCTTGTCTAAAACAGTTCTCTTAATTAATACGATCTAGTTATGTATAGTATGATCGCAGCCCTAAAAAGCCGCTTAATCCAATACAGTTAAGTAAAAGCGATCAAATGCTGAAATGCTTCAGTCGCATGTTAATTTCATTCAATCAGATCCTAATGACTTTTTAAATATTTAACGGATCTAATTAAGTCCACTGAGCAGATTAAAATGGCTGTACTCAGTACCAAGTTGGCTCATGGCGTCTCAAGCTGACAACGCAAACTCATTTAGTATGCTACAAGAGCACGACTGCAAAATAATAAATGCTAATGCTAAACGCGGCCGAGACTAAAGTGTAATTAATGATACTAAACAGTCCTTATTATTATTACAGTCTGATATTGTTCCACGTCTTTGTAACAAATTAAATAAACTCCAATTATGAGGCTCCGCGAGGCGACACAACTTTGCTAGTCTGTACCAATTAACTTTCTTGGTAGTTAGCGTTTCCAATAAATTGTTATTGCTATTTAATAATTCATCATCATTTTAGCCATGACGACTACTGCTGATATTGGCAGAACATGCCGCAGTGACTTCCCAATTGACCGGTTGGAATAATTGCTTAAAAAAATTCGTACACCTACAGCGGTTCAGAAGATACAGTCCACATTCAGTTGCAGCTAATTTTGAGGGATTCCCCCTACAAAAATACGTATTAGCTAGGTACGTTACCTAATCTGGAGGAACAAACAAACACTATTCATAAATAAATAAATTCTTACGAAAATCTCATTACACCAATTATCTAGCCCATCAAACTAAGCAGAGCTTGTACGATAGCAAATACATAACGGCTAGACATACTTAAATGCATACCTATTATGACATCTCGCAGGCACAAGTGATTGTGCTTATCATAAACAAACACCTTTCGGGATTCGAACCCGTGACCGCTGGCTTTGGAGTCCGAAACGCGAACAACTAGACCATAACACAGCTAATCATTTCCTAATCCCGTCTTATAGAATTCAGAATATCAAATAATCAACACTGAATCTAATGCTTTATTGCCACACTCTTAGTTTAATTTATTTCAAATTCTCTACCTATTATTTGTAGAGATATTTCTTTCTTTTTCAAATAAATGAAAAGAAACAGCTGATAATACACTTTAGAAACAAACCTAAGCTATGACTTGAGCTTGCATATTTCCGTCATATTTTAATCGTAATTATGTAGGTAATATATTTTTTGAAATTGTCAGGTTTTTAGTTTGACGTCTCATAATTTTTACGTCTATTTTATAACTCTGAACAGAAAGAGAACAAAATAATTAAAATAAGGGTTATATAGTGGATGCAAGGAATTAAAACCACTAGACGCCTTCAGCAGTAATAGCAGGAGGAATTTGAGGTGCTTTGGCAGTAAATACCTTGTTCAATATTAAAGCTATTACTACGTCTCAAGCGCATTGAAGAGAATTCTGTACGTAAGCTAACGGATTTTCCTACCTACCGCCGAACGACGATAACGATACCACTGAAACTCAAACGATATAGCTTCCATTAACGACATATCGTATGTTAAAGCGCTCTCTCTAATGGTATAAGGTGTCTTCTTAACTTTGTGCTACCGTTGCGAGATTAGAGCAGTACAAAAAGTTGCCAAGTCATGTCGTATCGCACATGAGTGATTATGTGAAAATGTTTCGCAACAAAACATTGCGTGTTTCGACCGAATAAAAAGGATTTTCCATTTGTGGGGTCGGCTCACAGAGGCACTCAGTGCACGAAGTTGCGACTTCGCGGTTACTGTAACCTCACAGATATAAAGCCGCGCTAACTTCCACCCAGCTTTTTATGTAAGTTTGAGAAAAACAAGGAATTAAGGCAGCTGGACTGGTTCTGGCGAATCACCAAGTTTCTTTAGAATGTGGTTGTAATTTATTTAACCGGTGGCAGAATATTCATTTTAAAAATCGATGAATTCAGTTCTAAAATGTTTATATTATCATTTTTGTGATGACCATACTTCCTGGCACAGGTATATTTTTACCTAAAAGGAGGTATTGGTCAATGTGTTTATAACAGTAACTATATTACATGAAATAAATGATTTATGATTATCACGCTCATAGCCATACAGTGAAGAAAGGCCATCATCACAGACACGATTTAATTTTAGAGTAGGTAGTTTTTAGGTTTAAGTTAGTTTAATTATTATAAAAATATATATATATATATTTGCTACAGTTTTTTTTGTAATTATCGTTTTAATTAACTAGTCTTGTGATACATTGATTAATGATTTTTGTCTACAGGAACAGCAAAGTTTTACTTCTCTAGATAATCTTGTTTTAAGTCTCCGTCTGGGCTTCAAAGAAACTCTACGTCACTCCATGACTGAGGATATTTTTAACTAAGTTAGGTAATTCTTTTGGTAACTTGCCAAAACTTCAAAATAATTTATTCGCTTTAATACTGTTGACCGCCATTATTAATCTCTTTACCACACCTGAATAAAATTAAGTCAGACAGTAATTTATTCTTTCGTCTTCTCTTCCTATTTATTTTAAACTTTGGAATTGTGCATTCATTTAGCAAAGTTTGGAGTTTATCTGTGATTCATTAATCTTTTTATTTCCTAAAATAGATTTATTCATATTCCAACCGCTACGTGGAACAAAAAGGACGAGAACAATTCTATAGGACTCCGAATCTTTTGTAAATGAAAAAACGTAATATTACAAGTATGTGAAAAGTCGTAAAAGGAGGAGCATCCTATAATTTCACGGGTCACTTATATTGAAAAGTGGCCTCGATAACAATCACAATTTATTGCGACCCTTCTATGATATACACAACAGGGACAGGATACAGCGCGCCGTTATGTGGCTTTATACTCTTTTCGCTTTCCGAGTGCAAGTTGGTTTAGGTTTTTTGTTTGTTTTTGTTGTCGATGGGTTTGGCCTCGGTTTTGTTTTCAAAAACAACCTATTTTATAATTTAAACGAGATTTAAGCGTTAAATCCTCCATACCTGAATTAAATTTGGTCGTTATTAAGAAATTCAATTTATGTAAGTACCTACATATTAGATTAATTTTATTTTAACCTAATTATTAAGTAGAAAAATCCTTTAAAAAAAGCGGCACCAAAGCGGCTACTTCGTGAAAGTTTTATCAAACAGTTAAATCCTAAAGACATTGCTATGAACCCCTATGTTCAAAACGAGTTCTTACATTAAAAACACCGCAATGAATTTTGCGCTCAATTCAATAAAGGACACCTACTGTAAGCACAAATTGGAGACTGCAAACACGAGATACGTAGGCATATGTTCCAATCGATTGGAATCAAGCCCTCTTTCTTTTGCAGGCATAATTTGCCGGTTCACTCGTCCTGAACACATCGCATTATTATCCCTTAGGTAAGTATTCTGCGTCACTCCAGACCTTGATGTCATGAGAGCAGTAAATAAATTAAGCCGCGACTTCAATAACATGGGATTTAATTAGGTACGCATTTTTATTTATTTGGTAAGCCCTTTTAATCAACAAAACGCTTTTAAAGCCATGTGACATGTAGGAAAATAATTGAGAACTGTCTATGACTTTTAGGCCGTGTAACAAAATGGTTAAGATACCTTCATCATACGAGTAACAATAAAATCAATGTTAGTTTGTCAGCTAATCGATTAGACGCAACTAAGTTATTTTGTGGTCCCAAGATCTCCTTTTATTAAGACTACGTTCAACTACATTTGGGATTGATAACAAGTAACAAAAATACTTGTTTGAATTGTTTCGATCTATCGAAATCGGATGCGGAGTGACAATACATACCTTCTTTCCCTGGTGTTTGCTCTTTAGGCGAAATATTTTTTGTCAAATTTCACTTCCCAAAAAATGTATAGCCTTAGTTTCTTTTCCCAAATGAACCTTTTGCTAATTTACATTTCGCATTTTATTCACTGGGGGAATTGCTAATACTCGCCACGTTTGGCAAGCGGGATGGCGAGCGCAGTTTTTTATAAGATTTTGCACGTAGACGCTGCTGCCCGTCTCGTGCTTCAGGAATTACCCGCCTGCCAAGGGTGGCGAGTATTGGCAATCCCCCCCAATGATAGGTCATTGAGGGAGGCCTATGTTCAGCAGTGGACGTCCTATGGCTGAAATGATGATGATTTTATTCACTTAGTCAAATAAATCATCATTTGGCATCGATTTACTTTTTCAAGTTTTATAAGTCAAATGCTTATTCAACTAACGTTTTATTTTGGCAAATTTATATTGTATTGTACAAAAAAATTTTTGTTCAAAAGTCACTTTACACACTCAACTTATAGTGTAAGTTTTTTAAATGATAATTTATTTCTACTGATACAGGAGTATTCAGGAATTTCAAGTATAAAACGAACAAATGGCAGAAATACCTACATCAGTGACCATAGAAGTCGCGGTAGCGACCGGCGAGCGCTAGATTCTAATTCTCGCTCAAAATTTGTGTAAATTTTATCAACTAACACTTCGTGTAATGGAATTAGGTGAAACCAACGTTTTGACAAACAATCGTTGCCATGCAATATTTTGAGAAGAGTATGTTTGCCAAACGATATGTTTGGTTAAATAATAATACCTACTTGATAAAATGAAACATGACCAAGTAGTTATTTGTTATACAAAAACTAGCCAAAAAAAAAATTGTTTTGCTAACTGAAAAATCTGCCTAAAATAGTTTGCGATGTAATATTTTGAGAGAAGGCTTGCCCATACATTAGTGAGTTAACCACTTTTCCGTTTAACGGTTTCATTAGTCTCACTCACCCATTAACTGGAGTTGTACAATCGATAAACACAAATGGTATTCTAATTCGCGATTATTCATACCAGGTAAAAAAGAGGGCAGAGGTTATAAACTTAATCCCAAAAACTTTGGTGCGTAATTAAGATTTAAATCTACTCCGAAGCTTGCCTTAGGACGAAATACGCGTGCTACGTACTTATAACTTTGCCCATAAATCGTAAGATAATTATTTTTAAGGGTTCCTCGCTTTTGAAATTATCTACATTATGCGTCAACCCTTCTGTTTGCCTGTCAGCAACCTTCTACATAACCTAGCTATACCCAATATAGTTATCATTGATCAAAACACACTTGCTAATGTTCTCTGTGTTCGTTCCGTGTTGCCCCTTGGGGGTTTAATCCTATTTATTGATGAACAGCTCATTATTATGAATGAGCTCATTTAGCTTTTCCTAGCCTTCAACAGCGGCCCCTGCGTACGAAAGACCTAATAAAACATTACCCTCATCACTCGAAACCACTACAAAACTCATGTACCCCATTCAGAGCAGAGTACGCGTTTACCCAGAAGTACGTTGAGCGTGTTTCTCGTATACACGAAGGGATAACCCTCGTTTGGATTAGAAGATTGTCCGGTTTTCATACCCTCAAATCTGGCTTTGTCACTTGCGACCTTGTTTTTTCATTGTTGTATCTAAACACAAAGGGAGCCTGGGTGCAGGACCGAAAGTAAATTTGCTGAAGTAACACTGTTTGCGTATTTTAGTCACACAAATTATCCTAAGTTGCTGCCCCTGCTTTTCCGTCATTCATTGTGTCTGTGTAAACTCAACTCTTTGTCAGCTAAATTGGTTTGACTTTTGCCGGTTTATTACCTAATACTTCAAGTAAACTAAAAGGTGAAAGAGCAATTCTCGTCTTTTTTAAACTCTAAATCACTTGTGATACTTATAGTAAGTAACTTGCCTACGTAGCTTTTCTATATTTCGAACATGCAATCCTTAATAAACTTCAATAAATGAGTTACTTACTGCAAGTTCCTGGTTCTTCATCAGACCCGTCTGGACAGTCCTTCTCATTGTCGCAACGCCATGACATCGGCACACATCGGCCAGTCTTGCATCGGAACTCTGATGATGTGCAGGTTCGACTCTCTGTGAAACAATGAAAAACATTAGGAATGCTAGACTTACAGTGCGTAGTCGTTTAGTAAACTTAGGCGAGGTGGAAGGGAGAAAGGGAGTTATTATGTTAGTTTCACGTCTCTAAACTAAACTGCAGTCTGCACAGTAAACCTAGTAACCAACTCAGTTAAACCATAAATGTAGAGATAATCGGTCTTTCGGTGCTGGTTGCCCTTGCCCTGCTTATAGAGCTCATTTTTCAATGGGAACTCGGGTAACCGTTGGGCCTTAGATAGTCCGTATTCAACTTCTTCTTCATCTATACGGTCAATCCCGGTTGCGTCGAAAGCCATTGCTTTGGAGCCCAGGGTCCGCTTAGTCCGTATTCAACATAACTTACAAATTACAATTCTCCATGACAGGCAGGATGGCATGCGTGGGTTTCTCTCTTTATCAAAGAAAGTAGGAAATTTTACAACTAAGTAAACAATATTTTCTTAGGAAACTGAACATATACTAGTTATGCTAAAAATAAACTGGTTCGTTGTTCAGGCTGCGACTCTGATTGTACTATGAAAAGAAAATTTAACGATTTAGGTATTGAAATACAGTGTGAATGATCTAAACTGAAAATAAAATTATTTAACACTTTTTATTTGTTTTATTATATGCTTTTGTTTTTTTAAATATCAAATAGCAAGACAGAGGAAGTTGAAATAAAAATCCGTTTTGCTTTATTTACAATCTCGTGGAATAGTGCCTAAGTCAAGGATCCATCAAAAATTTTCTAAAAATTATTGAGTATGTGCTATTAATAAAAAGTTGCAATAGAATATTCCAATGTGCAAAATAAAGGTAACACCCTACCGCCTTTTATCAACTAACTAAAAATATAAATCAGGACAATGAATGGAACCGAGAAATTGTTAACAAATTGATGGCAAAATAAACGAATCCACTAATATTGTTAAGGTTTAGTTACACAAGCCGCGCTGCAGACATTTTTCATTCGTTCCCGGCAACCACAATTTAGGAGATAAATATTTTGGTAACGCCAAAATATCAGGGGAAAATTATTCTTAATGCTTTTGTGGTAGATGCGAAACTTGAATGATATCACTCGAGCAAATACCTCCTATTCCTTCTTTTAATTTATATGAAAGATGTGTCGGCGAAAACGGCGACGCTTTTAGGAGGCCTTTAATCTTCACTTATATTGGGGCACAATATTACATGTTGGAGCACAATGGTTAAAATATTAGCCTGGCAACATATAAAGAATCATATTTACCTGTAGCTAGAATTATAGATAACTTTAACAATGTTTTGATTTTTATAATACTTTACTGGTAAACACAAATAAAATAATTAATTACAAATGAAATGAAAAGAAAAACAAATGTATAATGTTAGTATACTGGCCAGATACAAAATAAATTTTTTTAGCTAAGAAGTCCAGTCAGAGTCAATAAACAAAAAAGTTTGTATGTACATACTTAAAACACATATATTTTTTTTCACTTTATAAAAAAATATTAACTATGTATAAACCTTCAGTGCCTTCTATAACGAAAGTCTGTCTGAGATTGCTAGAACGTACCAAAACTACTAACATAATACATTATAATTTCAGCTTTAAATTTAAAACATTAGTTTATTTATTTATAGTTGTTAAACAATAATAAACTTTGTTTGTATGCTTTGATATCTATATTTTATTAGAAATCTTATTAAAAAGCTGGTACCATTTTTCTTATATCTGTCGATCGGAGGGAAGTCGTAAATTGGATCGGCCTATTCACGCCCGAAATCACCTATCAGCATGCGTATAAAACAAGGTTGAAGAAAATTATCGGGGAATGGCAGCAGGCGCTTTATCTTGAGGTGGTTCGAGCCGAGTCAAGCACGCGCCGCAGAGCAATTTGTAAACAAAACGCACCCTCCTCGAATAATATCGCTCTACGTAGCCCTCACTCAACCGAGTACGTCGCCAATAAATTCGAGAGCACCATCAGATTACTTCTTCATTCCTGCAACTTGGTGGCTCAATAAAAGAAAAGGGGGATCACAAATTAACGTGACCTACCTACATACCCGCTCCCCACTTTCGGCTCATAATTGCCTTAGAAACGCTCGAGTGTCAATTTCTCTCACAGAGTGCTCTCTGCGGGGCAGTGGTCCCGTGTAAAGTTATAGACACTTCGCAAATTCTAATGTAAATAGAAATTACATATAACTGAGAGATATTGAATATTAAGACACGCGAAAGGAACTTCTGAAAATTTCTTTCGCTCAACGACCCTCGGTTTACTTTGGGATTGCGGGCCAGTCGGGTTTCTACCTAATACAAGGCTGGTACAATAACTGAGCGGGTAGTGTAAAAGGTATTCCCTCGTGAGGCGGGGCGGCCATTTGCTCGAGTGAAACGCTTCGCCGTGTAACACCCACATTATTGCCTCCTCTACGCTGGAATGTTAATGCGAGCTTCTTCTCGACGGATCTTGCTTCAATCCTTGTTTGAAGCCGGCGATTATCGCGCTAACTTTCTCATTAATGTTTTACGTGAGGTTACCCCGGTAGCTAACCATGCAATGTTAGCGTGAAGTTTCCGAGCGAATGTTAAGATTATTTATGCAAAAATTATTGTGCCACAGTGGCACCTATACTTACATAATCGTTGCGCAATTCTAAAACTGAACACTTTAATTTCAAAAAAGGAAAATCGAAAGTTTCAATTAAAAGAATAAATAAAAAAAATTTAAGATATCTCTGAATTTCACAGTACAAAACAGCTTATTTAATAGTTAAAAAATAAAGCTTTATTACAATAGTTGCACTTTCTTATTAGTGCCAAATGACTTAAATATATGTGATTAAATGATTAAATCACATAAAGTCATTTGGCACTAATACGTTGCCGTTGTTCTATCTTCAAGGTGCGACGTGTACCTAAATCTTTTGTCAGGTACAACTGAGAAGCCACGTTCAAGGAGTTTAGGCCTCGAATTTCTCCGCAAATTACGTGCCTACAATGAAATTTATTAAATACCGAACTTTGCTTTTGTTATTCTGTCTTGAGTGATCTAGCTAATACCTTTGTAAAATTTTTGTCCCAGAAATTCTTGAGCAATGATACATTTTACCAACAATACTTATCTTAAAGGATAAACACAAAGAAGTAAAGGTTAATAAACTAACTACTAAAGAGTATCGAATATAACTCGAGTGTATGATTGAATGTAATATGACACCCGCCGATGAACAGCGAATCGAAGGGCCTCCAAAGCAATTTCGTGAACGGCAATTTTTGTCACCATTTCACGTTAGAGTGATTTTGTTCCCGCAAAGACGTCTCGAGAACGGTCTTATCAGGCACCGACGTATCTTCGATTTACCCACTCATGTGGCAGTGGGGATCAGGCTGAGATCACGTACAGCTTAGGGTCCTGTTGGCAATATGGAACCCATATTATTACATGACACCTGTCAGAAAGATGTCATATAAAGCGTTTTGGGTGTTTCAGCGGATTTACAGTTGTAGGCAGTGTTGACAAATTTGAGAATAAGACAAACAAGTTTTTGTAGTTTGTAAGTCTTTAATATAAATAATAAAAAACTCAATCGAAAAATCGATGAACATGTGTTTAAAAAAAACAGCCGAATAAAGAACCAAGTCAGTTAAAAACTAATTTCATAATATATTTTAAAAACAAAATTTTTATGTTACCTAATATTTTCTTAAAATTTCTCGCGCATTATTCATGTGGTTTTATGTAAACAGCGCTAACTATAACAAATACAGCTTAATCCAAACAAATGCAACGCTTTTTTGTTTTTTATTGCTATTTATGTTTGGCAATGAATGAAAGCCAATCCTACTTGATGCCCGACACGCCCTTGGCCGATTTTTCTTGAAGATTGATCTTCGTTTCGGTTGATTAGTGATTCAGTCTATCGTTCCACAACTGCGACTAGATTGCCGCCGACGGAACGCCATTCGAGTAATGGGCCCGTATTCGAGGATTAATTAACCAGCTAGTGATGTGTTGACATTATTATCTACATTACCAGTATTTGTAAGTGCCTTCAAATTAGCCGCAATGAAACACGCAATACGAGCACGATAAAGAGTCCTGTTCTTTTTCATCAATTTGGTACTTAATACCTATTAAAATATAAATAGATACTAACGTTTCTATACGCTTCTAATAGTTATGAAAGTTTTCAACAACATGTTTAACAAGAGTGACCTAAAACAGGCTCTTATTTTGCTGTATAGCGCTAGATATTATCGCAATATGTATTGAGATGTAAACTAACCCGAGTAATAAATATGCAATATGTAATATGTATTGAGATATACACTTACTCGAGTAATAAGTACCCTTACCTAGGTAACTTAAAGACCTGAGTAATATGATGTACTGACAGAACATCGCTATGACTGCCTACATTAGGGATTAATCTCTTTATGTTTGTATATTATATTATTACATGCGAGAATTTTGGTACCTATACAGGGTTACATTTCACGGTTAGTGCCAATTTTTCAGGGACCACTCAGATCAGTAATTAAATCGATCTACGTAAAAAAACAAACTCTTTTTTTTATAATTCTTCCTTTCTGCATTTGAAATTAGTAAATTGAATACGTAGAAAAATTACGGTTACTCGATTAAATTGCACCGTATGTGCACTGTGTTAGGTTCTTGTTGGAGCGGCGTCAGCGTACGCCTGTGAACTCTGATGAATGACGGCGCATCTCGCGTTTTCATTTTTTTCGGAAATTTTTAAGAATATTTTACGCTAGAAATACGACGACTGGAATTAATTACGATAAATTAGGAATTTTATATTGTTCTATAGACCTTATTTTAAAATTTGGCACTACCTTGAAATGTAACCCTGTATAGTTTGATTCTAAACGGAGCTCACTCGATGAAATTGCCGCTACGATTGGCTTATAAATTTGTGACCGTCGCATCGTCAAGTGAGACAATAGTATTATAGTAGTAATAGTCTAGCCTCGTTCTTTTATGAAGAACGTTCATAGCATTTTATCATACCCAAAGATGTCATTAAAAATTTTATTGATTGCACGAAATTCTTTACTCGAATGTATCTAACAGACACAAAAGCAAAATAATTACACTCCATATTTTAGCATACCAATTGGTAGATACAGTACCTATTATGTATGAATCACAAATCTGTTGATATTGTACCAAATTATTTTAATATCTAAGTTGCATATTAATAAAATTCATAATTTTAGTACTGTTATACCTTGGCAATAACAACAATAAGGTCCGCACGCAGTTACATAAAATAGGCTTTACCATCACATTTTATGCGCGGCATGTTCCACTTTAAGCAACGTGGTCATAGTCGTTTTATTTTATTATTTAAGCTGCAAATGACAAGTTATAAAAAGACATAGCTAAATCCCGCTGATTATAATTCATCTCGCTCCAAATCACTGCGTTACATACGTATTCACGGCAGTTCTTTGCTTTTCATTTTTTGCGGGTTTTGTTCAAAGGAATAACGACGACTGAATAACAGTTTTTATGTTTCAAAGAGCTTTGTAACTATCGTCTCTGTAAAAACGAACTCTCTGATTTTTTGTGTCCTGTTAAATTTTCTTTGAGGCCTGGTGTAGGCGCTGAGTTTTCATGAAATACGTGGATTATACCTGTTATAAATGCTAATATAATAACGTAACTTGCATGAAGTATGAATTTAGGGAAATCCGTTTCTTTTAATATACTTTTTAATGTTACTGTTATTAGTATCAACATGTCTTAGTAATATTCGGTGTGTAAATATTTAAACTGTTACCTACATAACTATAGTTAAAATATAATAAAGTCAACCAATACATACAAAATTAATGAAATAATGAAACAATTATAATAATAAGAAAAACTAAAGTCAATATTTATTTATTTATATAAAACTCTATAATGATCATCCTATCACAGCAGTTATGAACAACTATCAGTATAAAAGGTATCTTCATTAAGTTCTCTAGCACACCGAAGACTGAAGCCAATTTATAATTTAAAAGAAGTCGGACTCGCTCGCCGAGGATTCCGTACAAACTTGTAGGTAGGTATGTAAATAGTTCGTCCATCAGGTTTATTTTCCCACTTTTTAAAAATAAAATAAAAACTTATGTTGTAACTACAAAATAACAGTTCTAACTTTTTCCGTCCGAAAGAACTCTGTGGTTATTAAAATATGACATACAATTATCGGTTGGTTAGAAGCCAAACATAGCTCGGCTCGGATACATCATTTTTGACTTTTTAATGCTACTTGTTTGTCAGTAGAGTTGTCTATAGTTTAGTCGCGTAATTCCAAAGCGAAATGGCACCTGAGTCTTGAAAGGGCTAATTCGCGAAAGCTCTTATTTGCGAAAGGGCCAATTCTCGAAAGGACTAATTAGTAAAATACCAATTTTTCAAATAATTGTTATGGTACGGTACTAATCTCCTCACCACAGTTTCATTAACCTCACACGCGAGCGTACCAAAGGCCATAGTCAAATATTTTAAACAATACACTCCAGTTCTAGTTGCAAGCATTAGGCCAAATTGTCCCCAAGATGGCAATAGCGAGGGAGGACCGGGAAATTGTATTACCGGTCTGCACTCAGCCAGAGATGAGTGCATTCGTTACCGTAGTCTGTAACTAGAAGCTTTCCACTAGACTGGAGCATGCTATCCCGTCTTCGCACAACTCGTAATGGCGCCCATAAAATGTATCGCTGATCATAATGTTGTGCAGAAGTTGGGGTAGTACAGAATATTGCACAAGCAGAATTTACATTTGCATATCCACTTAAAGCTGAATAGTGCTTGCATGTAGCATGTTTTTAAATAGAAGTATTCATTAGTATCTGCCCATAATGGGTCCGCACTTTGTGCGTGTGTTCTTGCTTTAAGAATCGCGTTCTTGTGAAGTCATAAATGTGTACCAAATCATACAAGATATATAATAACTTAGTTTTGTTATTAACTTCATTTGCAATTTACATCTACAAATTGTTAAATTTTGTCCCATTGCTTTTGCTGTTAATCACATTACAGACAGTTTATATTAACTGTCATTTTAAAAACTTAATGTCAATGAAATTACATTAATTATTTTGTTGTGCAGTTTTGTGCAATACGTATTTTACTATTAAAACGTTGATAATTTTAATTAGTCTGACAAAGAGGCCATTGTTATATCGCTTTATATGCGTAATCTAATTGCCTTAGTTATGCATTTTAATTATGTTCAGTTCGAATAATTAAGTAAGTAAGTAAGTAAGTAAGTTCTTTATTGTGTATGGAAAACAAGGTTACAAAAAGATCTTAGAATAATTACAAAGAGTATCACTTGATCCTACCCTTTCAGGCATATACACAAGTGTTTTTAAAATATTTTACTTATAATCTAAATATTCCTGTATACTATAGAAACATTTTTTCACTAACCATTCCTTAACAGTAGCTTTAAATCTTGAAAAGTTAAGGTCCTTAAAATCATTTGGTAATTTATTATATATTTGTATACACATAACAAACGAATTTCTCGATACAAGTGATAATGTTGTCATTGGCCTCACAAGTTTATTTTTATATACAGCGCGAAGATTACGCCTCGATATTTGACATTTTTGAACAAACAAATTTTGGTGTTGATAGACAAATAAACAACAATCAAAAATGTAAAGACAAGGCAATGTTAGTAGTTTATATGTTCTAAAGTAAGGACGGCAAGAGACAATTTGTTTTAGTCCAAAAATGGCTCGAACACATTTTTTTTGTAAAATAAATGCCTTATCTTTATGTACAGAATTACCCCAGATTAAAGCTCCATAACGCAAAAATGAATTTACATATCCGTTGTATGCAGTGATAGCAGCCTCTTGTGACACGATCTGACTTATTCGACTAAGTGCAAAAACAAATTTATTTAATTTTGAACAGATTTCAGATACATGTTGCTTCCAGTCACAGAAACTATCTATAGTTATGCCTAAAAATTTTGTATACGAAACAGCTTCTATAGTTTGTCCTTTATAATGTATATCAAGATTTTGTTGTTTTCTTTTACAAGTGCCAAATTGAATGTATTTTGTTTTTTGTATATTTACTCTTAAATTATTTTTATCAAGCCACTCAATGACCTTAAGTAAAGCCATGTTAACAACATTTTCATAATACTTATGACTTATATTTCTATCACCCTTAATTACAACAGTAGTATCGTCCGCAAACAAGATACATTCATGAGGTATACTTCTGGGTAGGTCATTAATATACAAAAGGAACAACAGTGGACCCAAAACGCTACCCTGAGGCACTCCAAATTTATTTACTTCGAATGATGATTTATACCTTTCTAAGCACCCACTTTTAGGGCAATATCTTTGTGTAGTTACACATTGTTGCCTTTGGGACAAATAGCTTTCGATCCATGTGTAGCTTGGTCCACGAATACCATATTTAAAAAGTTTTGAAAGAAGCTTCTTGTGACACACAAAATCGAAAGCCTTTGTCATATCGAGAAACAAAACAGTAACTGGAATATTATCATTGAGACAGTTGGTTATGGATCTTATTAATTTAAATGTAGCTAGTGATGTACTTTTGCTTTTGCGAAATCCGTTCTGTTCCTCTTTTATTACATTATTGGTCTCTAGAAAACTATCTAATCTTGTAAACATGATCTTTTCCAGAATTTTTGAAAAAATTGGTACTAATGTGACTGGTCTATAATTTTTTAGTAACGTTTTTACACCTTTTTTGTACAGCGGCTTAACAATAGATTTTTTCAAAATATCCGGAAATCTACCTTCTACTAAAAGCTTATTAATTACAAATGTCAATGACTTTGCTATAGTAAAAATACTCATCTTGATAATATCTGTGCGAATTTCATCATAGCCAACAGACATGGAATTCTGTAAGGAGTGAACTGTTTTTATTAATTCACTTTCTGTAACTGGATTTAGAAATATTGTAGATTGCACAGATTCAATATTTTCAGTTACCAAGGGTGAATTTAAGGTTTCATGACAATTTTCAGAAACGCTATCAATAAAGTATTTATTAAAAACTTCCGAGATAATTTGTGGATCCTTAATTTCATTATCAGGTGTACATATCTTCTGTATTGAACATAGTTTATCAAGATTTTTAGTACCAGTATATCTATGAATTACATTCCATACAGCTTTACATTTGTTATCGAATTTATTAATATAGTTTAGATTATTACTTTTTTGGGAGAATTTAATACATTTTTTTAGTATAGAAGTATATGTTTTATATACAATATTGTAGGTATTACGGTCTCTACGATTACACAAATATAGGGTACGCTTTCTATGACAGCTTTTCAAAATACCTTTTGTTAACCATCTTGAAGTTTCTCTTTTTAAATATTTTTTCACCTTTATTGTTGGGAAACACAAGTCGTAAAATAATTTATACAAACTATAAAACTCGTTAAATGATTCATTAGCATTGAGTCTATTATCATAAATTGTTGAAAATGAAAGGCTTTTTATGTATTCAAGAAACTTTTTTTGGTTTTCCCTGCAATAATCCCTTTGCAACTCATACCACCATTTTCTAACAGGTGTCTTTCTTTCTTTGACCGAAATTTTCAGAACTTGTCCTCTATGATCTGATAGGCCCAATTCATGGACACTGGATATACATTTTTTTATATTAGTTGCTATTTGATCGATGCATGTTTTGGAATTGTTTGTAATTCTGGTTGGTTCGTTTATCTTCATTTTCAAATTACAGTTTTCTAGGAGATATTGAAGTTCCAGTGATATATTAGTATCTACCAGAGTATTAACATTCCAATCGCCACAAATCACAATTTTTTTCCGTTTCTTCTTGCACAGTTCTTGCAGCAAATCTGATAGCTTTTGAAAAAATAAAGAGGTCGTAGATGATGGTGTTTTGTGATTATATATACAAATCACAATTATACCATATGAAGTTAACTCCAATCCACAACATTCAAAAACAAACTTTATAGAAAGGTCTTCTAGATGCTCTATTACTTTATATTCTACATTTTTTTTAACCAAAATAGCAACTCCTCCACTTTTTGAGCGTTTTCTGGAATTCCATGTCGCTATTGTGTAGTCATTTAATCGTAGATTTGTCTCTGATCCTGATTCCAAGTTTGTTTCACATAGACAAACGACATCTATTGTTAGTTTCTCCTGTTTCTCTAACTGAATAATTTCACATTGCAATATATCCTGTTTATTTAATGCTCCATTAATATTTTGGTGTAATAATCCAACAAAAGTGTTCCCGTAGTTATTATTTTTACATTGTTGCTGTAATTGTACTTGTGATACATCAGTTTTTTTTCCTAAATCATTCACGAAAAAAATAACTTTTTATGTCGATTCCAGTATTAATTATGTTTTCAAGATTTAATAATATCGTTCTCATTCCAGCCTTGTTCAGTTTTCCTGTTGCAGCTGAAAACATCTTGTAAGTCAAATTCTGATTAGAATCAATTAGGTACATGTGTTGATGTTCGTTAACATCATTGTATAGTGCTCTGTTGAAAACTTCCACTTTGTAATTAAATATAGGAGCACCGCAAATATACGTTGGGGGAACTACAATGATGTTGGTATTTATAAATGGTTCTAGAGCTTTTCTTATTTGTTCCACCAAGTTATAATAATTTTTTTGCTGGTTAAAATCGCTTTCTCCAAGCATTATAACGCAGTAGTCTCTGGAGTCAAAATCTTTTATTTTTGAATGCAGTCCATCCAGTAGTTGCATAGCATCTGCCCCATTTTTTATATAATGACAATAATCATATCTACGGCCAAGGTTTAAGTTATTTATAATTCCCGGAATATTATGTTTATTTGTACTTGATATAATACACATTTTTTTTTTAGGGTTTTCTACCTTTTCACTGCCTATGAAGAGAGTTTCTTTTATACTAGGCATTTTGCAACTTTTTAGTTCTTTTTGTAATGAATCCATTGATTTACTAATTCTCCTCATTTCTACTTGAGCGCTTGTAATTTCATTTTTTAAATTTTCATTTTTTATCAATACCTAATAGGTAATCGATTTATAAACTGTTTATTAGGAATAACATTTTAGGACGACAGTTGTCATTACCATACAACGACAGAGCTTACATGAATTTGCCATATTCATATTTAAATTTCAATAGAAATTTACAATTCAATTTTATATTACCAATACATTATACTCCTCCTTTTTAAAAAAAATATCAAATATCGAAGGACTAACAAAAGCCGCTCAATCAAATGTCTATATGTAGTTTCATCTAATGACTATTGCTTTTACGTTGGAAAATTCAATTTCAGAAGACGTCTTTCACTTCAATCTAAAGGCATATAACAACCAAAATAGAATTGGTACAACAATAAAATGTGCTTTGAATTTACCTGAATTTTTATAGTCGTATGTCTTCGTGTACGTATCGTAGTCATCGTCGTAGATAGACGCTTCTGCACTCACCACAACAATGCATATTGTGAACCATATAACGCTAGAATGAGTCATTTTATTCTATCTTCTTTACTAGCTGTTGTCACACCAAATACGATATTCTCTGCACTCGCTACATCAGCGTATTAAACTGTAAATGCAAACAAAAGTTTAAAGTAAACGATGGATGTAGGATCGTTAAATTTTTACTCGGTTGTAAAACGGTGGTTTTGACGGTTCCATTAACATTTTATGATCGATATTTATCTATCTTAATGAAATCTCACATAATGTCTTCTTTTGCGCGTAAATCAATCACATCATTCTTGCAAAATTCAACTGAACTCAACTCTACCCCTTTTAGCACACCCCATGAGAATCAATTAAAACATCAAACGATACGATGAATGTATCCGACAAGCGAGTAATAAATGAACTAGTGTATTAGTTTAAAGTTAAATTTTGAATCTACTGGGAGCAACCTGAATTAAAAGCAGGTAACTACGGGATAATCCGTACGACCCCTTGTCTCCCACGGAGGTCGCTTTCCAAAAGTTTTATGGGCATAAAATATTACTTAGATTAGATTTCTGTTTACAATCCGTGGATGAGATAGCCGCGCTCTTCTTGCCGGGGTAAAAATTTATGGAAAATTCAAAAATAGCAATCTTTGCTCTTGTTCAAAAATATAGGAGTAAACGATGTTATATTTCGAAAGCTATAGGCACTGGATTATAAATAAGTAAGCCGATTAAATTTCGGCTGCTCATAAATCATTTTCTAATACAACTTCAGCGCGTTTGATTGTTATATAATTCCCACTTAACGAGAATTTTTCGTGGGTTCAATTAGTTTGAACAAAACCCTTAGAAATGTTAGCATTTAGGATCTGTCACATTAATCTGTATCGTGATGAAGCGATTGAATCGCATACGCGGGATGAATAGTAAACAAAACTAGAATACGTCAAACCGGCCTCGATTTGATCTCGATTGCTCGAAAGCCAGACAGGGACAGTCGAACGGGAATCTCGACAGGTTTCCCATTCCGATAAACCTGCACAGGACTGGCGGGCTAAAGCCAAAGCAGTCCGAGACTATCGACGTTAGGATGACGTCTGAAAATTTTACCTTCGGAATTTCTTAAGTAAAATTGCATTAGATGCTGGAATTCTTTAACTCAGTCTGACAACGTAATAATTACTTACATTTTGAAAGTTTCTCAAGTTTATTTTTGTAATAATCAATTATATATACCAATTAGGGATTATTGGGGATAGTACTAATGCTTTTGTTTCAATGCTTCCTACTTTTATTTTTGGGTAATAATTAGATCTATGAATTAGAAGAATTAAGTTTTCAGACTTCATTATCATCATCAACATTTTAGCCATTGGACGTCCTCTGCTAAACATAGGCCTCCCCCGGTGACTTTCAGACTTTATTACATAAGTCAAGTTTGTAAATACGAGTAGTATTTCTAATGTTTGTATAGTAGTACCTACATTTTTTTCGACATTATACGTTAAAAAAAACCAGCAATTTTGTTATTTTAAGTACATTTATTTTAGTTAATTCCACTCTAAATAAAACCTGTCAGTTATTTACTGTAAAAGTGTACTCAATTCTAAGTATTATCGATGCTTTTGATTTGATACTTTTGATACGATACTGTTATCGAGTAAACTATCGATACTTTTGAAATATTGGAGAACCCAAGTAACAATGCTAATATTATTGCAGTGGCCGAACAGGCCGAATCAAAACTACTAGAAACCAAAGGAAAATAAATTGGCATTATCTTACAATAATAATGAACCGCTTTTCCATTTACCTAATGTTATGAAGATACCTATTACATTTCATCGTATTAATATAGGAAATTAATTGCTTTAACAATGTTTCTGTGTTGCTGGCGATCGTTGTCAATTGCAGCAGTAGGTAAACAGTGTATGTAATTTCACTGACTATGGATATTTGGGTCTGATAAATCTATTTAAGCCTGAAATTATAGGCCTCACTTAAAGTACAAAGTGCCTACATAAGATTAGATTTCTTAACGCTACTTTATGTTATCCATACTTCTATACTAATATTATAATGCTGAAGAATTTGTTGAACTCAGGAACTACTGGTCTAAATTGAAAAAATATTTTTGTGTTGGATATTCCATTTATCGAGGAAGGTTGTAGGCTATATTACATCACGCTACAACCAATAGGAGTGGAGTATCAATTTAAAATGTTGCAAAACCGGGAAAAAATATTCCTTTTGAGAGCCTCCGTTGCGCGCGCTGCGTAAACGGTTAAACAATAATCATGTATGACGGAATTGTTCCCATTATAAAGTTCTAAAGCAAATTCCGTGAGATATGTCTATCTTTTAAGGTTGAATTACTATAACCTTTTTTTATGATAATCAAATTTGTTCTAAAGTAATCGGCGATTTACGAGCGATTATTTTGAGCTGGGAAGTGATATGGAAAGTTGATAAAGATTAAGTGACAGATCGTAACCCATGCGGGCGAAATTTGTAGTTGGGGTCAAAATATTAATTTAAACTGCCCAATTTCACAAGGTGGCAATGCGCGTCCTCATAAATCAATTCGCTTATGCAATTTTAGCGGTTGCAGGCTTGATTCATACGGTAGTAGCCCTCTACTACCGGTGGAACCGTCGTTGTTTCTGATTTCTGTAACACAAGTGCTTAAGCTACTTATCATAGGATTAGAGCAATGTATGTGATGTCCAATATTTATTATTTATTTATTAATCCTTTGATTACGCATACATTTTAAGGGTTCCGTAGTAAAAAAGAACCCTTATAATTTCAGCATGTCCGTCCGTAAGTCTTTCTGACTGTCCGCGTTTTAACTCAGAGACTTAGTACTAGAAAGCCGTTATTACTCAAGGGTATAATGAGCACTCCGACAAAGAGGTAAACTAAAATCTTGAAAAAAATTGTTTAGGGTACACGTACAGTGGATGTTTTTTTTTTCTTGTGTCAAATAGTGTGAGGTTTCGTTGGATAGGTCGTTTAAAAATATTGTGGGTATGCACATTTTCGGTTAAAGGATCCGTTTGCGTAATATTAAGCTTAAAAGTGCAATTTTTTTGTAAGAGTCAAATGCCAGCAAAATGGTTGCTCTGAAATATGAAAAAATTCACGACAGTTGATACTCATTTGACAAAACCATAAATTTACTCCATCGATATCGGTTGAGGATATTTGTTTTTTTTTGTGGAAGGTTGATATGTTATTGACTGTACAAGCGTTAAGTGATAGTTCAGGTTTTAAGGGTTTATTTTATTTTATTGTAAACGCCCAATCCTTAAATCCCGGTATTTTTAGGGTTTCGTCTCAAAAGGAAAAATGATAGCGAAGTTAAAAGAAAAACTATTACAGCTACCTTGTAAAATATACTTGGAGAAGAAAATTACTTAGATGACGTTGTTAATTATGTCAAACAGGTAGCAAATACCGCATATTGTGACGGAAAATCTACGAACTGGCCCGACACGCACTTGGTCGAATGTTAACTCTTTGTGTTCGGTTTTTAAGGTAGTTAATTATTATTTAGTTTGGTAATTTAAAAATTGTAACTTACCTATGTCACGCTTTGTCTAAAAACTGTTAGTGGAATGTACAATTTGATACAAATAAATTATTTTTAATTTCGAATATCATCATCTTGCTTGGTTAGGTACTTAATACACGAAAGTTTACGATGGTCTGTCCAACTTGCATGGCATGGCAGAACACGAAAGCATTGTAATAAATCCGCTTATTATCAAAAAAGTAACAGATTTAGCTCATCACAGGACAGGACATCCCAACTTTGAAGCTAAGGGAATAAGTTTTCCGACTTATCAAGTGGACATTATCTTCATTTTAAGTTTGACGTGAAGTAAGAAAGACGTGGGGAAATGTAAGTTGACAAACTTACTTCCACCGTGTCCCCACCGTGAACTTTAAACGAGTAAAGTTACTCGGCCTGATCTATAAATAGGTATTTCTTAAATTATAACGGCTTTTTAACCCTTAGGTACATTTTTCAACTTTCAAAAAGTCTTATCGGTGAATTTTTGATGTTTATTTTAGATTCTGTCTTTCTACAAGTACAAGTTTTTCCTTTCGGTTTCAAATTTCAATCAATGATTATGAAAAAAGATACTGCGGGAGAAATTGTGAAAGGTATAAATAATAAAAATAAAAAGCTAGTTTTTCATAATGGAATGTAAAATAGAAACCTAAATAAGTCTGCCTGACATTTAGCTGTTTTTTTATACTGATGAATGCGGCTTAGTTAGTATTTAAAAATAAGTATGGATTTTCACTTCAAATCGGAGCTTATCCCGCAATTTTTCACCCTACACATCAAACTCTTGGACCCTTTTAATCATGACTAAACCCTGTAAACTCGGTCCGGAGATCCGAGTATTAATTACGAGCAACTTCAGGAGCCGTCAGTTACACCACGCTATTATTTTGCTCCCCTATATCGAGGGTAATCATCGATCGAGGCGATTTACTATCGGTAAGTTATTCAGATTTATACGACGGCTCTCGATTTGGGATCATTAGCTTTTATGTTTGCCTAAATTAGAATAATATTGTTCTAAGTTGTATCACATTTTGATGCAAAACAAAATATCAATTTGAAAATGTTATTTGGTATTTCGACGTTCCACACTTTCTTCAGTTTCTTTCTCACTTAGTCCATGCGTTCGTTTTATAGCTAGATACATTTAGCATAAATAGCTAAGAGCACTTAGCACACAAAGGAAAGGTTACATGCATAAAGCGCTTCGTATATCACACGCTATTACAGTATATTTTATTCTACAATAAAATACTAGCACGAGCACGCAATAAAATGTTTCACCTGCCGATGGAGAGATCTGTCGACCTTTAAATTTTCTTTTTACGACATCATCAAACCGCGTGCGTTAAACGGGGCTTGAATTCTAATTTTAAGGAATGCTCCGAGGAGGCAGATTGGGACCGCTAGGAATATAATTAACAACCTCTGCCAAATTCACACCCATCATTCTATTCAGCCACGCCCTTTTCTCAGTAAATTACGCTTCAATAGAAGCACACGAAGCAGTCGTCGACGTGCAAACGACTTGAGATTAGGCCAGCATTAATCAAAATTAGCGTGCGTAACAAAACCATAAGTTCATTTGAAGTCCGAAGGTTTTATATAAATAGAGTCTTAGGATATATTCATTTGATTTGTGGACGTTGCATAATTAAATAATGCACCAACAAGTACATTATTCAATGAATATACTTCAATTTTGCTGCAAAAAAAAGTTGTGTGCATAATCAGTTATTTTTTAATTACATTTTTTTTAATTTAGGTTCTATCAACTCTTAATATATCAAAGGAAAAATATACTTATTTAGCCACAGAAACGAAACAAATTATGTGCACTTGTAGCCTAAATTATCTGACATCTATTTCGTTCGTTTTTCCGTAAGACATAGTCAGGCGCTAGGTGGGTACAGGTATAACGTTATCCCAAACAATTGTAATAAGTAGACCACTTAAAAAAAGGTTCCAAACAAAACAAAAAAAATATCGTCTAATTTTGATTAAGGGTTATAGTTGACGGAAACAAGGGGAGGTTAGTAATTACTAGTAATCTTGCATAGTCTTGCAAAACACTCAAAAGAACTACACGAAGGGGTTAACTCAAATCCTCTTACTTCAGTTCATAACTGGATAATCGGGCGTTCGCCCAAGTGGCTCTGGTTGAACAATGTAGTTTATTAGCAAATTTTGACGGATTTGTAGCGGAAAGTTATGCAAAGCGTGCACTTGCAGGTAAGCTGCTTATAGTCTGTATTGCGCGGTTTCGTAGCGTCGCCATACATATTATGCTTGGGCTTTGAAAGGCTTGCGAGGTAATATCCTTTTTACACCAAATATACGTACAATACCTATTATCACTTGCAGTACATTATTTTGATTACCCTTTTTTATTTTTAAGTATCTACACATATTTATAAGTGTGGTGGTAGTAAGGATCTAGCTTAAAAAATTGTTTAAAATAAAATGTATGTATTATTTGTGCTTTCGTAGATTATTAGCAATTTGTAGCATGTCAAGTAGGGTTTGCACCTGCAGCCAAAATTATGGTAGGTAAGTTATTTATGGCCTGTAGTGTGCGGTTTTGTCACAAAGCCCAATGTGTGTTTAGGCTTTATTGTGCGTCTATATCCTGTCTGCCTGAATGTTTTGTGCTCATGAATCCCTCGAGTAATTGTTTACCATTTATTAAAAAAAAAGTTTGAATCTAGTATTTTTTTAGGTCCGTTCTTCTACGATCTAAAGTTTATGAGAATTTAATTGCTTCATCTATTGTATTCAAAAAATTCAATGTGAGCTTATTTAAAAAAATAAAATTAAGTCTCCTGGAATTTAAATCAGTTGTTTTCTTTATTTAAGGTTATTCCCGTGAATAAGGCCGTGTTGTTTTAACGTGTATAGTTTGTGTTTTGTTTTATTAGGTAGAAATAATAATAATTACCTATATGTGTATTATTATTTATGACTAGCTATTGCCTGTGACTTCGTTCGCGTGGTCTTCAGATTATCATAAATATTTTTCTGCGCAACTTTCTTAATTTTTTCTTTCAAAAAACCTTTTTCTGACCGTAAATAACACAACAAAAAAAGAATCAGCGAAATTGTTCCACCCGTTCTCGCGTGATGTCATGACCAAGGGAAATAGAGATTCATTTTTATATATATAGATTAGACTGTCATTTCAAATGATAAGGTTTGTTCCTATAATGAAAAATATGCACGGTGGTAAGCCGTCAAGTACATTCAAGTTTTATCACGTGCAGCCCCAGTATGCTGTAACGCTTACGGTGCTATTATATTAAAGTACCTATTTAATCTTCTAAATGCTCTTTGTCATAAGCTTCATTCCCTAGAATCTTAATTAAACCCTATTATGTGATTTCCAGTGATATTAATTTACTAACTAAGCTGTCGACAAGGATCTCGAGCTAAGCAGTTTACTGTGATGAAAGAAATATGTTTTGCAGAACTGCAGACGTCGCAATTTATACATTAAACGACGAAGACGAGCATTTGCAATTTAATTATGCTGTAAATAAAAACATTTATTTTAAAAATAATACTACACACAGTAAAAGATTTCGTTATAAAAATAATGTAAATACTGAATGCGAAATGTCACTACATCACACATGGGAAAAGCATTCGCATCAAAATCCGCTGCGAATATTTATTACCGAGTTTCACTAACGAATGGTGTTGAGGTGGTGCCTTGAGACTACGTAATGGAAGTCCTGGCGTGAAATTTGCGTTAATTTCGCTGTAATTGGATGAACAAAACGTTTGGATGAATGACTACTCATGTTGAAGTGTACATTCTTCGTGCACTGATTACTGTAATTACTTCAAATCTTTTATATGTAGCTACAATAGAAATGTTTTTTTTTTCATTTGTTAACAAACAATCTATAATTGTGAAATAATATATTTATTATGTTACTAATAAATTTCCTTTAATTTTGTCTTATAGCCGCGTTCTATCATACTTCATCTGCAATTGTATTTTGGAACGGACAAAATGCTTCATCAAGATGGGACTTGACGTTAATGTTTTCTTAATATATGTGCAATAAACTTTACTTGTCGAGAATAATTAATGTCGTAAATAAACGTCGAGATGCGACGAAGACGTTGGCAAACGTATTACCCACCAAGCTTAAGTGGTTAAGTAAGAGCAAGAAGAAAAGACGGCCGGTGGACGAAAACATTGACAGAGTCAGAGAGACATAGAGAGTGTTGGCCAAGAAAGAGGCGAAAGAAAGAAGGTACACCGTAAGCCCGCTGTCCGGCGACCAGCCGGTATTTAGAAGGCCTATACCTAGTGTAGGTAAATAGGGGTTACCTAGATAGTTAGAAATAAATAATAAACCGTTAATCAGAGAAGGAAAGCTTAGCGACACCTCTTAAATTAAAATAGGTTTCTTAATGCTTATTCATTAACAACAATCACTTTCCTATATTATAAGGAAAACAAAACATTAGTATCAGAATTCAATCTGAAATTTCAATACAAAATCCTACTCTTCATCGGATTAAGTATTGCCACTTGACCTATTTGATATTAATCTTGTTTTCAAATTAATATAATGATGCTTAGGAAAATTGGTAGAATTTTCGTCTTCGTTTTCTTATCGTTAAAAATGGCCTCATTATAATATATATAAGGTGCTTCATAAATATCTGCAACGGCTGAAATGGGTAAAAGTATTGCTTATATAGATTACGATAGTAAAGAAATTTTATGTCCAGAACATCATTAATTTTTTCATTAAAAAATTTATATTAAATAAAGATTAGGCTTTATTCTGTCTCAAACCGTCCACATCTGCCCAAAAATGCTAACGTTTCACATTAAACCGCTCCCGCGCAGTGTCAAGGGCGGATGACGAAGTGTGTTATACAAATTGAAGCAAGTAACCATTTATTTATTTACTGTCTTTTCGCAAATAATTAATTACCGATTCGGGGCACGTAATTCCTTCACTATCGTAATCTATATAGGCAATACTTTTACCCATTTCAGCCGTTGTAGATATTTATGAAGCACCTTATATAACTTAAACTACTTATTTTACCTTCTATGCATCCATTTGCATAAATTTTTTTGTATGCAAGTAGTATTAGGAGCACAGCATTGAGCAATTTTACCGTGCATGCATTTATTGAAATTCTTGCACTGTACGTACACACTGTACAGGTTGAATATACTAATAGGAAAAGCTTCTTATAAGCGAAATGTGAACTTAGTATTCAAATTGATGTAACAATTTTAATAAATATCTTAGTTTGGTATTGGGAATAGAAAATGTTGTCTTGCAAGCTCAATATTTACTTTAATGCACTTCACACTAGAAACTTTATTAATAAAATATTGGGAACAGCCTGTCATTATACTTGTACGTAGGTATTTAAAATGCCACGTACCGGCAAGTGCAGCGTAGGACGTCCACCTACAAGGTGGACAGGTGACCTGGTAAAGGTTGCAGGAAGCCGCTGGCAGCAGTGGACGTCCTATGGCTAAAATGCTGATAATGATTATGAGGTATTTAAGTACAATTATTTCGCTTCTTTTTAATCATAATTAGTTGGAAAACAGACAAAACCGATCCTCAGTTTCGAGTAATTGGTTCAGTTTAAATGCACTACCCGTCACATCTACAGACATTTTTAATTAATATTATTCCGTACCACAGAGAACTTGGCAAAAAGAGACCGCAGTGTATGAATTTTAATTCAATAATATCTACGGATTTTGTTTGTAAGAAAATATTAAGGCGTGATTTTGCTGTTCACGGCTCTAATGGAATTTCTTTGTCTGTAGAACGAATATTAAATTCTTGAAAAATGATTTCTTTACTAATTATATAGAATCCTAGATCAGCCTACTAATTATCGCGAAGCAGTGATAGAGTAAAAAAAGGACATAAAAAAGTGCCACTAGTAATAATAGCCTATTTGCAGAAAAAAAATGGTTTTAGTCGTTTCGCCTTTAGTTGCTCCCATAAAAAAGTTCATCTATTTGAGTAGCATCACACTTCTTCAAATTTCCCCAAAAAAAACACTCGGTATAAGGCACTGCTATGCAACAAATTGTTTGGCATTACCAAAGTTAGTGTATATGCCTACAGAAACGCCATACATAGGTTCCCCTTTTTACCCACAAAAAACAAGACATTTGAGTTTTAAGCTAAGATTAAGACTAATTACTTTCCTTATTTGTTTATTTCTTACCTATATTCTTTGGAGACCATAATAATAAGTGTGGCTCCATAGCGTTAAAAGTGTTAAAGAGGCAAACTGACACATTCCAAAATATACTAGTGGTCTTTGCTAAGCTTATATCAGGGGACCTGTTAACCTTGACGCGACTGTATACTTTAACCATATCTCTTTTGATGTTGCTGTCTGTATTCTGTATTAATTGACGTGATGTGTTCGCCGAACTGTAAATTATCAGCGAGCCAGCATATAAATTCCCATTTCAAAAGTACACACCTTTTTATTTTTGCGTTTATTAACGGAAAATCGTTAACTGACACCTACCTATGTACTTGCGAATTTTGACCATCCACAAAGAGTCAGTCTGACTTTTTGCGGATGGTCACCATTAGCAATATTGATAGATGGATGGCAAGAGTTCATAAATTGTTTAAAACATTTACATAAATTAATTAATTATTTGCAATTAAAATTACAGGATACCTTATGGACTATGCTCGTAGCTATTTCTATAACTCGGGATTAAAAAGATACTATTATTAACTGATTCGCGGTTGTTTGTCATATTATGTTTCTGTCATAATATATTGTAATCGTGATTGTTTGTTATTCTTTCTAAAATTCTATGAATGCTGTGTTTGATAAAAGTTAAGTTGAAGGTCTCTTAACATTTTTTATTTGTCAATACAGAGACAGCTAAACTTAGAATCTTATATATAAAATTCTCGTGTCACAATGTTCGTTCCCGTACTCCTCCGAAACGGCTTGACCGATTCTCATAAAATTTTGTGAGCATATTGAGTAGGTCTGAGAATCGGCCAACATCTATTTTTCATACCCCTAAAGACCACGCAGACGAAGTCGCGGGCAACAGCTAGTAATCTATAAAAAGGGGTTGCAGAGAATCGTAGGTACTAATTGTCACTAGAAGGCGGAGTGTCACATGTCCCTGTGGTCTGGTCTTGACATTCATTAATGTGATCTTAAATGATTAGTGGTAGAGCTTGTAACAAACCACAGGACTATGGAGTACCACGGTTGTCTAGGATTTGGGCAAATAATTAGAAATGACAGTGTGTGAAGTACAGATCATTTACGGGTTTTTAGTAAGGACTCGTAGTCTACCTACCTATAAATATACTATACAATGGTCTACCACGATATAGTGATAAATGTACCCGTAGAAGCCACATATAAACAAATCGATCAATATTAGTCGTAGTTAAGTTCATTAATTGTAATAAGAATTTGGTCAACTTAGAAATGGGGCCATCAGGGCATAGTCGCGTCGTCAGTTCTATTAAGACAAATTCAATATAGGCAGTGAGCAAAACTTTTGAGTGAAGATCGAAAAACATCCGATTCGAAACGTCAATATAAGTTGCCGCATGATGTTTGCGAAGCCCACAACACGTCACTATAACTGGGTGGAATTAAAACTTTTCCTATTTCGCGGCTCGGGGCTGTTTGCGGAATAATAAAAAAAGAAAGTTCTTTTGATGAACAATCGAAGTATTTACACAACAATGTTTATAAATCTTCGGCGAAATGGGTTTTTGATTAGCCCTTTAGTCTTTAGTCTTTAGTCAGTCTAAGTATTGTCATTGCTCTCTTCATTAACAGATACGGATCGTAAAATATTTTTTAAACGTGATACTGTAACAAAACAGTTTTTAAAGATACACCTGTGTTTAAAATGGCTATTAACATAATTGTACAATAGTATAGTATCTAGTCTATTTAAATAAGGGTTTAATTAAATGTATCAGCTGATGAGAATATGATCCTGACTTAACCCAAACCAAACAAAAACAATACCAATTTATGAATATCCAAATTATAAACTTACATTACGGAAAAAAGATAACTATATTATTAGGTCAATGTAAACATTCGTCACTTGTACAAATACTTGAGTTTATTATAAAAATATTTGCTTCTGGCGGAATTTGAACCCGCAATCACCAATTACAGTCACTAGAATAGCCAGCTATCAATAGCCTCTGAATTTTGTTCCCTAAACATTGAACCTTTGACCTTAATTAGAAAACGATTTGTTGCCAGCGATATTTAGGCTGAATACACGTGGTTTTGATTAAAATCAAACCTCTGAGCCAATTAAAAGTTAGCTCTACAAAATATCGTAAAGGGCAAGGCCAAAATTCTTTTTGCAAAATAATTTGCGACAATTTCAAAGTTTTGAAACGAGACATTAATATCTAGTTTGAAGTACTTACACAGAGCCTGGGGCATACATTGTATACTTGTGGAAGAGTAGGCTTATTAAGAAAGTTGTTTAACGGCTTAGGTTTGCGATCACGTATTTCATAGAAGCACTTTTCTTGCGAATAATATCGACTTGTATGATGGATTGGTGCAATCGGGAACGAAACATAACTCGTTAGGAAATTTAAACACATATTTTATTTATATTTGTGTCTTACGTTAAAAAGTTTTAGGCTTTTTTTCTGCTACTAATACAATAAAAAATGCATTAATTAATAACTTCAAACTTGGAATGTCTGGCGTTATAATTTCCCTTCGGTACAAAATACCCTTTAATTATAAAATTGGACGAAAACTTTAAGGATTCTAAAATTCCAGAAGAGTTTTTGACGACTTCGTAGTTTGTTATAAATAATTTACTGTTAGAAAAGACTACCTATTTATAAAAACTTTGTATTGTAGGTAGGGCTCATATCTTAAAATGTTATGTGCTTAAAATTATTTTGTTTATTCCGAGTCTAGTTATACTCGTACACTTTATTTATTTTTAATTACCGCAAACCAAATAAATAAGCATCATTAAACAACTCGGTGAAAGTAGTAAATTTGAAAATTTTGATAATATTTTTTTTGTAAATTGTCTTTTCAGTGCTTAACTTTAAAAATAAGTGCTTAACTTTTCAAAATTACAAAGAGCAATCGTCGGGCTTCAAAAAGTACCTTTGCTAATGACCACAAGACACTTATAAATATGAATGACTTAAGCCAGTTGTTGTAAACTTAACCGAATAATAAATACACTTTGTTTACAAGCACTTTACGTTTTTTCAGTAAAAAAAGGTTTTTCTTATATTACAGTGGTAATAGTCTTGAATTTCAGTTGAAGGTTTTAGGAATTTCGTAGATCGAGATTTAATTTCAACCTGGCTTCTTTATCTATTAGTTTCTTTGCAGTTGATAGAGACTTTTTAATTCAGATTATTCATACCGTTAACAATATTCCAAGTGTCACGTACGAGTATTCTTGACAACAACTGAAACGAAACATGTTCAATGTTTAGCAATTTTACACAAGTGTGACTTGATGTGTGTTTACTTAACGTAACTTAACTCTCCGTACTCCTAATATCAAATAACATTTATTTGTTAGCTACGAGTATTTTTTTGAACCGCATAAAGGTAGCAAGGCAATAGGCTAGTTTCCTGGGTCAAAAAATGATTATTATATTTAGTCCGTCAGTTAGATTATCCAAAAATATTAGACCCATATCAATGTGTGTGTCAATCAAACAATAAATGTCGAAGATAAAGCGCACTTTAGAGCACGTGACGTCACGCCTTGCTAAAAAGTGTCGCAAGGCGTGACGTAACGCGGAACTTAAACGGGCTATATCTTCATAATTTTTTGTTTGAATGAGAAAATAAAAAAAATGTGTCCAATATTTTCTGTTAATCCAACTGACGGGTATTATAGATATTTTTAGAAAACCAGCCCATTGGTTTTTCTTACTTCAGATGTTTTAAATTTGACTGTTTTGTCCTATAACAACTATGCGCGCGAAAGTACTCGGACATCATTTTATATAGAAACTTGCCGCGTTGCCGGATCGAAAGCGCGGTGCTACGGTTTTTGCTCGAGTAGGCCGCAGTATCTAGGGCTCGTAGCCTGTGGAACGGCATTGCTGGGAAACCTTCGGCATACTACGACTTTTCGAGTTTCGAGTACGTAGTCTACCACGATAATGTGAGCTATGTGACTAATATTAAACTCGATCCAACCACGGCTCTTATAATCGTGGTCCAAAAACATTTTGTAAGCTTTTTAATAATCTTACTAGTGTAATAATGTAAAAGTTTGTATTTCTACCTCAATCACGCTTTATTATGCTGAATGGAAATCCATTACAGCTAACAGCTAAATATCTGAAATTGAGCACACATGCCTATACCTAGTTATTTGTATAAAATAATAGGATTTTTTATCCCGTTTTTGTAGCATAATTCTAAAGTTTATCCAGACAAAATCGTGAGCTAGTTATAGGTAAATATTTGTAATTATCACACACTGATAATTTATTTTGAATTAATATTTATTCATTATGAATGCACTCGTTTGTCTATACGCAAGACGAACAGCACAGTAGTACGCTGTGGGCTCATAATAATTGTTTAGTCCTAAACCTTACTAACCTCTACTTACTAAGATAAAATTTAAATTTACAACTATTATACATTTTGCAAGAGGCAAATGTTTGTTATCACATAGACATTGCCTTTCGAATTTGAGTATCATAGCAGACCTATTCTTACAAGAGATCTGAGGCCCAACCACATTACTCTTTGTATTACTTAAAACTTGTTTTTTTTCACTGTTTGACGCAAAAAGTTTAGGCACCTGATATTTTTTAACATTAATAAATGTGTGGTAGTAATATTGTAGTAGTGTATTGTACAATATACTTTCTATCATAGGCTACACCTATCTACACACTTTCGATCAGAATGCGATTACTATGAGGAGTTTTTATTTCCATGACTGCAGTCATTTCAACAAAAATAGTAACTGGGTAGGTTATAGTAGATATTACTTGTAAATAATATGTAAGTTTTAACCAGTTGACTGAACTGATTGATGGGTTGTACAATGTAATGTAGATTACTACAACATGATTCTGCTTAGATGCAAGAAGTTTTCCTATGAAATCGAAGTATTATAAAATTTTCTTTTCGTTTTCACAATAAATAACCGTAAATTTTTAAGGTATTTTAAGTTTACATGATTTTTTAAGTTCGTTGTCGTTTTTTAAGGGATAGTATTTGCATGGTTTCAACTTTTATGCATCCCAGTCAATCTTCATCGAGTCACCTACTCCCTTCTCAGTCGTTTCATCATCCACACCCTCCGTCCATCTCTTCTTTTACCTCCTCTTCCGCTACTATATACTAACACTCATACCCTACATCTCCTTGTCCCATGCCTTTGTCGTTAACAAAACCATGATTTTCCAAGTTCTTACTCGTACCTAAAAGCTAAACGTGTTTCATTACTACTTATTCAAGTCGAAGTGAGTTTGTTATAAATAAACTTAATTGCAATAAGTTTTCATTAATACGAGAAAGCTTCAGCTATAAGTTACTATTAGGTTATACCTATTAGGAATATTTATTAAGTATTAACATTTCAGATCTCAAAATGTGATTGGCACGGTCACGCCTGCTAGTATTCGCTATGCGAAGCCTCACACTCGGCCGGGTCGCGGCGACCGCTAGCGGGGCGGACCTAGGCTGTGCGCCTTCAGCGCACGCCACAACTGCCCGGTTTAAGCTGAAGAAGGCCTTCTTCAAAGGCACTCAGCGATAGGTCCGTCCAAAAAAAAAATTACTTAAAATGTTAATCAAATGATTGCTGGATAAATATTCACATAATTAAAAGGACATATAAATTTCAACTTCAAAAGGAGCCACTAGTTTTTATTTTTTTAATGAAGCTAGAGTGTAGGTATATACTTTCGGTTAACTTTGAAATTCATAGTTAGTCATTGGTTTTAGTATATATTAAACTTAAAAAATGACATCTTAGTGTTTTAATAAGTGCTTAAGTTATTTTATGTATGAAAATTTGCTATGACATCATTTAGTTTATAGTTTTTTTTACTATTTGTTCTGATGCGTATACACAGATAATTTTAATTGTTAGTTGGTAACGTATTACGGATTTGTTGTTTAAAGATCAAGTAATAATTAAGTCAATTTTGTTTACTGAATGATTTCTGTTTACAAACAATTCGTTAAGTCTGTTGACAAGCGAATAATTTTTTCTAGCCCACAATTCTGCCATTTTGTTTTTAGTATCCCAACTTTTAAAAAATCGATAATAATAATTCGACTAAGCTAAGACAAAAGAACCTATTAGTAGTTCATCTAATCTTAATTCAGTGTTAAGTAATCTGATGAATGCAAGGTGCATTGAGCAAAAATGCAAAATTGAGCTGAATAGTTAGGTACTTTATAGCTTGTAATGAATATCTACTTTGGGACCTATTATAACAGTGCTAACAAAAAAATGTTAGCCTATACATTAAATTATACAGATTATTATCTAGTTGGTAAATTTTAATAAATATTTAACCTTTATTAGATACACTGTATACCTAGATAGACCGACTTCTAAAGTTTACTTAGGATCTGCTAAATTGCTTATGCAGCATCAAATAAATTTAGGTAAGCCGCCGGAGTCCAGATTTATAGGGAGACATCTGATTGTGATATAGAAGGGTTGTTGATGAAAAATGGTTATGGCGTAGTTCGCTTATAAATAGACGCTGATCGATTAAGAGATTTGAGCTCCAGTGGACCGAATAAGGTTGCGACTCAACCGCTATTATTTATATTCAACACTCCCGAAATATTCACCAAGAAATTGCTTTGTCACTGTCCAACCACTTCCTAGCTTCTCAACACAAAATAATATTACTTAATTTACAAGCAGAATACCCAATTCAAGTGGCGATATTCAAGAACAAAGCGCAGATTTTATCAAAACATTAAAGCTGTCATAAGATTTTATTGTTGTCTACAGAATCAAGAAATGAGAGGCTATTTATTTTGGTCCCTTTTACTACTGTGTAAGAAATACATTTCTTTTAATAACGCATTATTTTTGTTTATAGTTGAGATGTAAAGTAATTTTCAAAGTTGAAAGTGGAACCGTTAAAACACTCCGTCACTTATGGTCACAACAAACCTCAGACACAAAAAACGATGAAAAACAGACGCGGCGAAAAGTAAATAAAATAAAAGCTGTCGCGAAATAAATCGGTAATCGTCGGAATCGCGGTCGAGATGCGCGGACGAACGCGCCGAGAGTCGGGACTCGAATGCGGGGGCGAACGCAAACCTACCACCGACAGCTTTTCCCTCCAACACCCCCCCACGCACCCCGCACCCGCACCCCTCTACGTCTGATAACCTGCTACTTCGGAAGTCACTAAACTCTACCATGAATGTTACCAGGCACCAGCTACGCTTGTGAAAGAAAATGCGATTTTTATTGAAAGGGCCGCTGTTGCGCCACTAACCTCTCTTTGTGTGAAAATCGATGCTTTATCTCCTAGGTGTCACGAAATCATGCCGTGGCGCGGTAAGTACCTAAAAGCTTTGTAAAAGTAAGTCGTATTGGTAACTACAAAGTCATTCCCAATTTGAAAAATATACCTACTTCTTTACGATTAACAAGAACTGAACTAAACACACTAACTTTTCCGCTAGTTGAAACCTACACGTGTTATTCATTTTATGTTAGCATTACTAAGCACTGACTTATTTTTACTTGATTTTCTTTTATTATTTCTGAAATAAAAAATCAAGTGTATTTATTTCCGTTTAGCCGTTATAAAATATATTTTTAAGTTATAAAATCCTAGTACCTATCCGGATATTTTTGGAAAACCTAACATCCCATTAAGGTAACTGATGGTTTTTGATAAACATTTGTGTAGGTACTTATTGTATAACTTATTAGGAGTTACGAGTACAGCACAGCTATCTTAAATTTAAAATTGATTAAATGTTGTTCCTAAATTAATAAATAGCTTTAAAAACCTCTCAAAATAATACCATAATACCTTAAACCCATACAAATTGCACTAATCTCGAGGTGCGTATTTTCGAGATTCTTGGTTGAAATTCAAGGCTCGTTAAATCCATGTAACTGTATATAGGTTGTCAGGGTTATTGACTTTAGATTCGCCAGACTATCGTGATAGAGGTCGAAGGGCCACTTGTATCTGCTTACCACTTTTGTTTGGGCTACGTTATTAATCCCTGCGAACAATTAGGCAAAGCCCACACGAAGTGCTACGACGGTGTGAGCTACGGTATGCGACTTTACAGTGATTGGTAATACGCGACCTGTACGTACTAAGCTGTTAAATATGAACAAAGCAAACGCTTTTTACACAAGTTTTTTAGGCAAGGACTCGAGTATATTTACTTGGGATTGAGTTAGCGTTTGCCTTAATCTCACTCGATGGTATGATTTTTAATTCTAGGGTAAAGCACGCTTACTTAGTGCTTGTATGGTTTTAATCGGAATTTGAATGTTATTAAGGTTATATTTATACTCGGTTTTCCTGACGAGATTAAACTTCTGCAGGACAAAAAAAGAATAAGCCGCTACTGGTAAAATGGCTGGCCTACAGCTATTTAATTTTTTAAATGATTTTTTTGAATGACAATTTAAGTTGTATTTAATGTTGTAAAATATTTGTATACCAGTGGAAAACCGGTGAATGTGTCTCGGGCCTTTTTATGCTTAAATCTTTTAGCAAATATTTCTATTCTCTAATTAACTTACGATTAAGTAATAAATTTACGATGAAAAGAATATTGTCTTGTTTTGCTCGGCTGTGGGTAACCCAAAACGTATGGTTGTTAGCTCCAAGCATTCAATCTTATTTGTCCCAAAGTGGGACCGCAGTAAGTAGTGTGGTATTAGCCTTAGGCTCTAGTTCTAGTTTGCTTTGCCGCTCCGTCAATCAATCTTCAGCTTATTTGGTGGCTTGGATATTACGGTTCTGTTTGGTCTATAAAAATAGAGATCCCCCTAGGCTTGTAGTTGATATGAACACTCGACTTGCTCCGTGAATTATTCGAGCAATTGACGTCTACTTTGCAATTAATGAATGAAACCACTCAGGTAAAGAACGAGCAAAAATGCTTCCCTAATAACTTTTCAGACTGGCGCTTCTGTTCAATAATTTTGCTCGTATGTAGTTGTATAGTTGGTTGAGATAATTAATTGGTCTGTTTTATCAATGCTCCTACGTTTAATTATCGGTTTGAGTACCTACGTATAGATAGAGCTACTAGCGGATTAATATATATATAAATATAAATATTAAATTACAGTCATTTTTATAACTGGATAGAATTTGGTATAATATTCCTTTCTTCATTAAGGAATAGTCGGATTTCAATTAAAACTGCGTGATATGGAATAACCAATGCTCTACTTAGTTTACAAGTATCACCAAAAATTGTCAGTAACAGTAATTTTTTGTCAAATGAGTTTAGACAGTTTTGAAAACTTTTCTGTTTGCGGTTTTCGAGTAGTGAAAATCGTGTTAATTTATTTATCTTACCTTACTTAATCTTACTTAATATTATAAATGCGGGAGATTGGATGGGTTTTGATTTTATAATGTTTTTCCCAGTTTTTTCTCCAAAAATGGTAATATCATGGATCATTGCCAAACTTTATCGAATTTGGATAACTTTAAACGGTTTAAAGATATTCGATACAAAGATAGATCGACCAGCAGATTTAAGTGGCGCGACTAGATGAATAAAGTTTCAATTGCCTTGTAACATCGGGAAAGTGTTTCCGTAGAAGATGTAGAAAATATCTACAAAGAAAAAGCCCTAACAATTCAAACCCAGGAAACAAATAGCCTATCAGAGGAAAAAACAGAAAAAATATTTAAAGCTACGCAACTTGACCTTACTAAATTTAAAATATATTAAAGGTTTACAATTACAACATTGTGCATTGACCAGTTAACTGTTGAAGAATAAATACAATTTAGTTTAACTGACACTGGCTACGCTTATGCCAGCTACGAAAAGGAAAGAAAAAATACAATTTGGAATTTCCAACAGACCGTCCATAAGCTGGAAACAAAGAACTGATTCAGTTTGACTTTTGCCTTAACTTTATTTCTCCACGAACTTTGGCAGTTTTCCTTACACGTGCCCTGTTTTTAAGCAGTGATGTATTTATTTTGATACCGCATGGTTAGAAAATTATGTCCAGACTGAAAAAATGTGATTTATTGCATCATGAAATACCTGTCCTTAATTTCCAGATATATGCCACGCTGGTCGATGACCTGATCAAAGGTACAATCGGCAGAAATATACCTGGGACAGGAAGGCGTCTTGTTGTTACGATGAAGATTCTTTGTACTTACCTGAAAAGAATAAAAAAACTTATTAATTTCAATTTAACTATTTGTAAGCAGGTACTCATAAAACAAATTCCTTTTTTTTTTAAACATTTAGTTTTGTTTAATACTTCTTCCCATTTTCCCACAGTGAGATTCATCATCATCATACTCGTACATGTTAGATCTTAAATACTAACTGCTCACGTCTAGAAAAGTAAAATCCGTAGTCCGTAACTACTTGTTCATCATACTAGGAGGTGAAGACAACAGCTCGTCAACCTACCACAAAACGTCAAATTTTCTCAATTGATATTGATCTCTATGTGTCGGGCTTAAAGTTAAAAATCGGTTCAATGATCTTGAACTTTTTAGATAGGTTGTCCTACCTACTACCTACTTACTAACGATGATAAATTTCACTCTAACTCCGTGAAACAGACTGGATGTCATGAAAGGGGGCCGTACGGCGTAGCTAATTATTTCCAACTTACCGAAGTTTGTTTTGTGTATTTAATAAATTTTATTTGTATATTTTTTAATAACATAGTAAAGTTTTTAATTATTCAGACAACGGCAGGTCTACGTATCCAAAAGGTTAAAGGTTATTGAACCGATTTTTAACTTTAAGGCCAAGATCAATATTACTTTAAGTAGAGATCAATATAAATTGAGAAATTTTGACGTTTTGTGGTAGGTGACGAGCTGTTGTCTGTACAATAGGTGGTAACACATTAATTTATTGCCCAAGTCTAAATAGTCAAAACTTTATTGAAACTTTTTATTCAGACTGTACATGCGTGCGCGCAACCTGTCGAAAGCTCTAATAGCAGTTTTCTTATCGCGGCCGCGGCGAAATTGCGTCAGACAGGTCGGCAGACTTGTCCAGCGTATGCAGGCTTGCACTTAATTGCAATTTGAATTATGGAAAACTAGCAATCAAGAGTGGTTTTATTTTAACCCCTTGGTTAACTTGTATCTATTTGCAACCTTTTTTTTAAGGTTCCGTACGTCAAAAGGAAAAAAAACAGTCCAGGCTTATAAGATCACTTTATTATCCATTCGTGTATCAATATAGACCGTAGTGTGTTTTATCTGTCCGTATTTTCACGGAACGGGTAGAAGTATCAAGTTAAAATCAATATTAGGTAAATACTAATATCTTCCCAAGAATTCAAGTTTCTAATTCAAAAGTAACTTATAACGGTTTTATTAATTGCTTCTTGACTTATCTAATATTATTTCTACTATAAATATGCCTACCTTGTACAAAGTATTAATGAAATGGCGCTTAACCTCTAATGGGCTGATTCTGGTTCTCAAATACAGGAACTTTCTCTACGGGACCAACAACGTATTTAAAAAAAAATTACGTTTCTATACAAACTGATGGTCAGCTGGTCACGGTTTAGTATGGCAACATAGAAAAAAAATCTCTTGATCTATTTGAGCAGTAAAATCACATCCTAAAAGGTTTTGCGTTATTTCATTAACACCTTGATAGATTAAAATATATTTAAGTGAAAAAGTTCGATTGAGTTACTGATTCTGAACCATTTCTAAAGATTTGGCACCCCTTTGCAATATAACCCTGTATAATCTTGATAATCATCTTTATTTTTATTTCTTCATGAATATTATTAAATTTAAATTTAATTCGTACTTGGTTTTTTAACAGCATTTGCCGCGAGTTTTTTTTAAATGTATTTAACTATACGTGGTACAATATGAACAAGTACTAATTTATTCAAAACATACAAAGATTAATAATCAAATCTCAAGCAACTTAATCGAAACTGTCATAAGATTTTTCCACACTATCTTATTTCGCGCCATATCTCGTAAACAAGTCCTGTAGACACGCCTGCGTAGAATTGCATCAGAGAGCAAACCGGACCGAACTGCGCGTGCTAACACTCGCCTCGGCCTCAACTTTGTAGAATCGAAGGATGGTTTGACAGGTCATGCCTCAAAATGATTTATAGCAGAGGGTACACTACATAAATTCAAAAAACTTTATTCTGAATATTATAATTATTAATTTTAAAATACCAAGTAATAAGAGATTTCTTAATTCCGAATGGCTTAAAATTCCGAAAATGTAAATTCCTATTTATCATAATTCCTAATTTTAAAATTTTTTTTTTCAATATTTCTAACATTTATAATTCCGAATTTCTAAATAGCGAGTTTCATAGATCAAACTGTGTTAAATTTCGACTTTTTAACTTAACATACCAAAATACGAATTCCGATTATGAAAATTACGAATAATAAAAATTCTAACAATCCAAACAAACATGAATGCAGGCTGGCATTTAAGCAAACATGCATTCAAGTAAGCCATGGGTGCTCTCCGACATGTTTGAGCGATGATAAACCCAAAGCTGCTGCCTGCTGGTAGCGGCTTCAGTAGCGGATAGAAAAGAATAGCTAAGGATTGGGCTCAGTGGTTTCCATTGAGAGAAGCCTATGTGCAGCTGTGGACTAACGCGGTTTGATTATGATGTTTCACTAGATGACAATGTCTCGCGACACGTACTATCTTTGGAGATTTGCAATTTTGCGCACATGCCCTTATACCTACATCCAGCCTCAAGACATTTGTAAAGATAACTAGCAACGTCGACCGACGACACATCCATGGAACCTTTGTCCCCTACTGATTCGCGAAGGGCGTAGTAGTGTACAAAGGGCACAGATAGGGTAGTTGAGAACTTGAGATGGATGTGACCATCCCAACTAAAGATATTTATGTCCGTTTGCACTAAACTTATGGATCATTAAACCAACATCTTTAAAAAGAAATCACTTCCTCCATTAACTCATTTATTCGTCCTCAATAATAAATTCCATACTATACCTAGTCAAATATTTTTTGTTGGTCGCATTGAAAAAAGTTTAGATACGTAACTATTTATGCAGTAGATCGAATAAGTAGGGTTGTTTCACCTCGAATGTTTGCGACGGGAGGTTCATACGCACGAGTAAGTCTACTTAGTATACTCACAAAACATTGTGACGAGACGCCTGCGCAGGATTGCATCAGAGAGTAAATTGCACTAAACCGGACTTTACCACGAATGCCAAAACCCGGCCTCCATCTCAGCGGAACAAAAAGAGCGATTTGCGAACAATTTGTATTGCAACAGACGCGCGCCATTACCCTTTATAGGTTAGGCTTTTTACCCGATTTAGCGGACCCGAATTGAGGATAATGAGTTTTTAAACATCCTGGAATCCATTCCATAACAGTGATCATAAGCGAAATTTTATACAGGAGAAAACTTACGATTTTTCTAATGGAAATAGGTATTTAATTACTTACTTAAATATTGTAAAGGCACAGATAACAGCACATCAAGATACACAGCATAAGTTGATCTCCGATTAGAGAGACATATTGTTAGACACAAATAAGCGATCGGCTTATAAGTACTTGTGCTTTTGTAGTTTGATACCTATCAAAACCATAGTAATGTGGTTCTTGTTAGATTTTTTTGTCACCTAGCCATTCCTATCCGGTTGCTGGACAGAGGATTTCCCGAAACTTGTACACTTAGCAATGTTGGTGGTTACTTAGTTAAGCATTTTTATTAGTTACCTACCTAAAAAATAACTTAAAAATTTAGTTGTCTTTGTCATCAAGGTTTATAGGGCAAACAGTAACCGTAATCAAATCGTATCTCAAAATACATCAGACAAACCGCGACAAAGAAGCGACCTTCGCCATGTTCCTTACATTAGACTTGCGCTTTAATATACATGTATAATGTAATTAGAAGATTTGCTGACAACAATTTACATTTAATGAAACCTTCAAAGCTTGCGAGCGTTCTCAAGAGATAGGTACCTATTCGTCTGTAGGGTGTTTATAGAATAGGGAGTTTTTAGCGCGTTTACTTATTCTTAAAAACTGACTTGTTTGCATCTTAATTTTGCCTGTTACTTTTTATTAATGACGGTTTAGTATTACTTGCGTACGAGCCGCGAAAAGAACGCTATTATAAGCAGCGCATAATATGTAGGACATGCTGAAATGAGCGTTTCGTACGGGCGTGCAAAAGCAAGCTTCGACCCGCTGCGCAAACAACGCCCAGTATGTAAACGCCCTTATCTACTATGGTGTTTATGTTTATCAAAAGGGTGGAAGATGTCATTTCCACATACGCCCAAAGTTCGTTCCGTGCGAAATAACCATAAAAAACATTAAATGTAAAGATACAGAGAGAATATTTATTTGCAAGGCATATTTTTGTTTGAACTCCCAAATAATAGCTGTTGTAATTTCTTTCATACAAAGAGAATACTTGCTAGTTTATCATTTTTATAAATAACTAGCTGTCGCCCGCGACTTCGTTTGCGAGGTCATAAATTTATTTGTAATGAATATTCTGAACAACTTTAAAAATATATATTATTCAGGTAATTTAAAAAAAGATGGATGAAATCGGTAAAGTCGTTCTCAAGTTCTTGCGTGACCAAGGGAAATAGGGATTCAGTTTTATATCGATAGGTACCTAGATTAAATCGTAAACAGTTTGAGTGCGATCTCGCATAACAGTAGTGTATTTCATGTTGTAAATAATTTATATGAAATCATTTAGGTAGTCCTCTGATAGGACGTCATCAGCTGCTCATATGTTTTTATTAATTTAATTTATTTCAATCAGATATTTTAGTCATAGGTTTTTTTCCCTATAATATATATCGGATTATGGGTAAATATCTTAGGGTCTTTTAATTTTATATTTTCTTTATTTAGGGTTAGCGTTTAAGTTAATTTTCGTTTTGAGTTTGCAAATATTCCTAACTTACTAAATAATCAAAATTTTAATTTGTAAGTATGTCATATTATATGTAGAACAACAAATTTGGAAGGTGCATTTAAAAAAAAAAACATGGCATTTACAAGCTTACAAAATTCTTTAAAAAAGTTGTTAAATAAATGCGCTCTGCATTTTTTAAAATAAGCATACATGTATTGTGTTGACGTTTATCAAAATTTACAGAAGAAGTGTCACATCGTGCATTTAAGCGTACCTCGCAACGTCACTCCGAGCGACGACGCTGCGTGACACGACTGACTCGCTCGTTAATTTGTAACACAAATCCCATCCCGTGCGAGTGAACTGTGCCACAGTGCAAGACGCGTAAAGGCGATATTACAATGGCTTGCTCAACTGACGTGATGTTGCGGGCTTACATTTGAGATAATGTCTGGTTTCTAGGCAGGTACGACATTTACATACACAGTGAATTTTCTTTGGTTTTGGACCCATAAAAGTCACACTCTCCTGCTGAAATACAACTATTACTGTAAAACCGACATCGAAAATACAAAAAACAATTTTATTGTATCAGTAATTATAATTACTAACGATAAATAAGAATAAATAAATAAATAAATATGGACAACATCACATACATTGCTCTGATCCTGTGATAAGTAGCTTAAGCACTTGTGATACAGAAATCAGAAACAACGACGGTACCACAACACCCAGACCCGAGACAAATGAATATGAATATAGAAAAGTTATTTTTCTACATTGAACGACCGGGAATCGAACCCGGGACCTCAGAGATAGCGACACCAAGTCCGGTATACTCGCCTCTCGGCTACGGAGGTCGTCAAACGATAAATGTTTAATAATAAAATATTTCATTACACTAACTAAATAAATAAAAAAGGCATGAAGTTCAATTAAGATTATTAAGGCTAAGCTTTAAGCTCAGCTCAACGAGTACTCAAATGCAGCCGTAAAAGTGACCCAATCCATTTTTATATTATTTTTTTAATAAACGTTGAATTTTGGCATTAATGACCACAATTCAGTTTATACCGCTATTTCTGAAATCACAAAATACATCATCCAATGTCTTTAAAGTGTAGACTGAAATAGTGAGTAATGTTTCAAAATTAATCAAAAAATTCAGTAGAGATCTAGACATCTAGATCTCTTCCATTTTCTGGCTTTTATGGCATTAAAGTTAAAAGTTATTAAGCCTAAAGTTACTAGTTGCTTTGAAGCCCACTTACCGGGCTACTACTCTTGCTTGAGTTTTGTTAGAATTGAGACAGTAAATATGTAATATTTTTGGCGTATACACTTGAATAGTTTCAGAAAAAAACCTCAACAATCCAACAATCAATATGACAAGAATATATTCTAGAGTGTAACCGAGAAAGCTATCTACGACTAGGCTCCTTTTAAATTTTATTTTTCATCTGGTCCAGAGGTCTGTATACCGTCTTCGCTTTGTTCTTGCAACGTAGCGTGACTTAGAAAGGAAGGGAACCGCCTATAAAGTCGCGTATTACATCAATGTACGCATAAAGTCCGCATACTTTCAACTTACATTATTATAAAACCACGAAACCCTGTCCACGAAGTAGCAGCATTGTGTAGAGCGCAATGTATGCGTACCACAAGCGCAAAATGACAAATACGCGTCTAAGCTACGCCTCTGTGGATGTAACTCTAAGTGTTTAACCGAATCAACATCCTGGACTGTCACTTCCAGTGCGTAGACAATATTTCAGGGTTGTCGACACGCTACCAGAAGACTTGCTCGCCTTGAACAACTATTGACGCTCTTGAAATGGCTACGCGGTCATAAGAGTCGTCTTAACATTTTTATCATTTTTCCAATATTTTTTCTGTAAACGTTAAACTAATCATTATGTTACTACATTTAGTAAGTACAATGAGCAATTTTTAAGCAATTAAGCGTGAGGTTATGTAAAAACGGTCATCAGCGCATATTGCTTATCAAGAGTGAATTATTTACAGCTGTAATGCTATTCTCGATAGATTTGTTGAATCGATAGAACCTTAATAATAACCTACGCAATTTGGCGCTTCTAACTTTACCACCAGATTTTAATGGATCTCGAAATGTCAATGTACGCGCATGGAAATGTTTTAAGTATTTATTATTGAAATCAGGAAATTATTTGCGAAGCTTATTCAAAGATGTTGGTGCTATTAACATATTTATTTAAACGTGAAAATTCAGTAATTCAGTTAAGTATTGGAATGTTAACACGAAATTTTTAAAACAAATTATTTTATCAGTTGGCATGTAAATAAACAAAATTTGAACTTCTGGTCTGTGAGATGATAAGCCATCCGGAAAGCGGCCAACGCGACATTGGACCGAAATAATTATCTAAGCAAGATTGAGGCCGCAGAGAAACACCAAACAACTGGGCAAACTTTGGATTGGGCACAAATGGACCTAAAAACCCTTTTTATTCTATTTAGCCTACCTATTTTTATCTCGACAAAGAGGATTAAGTTTATTTTGAAGATAATTCTATAAATAGTTAAGTATTTTACGTCCATTCCTCTTCCTAAGCTCAAAAATTTTGTATTCAAAACTTTACTAGTATTTCTTTTTTATTTAGCTTCAATATACTTAGCTTCTTCAATTAAGACATTAAGCAATGTGGTGGTATCATTTGCTCTACATTCATTTCTAACAATGCAATCCGTTAGGGCCAATTACACGTATCCCTTATCAAAATTTAGCCTACTTAAATTTAGATCTACAGAAAACTGCACTTATCATGTAAGTACGCTAAACATAACTTACTAAACAGTCTTGTTTTTACGATAAACTGTAAGCAAAACAAAATAGCTTATAGTTATATCTACTGCTCGAAGAGATCATCGTTAAACCCCTTAGAAAATGACATTTATATACAGGTTTACCTCTAACAAATAAATAAAACTATCATGGTTAATTAAAATTCTATGCTACCATAAATTGTCTTTGATGTCAAATTCATGTTTACCAATATTATCAATGTCAAAATATACGTATAATCTTCTTCTTTATGTATTTACAATAATAAATATTTTTTGTGTGTCCTGTGTGTGTTAATAATCATAACCATTTATCCCATTGCGATAAAACTTTGGAATTGAAGACCACGCCACCGAAGTCGCAGCAACAGTTTATTTATTTATTTTTATTTAAAACTTTATTGCACAAACTTAAAAATGTACAACAGATGGACTTAATGCCAAGGGCATTCTCTACCAGCCAACCTTTGAGTCATGCAGAAAGCAGGTAATGGGTGCGGTAAAGGTCCAAAATAAATTGTAATAGGTACTAAATCTCAAAACAAACTATGATATTGCAAATTAAATTTAATAAAATACACATATATTTGGATAAATATAAAACAATACACAAAATAAATAAATAATAAGTAAATAAACATACATACTATTAATAAAATCAAATAAAATATGCAACTATGTACAGATATATTTTTGAAGTTTATTTTTGAAATAAAGTTTTGATTCCGAATGTTTAATATCTAAGGGAAGCAAGTTCCAGAGTCGTGCAGCCCTCACTGTGAACGATTTGGAGAAGTGGGCAGAGTGGTGAACAGTTAGTTATGTATAAATATGTAATCATTGTTCTATTTCATACAGCATTAATATCAACATTGCAATTCATCATGCCATTCATGACGTCCCAGCTGGCTTAGTCGTGTTTCTCAATACTGATCGTGACTATCATGTGGAATGAAACATGGTCGGGACATTCACGGTACGATTGATCAAGTATCTCACCTAACACTGGCCACTAATCTAGGTGTAAGTATACATAAATTCTGTATAACAGTGTGTATACCTACAACTTAAATATAAAATTGTGAAATTTATCGAAGGTTTGTAATTAGTTCCACAACAAATTTTACGAACAAGTAAAAAAATTCAGATGCTCCATCGTCGAGGTAGATAATAATATTTTATTAGTCGGCTATATTTTACAATTTGGATACTGCTCTTTCCATGAGAAATCCTGTTTCTTCGTCAAAGCTCTGTACTTGTTTACAAGGATTTGAAGGATGACCTACCAACTACTATGGATGGATGACCTACTATGTTCCATCTGTGGAAATTGTATAGACATTATGATGTAGTTGCCAGCTACATTTCTTACCTTTTAATATATTTTTACATCCATTTGCTTTATGCAGAATATCGACAGCCCCACAGTTTTAAGGTAAGAAGAGCACTAAAGTAAAGAACATAATAATTATGTATAAATCGACACTTGCCAACAAAATACTAAAAAATGGTACCTATTATTATTTGCTTTATAATTTTTTTATGTATTACGGACCAATAAAAACAGTCCAGGCTTATAAGATCACTTTATTATCCATTCGTGTATCAATATAGACCGTAGTGTGTTTTATCTGTCCGTATTTTCACGGAACGGGTAGAAGTATCAAGTTAAAATCAATATTAGGTAAATACTAATATCTTCCCAAGAATTCAAGTTTCTAATTCAAAAGTAACTTATAACGGTTTTATTAATTGCTTCTTGACTTATCTAATATTATTTCTACTATAAATATGCCTACCTTGTACAAAGTATTAATGAAATGGCGCTTAACCTCTAATGGGCTGATTCTGGTTCTCAAATACAGGAACTTTCTCTACGGGACCAACAACGTATTTAAAAAAAAATTACGTTTCTATACAAACTGATGGTCAGCTGGTCACGGTTTAGTATGGCAACATAGAAAAAAAATCTCTTGATCTATTTGAGCAGTAAAATCACATCCTAAAAGGTTTTGCGTTATTTCATTAACACCTTGATAGATTAAAATATATTTAAGTGAAAAAGTTCGATTGAGTTACTGATTCTGAACCATTTCTAAAGATTTGGCACCCCTTTGCAATATAACCCTGTATAATCTTGATAATCATCTTTATTTTTATTTCTTCATGAATATTATTAAATTTAAATTTAATTCGTACTTGGTTTTTTAACAGCATTTGCCGCGAGTTTTTTTTAAATGTATTTAACTATACGTGGTACAATATGAACAAGTACTAATTTATTCAAAACATACAAAGATTAATAATCAAATCTCAAGCAACTTAATCGAAACTGTCATAAGATTTTTCCACACTATCTTATTTCGCGCCATATCTCGTAAACAAGTCCTGTAGACACGCCTGCGTAGAATTGCATCAGAGAGCAAACCGGACCGAACTGCGCGTGCTAACACTCGCCTCGGCCTCAACTTTGTAGAATCGAAGGATGGTTTGACAGGTCATGCCTCAAAATGATTTATAGCAGAGGGTACACTACATAAATTCAAAAAACTTTATTCTGAATATTATAATTATTAATTTTAAAATACCAAGTAATAAGAGATTTCTTAATTCCGAATGGCTTAAAATTCCGAAAATGTAAATTCCTATTTATCATAATTCCTAATTTTAAAATTTTTTTTTTCAATATTTCTAACATTTATAATTCCGAATTTCTAAATAGCGAGTTTCATAGATCAAACTGTGTTAAATTTCGACTTTTTAACTTAACATACCAAAATACGAATTCCGATTATGAAAATTACGAATAATAAAAATTCTAACAATCCAAACAAACATGAATGCAGGCTGGCATTTAAGCAAACATGCATTCAAGTAAGCCATGGGTGCTCTCCGACATGTTTGAGCGATGATAAACCCAAAGCTGCTGCCTGCTGGTAGCGGCTTCAGTAGCGGATAGAAAAGAATAGCTAAGGATTGGGCTCAGTGGTTTCCATTGAGAGAAGCCTATGTGCAGCTGTGGACTAACGCGGTTTGATTATGATGTTTCACTAGATGACAATGTCTCGCGACACGTACTATCTTTGGAGATTTGCAATTTTGCGCACATGCCCTTATACCTACATCCAGCCTCAAGACATTTGTAAAGATAACTAGCAACGTCGACCGACGACACATCCATGGAACCTTTGTCCCCTACTGATTCGCGAAGGGCGTAGTAGTGTACAAAGGGCACAGATAGGGTAGTTGAGAACTTGAGATGGATGTGACCATCCCAACTAAAGATATTTATGTCCGTTTGCACTAAACTTATGGATCATTAAACCAACATCTTTAAAAAGAAATCACTTCCTCCATTAACTCATTTATTCGTCCTCAATAATAAATTCCATACTATACCTAGTCAAATATTTTTTGTTGGTCGCATTGAAAAAAGTTTAGATACGTAACTATTTATGCAGTAGATCGAATAAGTAGGGTTGTTTCACCTCGAATGTTTGCGACGGGAGGTTCATACGCACGAGTAAGTCTACTTAGTATACTCACAAAACATTGTGACGAGACGCCTGCGCAGGATTGCATCAGAGAGTAAATTGCACTAAACCGGACTTTACCACGAATGCCAAAACCCGGCCTCCATCTCAGCGGAACAAAAAGAGCGATTTGCGAACAATTTGTATTGCAACAGACGCGCGCCATTACCCTTTATAGGTTAGGCTTTTTACCCGATTTAGCGGACCCGAATTGAGGATAATGAGTTTTTAAACATCCTGGAATCCATTCCATAACAGTGATCATAAGCGAAATTTTATACAGGAGAAAACTTACGATTTTTCTAATGGAAATAGGTATTTAATTACTTACTTAAATATTGTAAAGGCACAGATAACAGCACATCAAGATACACAGCATAAGTTGATCTCCGATTAGAGAGACATATTGTTAGACACAAATAAGCGATCGGCTTATAAGTACTTGTGCTTTTGTAGTTTGATACCTATCAAAACCATAGTAATGTGGTTCTTGTTAGATTTTTTTGTCACCTAGCCATTCCTATCCGGTTGCTGGACAGAGGATTTCCCGAAACTTGTACACTTAGCAATGTTGGTGGTTACTTAGTTAAGCATTTTTATTAGTTACCTACCTAAAAAATAACTTAAAAATTTAGTTGTCTTTGTCATCAAGGTTTATAGGGCAAACAGTAACCGTAATCAAATCGTATCTCAAAATACATCAGACAAACCGCGACAAAGAAGCGACCTTCGCCATGTTCCTTACATTAGACTTGCGCTTTAATATACATGTATAATGTAATTAGAAGATTTGCTGACAACAATTTACATTTAATGAAACCTTCAAAGCTTGCGAGCGTTCTCAAGAGATAGGTACCTATTCGTCTGTAGGGTGTTTATAGAATAGGGAGTTTTTAGCGCGTTTACTTATTCTTAAAAACTGACTTGTTTGCATCTTAATTTTGCCTGTTACTTTTTATTAATGACGGTTTAGTATTACTTGCGTACGAGCCGCGAAAAGAACGCTATTATAAGCAGCGCATAATATGTAGGACATGCTGAAATGAGCGTTTCGTACGGGCGTGCAAAAGCAAGCTTCGACCCGCTGCGCAAACAACGCCCAGTATGTAAACGCCCTTATCTACTATGGTGTTTATGTTTATCAAAAGGGTGGAAGATGTCATTTCCACATACGCCCAAAGTTCGTTCCGTGCGAAATAACCATAAAAAACATTAAATGTAAAGATACAGAGAGAATATTTATTTGCAAGGCATATTTTTGTTTGAACTCCCAAATAATAGCTGTTGTAATTTCTTTCATACAAAGAGAATACTTGCTAGTTTATCATTTTTATAAATAACTAGCTGTCGCCCGCGACTTCGTTTGCGAGGTCATAAATTTATTTGTAATGAATATTCTGAACAACTTTAAAAATATATATTATTCAGGTAATTTAAAAAAAGATGGATGAAATCGGTAAAGTCGTTCTCAAGTTCTTGCGTGACCAAGGGAAATAGGGATTCAGTTTTATATCGATAGGTACCTAGATTAAATCGTAAACAGTTTGAGTGCGATCTCGCATAACAGTAGTGTATTTCATGTTGTAAATAATTTATATGAAATCATTTAGGTAGTCCTCTGATAGGACGTCATCAGCTGCTCATATGTTTTTATTAATTTAATTTATTTCAATCAGATATTTTAGTCATAGGTTTTTTTCCCTATAATATATATCGGATTATGGGTAAATATCTTAGGGTCTTTTAATTTTATATTTTCTTTATTTAGGGTTAGCGTTTAAGTTAATTTTCGTTTTGAGTTTGCAAATATTCCTAACTTACTAAATAATCAAAATTTTAATTTGTAAGTATGTCATATTATATGTAGAACAACAAATTTGGAAGGTGCATTTAAAAAAAAAAACATGGCATTTACAAGCTTACAAAATTCTTTAAAAAAGTTGTTAAATAAATGCGCTCTGCATTTTTTTAAATAAGCATACATGTATTGTGTTGACGTTTATCAAAATTTACAGAAGAAGTGTCACATCGTGCATTTAAGCGTACCTCGCAACGTCACTCCGAGCGACGACGCTGCGTGACACGACTGACTCGCTCGTTAATTTGTAACACAAATCCCATCCCGTGCGAGTGAACTGTGCCACAGTGCAAGACGCGTAAAGGCGATATTACAATGGCTTGCTCAACTGACGTGATGTTGCGGGCTTACATTTGAGATAATGTCTGGTTTCTAGGCAGGTACGACATTTACATACACAGTGAATTTTCTTTGGTTTTGGACCCATAAAAGTCACACTCTCCTGCTGAAATACAACTATTACTGTAAAACCGACATCGAAAATACAAAAAACAATTTTATTGTATCAGTAATTATAATTACTAACGATAAATAAGAATAAATAAATAAATAAATATGGACAACATCACATACATTGCTCTGATCCTGTGATAAGTAGCTTAAGCACTTGTGATACAGAAATCAGAAACAACGACGGTACCACAACACCCAGACCCGAGACAAATGAATATGAATATAGAAAAGTTATTTTTCTACATTGAACGACCGGGAATCGAACCCGGGACCTCAGAGATAGCGACACCAAGTCCGGTATACTCGCCTCTCGGCTACGGAGGTCGTCAAACGATAAATGTTTAATAATAAAATATTTCATTACACTAACTAAATAAATAAAAAAGGCATGAAGTTCAATTAAGATTATTAAGGCTAAGCTTTAAGCTCAGCTCAACGAGTACTCAAATGCAGCCGTAAAAGTGACCCAATCCATTTTTATATTATTTTTTTAATAAACGTTGAATTTTGGCATTAATGACCACAATTCAGTTTATACCGCTATTTCTGAAATCACAAAATACATCATCCAATGTCTTTAAAGTGTAGACTGAAATAGTGAGTAATGTTTCAAAATTAATCAAAAAATTCAGTAGAGATCTAGACATCTAGATCTCTTCCATTTTCTGGCTTTTATGGCATTAAAGTTAAAAGTTATTAAGCCTAAAGTTACTAGTTGCTTTGAAGCCCACTTACCGGGCTACTACTCTTGCTTGAGTTTTGTTAGAATTGAGACAGTAAATATGTAATATTTTTGGCGTATACACTTGAATAGTTTCAGAAAAAAACCTCAACAATCCAACAATCAATATGACAAGAATATATTCTAGAGTGTAACCGAGAAAGCTATCTACGACTAGGCTCCTTTTAAATTTTATTTTTCATCTGGTCCAGAGGTCTGTATACCGTCTTCGCTTTGTTCTTGCAACGTAGCGTGACTTAGAAAGGAAGGGAACCGCCTATAAAGTCGCGTATTACATCAATGTACGCATAAAGTCCGCATACTTTCAACTTACATTATTATAAAACCACGAAACCCTGTCCACGAAGTAGCAGCATTGTGTAGAGCGCAATGTATGCGTACCACAAGCGCAAAATGACAAATACGCGTCTAAGCTACGCCTCTGTGGATGTAACTCTAAGTGTTTAACCGAATCAACATCCTGGACTGTCACTTCCAGTGCGTAGACAATATTTCAGGGTTGTCGACACGCTACCAGAAGACTTGCTCGCCTTGAACAACTATTGACGCTCTTGAAATGGCTACGCGGTCATAAGAGTCGTCTTAACATTTTTATCATTTTTCCAATATTTTTTCTGTAAACGTTAAACTAATCATTATGTTACTACATTTAGTAAGTACAATGAGCAATTTTTAAGCAATTAAGCGTGAGGTTATGTAAAAACGGTCATCAGCGCATATTGCTTATCAAGAGTGAATTATTTACAGCTGTAATGCTATTCTCGATAGATTTGTTGAATCGATAGAACCTTAATAATAACCTACGCAATTTGGCGCTTCTAACTTTACCACCAGATTTTAATGGATCTCGAAATGTCAATGTACGCGCATGGAAATGTTTTAAGTATTTATTATTGAAATCAGGAAATTATTTGCGAAGCTTATTCAAAGATGTTGGTGCTATTAACATATTTATTTAAACGTGAAAATTCAGTAATTCAGTTAAGTATTGGAATGTTAACACGAAATTTTTAAAACAAATTATTTTATCAGTTGGCATGTAAATAAACAAAATTTGAACTTCTGGTCTGTGAGATGATAAGCCATCCGGAAAGCGGCCAACGCGACATTGGACCGAAATAATTATCTAAGCAAGATTGAGGCCGCAGAGAAACACCAAACAACTGGGCAAACTTTGGATTGGGCACAAATGGACCTAAAAACCCTTTTTATTCTATTTAGCCTACCTATTTTTATCTCGACAAAGAGGATTAAGTTTATTTTGAAGATAATTCTATAAATAGTTAAGTATTTTACGTCCATTCCTCTTCCTAAGCTCAAAAATTTTGTATTCAAAACTTTACTAGTATTTCTTTTTTATTTAGCTTCAATATACTTAGCTTCTTCAATTAAGACATTAAGCAATGTGGTGGTATCATTTGCTCTACATTCATTTCTAACAATGCAATCCGTTAGGGCCAATTACACGTATCCCTTATCAAAATTTAGCCTACTTAAATTTAGATCTACAGAAAACTGCACTTATCATGTAAGTACGCTAAACATAACTTACTAAACAGTCTTGTTTTTACGATAAACTGTAAGCAAAACAAAATAGCTTATAGTTATATCTACTGCTCGAAGAGATCATCGTTAAACCCCTTAGAAAATGACATTTATATACAGGTTTACCTCTAACAAATAAATAAAACTATCATGGTTAATTAAAATTCTATGCTACCATAAATTGTCTTTGATGTCAAATTCATGTTTACCAATATTATCAATGTCAAAATATACGTATAATCTTCTTCTTTATGTATTTACAATAATAAATATTTTTTGTGTGTCCTGTGTGTGTTAATAATCATAACCATTTATCCCATTGCGATAAAACTTTGGAATTGAAGACCACGCCACCGAAGTCGCAGCAACAGTTTATTTATTTATTTTTATTTAAAACTTTATTGCACAAACTTAAAAATGTACAACAGATGGACTTAATGCCAAGGGCATTCTCTACCAGCCAACCTTTGAGTCATGCAGAAAGCAGGTAATGGGTGCGGTAAAGGTCCAAAATAAATTGTAATAGGTACTAAATCTCAAAACAAACTATGATATTGCAAATTAAATTTAATAAAATACACATATATTTGGATAAATATAAAACAATACACAAAATAAATAAATAATAAGTAAATAAACATACATACTATTAATAAAATCAAATAAAATATGCAACTATGTACAGATATATTTTTGAAGTTTATTTTTGAAATAAAGTTTTGATTCCGAATGTTTAATATCTAAGGGAAGCAAGTTCCAGAGTCGTGCAGCCCTCACTGTGAACGATTTGGAGAAGTGGGCAGAGTGGTGAACAGTTAGTTATGTATAAATATGTAATCATTGTTCTATTTCATACAGCATTAATATCAACATTGCAATTCATCATGCCATTCATGACGTCCCAGCTGGCTTAGTCGTGTTTCTCAATACTGATCGTGACTATCATGTGGAATGAAACATGGTCGGGACATTCACGGTACGATTGATCAAGTATCTCACCTAACACTGGCCACTAATCTAGGTGTAAGTATACATAAATTCTGTATAACAGTGTGTATACCTACAACTTAAATATAAAATTGTGAAATTTATCGAAGGTTTGTAATTAGTTCCACAACAAATTTTACGAACAAGTAAAAAAATTCAGATGCTCCATCGTCGAGGTAGATAATAATATTTTATTAGTCGGCTATATTTTACAATTTGGATACTGCTCTTTCCATGAGAAATCCTGTTTCTTCGTCAAAGCTCTGTACTTGTTTACAAGGATTTGAAGGATGACCTACCAACTACTATGGATGGATGACCTACTATGTTCCATCTGTGGAAATTGTATAGACATTATGATGTAGTTGCCAGCTACATTTCTTACCTTTTAATATATTTTTACATCCATTTGCTTTATGCAGAATATCGACAGCCCCACAGTTTTAAGGTAAGAAGAGCACTAAAGTAAAGAACATAATAATTATGTATAAATCGACACTTGCCAACAAAATACTAAAAAATGGTACCTATTATTATTTGCTTTATAATTTTTTTATGTATTACGGACCAATAAAAAGAATCTATTTTATTCTATTCTATTCTTTTCAAAAAAATATACTTCATAAACTAACCGGTGATAGCCGACGAAACCAGAGGCCTAACCATCCATAAACTCTAAAAGCAGTTAAGCAATGTTGTTTTACGTGAAACTCTACACAAAAAACAAATAAGTAGAGGAGACTCGGGATAATTGACTGTTGGGCTAATTGTCAAAAAAATATATTTTGTGAGCTTATAGTTAGTCCACAACAACCAAATGCACGTTGTTGCTGCTATAGTCACTGTAGTGACTCTGGCTGACGTAGCTGAAAGGTTTAGTGTATTAAATAGGTCGAAAAAAATACAAAAACATATAGAAACATGTGACGCGAAATAAGGGGGAGTATCTATTTATTCAGTAAGATGTTCGCAATGCTTTCAAGAAGATTAGGCCAGTCCGAAATAAATACAAGACCGAAGTAAAACACGTTCAGATGTTTTATCTGCATCTCGCTGTCAACTCGTTTAAGTTGACAGGGAGATGCCGAATTCTGATAACTTTGAAAAAATGGCATGAAATGTCCAATTGAATTCGTATACTAATTTAAACTTTCAGAGTCACTATCATAAGTTTAGACATACCTACCTACTTACTAGTTACTTCGTAACCACATTCGTCCATTATCATAGCGCGTGCAACAGAGACGAAATAAGGAAGACTCAATAAAAACAAGGTACCTACATGATATAAATCCCGAACCAGTTAAATTTTACAAACCTTGCTCTGGCAAAAAAACCTGATAATATTGTACATTGGTAGTAGCTGCCTATCTTTTATAGGTTAGATTGGTTGGGTGGAAAATAGCTTAACGAAAACTTAACGCATTCTGTACATCAAACCATTGAATGCAAAAAATTATAATTCAAGGTTACAGTTAATAAGGTTAGTTACGGGACGCCCTGTAGATCCATTCTTATTATTTTACGATGCTATCACATCATCATGTGCTGAAGTACAGACAACGGCAGGTTAACTTACCCAAAAAGTTAAAGGTCATTGAATTGATTTTCATCTTTATGTCTACTATATTACTATATTACTCTAAGAGATCAATATGAATTGAGAAATTGACGTTTTGTGGTAGGTTGACGTGCTGTTGTCTGTACCTAAAGCTGCCACCACTTCATTTTTTATTTAGTAGCGACAAAGCTCAAACATTGTGTCCACTGCGTTATCTTGCGCCTCTACATCCAATAATTTCTAATATTTTATAAGAACCTTTCAAAGCAAAATGGTGGCTAGACGGTCAACCGATGGCCGCGTCTATAAAACACTTGACCGAGTCTTTTGTCTTTAAATGGATGCCACTTAGTAAGAGGTATTGAGATGAAAGCCATCCGTGTTGTGATTTTTATTGATTTTTATTTGTGTACTAGAAAAAAATTCCTGCTAAAAATAAAAAAAAATATGACGACAACGTTATGAAACATAATTGCTTTGAATCTATCCTACTTGTTTTACTATTTAAGTATTAGTTAATACCCTTATAAGAGGTGATTCGATTACTCAAATATAACAAGTTTATTTAAAAGACCAATTATGTACAACCATTGCACCATGGAAGTTGCAAAAAAATTAATGTTTTTTTTTTAATTAGATGTTATTCCTATAATGAAAATGAAAGTTGCTGCTCCCCTAGCACGAGCACTAAAACACAATATGATATAGCAATATACCGACACCAACCGTAAAAATATAATAGATATAGCCGCTATTTTGAATTTTTATCGAAACAGCGATCATAATAATTATGACATTACCGGTACGGTGATTCAACATGGCGGCTAAATCTATCATATTCTTACAGTTCGTGTCGATATAAGTATAGCTATATCATATCGTGTTTTGGTGCTCATGCTAGGGGGGGCAAGATATGTAATATACCTAATCAGTGTGACTTCCTAAACTAGTTGATTCGATGATTTTTTTATTGTACCAAATATAGTGTTGTTATGCGTAGCTCATTAAGATTCGGGTTACCTAGAACATGCGTACCTATTCAATCAGAGCGATGGGTTAATCGTATCCAAGGCTCATCGGAATTCATCTCATGACGTTAATTTAGATGTAAATGTCTAATAGACCCGGGATGCAATAACAGTAACAGTTTAATGCACTAATGGCGACAATATCGGCCGATAGCGTACCCTCCGGACACGCACGACCTACTTGCGAGTGCTTATGTATAGCGATAGTAAATGGTCTAGTTTTAGAGCGGAGTTGACCGACTGATGTCCAAGCACTCAAGTTTACTATACTTTGTGACAGTGAACGATACTCATTTATTTATGTTCAAATACCTACCTTAGTATTTGTAGGTTCTTCTAATATCTGTACGCATGCAATACCTTCTTGTAGTAGCTACCTATCTATTCCATCCCTATCTTATCTACCCCTACCTATCTAATCGTCCTGTTAATAAACATGATTTATCCTAGGAATTACTGTTGCACCAAGGTTAGTCTATGGGTTTTATAATTTGAAATGATGTCAAATTTGACGTGTCTCGATCATGGTAACACAGGTAAATCATAAAATGGCTGGTTTATTTCTAGACATAGTTTAAATCTTGTAAATATTTTTACTAATAAGGCCGTTAATGTATTACAATGCTAATGTTTTCGAGTCTGTCAATACATATTTTACGCTAATCTTGAAACTTATATTTACAACACAGACACTGGACATAAGTAATACTTCAAAGTACCTATCAGACTAACCGGCAAAATCATCAAAAAGCTAGTTTTGCTAGTCGCAAAATATTTAAAAGTCTCTAACGGTCGTAAGTCAAATGTAACTAGTCCACGACTAAGTGGACGGTAAAGTTGTTAACTTGTATCTTAGTACGACGGGTGTCATGCTCAAAGTTTGTCTTTCCGCGAATCTATTTAAACGCACTTAAGAATTACTTTATTCATGGCAGCAATAAATAGATAACACAAGTTAAAATATAGATAAACTACACAACAAACTTCTCATACGCAGCTCTATCCGCATCAGATAGTATGTACCTACCTATCCCCTGAGTCACCGTCGCGAAGAATTAACGTAGTTCGCACATATAAAAACTTGTGCAAAAGTTATCAAAAAGTCTCTTGGCGCACTGCTAAGACTTTCCTCACACAGGTTCCCAGAAAACATATTCCTAACATTTGCTGGGTTTGGGTATTATGTATTTTTTGCTTACTTTATTAAGCTTAAATGTGTTAACCTAGAACTTACGTACCCAGGTATCGGTACGACAAATTTATTTTAAAGAGCCATTAGACGCGCAAAGTGGATGACCAGAAACCAGAACACGCATGTTGCAGATGATCTCAAAAGGATTTAAACTTTTTTGTTGTTTGCATTCACAATAATGCTAGTTAATTATTTAAAGGAAAATAATTTCTCAAGGATTCTCGGAAGAATCCGAACGCAAATGGATTCTCCCCTATAAAAAGTATAGGGCTATATAAGGATTTCATTTGCATTAGTTAGTTATTTAGCTTAATAGGTACCTAAGGTCTAGTTGGCTGCAAGTGACCATGAAAGTTGATAGCTACTGATAGCGGAAAGTCCGTACTATATCATATTAATAAAATATATGCTATACTACTTTGAGTGTTATTGAAATCCTATGTTCGCAGAATTAAACTAAACGCTAAGCTTAAACAAACCGCGTCCCAGTGTGAGTTTACCGCGCAAACACGAAGTTTGGCCGTCAACCGACAGCTAATGAAAAGCGATGCCGGCTAACGAAGATTAAGCGCACGCGCAATAGGGAACCACACTGCACATTTATCCCGATGGGTGTCGTATTGTGTTCGGTCTTGCAATGATTATTTGATGAATGGTTCTGTCACTGTGCTGCCACTGATCAAAATATCATTACTATGATAAAGGTTATTATGTGATAACATCAAGCTTATATAGAGCAGCAATACGGATTATCTACTGCGAAACACGTTAGTGATTTTTCATCTACATTTAGTATGAACTGACAAGTCTTTTTAACTCTTGCCCATACAAAAACGGTATAGCCACAGATTAAATATTGCCGGATTTTTTGTGGAACAAAATAATTAATGTCATTTCTACTCTACAGGGTTACCTAAATGTGCAACATGGGTTATAAGCTTTCAAACTAACTGTCAAACTTGCAATATACTAGCGAGCACAAAAAAATGAACTTTGACATCTTCGTGGACATCAGTTGGCAACGGTTGACAAGACGATACATGCTGCTGCCAAAGATAAGCTTTTTTATGTTTTTCCATTGACTCTTACAAAAGATTAGCTTGCGGTGTATAAAAGGAATGGCACTAGCACAGCAAATAGAAAAGATTTAATGTTAAAATTACGTTATCACATTATGTATAATGACTTCGACAAAAGTTTATCACACAAAAACTATAAATGCCACGAAGAATTCTTAAACAAAGTTTGTGATTACGTAGAAATTTCAAGCCCCCTGTGTTAAAATCCATTTATTTTTAGTCCATTTACCTTAATCCTAGTTGGCGCTTATTGTAAACAATCTTGGCATGTCTTTGTTAAGATGTTAGTAGTTTATTATTTTGATCCCATCCCTATCAGGCCTATCTTGACGTTTGTTAAATATAAATGTCAGATTGTTTATAATGTTCGCCAAGCAAAGAAAAACGGACTTTGATATGAACAGATTTTAGAGGTACACCTTGCAGGGCAGCAAATTAATCGACACTCGGTCTATGTAACGTAAACTTTTAACAGTTTTGTCATTACCACCCCACGGCAAGTTGACACTATAAAAGCTATTCGGGGGCAATGAAAAATAACGGATGGACGCATTGACGATAGAATAATGACAAACGAAAGATACCTACTAATCCTCAATGATTAACCCTAGATTGCTAGGGACACGTAACAAAATGTATGTTACAAAAAACATTGTTTGTCTGTTGACGTGATAGGCGCGGCCGTGTAGAAACGTGATGGAAAAAATATTGGAAAAGTTTCACCGCGCATCTTAAACGGAGCCGCCGCCGACGCCCAGGAGCTTTTCTTAAGCTCTCGGAAACAGTTGAAAGCTCCTCGAGGTGAAATTCCTAAAATCGACATTAAACAACTCTTGTTATTTCAAGGATCACTTTTGCGTGAATGTTTTCGATGAATGACTTAAATACTTGAATAGATTTTTAAAGGGGCGTCTATCAGCCAGCCAAACCTGAGCCAATTTCGAAAAGTTCGTTTTCTGTTTTGACCTAAAATGGGAAACGAACCCGGGACCCTTTGCGTACCAGGCAAATCTGCACCGCTACGCCAATAGGGTCGCCAATATTTAAGAATATGGCCATTGTGTCAATCAAATTGAACATGTTTGCCAAATGAACCTTGGCCAATAATGTTAGCCTAGTCTCATATATGCATGCATGGAAGGACCAAAAATATTTTAATATTTCGTTCGCCTGTTTTTTTTTTTTGGCAAGTTTTATAATTTCAATCGCCACAAGCATGTCTTGAAATACGACTGAACCTTTACAATGTTACACGATATATACTAAGGTGTCAGTAGGTATGTAAGTATTTTATGTACACAAAAATTTACCAAACAGGAATGCTAAAAAGTGACAATAGCGTAATAAGAAGTGCCACACAAAAACTAAATGAAAGTTAGTTAATTGCTAGCAACGTACACTGTCCCAAATTTACCCGCAAATAACATTTATGTGATTTTAGTACTACGTAACCCTGTATATACTATACAGGGTTATTTTTAAGACATCAACAACCCCCCTAGGGGCTGATTCTGGTGCTCAAATACAACAACTTTTTGTATAGGACCAACATCGAACAAAGCAAAACAGATTAGTACGCTGAAGTGGCAGTAAGCGGGGCACATAACTTGTAGAACTGACGCCCGATGGGGCAGAAAGGTTCTAGAAAGGCGGCCAGGTACCGGCAAGCGCAGCGTGAGACGTTCACCCACGAGGTGGACAGACGATCTGGTAAAGGTTGCAGGAAGCCGCTGGATGCATGTCGCTTCTAACCTGCCAAACTGCAAGTACTGAGGGAGGCTTCAGCAGTTGTCGTCCTATGTCTTTAATGATGATGAAATGGTAACGCTGGGATCACTGTTGGACTCCGTCGGCCTACCGGCGGAGATGTGCTGTAGCTACCTACCTAACTAGCTTATGGTTTTATGCTTATTTCTATCTGTAACAGTGGCTGATTCAGCATCCTGTTTCTGATAAGGATATCTATTAGAATGACATAGGTCGGCGCAACTGGATTGTACAGCTTCCGATGCTTATTATACTATGTTAGATAACAAACTTGAACGCAACATCCAATAGACGTTGCATAATTATCATAAGGTAAGAACTATTTAAATTTTATAAACCATCTCTCCATCTCAATTTTAATTAATTTGTCTTCAACCTGAAAGTTGTCTGGAAGAAATCACTTCTAGCGATAAGACCGCCTAATTTCGCTATTCTAAATTGTTTTTTTTTTGTAATTTGTTTCTTTTGTGTGGTGTAGAATAAAGAGTATCTGTCTATCTATCTATCAGATCTACATTAAATTCTAGACTCCCAAGCAAAATTGGTTAAAAAATGTATGGTAAAAATATTATGGCTTTTGACTTTAGAGACATCAAAGAAATACAATGGCCTATTCGTATTTTCTGACAAAGTTTTTGCTATTGTTACATGTATGCCATGAAAAAAGGAAATAAGTTATTTTTTTATTATTGCTTTTCACTTAAAGGTATCTTTATGGATGGTTCAATAATTTTGTTTATTTGGCAATCGATTTACTAACAATATCAAAGTTCATTTAATAACGTTTTAAGTACAACAATCTGACTGTTACCTGAATCCCAATGAATCCATTTGTGACTACTTACATAATCAGAATTGCAGATTTTAAACGCCCAAATAACTACAATACAAAAAAAAGGATCCATACAAAATGCAGTCTCAAAGTAACTAGGTGAAAATAGTGGTGTGCCGATAAAATGCCTCCTCCAAATTTTTAAGTCCACCAGGTCAAACAACACAAAAGAACCTTCTCTTAGTGCCTCATAATGGTGCTCATGGACGGGCCACTGAAAGAAAATTAATTTATACGTTGGCTCGCTTAGTATAAAAATTACAAAAGGTAATTAAACAAGACGTCCTTCTTCATTAGCCCAGGCCTGAACGCCCTTTGTTGTCTTTAATGAATTTATATTTGCTCCACCCTAGAGTTTTGCATTTTTTGAGAATTTATTTCCAGCTTTATTAGCAGCAAGTTAAAGAAACAAATGCAATATATTCGTATGCGTTTTTTGACTTTTTTTGTGCTTGAACATCCTATACAACTCGTAGAAAGTTTGACGGTGCAAGATTTGAAGCTTTTAGAGTTTGACGTTTACCGGTTACGGGTAGATACATATCTGGCTTCAATAATAATGTATTTGTTCTATACGGTTAAACAGTTTTATTTAGCAATTACCAAATCAAAGTCAACACGCGGCAATCGTCCATTATTACATAAACAAAGAAACAAACCACTTTATTTATTTATTGTACCGTACAGTATAATCACATTACTGAACGATCTTATTTACTTTGTTCGACAACGTCAATAAACATTACTATTGATTTATATTGGCAATTAATTTTTAATTACAGTCACAATGCTTCCATTACGGGGATTTATATGCATAGCAACCATTAAGTCCTGCTTTTTGATAAAATGTACCGTTGAGCGGGCAAATACTCTTATAATATCAGAGTTATGACATTTTTATCGCTTTGGTAAAGAAAAATGAAAGCGAATACAGACTGTCACCGATAAAAAGCTATTGACGCGGAAGATGCACGCGTAAAGATATCGCAAGCATTAAGTTCATTCAACAAACCACCTCAACACTTCTGAGGCATTAATCAACTTACATGAGGTTGACGAGGTGAGTTTTATATCTCAAAAGATATTAATGACTAGTAGTATGACACTATGATGACACTGCGATGGTATGGAAGATCACATGAGTATGTCGGCAAAACAACGCTCAACTTGTTATCGTAGGTGAAGACTAACCTATGAATTCGACATTCACAAATATTATGTTGTATTAATACACAAACCAACGTGCATTTTCAACAGACTTCAAAATACTTTTCCTGCACACTGACAAAAAAATGTATTTTCACCAATAATTTTGGTAGAAACTTAGGGTAGAAACTAAAGTCTCAGAGTCAAGGGCGGACAAGATTTAATTTATTGAGATGTCACGCTCCGATCACGGGAACACAGCTTTTACATTAAGCCGTGTAAAAACATATTATAAATAAATTCCTCCAAGTTTCTTCTAAGACTAAAAGACGCCGTTATTCACAAGAATTGTCAATGTTTCTGAAAGGCATTATTGGTAAATTGAACATTTTGATGAGAGTAATATCTTTTGAATACAGTTGACGTCTATTTATTAGAATTATTACTGTAATTAAATGGCGTTTTAATATTCGCGCTTTAGGCAAAGTTATTTTATCATACTTAAGCTGAAAAACTGATTTAGAGGTAGAAACTTCATGTAAAAAAAGTTTATATTTCGATGTTTGTCGCATAAATTTATTGACGTATTTTAACGTTAAATCGTAACATTCCAAGAAAATTCGCACAGATTGTTTATGTTAAATAAGAGCTTTTTGAATATTACAATCTCGAGATAAAAAAGGATTGCTATATCGTCAAAGTAGATTTTAATTTTGTATGTAAAAGGCAAACATTTTTTTTTCAATTGCTACGAAAGTGGATTTATATAAGCTTCTAATTTCGTATGTATTTAAAAAACCATATTTGCTTTTTAAATACCTACGAACATATATCAGCATTATTTGTCACAGCAAGATAAAATGGGTACGTCTTGATAATAAACCTGAAATTCATCTGTTTATCTTTCGCCTACTAACAAAGCAACATCCAAGTTTAAATTAGACATTCATATTGCTCGCAACCATTTAAGCTGTACTATACGCAGGCCATACATTCACGCGTATACCGTTATTGCTATCTCGTAGTTGAAACTTCGCTGTACAAAGGGCCCGACTTTGTTAGGGTTGTTGAGGATATGAAGTTATCCGTATCCGAATAATCTTAGTATTTTACTACTATGTTTAACGGACACTGATTGTTGAAGATTTGCACCCAAATCTTTTTAAGAACGTGATAAAACATTTTGTCTTTGTTGCTTAGTTGTACTTAATTTATTCTAGAAATAAAAGTACTATTGATTAAAAAAAACTTTTTATTTACTGCAAAATAGTGAATTGAGCTCAAATTTTGTATACTTTATTACAATGATTATCGTGTTATATACAGGATGTCGCGTTACTCAAAGATAACCTTGCAACCACGTTTTCTATACATTATAAGAAGTAAACAACTTTTGTTCTATGATCTTTAAAAATACTTATGAACATATTTTTTTATTTTTCTATAATTAATCAGTCAGCTTGGTAGTTTTGTATGGGATCTCGATAAATTTACATGCACAAAAGTCATAGAACAAAATTTCACCATTTCAATACACGTGACTCAGTTTTGATTTCTCATACGCTGAATAGGTAATCGGCTTATCAACTGTTTCCTTTCAACCAATTGTGTAATTGCACATGCTAAAAGAGTACAGCGTCTTACAGATTTACATTTTAGATTATTTACTGAGATTATAGGAAGCGATTTAAAAAGATGATAGATATGTAGGGTTTTTTCTTTATCTTTCATTGTTATAAACCTATGTAATACTAGCTGTTACCCGCGACTTCGTTCGCGTGGTCTTTAAAAAACCATAGTCTAAACTAAAAACCAACGCCAACTGAACAGCGACATCTAACGGTAAGAAACACTATCTATAGTAACAGTTATCTCTAATCCTTCGTGAACCGTACATTTTTCCGGGATAGAAAGTATCCTACCTTTTATACCAGATTAATATCTATTTCTGTGCCTAGTTACATCTAGATCCGTTCAGCCACTCTGGTATGATTGAGTAACAAACATTCATCGATCGAAACTTTCGCATTTATAATATTATACTCGTAGTAAGATAAATTAGTACGATAGTAACTAAACAAAACTAGCATATGTTTTAAGCTTAAACAATCTTTGTAATTTAATTCTTCACCTGAAAATTAATGCAATCTAAATGGCAGGGGGGAACATACTGAAAAACCAGCATTAATTGTAACTTATCCGAAACCTTTGCTAAATTATTTTTCAAATTGTCAGTTTCGGTTAAAGTTTCGGATATTATCGTCCCTAATCTTTGTGTGTAACGCTGGTGTAACGTAATTATACCTACTGGGCTATTTACATTGGAGATAATTTATTTCGGCGCGTAATTACTCGAGATACGTAGCTCACCGACAATAAAGTTGAATAAGTCAGAGGGTAGGGCGAGCTGCCTTACCTACGTTAATATTTCTGGATTTTACGGAAAAGAACTTTTTAATTTGTATCAACAAAGGATTTCATTATTTCTTAATGTTTTTACGAAATAAGGAAATCATTTAAAACGGTGTAGGTGTGTAAAACTCTCTCGTATCTGAGTCAGCGATATATAAGTAATGAGTGTTTTGTAAAAAAATATGTAAAAGTATTAGTTTTAAAAAATGCTTTGAATAAGGTTGATGCGCTCATCATCATTAATTATTTCAGGTTTAATAAAAAATTAAATGCGCTATAAAAATAGCGTTCAATCATTAACACTAACAAAATATACCAAACTCATTGAAGATTACGTTGACGTAAACAACAGTCTTCCTTATCTCTCTTTTTCCAAATATACATAATAAATAAAAAAATATGCTTGTTTCTTCCGTATCCGTTCCTTAACCATGAACCAAATCGCGATGAATTTTTAGTGACTTGATGTGCCTGAGAAGTTTCAAATTGAAGGCTATGCAGACGAAGTCGCGGGCCATAGCTAGCATTGTATACAATACTTACAAGATATTTGATTGGCTGATTCTCGTTACAGTCAGTACCATCTTGCGTGAGATCTTTATCCACCTTGTTTATTTAGGTCTTTGATCTTCGACTTCAATAATATATTACTATCTTGTATATTTAACTCTGCAAAGTTTCAGTTATTGGTTTTAGTATTCTAGTTAGCTGGATAAATTAGTTATCTAACAATATCTTTGTTATATATTTAGATAGTTCATGAGTTATTGACGTCAATAAAATTATGATGAAAATCATTAACAAAAACATGTTTGTTTAAAAGATCACTCTTCATTATGTTCCTTAATCTCGTCCTCATTGTGTACAATGTAGTACGCACTTTTTGCTACTGCACTGATTACAATCTTCAAAGTTAGGCGCGTGCATGAACGCGTCAATAAACTAAAAAATAAATAACCGGAACGTGCCCGCACCGTCACCTATCAATGTCATCTGTCACCTGTCAATGTCATTGTACTTTTTTGTACACAGCACTGAAGACGTAAATATTTAGAATAAATTAGTTTTTTAACTAATTAGTGATTTACAGCTTACATACAAATGCAAAAATCCAAGAAGAAAATACGGTGATGTTTGTGTAAAAGTATGGTGGCTGGAAAACAAAACTTGTCAGTTGAATTTGTGAAATTGTTGGACCGATACCTCGGCTCAATTATTACGATTATTACGATTTCTATCACCACCACAGCACACTAAAATATAATATCATCACCATCACCATCATCTCAGCCTATTACAGCCCACTGCTGGACGTAAGGGAAGGACGCAAAGAGCGCCAAGGAGTACGATCTCCTGCTTTGATACAAATGTATCCAGCCATAATCCTGAGTTCGTCGGCCTATCGAGTTGAGAAGCGTCCTACACTACGTTCGCCGAGACGTGGCCTTTGCTCCAACAACATAATCAGCCAGAAATTAATCATGAAAACAAGGAGTGTGTGTGACAGAGTGGCGTTATTCTTCAGCCTGCAAACGAGACAGAATGAATGACATCGGAGCTTTCACGGGAGGTTGGCCGTGGTGATCATTAAGTTCATTCTAGTTGTCTCTCATGTCTCAGAATGAATGACAACGGAGCTTTCACGGGAGGTTGGCCGTTGGTGATCATTATGTTCATTCTAGTTGTCTGTCATGTCTCCGAATGACTCCACAGAAACTGCTCTGTACAGAAGCACTGGCCTTAACGATGGAGTGGTCAGTGGTTTTTTGTTCAGTCTGAAGCGTCTCCTCGAGGTATTCCTCCTGAGACGTAACATTATGGCTCTAGTCTTCATGAAGAGTTGACCATGAGACCGATATAATGTTGCACCAGAAATATACTACAAAGGATCTGTAATAGCATTAGGTAAGTTATTAATATAATAAATTTATTCTAGCGCATCATATGTACCGAGAGAACAATTATTCCTCTTGTCTGTCTCGCAGCAGAATTATAACACTTCCACTTGCTTTCACGAGGGGTTAGCCTGTGGCTTAAAATTTTTGTTATAATATTGCGGGTCTGCAAATCATCTTATAAGGTTGACCAGAGACCGACTTCATCAATTGAAGTTGAAAATATAGTCAAACACAAAGGTATCAAGGCGATACATATCTTCGAATGCCACTGAAGAAAAAAAAAGAGAGGAGGGAGAATATGGGTACCGAGACCATGAGGTAATGCCCTCCGTCTTAGTAATTTTTTCAACTTAACACTTTGACTCTAAGGAGGCTATGAAAGAAGCTCCTTTGCCTGCTGATATTGAAGGCTCAAGGAATTCTGAGTACTTGTGTAAACAAGTCACATACTTACCTAGACAATTTCAGTCTGTTTATAAAGATTTTAAGTTTTTAATAATTTCATCAGTTGTTACCATTAAATTGGGCCTTTGGCAACCATTAATGGTACCAAGACAATCTGGTGGTTTTAGATCTGCTTGTCTTATTCTGCCCCATTTATATACATACAAGTCAATGATAAATAGCGCTTTTACAAATTATGGTTTATCTCGGTGTGAATTTCCACAAGTATATAATTGAGGTACTTCTTGATGTTGGCCCAAGAGGGCAAGACTTTATAAAGCATACCATAGAAAACAACCTGTTTACTCCAATAGTTCATGTAGTTATGACCATATTAAGTTTTTTTTTTTTTCTCTTATATTTTACTAAAAAGCTTAAATAAATAAATAAACATTACTTGAAATTGCTAATTGATATCTGTGATTTAAAGATCATTAGTCCACTTGATTCGTGAAGTGCCTTAACGTAAAAGGTCCCAGGTTCGATACTCTGTTCGAATGACCCTGGCGAGATACATTGTCTTGTACCTCGTAGTACAGGGAAGTTGACTCCTTGTTTGGAGACCATGACAAATTCATGTTGGCTGGTGTATGTTCGTATGTTCCTATACAACTGATATGGTATCCCATTTGTGTAACTTATAATATTAGATCTGGTCACAACCGGGTAAACCTTAAATTCTATAGTATCAAGCTTAATTCTCAAGATTCTATAATAATCTATGAAAGCAATTAAAATTTAACACTGTTACTGACTTAAGGTTATTATTCTAGCTGATCGCCATGGCTAGTTAGATTATTTCTAGTCTTCATCAAGTGTAAATAATTTCTCAAAAAATTTATAAATAAAGACACACTCAAGATGAGTCTTACTTACAAATAATGTGAGTGAAGATCACTGTTACAGATATGGAAAAATAAAAAATAACTCCTTGTTAACAACAAGATAAAAATTACCAAAATTAAAAACTTTTTTAACTGTAACTATATGTTATATTCCAATATTTTCAGAGTCAGTAAAAACCCATGGAAAGATTTATGCAGCTTTATTTACAGGCAAAAATTTCGCACCATAATTGATCCTTATGTACTTGTCATAAGGTCGAAAACCAATTATTTTAATTTTAAAGTAGGTACCTGCTACCTTTGGAAAAGTAAGAGAAATTCAAAACTAGACACAAAGTTCCAATGATAACTTGAATTTCCAAATCTGACCTAAATATATTTTTAATATGTTTTTGTTATAAACCATATATTTCTAGACATTTTATCATTTGTGAAAATGTTTGATACCTAAAATTTAAGACAAAGATAAATAATCATCCAATCATTAAATTATCAAGATACTAAAGGTTTATATTTAAATAGATGATTATAATAAAATATGATTGATGAAATTGTATCCATGAAACTATAAACTTCATAAAAAATATACTACTGACTTAAAATTATTATTTAAATTAAGGCATGAATCTTACAATTATAATTGAAGTTTGTCAAGTACCTATGTAAGTCTATGTATAAATAATTTTATTAGATATTAAATTACCATGTAAAGCAAAAATGGAGATGATAAATAATGACAGAAAATTTCTAATGAACTTAATTAAAAAAAAAAAAAAATGGATGACACGATAGAGGCATTGATCAGCAATAATCAAGGCAATGCAGGCAATAAATGTTGCCTTACCTTGTTATTGGACTAAGGCTGTAAGGCTGCTACAAGTATTTTGAGCCGGAGTAAACTTTCTATCTTATCCGATGTGATGTATTGGTAAATTATTACTTATTTAATTTTTTATTAGCTTTACAAGAATTGACCAGTCATTGAATCTTTTTCTAAATAAGTATTCAGACTGTTTCATTAACTTATTAATATACCCTACCAGGGATCCACACATAAAGTGCAGGAGTCTCATACTGATTTCCAGCCATATAAGTGTAACACATATAACAGTTTTCTAAGAAGATGAGTAAAAATCAATCTTTCTCAGTAAAGTAATGTTGAAACTATTGTCAACAAAATAGGATCCCTACTGGAACAATACTGGTAGTATTTGTATATAATTTCCTTATTTATAACATATAATTAATGAAAGATTTGCCATAGTAAACATCCATATTATTTATTTTAGTTTCCTTTACTTTGGAACTACACCTTGAACAGGAGTTATTAAGAATAAGACTAATTTATTTGCATAAAAAATTGTATTACAGACAATGATAACTTAAAAGGTTACTAGATTTTCTTATTATATAAAATAAAATAAATCTTTTCAAAAGAAATACAAGCTTAACTACCTACTTGCACATCGATAAATTTACCTTGTTAGGTAACCATGTACTAAGTATGTACTACATACTACTGGATAAATGAGACGGATATTAATAGTTCAAAGCATTGGCTCCATTTCCATGACAAGTTATTAAACTAGCTGTTGCCCCGCGATTTCGTTTGCGTGATCTCTAGTTTATTCGTAAAGAATATACCTACTTAATAGCGAGGAGTATTTATTTAAAACTTTATTGCACAAACTTAAAAGTGTACAACAGGTGGATTATCAGTCTCAGTCCCAGCAAATCTATAAATTCATAAAGACATATAGTTTTAACAAAAATAAAAGAGTATTGCAATTAAAGTAAAATTTGCTATTTTCGATTTTAGAGAATTCCTACACATTTTTTGGTCCACCTGTATGGTATAAAATAGGTACAGGTTTGTGTCATCAAATGGGATGGGACTGTATCAATATACATGGTTGTATTAACATACGGGGTTATATCATCATACAGGGTTGTATTATCATACAGGGTGTATCATCATACAGGGTGTATCATCACACAGGGTGTATCATCATACAGGATTGTATCGATATACAGGCTTGTATCGATATACAGGGTTGTATCGATATACAGGGTTGGTTGATTAATTCCAATGAATTAATCAAACAACTATATCCTTGTTAGATAAAACTTGAATTTGGCATCTACCAATAGATAGTTAATAAAATAAAGTTTTATCATGTGCTAAGACTTTAGCAAATCATATAAATGATCATAATAAATGTTTATATTGCTTTGTCGACACAACTTTCCTCTTTGAACATCTACATTGTACACAATGAGGACGAGATTAAGGAACATAATTTATATGATCGGACTAACTTACCTAGTGACGTCCGATCCTCAATTATGTGAAGTAATCTCGTCGTCATCCTATCCCCAGCCCGACCCAGTTAGTATGTATTTATCAATCCTTAAAGTACAAAAAAGATTATATGCTATAAATACCTACCTACTACTTAATTTCCCTTCTTTTTGAAAGTTGTGTCCAGTTTTATCCTTTGAAATAATGACATTGACAGGTGACAGATGACATTGATAGGTGACGGTGCGGGCACGTTCCGGTTATTTATTTTTTAGTTTATTGACGCGTTCATGCACGCGCCTAACTTTGAAGATTGTAATCAGTGCAGTAGCAAAAAGTGCGTACTACATTGTACACAATGAGGACGAGATTACTTCACATAATTGAGGATCGGACGTCACTAGGTAAGTTAGTCCGATCATATAAATTATACTCGTTTAAAAACGAGATTCTTACAGTTGAGGTAAACAAGTCCAATATCGTGAAGTAAACTAAGTAATTATCCCGATACAGATTTTACTTTACCTAAGTTTTACAACATATTTATAAGTGTTATTGTGTTATAAATAGCTCTTAAGTAAAAAAAAAAATTATGTACCTTTTGCAGTGAAAAGAGTCCTTATATTGTTGTTGTTGTTGTTGTTGTTCAGTTGTTAATCTCTTTTATCACATTAAAAGACATTAACAACGTTTTTGAACTGTGACATAGCCTACTCTTTATATAAATTGTTCGTTTTATAACACAGAAGTTTTACACTAGTGTACTACCTATTAAACAGAATGTTCGCATTATTCGCAGGAGCATGTTCCCCGTGTATGTTCAGAGACTATTTAAGACAAATGGACCTTTTCTTATAGAAACTTAAGCTGGTGATAAACTCCGACAGACGCGTCTCCTGACATTGTGAGGTCAAGCGCTGCCATTGGTCTATTCTTCAGTCAACTTCCGCCGGCCCAAAGATCGACCAATGGTAGCGTTTGACCTTACAATGTCAAGCGTCCGGAGCCGCGTCTGTCGCCGTTTGTATCCAGCTTTAGGCTGCGTTTCGAAACAGAACTAGTGAGCACACGGCCTCGTACTGACCATTCCAAAAATCTCGTGAGTGCCTGGTGCACCCTCAAATGAGCCATTTAAAAACATGCAGGAGTTCACACTGTTGCGGTTCCACCCAAACACTTGGCAAAATAATACGAAAATTTTGTGAGGACCTTCTCCTAGTATCACATCACCCGGCCCAACAAGCTTCAAAAACGTTGTTTGGAAAGATATTACACCGAAGATTACACGACACCTGTAGGTACTTTTTTTCTACCGAAATCACGAGGGAACGCAGCCTTAGGTTTTTACGCAGAGATCACAGATATTGCAGTTCGAAATTCAAAATAAACTGGAATAAGGTTGCCAAGAACAAATTAAGGGTCTCGTTATTTTCACCATCAGAAAGTCTTCTGACAAGGATTTGTCGTGGCCGAAATGGAAAACCCTTAACAGTCTATAGACTTAGGTCGATCGATGCAAGGACAAATGTGTAGCTTGGGTTACACTGATAACCTTAACATCAGATGCGAGTGCGGAGCCCAAACAATGGCCCATCTCTTTTCATGACACATGCGAAGAAGAAGATTAATTAGGTATTTAAGTCACAATCACACAAGTTTAAAGCCGCGAGTGAAAGCTAGCGAATAATAATTGTCAAAACATGCTGCTTTTAACCAGCATTATTATCCCACTTCAGACTGGCATGAGAAATGCCCTGGCTTGTTGTAAAATCGCGCGCCGTAAACGAGTCAAATTTCACCGAGCACGCTAATCTCGCTGTAGCAGGACTTTCATTAGCATTTGTGTAATTTCATCAGTAGATCTTCGCTTGGTGCTCTGGCACAGTCGTTTACGCTTCATTGCCCCAATCCTGTTTACCTAAACTAGGAATTTCTTTGCAGTGTTCGTTTTTCAAAATGATTAGATCGAAATGGTTTTTTAATTTATCCTTAGTTGCAATTGTCGAATGAGTTTTTTCACTTGTGTGAATGGTTTGATAATTTTTATTTCACCCAAAAAAGAAATAAAAATAACTTACATAAGTGACATACTAAAATACATGAATGAGTAGGTATAACAAAACAACATTACTTAAGTAAAAATTAACCAATAAATAAATTAATTCTTGGTCTTTCGGTCGTTTTGAACTCTAATCACCGGCATAGGTTTCATTTAACATTTAAATTTCTTTACTTAGGCTGTTCAAGTTCAAGTTTATTGCTCATTTGTACAACCATCTTGAATCGAGATTTAACCTAAACCTGCCATCGTTATTCCTTTGCCAACTTAAGACATAGTAGAAGATATAGAGTGACATTTGAAACCAGATTAATGTCAAATCTAAATTTATTTGTTAAAATCATATCACCATTTAAACTTTTGTTGCTTGATTTTTTTTGCCTTTCAACGATGAATATGAAGTGGTAAGGGTAAGTATATTTTCCTTAAACAATATTATTAACTGCTGATATGTTGCAAATTAACAGTTGAATTAATTATACTTTACTGTAGTAATTTGTCTCAGTGGTCATAATAATTACCTACCAATTTTATTTAACATTAACTGATGACCCAGTTGGCGTTCGATTTCCGATTCGAGTCAATTTAGAAGACGAACTTATATAACTTGGTTCAGGTAAAATAATATATTTTGTAAAAGTTACCAATTACAAGATCATTTTTAAAGGTAGGTAGGTACTCGTAGTATTTATTATATCACACTTCATCCCGAAAAACATTAACAAATAAACATGATTTAAATCATCTTATAAATTGAGGGGTAGTTACCAACTTCCTGAATGTAAAGTGCTGTTGTTTTCCCTTACATAGTTGATTTTCAATTAGAACCAAAAACTTCTCGCGTATTTCATGTAAACGGGTAATTTACCGAATGTCGCGGCCCCGGTAATGGGTTTGGATGTACACTCGATTTTAATATTAACATCAGACTCGAAACTCAATTGAGTTTTTTAATTTGAAAACTGTTGACAGGGTTTGTTATAAGTTGCACAGTGGCAGTCTATCAAAACCTACCTGGATACCATTTTATTCATCATCATCTTCAGTTCAGCCGTAGGACGTCCACTGCTTAACATAAAGACATTTATTTTCTGCTGATAAAGGCATTTGAAAAAAGGTTTGCTTATTTAATATACCTACAAAGGAAAATCTACATAGGTAATATTTTTTGTTAAATAGATAATTTTGAACATAAATAATAAATATATAAAAAATAGATATTTTTAAAAATAATCCCAATCCAAGGATTGGGCTTATCTTTAAAAATATCTTCTTGTACCGAATTTTATGTTCAAGTTTGCTACGAAAGGATTAGTACTCCCACAGAGATGATCACTTATCAACTAGCCTTTTCCTGCAGCTTTGCCCGCGTGGGATTTGGTTTGACATTTTTTTTTTGACAACTGAACAGCGACATCTACGTACGTACATTAGCGTCATTTATAAAGACTATCCCGCATCCCTTAAGAAATGTGAGTTTTGTCGTGTTAGAAAGTAGCCTATGTCCATTCGGAAGATAAATTATGTGTAAATGTCGATCTAAGATTATTAATATCTATTAAGTACTAGCTTAGCCCGCGACTACGTTTGCGTTGTCTTTAGGATTTTCTGCGAATTTTTTTTTTTTTTTTAAGAACCTTCTACTGACAATAATTAACACAATTAGCGAAATTATTCCATCCGTTTACGCGTGATGCGATGATCAAGGGAAATAGGGATTCATTTTTATATTATATAGATAGATTTCCGGTTATTACCTCCTACATAATAAAAAAAAAACCGGCCAAGTGCGAGTCAGACTCGCGCACCGAGGGTTCCGTACAAACCTGTAGGTACCTATATAAGTAAAAGTTCACCTATCACGAGAATTGAGTCATAGTTATGGTATTTTGGTATTTTATTGCAAAATGAAATCCCATTAGGAAAGGTAAATTCCGGTTTACGATTTATGACGTATTAAAAAAAAACAACTTACTAGATCTCGTTCAAACCAATTTTCGGTGGAATTTTGCATGATGTAAATCATATATTTTTTTAGTTTTATCATTCTCTTATTTAAGAAATAGGGGGACACACACACACACATTTTGCAGCTTTGGAAGTGTCGCGCAAACTATTCAGTTTAGAAAATAAAATCGGCCAAGTGCGAGTCGGACTCGCGCACCGAGGGTTCCGTACAAACCTACCTATATAAGTTAACTTACCTATATAAGTAAAAGTTCACCCATCACGACAATCGAATCATATTTATGGTATTTTTATTGCAAAATTAAATCCATGACATTACAAAAAGTTAATAGCGGTTTACGATTTATGACGTATTAAAAAAAACTACTTATTAGATCTCGTTCAAATCAATTTTCGGTGGAAGTTTACATGTTAATGTACATCATTATTTTTTTAAGTTTATCATTCTCTTATTTTAGAAATTACAGGGGGGGACGGGACGACGACACATTTTACCACTTTGGAAGTGTCTCTCGCGCAAAGTATTCAGTTTAGGAAAACCCCCAAAATGTATTGTTTTTTTTTCTATTTTTGTGTGAAAATCCTAATGCGGTTCACAGAATACATCTACTTACAAGTTTCAACAGTATAGTTCTTATAGCTTCGGAAAAAAGTGGCTGTGACATACGGACGGACGGACAGACAGACAGACATGACGAATACATAAGGTTTCTGTTTTTTGCCATTTGACTACGGAACCCTAAAAATGATATTAAAAACCTCAATATCATTTTTGAAGACCTATCCATAGATACTGTTTCCCACATGTATGGGTTTGATGAACAAAACATTTGAGTTTCAATTCTAAGTATAGGGAACCCCCAAAATTAATTGATTTTTTTCCATTTTTGTGTGAAAATCTTAATGCTGTTTACAGAATACATCTACTTACCAAGTTTCAACAGTATAGTTGAAAAAATTGGCTGTGACATACAGACAGACAGACATGACGAATCCATAATCGTTCCGTTTTTTGCCATTTGGCTACGGAACCCTAATAACATTTAGTAAGACCAATCTAACTCAAATAATAATTAGTTATCATGGTTACTATGTCAAAAAATAACTGCCTGCATTCCTATTTAAAAGAAGCTAGAAGATAAAACTTTACCTACTCACAATTGCTATAAACGGGACGCGCACTTTTTCTCTGTCGGTCTGAAGGATCCGTCGGGAACCCCAGGGAGTGTTTCAGGAGACAAATTGCTGTACAATGCCTATTGAACGAGCAACGTGGTCTCTAACTGCTGGAGAGATGGTTCATGCAAGTTTTAGTAGAAGAGATGACTAGTTTATTGGAATCTAAGCATGCTACATAATAAATCTACTTACTAGGGTGAAAATTTGGGTGGTGATAGAAAATTACCATGTTAAACCTATTATGCTTAAGTTGGAAAATAAAATTTGTTTGATTACATTGTGAAGCTTTTTAAGGATACACCATACGCTGTCAGTCCGTTTATATAAATGTCCTACCCATAAAGGGCTTTATTGTTTGATCTGTAAGGTGACTGTGTCATGACTTTTAATAACATCTAGACTAGGTCAACAAACTACAATGTCATTTCTACGCTTTTTAAGCCATTGTGCTTAGAAATACGGATAATACGGATTTTCTAGTGACCCACCGAGTATGTGGAGTAATAATGCGGATTTGCCCGAATCCTTGTGTGCTATATTTCTGAGAATGTAAATCAAGAGTTGAACTAAACTTTTGGTATTTTTTGCTAAACGACGGGTCTCCAGCGGAAATTGCTACGGAAAAGAAAAGCATGAATAGCATATTTTTTCCTTTCTACCATCAAAAGGGTTTCCAAGAATATCGCTTATTTACAACACGCATTTTACGCGTACTATTAAAGTGTGATAAGTATCTTAAGTTTTTGGAAACACGTTCAATTAGAAGATAAAAGTAAAAAAAGAACTCAACTGTTTATCATTAAAATCGTTGCAAATAAAAAAAAAACATCCCTTAACGAACTCAAACAAGAAGCCGCTTTCACATTTTCGCATAAATGCAGCGCGTAGAGTAGCGTAGCAGTGCTACTGTGTAAATCTATATAAACAAACTTTTTTTAGATTTTTGCCGCAAATTTGGAGGCGCCCTGTTCCATAAAAAAATCTTTAATACTGATTTTGAATTGAGTGAAACGCGATTTAAAATTAAAAAAACAAGTGATTATTTTAGGAATTTTATATTTAGGCATGGCATAATTTTTTTTATATTAAAAACGAGTATCTAGTACTCTCCTGGCGGCCTACTGATTTACTTAATTACATGTTTATTAAACTCCCAATCCAGCAAAGTTAAACACAACAGAAATTTTGTTGTTACGGGTTACGCGATCTCACGTGACCGCTCGGCAGTAGTTAATTTTATAGGTCTAAAGTTTCATAGGCAGCACTTTGCTAGTGATTACAAATCTGTAGCAATCCACGCCGCGGTTGTGAGTAGATGGGTGACCATTCCGATCATATTTAGCGACATTTATCACGAGCACCTCCGTGCTTGGAAAGGCACAGTAAAAGTTGGTCCTGTCTAGTATCGCTTGATACTAATCGTAAAGCCTAGTCAGAGGCCTTAAGGCGTCTTGATTACATCTGACAGTAAGGTTTAGTCACTGGACTTACAACACCCCTTCACCAATCCTGACTGGGCCCGCGTGGTGAAGTATGGCAAAACCACCTCATAGTTGAGGTGGAGCCTGTGCCCTGCAGTGGGACGTACCTATATAGGCATACTTCACTTAAAGTTTTATGAAAACGCCCATGCGTTTAAGGAAGTTATTAGGAGCACACAATGTAGTATATACCTCCTAGTAGCCGTACGTGGGCGATGCATGGATAGCTTTCCAGAACACGAGTGCCCATGTATTGCCTGCATACGTTAGCGTGGTACACTGCTGGTTTTTTCGTGGGTGGGTGTCCTCGCCGGGGACGGCGCTTCTCACTGTCTCCCGACGAGGGAGTCCTACATAACTGGGCTGCTCCCCCGAGGCGGCCCGGTATTCGGAAAGCATTTTTCCAGCGTCAAAAAAAAGATATATACCTCCTAATAATATAGTTAATACATAGAATATCTGTTGTTATTAATTTATGCGGCAATTCTGCGTCAAGGAATAACAATAAGAACCGACAGTAACGAGCCAGACGGCCGTTTAGATAACGTAATGATTATAAAACACATAAAGTTGAACGCTTCATTACGAACTGGGGATAATTATAAAAGTGTGCACCGACCTTTTATCTGTAATTACTTAACATTGAATAAATCAGTTCGTTTAGACCTCTATTGTAACTCCGGAACGTTTAATCGAAGTTCGACCATTTCATGGTTCAGTTCTGATGAACAATAACTTTTCAGATTTTGGGTGGGATATTCGAATAGGTTTGAGCTTCAGACAGACATTAGTTAGGTTGATATACAAAATTCATTCGTTTAATGTGCCTAACAAACATAATTAGTAACATTAGTTAATACGAATTAGGTAATGTCACCCAGCCTAATTTTTTAAACTCAATACGACTATCTAATTACGTCACAAAATATATATATTCTAAGTAGTAATATTATAAATGCGTAAGTTTGAGAGGATAATAATAATAATAAATAATATTTTTTTTTATTTTTTGTGTTTTGTGAGGATGTATGGATCTTTGTTACTCTTTCACGCAAAAACTACTGAATGGAATTTGATGAAGTTTGGCGCACAGATAGACCATGGCCTGGATTAATACATAGAAAACTTTTTTAACTGGGTAAGGTCTAGTAATTTATAAAACCAAAATAAACAAAACTCTTCTCTTGGTATATTTTTAGCAAACGTTTTTACGTCACCCTATGATTGTTATCATCGTTTGTAAAATAATTATCGCGATATTATAAATTGGTCAATTTTTTTACCGTACGAGTACCTATACAATGATGTCACAAAATAAATAACACAAATAAAAAAATTAAAAAAACTTTTTGCCTTGAAAATAAAAATTCGACTAAAACTTTGAGTAGAGTTTCCATTCCTAAACAAGTTAGCAAGTACTGGATACTTATTATTAGTTTCTTTCGTTAAGTTTAACTCAATTATCTATGAAAAGAGGTTTTACAAAATAGGATGACGTAACAACGATCAGCCAAAACCGGTGGACCTAGAGATTCAAAATTTGAAGTAAATCTATATATACTTATAAAACAAAGTCGGATTAGTAACACCATTTATCAGTCAAGAACGGCAGGACCGATTTTTATGATCTTTGGTTTGTTGGATTTGTCTCCGCCCCGAATAGCAGAATGACTAATAAAAAATCTGAAAAAAAAGAGGCAGTACGAAGTTTGCCGGGACAGCTATATCTATAAATATAAAACAAAGTCGGGTTAGTTACACCATTTTTATGTCGAGAACGGCTAGACCGATTTTTATGATCTTTGATTTGTTTAATTTGTCACCTTTCCGAAAAGCAGAATAACTAAGTATAAAAAACACGGAAAAATTCACGAAAAAAAAAATTTATGAAGGGCGACGAAGTTCGCCGTGACAGCTAGTATAGAATAAAATTTAAAGGAAACGGCACTGTTGTAATGTGTATAAAAAATGTAGATAAAAGAAGACTGTGGTCTGAGCAATCATCGAATTATACAATCATTCATCCCGTTTCAACCTATTTTGGATGGTACTAGAAAAATACATTATACTCCTAGAGTATTCTGGAATGTCATGTTTTTTAACTGTCAGCCAACGTGCAGCCTTGCTAAAAACAAATATTTAAAATACGAAAAATGTGCACGTACACACGCTATATATTTTAATTGGTTCTGAAGCCGCAAGAATCACATTTGCCTGCTCTCATGCAACAATTTTTTCAATGGGACTACAATCACTTAAAATAAAACAAAAATACTATCCCTTACAAAATGACTAATCAGTCCGTAAACGTAGCATGAAGAGATACACAAATGATTTTTGGAAACAATCCTTAAAACAGGTGATGTAAGTTTGTATGGGGAATTGGACATTTGCACGCAGGAAGTTTCGGCGAACCGCTAGTTTCCCATAAATACCAACCCTAATTGGGCATCACCTAATTGACTTACATAAGCCTGCCCTTTCCCACCATTTTCGTTTCCCACAGCACAAAAATAACTGGCGAAAACCGTCCAGGATAAAGTTTAGACGTTATACGGCTAGTTAGGAGCGGGCAGGTACACTACGCTAAATATGTATTACCCAACAACTTTAATACTGCACACGGTGGGCAAATTATAAAACAGGTCATTAATTATAAAGTTTGAGACGCAAAGTTTGCACTGCACTGTAATGCTGTCTTGTTAACGTGCTTGCGCATAAACATGACGTTAACACCGGCCATTAGTGTTTCGCTAACCCCTTATTTTTATTACTAACGGGTAATAAGAACTGTATAGTTAAAGTTAACGTTCCCCCGAAATACCTTTGGGGTTTCTCTTTTTATGTTTGGGCACACTTTGTTTGAGATGAGTACTTTAGACAACTTACATGGTGGGTCTGTATTTGTTAATTTTTAATATCTTTACTGGAGCTTCATTTGCTATGTCACTCCATTGTAGTCATAAGTACCTACTCTTAAGTGATTCTTATTTCTCATCTTAACCGACTTATTTTTTATAAAACAGTTTTTTTCTGTTATTTTCAGACGTTGTATTCTAGTCAAACTAAGATGGCAGACTGGTAAAAGTCACACCTAATATATGTAGGTACCCAATATTGCGGAACACTAACTTCATCATACCCACACACACACCTAGGTACGTAGTAACCGCAAAAATGAGTTAGGAGATCACGCTGTGTACGAGATAATAATCCTGTAGCATCGCAAAAATCCTACCTACAAATAGAGCCTGCGGCTAAATTGATTTGTAAAAGTCTGTGTTATTAGATTGTAAGAATACCTAATCTAATACAGTCGAGTAACGTAATATCGCGCTAGGTGGGAGTGAATTTCGATATTGGTAAGTATTATTCTTGTTCTTAGGTTTCAATTTTCTCTTATAAATTTGCCAATTCAGAAATACTTTTTCCTCTCTTCTTGGCATTTGGAACTGTTCATTTATAATTACTATTTTTATAAACGTCGACTTTAAAAGGTACTATCAACTTTATGTAGTTACTTGACTGCCCACTTTACATTCAACTCGCACATGCAACTCGTGCATGCATTAACTAGTTTAGGCCCCATAAACGACGAATACAATACATGATAAGGAATGTTTTATCTGGGGATTTATTTAGGCAACATGTGTGCGCTGTTTGCCGAGTGATCGCTTGATTGGACCGCGCTTTGTTTTCAAGAAGCATTCAATGCCCACTAACGAGTACTGCTCCGATCACAGTCTTGTTTATTTTCTCCCGAACTCCGGCAAACCCTTGTAATTGTTTACCGAATCAGCTCCCCAGCCCCGACGTCAACACAATTAGGTTTTTTAACGAATCTTCACTCTCCATTAATTTCTCTGCCAATTAACATTTTCGAGGGAAAAAAACGTAAATTAACTTGCGAAAAGAGTATTTAATTTTTTTAACTTTCCCTTAAATCACTGAAAGATATAAAGACAGTTTAATGTCAACACCTAAGCGAAGGTTTTATTATCACATCATACGACAAATCTAAGCTCTTTTGTCTGCAATACGTTTGCAGGTTGAACAATAAACCTCGGACTTAGGAAATAAATAGCAGACAGCCTTCGTCGGTGTAAGCACGGGCCATTTGAGCAATTTATTGTGCGCACTTAACCACAAATAAATTGGCCAGCAGTGTACGCGGCCGGCCGTGCCTTTCGATGTTGTATGCAACGTATTTTATTTTATACATAGCAAACTCACCTTTGTAACATGTATGATTTATGTTTGCGTTTAGCTTGAAAAACAAAAAGAAAATGGCCTCGAGAAAGCAATAACTTACCACTAATGTAAGAATAAGGATTTATTAGAAAACTGTTTTCTTTTTTGAATGAAGGAATGGATTTTTGTAATATTATACGAGTATGCCTCAACCACGTTGTCAGTTTTTTTTTTTAAATCCTGAAATATTTTATTCAGTTTAATACCTTGCGTATTGGTGGACGGTGGTGGTTTGCGGACTTGGAGCGTCGTCGTCGATACGCTCTATTTAGGTCCGCCCCTAGCCCTTCAGACAGCAAACGAGGAGGTAACACATAGTCACACGCGCTGACCGCTCAATCTCCCAAATCCCAACCCTCATTTTACCCAGTTTGTCTCTGATAGCCAACCTGCAAGCGAAGTCGATTTAATTACTTTCAAGAGCACGCGGCGATAACCGCAGGAGCGATTTAGTCAGAGGGTTTTATCAAAAACCAGAGTTCATCGTGGCTTTGCTGAGTTTTGCCTTCGGCATGTGGTAGCTATAATAAGAGTGTCGAGATTCAATTTTTGCTTCTCTGTCATGCAGGCCGTCTCACCTATGGTGGCGCTGTCTGCTAGCGGAGAAAGTTATATTTTCGTATAGGTTTTAAGCAATTTGAGATAATGTTGCAAGCCTTGTTAACCGCAGAGTTGATTGCTTTTACATGAGCAGAATAATTATGCCATTTATGCATGGGTTTGAGAAATGGCAGGGACCTGTCTTACGCAATATGTGTGGCTGCTTCCATGATGTGGTGGTATTATAATAATAATACATTATTTCCACAATCACACCAATTACCTAGCCCAAAACTAAGCAAAGCGAGAATATGGCGACATTGGCGACTAGATGACAGATAAAAATACTTAAATACGTTTATGACATGACTCAGGTACATGCTCTTGCTCACACACAAACATTTGGTCCTTGCGGGATTCGAAACCGCAAAACTGCCTGGCTTTGAATTCCAAAGCGCGAACCGCTAGACGGCCAAGAATATTATTAAATTGGAGAAGCTAGTTGTTACAGAACAATTTTAAATTGTAATGACCAGTCCAGGTGGAGGCCAAGGTAACGCGGGTTAGGACTGTGCTCAATAACGACTCCTCGTCAAAGTTCGAGAGGCCGATTAGATGGATAGTTTGTAATTAAAACGTCCTAAATAATAAATTAGGATCCGTAGTAACACTAACAGCTTATTTATTGCTCTATTGTTAGAAATGTTTATTTAATAAATTTTAGGGTTAAAGATAGATAGATAGATACTCTTTATTGCACACCATACAAGTAAAATACACATGATTTTTACAGAAAGATGTACAATATAGGCGGTCTTATCGCTAATAGCGATCTCTTCCAGACAACCTTTAGGTAGAGGACAACCATTAAAGAAAGGGGAAGGTGTTGCAGAGTTCTTAAAATTCTTACCTGATACAAATTAAATTAATTAAAGATTCGTACTTAACTAGAAATCGGCTTTCTACTACTCGTGAAATCGTTTTCTATTTTCACTTCATTCATATTATTATAAATCGGAATCTAATCTAAAGTATAATTATTGCCTTTTGGTAAATCTAATGTAGTATCTCTTGAATAGCCCGGTACTCACTAAATGTTAACAGTTTGAAACTTTATAGTGAACAAGTATAATTTAGCAAGACCGTTTGTCATTTACATTAACACTCGGTATTTAAAAGTAAATGCTGTCCTGGCTAAGTTCTTACCTCTTCTTTTTTAGGGTTCTGCTGCGGACATCGATACCATCTTTATTTTACAGAAAAGAGCTATTCGTGCTATATACAAACTTAGTCCGCGTGAATCCCTGAGAGATTTCTTTAAAGAAATTAACATACTCACTGTGGCTTCTCAATACATATTTGATAATATCATGTACGTACGCAAAAATTTAGATCTTTTTATAAAGAAAAGTGATATTCATTCATATAACACCAGAAACAAAAACAAACTTGTAGTCCCAAACTTTAGATTGGCCAAAACGAGTAATTCATTAAATTTTTCAATAATACACCTTACAATGTTATCAAACTTCCTATTAATAAATTTAAGTCACATGTCAAAACTACACTGATGTCTAGGGGTATTATAACATTCAAGACTATCTTGATGACAAGAATGTATGGTCAGTCCAGCCTGCACTAAACTGATATACCTACCTGTTTATTTTGATTTATATTTTTTGTGTGGCAGCTAGTGGTGACTGAGTTTGTTCCGGCGTTTCTTCTCAGCACTTGCCAGATTGTCTGTGTCTTGTCTCGAAGCGCTAGTAGGGCCCAAAAAATAAGGAGACATGTTCTGGCCCCCTAGGGGCCTATAATGTTGTTATTGACGTTCATAAGTGGCAATTTTGTCCTGAATTGAATAAATGATTTTTGACTTTGACTTTGATATAACACAAGAAACAAAAACAAACTTGTAGTCCCAAACTTTAGATTGGCCAAAACGAGTAATTCATTAAATTTTTCAATAATACACCTTACAATGTTATCAAACTTCCTATTAATAAATTTAAGTCACATGTCAAAACTACACTGATGTCTAGGGGTATTATAACATTCAAGACTATCTTGATGACAAGAATGTATGGTCAGTCCAGCCTGCACTAAACTGATATACCTACCTGTTTATTTTGATTTATATTTTTTGTGTGGCAGCTAGTGGTGACTGAGTTTGTTCCGGCGTTTCTTCTCAGCACTTGCCGGATTGTCTGTGTCTTGTCTTGAAGCGCTAGTAGGGCCCAAAAAATAAGGAGACATGTTCTGGCCCCCTAAGGGCCTATAATGTTATTATTGACGTTCATAAGTGGCAATTTTGTCCTGAATTGAATAAATGATTTTTGACTTTGACTTTGACTTTTTTCGTGAATGGTTTCGTCTTTTTAATTGTTATTCTGCTATGCGGGGCGGAGACAAAATCAAAGATTATCTAAATCGGTCCAGCGGTTCTTGACTATGGTGTAACTAACCCGACTTTATTATGAACAGCTCAGTAATCAGGTGCTCATAAAGGGTAAAACTTTTGCTATAGTAATATCTAAATTTTGAAAAAAAGAGGATCCATACAAACTTAATCTCTACCGCGATGATAAATATGGAGCATCTGAAAAAAAAACACGATTTCGATGTTGTTCCCATAAAAGTTGTTGTATATAACCAGCTGATTGTTGTAAGGGGTGTCCTATTCTTTTTTACACCCTGTATATTAGCTAATATTAGCTGTCCCAGCCAACTTCGTACCGCCTTTTTTTTCCTTAAATTTTTCAATGTTTTAATTGTTATTCTGCTATTCAGCCCGAAGACAAATCCAACAAATCGAAGATAATACAAATCTGTAAAGCCGTTCTTGAGTTATGAATGGTGTAACGAACCCGACTTTGTTTTATATAGGTACAGATGATTTTCTAAAGGGTAAATAATTAATACAAAGTAACCTTGCACACTTAAATGCCTTACAGACATGACAAACCAACCTTGAGACATTAGATTAGCTATCCTTCAACTTCAAAATAGACTTAAGCCTGATGAGTTCATCCAATTAGGGAGGTCGTGCGATCAAGTCAGACCAATTTTATGCTGTGTAAAACCTTTGCCAGTACATTATTGACAATATTGTAGCAGATTAAACAAAGCCCTGCTCAGCGGTAAAGCGGCGTTTATATGACAGCGACCAGTCAGACCAGAGTAGCCTCTCGTTAATCAACGTCAGATTTCCTTTGTGACGTTTTTTGGAGCTTTCTGTACAATTGGAAGTTGATATGGGGTGTGAAAGTAAGTCCGTTGTCACGTCTTTTGTCAGAGATCTGCGGTGGGTGTCGAAAAAGCTCTGATAGGTTTTTACTGCGCATAAGTGTATTTTTTTATCAGTGATATTTTTTTAAATAGTCCTACGTCACATACTAAAATCATAAAAGTACTCCGCTGACAATGGTTTATTTGTAGACAAAAGGCATTGAACCTAATTGGCATACCTCAAGTTGCAAGTAACCTTTAATAACGTTATTTTGGTGTACACCTATGAAACATACGTTAATAATCGATAAAGAAAATAATTACAAACAACAAATATTCTTTGACAAAATCTCGTATATGATATGCCTTGTTCAGAATTTCAGGGTGAACATGTAATATTTACTTTTATTTACATAATCAAATTGAAATTCTGAACAAAGTCTATCATTTACAACATTTTGTCAAATAGAATTTGTTGTTGGTAATTATTTTCTTTGTCGATTAACGTATGTTTTATAGGCGTACACCAAAATAACGTTATTTAAGGTTACTTGCAACTTGAGGTATGCCAGGCTCTATACAAAAAAGTTCGAAGTCTTTTATAAATACATATAAGGACATTGATGATAAGTGCCATTATAGCCTGTTTTAGTTCTGTTTGTCCTCTCAGCTACGGAGGTCGTCAACAATATTCCACAAGCAAACAAAAACGGCCAATCTGAAATTCACTGGGGGAGGCCTATGTTCAGCAGTGGACGTCCTATGGCTGAAATCAGAAATGATGATGATGATGATGAAACAAAAACGGACTTTAAAAGTGAAATACATTATGTTGAACGAATGTTTAATTAAATAATAGGAACCATATACGATGCTAGTGTAAATTAACTATATTTAATAATGTGTTGTCATCACGTAAACATGAAGAAATGATTAAAACTGATCATATTACGCTTAGACTTCAAAGAGAACAGATGAATTTCTTCTACACATTTGATGTTGTCATTTATGGATAAGATATAAATAAATGCATTTATGGTAAGAGTTTAATAGCACAGCTGTCTAGTTCTAAGAGGTAGGAATATTTTCTGATGTTTGACAAAAAAAAGGCGTTGTTCGCAAAATTTGGCCCAACAATGTCGAGAAGTTACTATTACATTTAATAAAAATAAGTAACAGGAAATCTTTATGGGGAAAATATAAAGATAAGCTCCGGATAAAAGAAATAGGATTCCCTTGAAGCTTAAATCAATAAAGTCCCCATAGTACCTTTATATCTCACATTTCACGTTGCCATCTCGCCTGAACACTTTGCTCTCCATATTCTCGAACGAGTTTTACGAGTTATTCAGGGAACAAACATTATCTGAGGGAGTTAAAGTTCAATTTTAACAATGCTAATAAAAACAATACTTACATGGATTTACAGGTAATGGTGTATTTTTGATAAAGATTTTGTAATTATTCATTATTCATTATTTTAAATTAAAATGATTTATGGTTTATAGTATTAAAAATTGCCGTGTGAAAACGGCCGTAAAGAATACACTTCCCCACCGCCAACAGGAGTCGTGTCGTAACAGGCGACTAATTCCTGTAGCACGAGACGGGCAGCAGCGTCTGCGTGCGAAATGTTAAAAAAACTGCGCTTGCCAACCCACCTGCCAAGCGTGGCGAGATTCGGCAATCCCCCCCGATGAAAGTCATTGGGGGAGGCCTGTGTTCAGCAGTGGACGTCCTATGGCTGAAGTGATGTGATGAGTATTAAAAGTTAACTGTTGCCTATAGGTACATATTCGTCAGCGTTGTAGCTACACCTACTAGCACTACGGAGTTACAGTCATAATTTAGTCAGTAGGTTTTATTGCACAAATTAAAATCGGACAAAAGGTGGACTTAATGCCATGTGGCATCCAGTCGATCATTAGGCTAAACAGAAGTGTTTGTGACATAACGATAAAAAATGAACATATAAAATCATAGCATAAACTACACACAGTATCAATGACATAAAATAAATAATATAATACATAGACTACATAGACGAAATACATACATACGAGTACATGAAAATGATGACAATTATTATTACTGGAAAGTAAAGAATCAAGGGTGCAAAATGACGATTTCATTTTACCTAGATAATGAGTGCGTGCAAGTATCTTTAAAGAGTACTATTGGGAGCTGCTTCTATATATTTGGGGAGAGAATCCTAGAGCCGAGTAGATTGAAGAAGAAAAGAGTCTATCTTCATATTTTATATTATTTGTTAGGGTATTCGCCATACTTTCATTGTGTTTTATTTATTAGGGACAATAAATAGTTAACTTACCTAATTAGGTATTTACATGTACATAATTCTGTAAGCACTATATAGACTGATCTATGCATCTGATAGTATTTTTAAGTAAGTTTAAGTTCGCGCGGACTCCAAGTGTATAGTAACTCCCAAATTAGCGGACCTGCTTGCGCATAAAATTTTATCCATTGCTAAGCTAAACGCGAACTATCGGTTGAGATAACAAATGGGGCTTCATAAGCTTTAAAGTAAACAAAACAATTTGAGTACACAACCTACAAAATCAGCATTCGCTAGAATAAATTACGAGTTCTAACTGCCAACAAACCGGGTACATTTGTCGGGGTGTTTAATAAAGGGGCACACACACGCTTTTGTTCGTCTAGAACGGTAATTAGTGCGGGCTTCACGCGTAATTAGCACTATCGCGGAATTTTAAAGGGCCCTTAGGAAGTGCCTAAGTAGGTTTGTGCCAAAGGTGTGTTGAATGTAATATGAACAGGGAATGAGATTTCAGTCGAATAGCTCTCCCGACTCTGTTAATTAAGTGGTTAATTTTAGAACATGCTTTTTGATAAACGTTTGTTTACTTTTGAATGTCTTAATTTTAGTGTATTTTCAACCGACTTCAAAAAAGGAGGAGGTTCTCAATTCGACTGTATGTATTTTTTTTTTTTTTTGTATATTTGTTACGCAATTACTCCGCCAATTATGAATCGATTTTAATGATTCTTTTTTTGTTTGGTAGATCATACTTCAGAGGTGGTCCCATATAAATTTTATCGAAATTGATTTAGAACTTTTTGAGAAAATCAACAAATATATACCCAGATAATATTTTGGTTGTGGTTCTTGTTACCTATCTTCGACAAATATGAGCCGATTTTGATGATTTTTGTTGTATTGAATAGCTTATACTTCAAAGATGCTATGATAAAAGTTTAAAAAATAAAAATCACCCCTAAGGGTAGGAAAATAGGGGATGAAATATATATATAATATAGGGTGTTCAGCAGTTAGATTAGGATTTATCACTAAAAATATATGAAATAAGTAAATTTTATTAAAAAAAATAAAACCGACTTCAAAACACTGAAATGCTAAAAATAATTCTAACACTTAAGTACCTAATCAGTTACTTTTGGAGTCAGTGCAAACAAAAACATAGAATCTCTCATCGGCTGGCACCGACTCCAAAAGTAACTACACTACTACTACTAGCATTTCAGTGTTTTGAAGTCGGTTTTATTTTTTTTAATAAAATTTACTTATTAATCTAACTACTTCAAATTATATATAAATTGTAGTCAGTTGTTTTATGACATGCGTATTGAAGAATATAATAATTTATGTTTTTTCATATTACTAAACGAATAAAGTTATTATTTAATAAAAATATCAAACTTTTACAATGGAATAATGTAAATTTAATTTCAATGTTGACTGGACTAAAATATTTTATTCGTTAAAATATGAGTTTGATAAAATATAATCGTTTCGTCGTAAATGCTAAACAACCTTTTAGCTTTTTGCATATTGAAATGCTTTTCAAATCAAATTATTTTTCTATCAAAAGTTTTTAAATTTTGACGTATAAAAGCCGAGTTTTTTTTTTATTTTTTAGTTTTTTTGAACAATACTGATCACAAGAAATCCTAATTATAACTGTAAAATTATATCTTTTAGGATTAAGGTTTGTTTATCATTCAATGTTAAGTCAAATAGTTATACCTATAATATTGAACATGTTTGTCAGAGAAACATGAGTAAAAAAAGGAAAAAGAGTTTTGCTTCCCAATAAATTCCAACCATCTTTTTAGTATGAACGATCCAAAAAAAACTTTTTATGTTTTGGCCCATGTTTCTTTCGAAGTCGTTTGCGTTTATATATACAACTATATTCTAAAATTTGACTAACTTTTCATGTAACACTTTTTTACAGGAAAGAAAAAGAATAACAAGGAGTCATGGGTCAAGAAAATAAAATAAAAGCTGTGGTGTGGTGTGGTACCTAATAATTTACACTGACCACAATATAATTCCAAATTTGAGTTAAAGCGAGCACTGCACTTGCTTTGACTCAAAAGCAAGTTGGATTGGATTATCTCTCTCAAACGCAGCGTGGTATACGCAAATATCTACTTATTTGCTTAACATACTAAATTAATTAATTTAAACAACAACACCAGCCTCCCAGGCATTACCATCAAAACACGATATGATATAGCAATTTATCGATACCAACTGCAAAAATATAAATATAGCCGCCATGTTGAACCGATAATAAATCAACATGGCGTCCATAGTTATCTTTGTATCTATTACAATATTGACGGTTTATTCGTCCGTGACAATAACCCTTGTACCCCTTTAATCACTGTATTATTTTGATTTTTATTAAAAAACGAAAAAATACGTGTCCAACACTTTTGATAATCTACCTGATAGATGAAGAAACAAGTTTTTCATCATCCCTATTGGTGTGGTATCATATATATAAATATATAACATAGCATATTTATAAATAATTATATAAAATAGTCGTATATTCGCACACAACTCCTGGGTTCCTACCTAGTTATGTTTGAGGCCGAGTCTCTTCGTCTAAAACTCATTGTAAATATCAAACAATTCTGCGAAAAGCTGTATTTTATTCCCATTCTGTTTGAAAAGTCCTAAAATTGTATTTACAGCTATTGCCTTATGTTTGGATTGCATTAATTTTATAGAAACTGAATTGTTAATGGATTCAGTTTCAAGACATGACAGACAGTCATGTAATTGGCTTTTGTGGAGGTTAATGTAATTCATAGTAGTCGTATTTTGTAGCATAGGTACTGTTTATATACGTTATATTTTGTTAATTTATGAGAATCAATACGTATTACCATTAAATATGCCCAATGTATTTGTCGTTATTCGAGAAATGTTCGTTTTGTCGTATTCTCATGACTGAGACCACTTCAGACAGCACGAGTAACAAGCGCCCTCTAGACTTTTCTCTGCTAGGCGTATGGATGCCTGTACGTTGATGATCTATTTTACCATAAATATCCATCCATCGGTACGGTGATCTCAATCATTCTTTCTGCCTTCTACATACTCGACTACCAGAAGTTTCTCAAAGTTTATCAATTGACTAAGAAGTTTTTTTTGTTGTAGTACGAGGCGCGCTTATTATGTATACCAAGTAACTATAAAATACTCAGGGTTACATTTCAAGTAAGTGCCAAATTTTAATAATAAGGTCTATAAAACTATATAAAAATACTAATTTATCGTAGTTAATTTCAGTCGTCGTATTTCTGGAGTAAAATATACTTTAAAATTTCCGAAAAAAAAAGAAAACGCGATATGCTCCGTCATTTATTAGATATCATAGGCGTACGCCGACGCACTCCATCAAGAACCTCATGCAGTGAACATATGGTGCAATTTAATCGAGTAATCATAAATTTTCTACGTATTCTATTTTTCAAATGAAGAATAAAATCACTAAAAATTAAAAAAAGTTAATTGTATTAAGCAATACATTTACTAGGTAAGGAACAGGCTCTAATAGAGGCGCGTTCATATGACAGCGTTATCAGATTTGAAATAGCGTTGTTAAGGGCGTGCGGTCGGTCAACCGTCTATTACCGTAATTGTTCGGAGAGAGCTTTGACCAGAGCTTTGAGTCTTTGTGGCTACCGCAGTCGCAGTAGGCACGTGTTCAGCATTCTGTTGCACTAATTAAAACGTTAAGCCTGGCTAAGATTAGAAATCTTTAATTATTATGCGAATCAAAACAGATAATGTTTGATACTTTGTTTTTTTGACTGATTGTATCTATTAAGGAATTTATAAAGCATCCGTTAAGAGATGATAATCCCATATGTCATTCACTGCTTTACGTGTGTGAATTAAAGAGACGTAGGTTCGATTCCCGCTCGGGGCAGTCGGCTTTATTAACTGTAATATTATCCCCGATAGCACGAGGAATCAAATCAATGTATTTATTAAAATATTATGAAGCGACTACTCAGGGCGTATTTTGTACAATTTACATTTTAGGGCAAAGTGAAAAAGTTTTGTATCTAAGTACCGTAAAAAAGTTATTTGGAAGGCATTGCCTACAGAAGTCGGTATCCACCAAAGCTAAGCAAAGGAAAGGGGAAAGGTGTGTTTTCATACGACAGCGGAATCCGCTTTCCTTTCAGATTTGGTGAATCCACCCTTACCGTGGAGTGAATGCGTGATCTGTGTGTGACAACGGTATTTAAAAGTACAGACAAGAGCATGTCAACCTGGCACAAAACTTTAAATTTTCTCAATATTGATCTCTAGATGTTCGACATAAAGTTAAAAATCAATTCAATGACCTTTAACTTTTTGGATAGGTTAGGTTAGGTAATTTTACAGTCGGCAGGTCAGCCGTTGTCTGTACCTACACTATAAAATTTAAAAACATAAATAAACAAAGCCCATTTAAGGGATAGGCCTACCTACCCAACTAAATAAAGCAAAGAACAAAAATTGTTTTATTTGTAAAAGTTGCGGTCATTTGATTTACGTTGTACAAAACTCGTTTTATTCTAGCTCTTTGTCGAACGTGGTTTAGTTTTTTTGCTACATTTGAACTTAAAATTGTGCACGAAGAGAAACTAAACAAGGCGTATAAATAAGTAATGAAATTATTTTAGGCATTTTATAAAAACTTTTTGTCTAAAAAGAGAATAATATTATGTTCATCAAAACCAACAACTTTTAATATGGGATCAACATCGATATCATAACAAAATTGGTGCTTCATACATTTAGCATCGAGGTAAAGTGATAGTTTGTATTAAGGAACAAAGGTGTTAAGTCCATAAAGAAAGTTGTGAGTATTGATGAACACATTCGCCTCTTTAAATTTGGCTATTGTTCAAAACAACAACCTGTATAATTTATATAGGTAGTACTTTATCATCATCATCTCAGCCACTCAGTCCACTGCTGAACATAGGCCTTCCCCATTGACGTCCAGATTGACCGGATTGTAAGCGGCCTGCATACATACATAGCACGTAGAACTGACGACCGATGGGGCAGAAAGGTTCTAGAATGGAGGCCACGTAGGTAAGCACAGCGTAGGACGTCCACCCACAAGGTGGAAGACGACCTGGTAAAGGTCGCAGGAAGACCCTAGATGCAAGTATTACTTACGTAGTGTAAATTTTTAAGGTAGTCGTATTTTCAAAATTACTTTGTTTACTTGAGCATAAACTACCGCATAGATGAGATGAAGCCTGTGCCCTGTAGTAGGTCCTACATAAACATGCTTACATTTTTTTCTTCGTTTACTTAACCATAAGTGATTTCATAAGTATGTAATTTAACAGAGAGCGTTACCTTCAGCGAGTTTATCTACATCATTAAAAGATTAAAATATAAAAATAAATTTACAAAAATAAGTAAAAATAAAACGAATCGCTTGTTTTAAACCAAAATCGTAACACGGAATAGTATATACTCAAACAGCTTAATTACAATGCGCAAACTGTCAACGTCGCTTTTCTATCTTGCTCGCACGGTGAGAAAAGGGTTGGACAGTATTTTTTTTTGATATTTTTTTATTATAAATGGAAATATTTTTAGTATATTTGGACGCTATAGTATTACGGGTTAACGAGAACGCCTTTCATTAGTGAACATCCAACTGATTTCGAAATATATTTAAATAAACCCGAACACTATTTAATAAGCATATTAGATTCAGTAGTACTTACTTTTAGTAACACTGGCGATAATAATACTCAACGTAGTATCTTATGTTATGGTGCGAATACCATATACATGTGGGATGGTGAATTACTGAACGTTAATGAGTGAAGTAGCGAATGAAGATGGAAGAATGAAAGATTACTGAATGTTAATGGGTGAAAGAGTTAGATAAATGATTTAAATGATAAGAGTAATAGAGACAGAGTAACAAGGAATGATGATTTGAAAGAAAGATAATAGGACGGACGTGTGGGATCGCGGTGAAAGAGGAAGGACGTATTATGCAGAAAGATTTATCAGTGTTAACCTAAGAATTAATAAAAGCAGTCGATTCACTAAAAAGTATATAATTTCATGCCATGATCCTACATACATATTTTAAGATCATAGGTAATTGTTACTTTTTTTCGTTTTTTTTTTGTTTGATTCTTTGAACTCTCCATGCTTGACGTCTCATTGAAAGCAGTCACGTGGACGCTTTATTTGCTACAATAGGCACGAGGTTGCTGGGCGGGCGGCATTGTGAAAGACAACTATACCTACTGGCAATTGATAAACTATACTTAGATCTTCAATATGAGCCTATTATAAGACACAATCATGTTTCGCCTTTTCATATTAAAATGTGATGTTGTCCAATATTTATTTATTTATTTATCTACTTCTATGATATCATATGATAGAGTTTATTTGTGATTTTTGTGTTGATCCCGTTGTAAAAGTTATTGTATTTCAGTAGCTTATTGTAGTTCATATAAATTCATGTTATTTATTCACCCAATAGCGATTACAACACAATATTTAATGAGTTAGATCATCTTTCTTTACATTCGGTCACAGTCAGTCTTAATAGTCTTTCGTTGAACCAGCTAAAAGTATCGAAGACTAATTCAGTCGTGTTACTTACAATCTACTATAGAGACAGTTCGTCTCCCACTCCATTCTTTGGCTAATGCAACCTGTTCATTGACTTTTTAGCCAGCTTGCATAATTGATAAAAGTAAAAATATGATGAATAACAAATTAAAAACTAAATAACACTTTGTTATCCCTTCACGGGACACCGCATTAACCGATATTTGCAGCGCGGCGGGCTATTACGAGCGCTTTGTGTCCGACGCAATATGGGATTATGTCGTCCTCTGTCTGCTGATGGAGCCACTGAATTTTGTGTCCTGATCGGATGTAACCTCGCCCCAAAGATAATATAAACTATACATTTTGTCTGATCGTGCCACGGGCTTAAAAGCAGTAAAATACATTGTTTATGAAGTCGTGGAGAACTTTACACCTGGACAGCTTTTAAAATCCTAACATAATAAAGTTTCTTCAAGCTGGCCATGTTTGTAAGATGTTTACTGCAAAGTTGTTAGGCATCGTCACTCATAGCTACGGGAAGAAGCAGAAATTAGCAAATATAGATGATGGAACGGTTTTGCTAGGAATCTTTGTCCTGCACTTGGAAAAACGAGGCTGTTAGTAAAATTATTCTGGTATTTACTGATATGTGTAAAACGAATCAACTAGCGACCAGCGATCCAAAACTATCAGAATTTTGGCTACGAAAATGTTTAAAATGTCAAAACACCGGTGTGTGAATAGTATTAACTAAATAAGCGAGCTCCATTACTCATTATATCAATTCTTAACATATGATTGAGGTCAAAAGCAATATACAGGGTTATTTTTAAAACACTAATAACCTCTTAGGGGCTGATTCTGGTTATCAAATACAACTGCTTTTTCAATGTAACCAACATCGAAATTGCAGTGTTTTTACACTTCCCGTACTAAACCGCTGACCAGCTGACATCAATTTGTATGGAGCAGCGATTTTTTTTTAGATTTCGATGTTTGTTAGAGTCGCCATTCGCCAGTCTCGAAAAAGTTGTTGTATTTGAGCAGTATCAGCCCCAAGGAGGTGATCGGTGTTTTCAAAATAACCCTTTAATATGTGAAATAACAAGTTAAAAAAGTATTATATCTTACTAATCGAAAATAATATATATAAATATTGGACAACATCACATACATTGCTCTGATCCTGTGGTAAGTAGCCAAAGCACTTGTATTACAGAAATCAGAAACAACGACGGTACCACAACACCCAGACCCGAGACAATATAGAAAAGTTATTTTTCTACATTGACCCGACCGGGATGCGAACCCGGAACCTCAGAGATAGCGACACCATGTCCGGTATGCTCGCCTGTCGGCTACGGAGGTCGTCGTCAAAAATGGTAACACAAATGAAATATAATTGTCTTGAGCAAAAGCAATGCGCCTGCAATCAGCGCTTTGTGTCAAACTCAATACGTGATTACGTCATCGTCAACTGAATCGTGAATGCAAAATGAATCAATATATTCTACTACTACTATATTTCTAGTAGTTACAATTCACAACAAATATAACAAAATGTCATCTCTTGCATTAAGTAATCCGCAATTAGTGTAATAAGAGGTAATGTACAGCGGAAATACATTGCAAGGTATTGCCAAATTTTCAGAAGCGACTCAGAATCAATAACATAATCGATCTACATAAAGAAGAAAAAAGATTTTTAATTAAGGATTGATCGAATAAATTGTCTTGTTAGCTCAGACTGTGAACGCCTGTAATCTATGACGAATGACCGCGCAACTTGCATTTTCTTTTTTTTTGGTACGTAGATTAAAATCATTATTTTTTATAAATAAAATATATTGGCCAACATCACATACATTGCTCTGATCCTAAGGTAAGTAGCTAAAGCACTTGTGTTATAGAAATCAGAAACAATTTATATTGTTCTCTAGATCTTATTTTAAAAAATTGGCACTACCTTGCAGTTTAGCCTTGTATAAAAGTAAAATGTAACATTGCCCGATCTTTTTACCGGTATTTGCAGCGACGCAGTGCGGCCGTTATGAGCGCATTGTGTCAGTAGCAATATGGGATTATGTCGTCCTATGTTCCCTGATGGAAGCACTGAGTTAATACCGTGATGGGAATAACCTGGTTGCTATGGATACAATTCTCTTTTGTTACGTAATTAATCTAACGTTGGAGGTCGACAAAGCCGACTTATTATTTTTTATTCAAAGAAGCAGTTTATTCTATATTTTTCCAAACCAACAAACCAATTATTTAGCCCCAAGCTAAGTTAAGCTTGTACTATGGCGACTAGCTAACGGATTAACTTATTAAAATGTTGTTGACATGGGTATCTTTTTACTGACAGGGATAAAAAACTAAAGTTATAAATGGAAACTTTGTGTAGGGAAATAAAATAATTTGTGTAAATTATGGAACTCTTTGCAAAAGTAATATTCTGTGTTCGTGCGTCTGGCAGTTTATTGCAGCAATAGTTTATAGCATCTGGTATTAATAAAATTGCATTTTACATGACAAGAAAATTTTGTTACGTGCCATATCAACGCAACTCAATTTACTTGTGAGCATCTTCACTAAGTAATAAAGATGATATGATACAATTTGTGTTGAACAATGTGATTAATTTGTGTTTTAGTTAATGACAAAAGTAATGGAATTAACCAGACGGAAGATAATTAAATAATCGATGATATAAAACAACGAATCAATAAATAAACAGCTAGCTAGTACGTCGTTCAAGCTGTTATCAGACAGATGGTTGTTTTAATAAATATTGTTGTTGCATTTTCTAGGAATATCGATCTGAATCGTCTGAAATTAATATCATCGTCATTACTCTATCTATCAGACAATTTGTAATTTATCTGACCTCAATTATATTATAGTAAATAATGATAACACGTTAACAAGACAACGCTCTGGCTGTCGGTGGTTAACATCAAATTTCCGTTTTCCAGTAAAGATATCAGTACTCAAAAAATATTCATTTCTGCAAATAGGCTTAATTTTAGCTCTTTTATAATATAAATAATAATAATATAATTAAAAAATTAATTTAATTAAGATAAGAATATTTAGAAACTTAAAACTAAATTAACTTAAACGATAAAGAAAAAAAGATAAAGAAAATATAAAATGAAAAACCCTAAGATATTTATTAATATAAAAAATATAAATATTGGACAACATCACATACTTACATTGCTCTGATCCTACCACACTAGAAGTGAGGCGTATTTATCGAAACAGGTATTTAGAACAGATATTTTAAAGAAACCAGCAATACTTGTTATCTCATACGCTAAATACTTGTTACTGTCGGTAACAGCAGCAACAGTAGTAACAATTGTTCCAACGTAACAGTTGTTACTCAAGTAACAGCAGTCCCAGAAGTAACAACTGCTCCAACGAAACAGTTGTTACTGAAGTAACATCAGTCCCAGTTGTTCCACTGGAACAAGTGTTACTCAAGTAACAGCAGTCACAACAGTAACAATTGTTACAGCTGTTACGTCCGAAGAACACATATTTCAACCTACTAACTTAAAATGTATCTAAATACAGTGTAATTAAAGGCTACTTTCCAACTTCGTAATTTAGAAAGGTGAAGGAACAGATATTTCAAGCTACTAAATTAAAATGAAATATAAAATCATAAGTGTATTATGCAACCATTGACTTCCTAATTTAGAAAGGTTGTGTATCTGTTATTTTATACGACTAGATTGAAATTTCAAGTTTTATGCAAGAGACTTCTAAATCTAGATGCATTAAATATCTGTTATTTTCTCATTCAGGTTATTTCGGATACACATACCATAATACAGACAGACATTATTTGAGCTCAACATGAGCTTCAAAGACAAAATAATCAATCTGACAAACGAAAGGTAATTTTGACCATACCTATTCATTACTTTGAAATGCCTTTTATGAGGTTTACGTAAATTATTTTGATGTGAGCGTGAGAAAAGACTAATGTTATCTCTTATTTTTTTCATTCGGATACACACCAAACCGCACCATAGGATATAGGATATAGATGAGCTCAAAGGAGCTCAGCTCACAAAAAAGACAGTTAATTCTGTTTTATTTTAAACAAATCTAAGATGAATGATATTAGTACCTATTTCTGTTTTATAAATTAACTGATTTATTAAAATCATGCTTCATTCAATTCTGTTTTTTGCCAATTGCTTTTGTTTTCTGTATTCTAATCACTGACCTGTTTATACTAAACAAACCACTTCGAACAAATCGATCGAATAGTAAACGTTAATTTGTGTTACTTTTCAATCGATTTAAGTAAAGTGCTTAATTTTTAGAACTCATACTATGTCTATAACTAGACTGGCAGTCCCGCCACACATACGAATGACAGCTAATTGTGTGGACCTTTTATAATGTCACAAAGTGAGAGTGCTGAGAACTGATTTTGGAGAATACTAAGACTGCCTATCTTGCGTCCTTTACTAAATTAGTTTCATGGTTCGCTCGCATCTGTTTAAACTGTAGCCTACGGCACTAAAATTGCGATCGTCTAGTAGGGATGACTTTATTTTGACAGCGGCTAGTCCAGGTTTTTACAGGTCAGTGATTCATTCATTGATGTATTAGATGTTCTTTGTTCAAAAATGTTTTGACCTATTTTTTTCATTCTAAAGTTACAAACTCTGTCTAATCTGTGTTACAAACTTTTGCGAGTAATAACGAGTTTTGTCTGTAATCTTTCAGAGTAATTAAACTTGAACTAAAAATTGTTTTAGGAAGACAGTCTTGATCTGATTTATGAAACTATGAATATTTATATGACTTGTGATAAAAATTAATATTTTTTTGAGATATTTGTGTTCCGATTTTCCTGTCTCAAGATAAAATGAAAAACAAGTTATTTCAATAGAAAAACATATGAAAAGATATTTTTATGTTGGTGTAGTTTTGTGGAGTATTGTGGTATATTCTGTAAGGCTTGCTATCAAACACTGCAGAAGATAGCCATATTTCAGCCACATTCTTCTTACAGTGAACCAAATATCATGCAATTTTTGCTTGTTATTTTGTAACACGTATTTGGAACTGTTATTTTTCTGCATTAGTAACAGTGATAACAGATATTGACTTTTACCTAGTATAACCCACCTCTATACCACACCACCCAGACCCGACACAACCATAGAAAAGTTATTTTTCTACATTGAACGACCGGAAATCTAAGTAGCGCAAAAAACTTGGTCACCATTGTCAACCTCTTTTGAAATAAGTATGTTTACCTACAAGAAAATAGGATCGACTAACGTGAACCAGTCCGGTTCAAAGAATCCAAAATTAAAGCGCCTAAAGGTAGAGCACTCTTACTATGTATTATTCAGGGTTATTTGTAAAACATCAACAACATCCTAGGGGCTGATTCTATTGCACAAATACAAGAACTTTTTATACTAGACCAACATTGAAATCGCAAAATAAAATCACTTCCCACTAGTATGGACTAAACCGCCACCAGCTGACATCAGTTTGTATGGAGCAGTAAAAAATATTTTTTAGATTTTAATGTTGGTCCCATAGAAAAAGTTGTTGTATTTGAGCACCAGAATCAGCACCTAGGAGGTTGTTGATGTTTTACAAATAACCCTGTATTTACTCTTGTCTTAAAAGGTTATAAGAGCATAAAAGGCGCGGAAGAGGGAACCATGCTTTTGCATTGCGCGTTATGTTCGTAGAAACCACACCAACTTTATTGACTGGATGTCGTTTGCAGAGGATACTATGTGTTGCTACCTTTCGTTTTACGTTAATACAGTGTGTAACGAAAAGGTGAAATAAAATTTTAAAGGGTTATTCTACGGCTAAATTACATCAACTTTTTCTATGGGACCAACATGAAAATCCCAAAAAAAAAATTGACGTTTTCATACAAACTGATGCCAGCTGGTCGCGTTTTAGTATGGGAAAGTGGTTTTTTTTTGCGATTTCGATGTTGGTCCCATAGAAAAAGTTGATGTAATTTAGCCGTAGAATAACCCCTTAAAGTTTTATTTCACCTTTTCGTTACACCCTGTATAAATTTTATTCAACTGTCTTCTCAGTTTACCATTTTTAACTTTAGACATGACATCCGGTATCTTATAACTATCTATTATGTGTCAGGTATCTCTGCCAAACCTATATTATTTTACAGCGTTTACCAGGCTTTTTTGCCATGCGGGAATATGTTATCTGTTCAATTTATAGCTCTCAGTACCCATACAGAATTTACAAAAGAATAGGACACTCGTTATAACCACGTAATCAGCTGCTCGTATACAACAACTTTTACTATAGGAGCAACATCGAAATCGGAAAAAAAAAATTAGATGCTCCATACAAACTAACGCGCTACCTCGATGAAAATCTGAAAAAAAGGCGAGCATACAGGACTTAGTATCGCTATCTCTTGAGGTTCCGAGTTCGTTTCCCGGTCGGTCAATGTAAAAAATTACTTTGCTATATTGTCTCGGGTCTGAGTGTTGTGGTACCGTCGTTGTTTCTGATTTCTGTAATACAAGTGCTTAAGCTACTTATCATACGATCAGAGCAATGTATGTGATGTTATCCAATATTTATTTATTGATTATATTTATACTGAAGAAAATGCAAGTGTTATTTTTATAACTACATCGTTTTTTGTTGAATATAGATACCATTATAGTTAGATCTGACTAACGAAGATACGAACTTAATAAGTATGATTAATTTAGTCTCGTTAGTTACAATTATCCAACCAAATAGAAAAATAACTACAGTACTTAAACCAAATGATAGACATTTGCCTAACTAAGTAATTACCTACTGGTTACATCACTGTTTAAACATTCCCGGATCCGCATTACGTACAGAATAAATGACATCCGAACGCCGATCTAATCTGGAATTCAACAGCAAAATGAACCTTAACCATTAAATGCTTCTAAAATACTTTTGCAAAGTAGCTAATATAGAATCAAAAGTACGCAACATCTAAATGTGACAGTATCCAATTGCTTTCTGTACGAATATATTTCTGCTCACAAAAATAACACAAATATTTTGCGGTTAATTTACTCAATCGGATAAATTACCCTAGCTCCCCAATTCCTGACTTAACTAATAGTGTTCAATGGAGCTTCGCTACCGTGCCAAAACATTAAACTACCGAATCGAATACCGTACATTGGAACTTGCATTTCAAACAACGAGAATTGACTTTAGCCAAACGCTACCGTTTGCTGCAGTTTGCGTCAAATCGAGTTCCATGCGAAAAGGTAGAAAATAGTAGACAACTCAATTCGTTTTTGACATGTAGAAATTGGCCTCCGATATTTTCGGACCTGAATACCCAGTTTATTTTCAGTTTAGTTAGGGGTTTTATGCAAAATAATAAATAATAAACCTTTTAACAATTAGAAACAGACCATACCATGTAGCTCAAAGTTTAAGCAAGCTCAAGTCAAGGCTAGTTACTTTTTCTATAGAATAAAATGGGATAGAATTAGGTATTCTTAAGTGGAGACCAATTTTGGCACATGCAGCGTAGGGCGCCTCTGACAACGTGAAGCGATGATATTGCTGCGGGCAGCCGAAGATCGGGCTCAGAGGCGTGTATTGGGAAAGGCCTAAGGTCAGCTGGCTCAGCGGACTAAAGTCGCTGATAACACTTTAATAAGAACAATATTAACACAGATAGTCATTTAGTGGAAACAATGATAACAATAATTGCTTTATTATTTATGAGCAACATTTAACTTTACCAGGAAACTAGCTCACTAAAACACAGAGCACCTAAAACGGAAAAAGTTTTAATAAATGTTGTTGATTCACTACAACTGTAACTGTGTTGTGCTTTTTATTCGGTAGTATTGGAAAGCGTCAGCGTCGTGATAAGTCCGTGGCTGACACGACAAATGCTGAGCGGGCACCTTTTCTACACATCTGATTGTCTGATATTATTTTGTGTATTTATTTATTTTCTCTTGTGTGTCGAATAAACGTTTCTTTCTTTCAAAAGGTTTGATTTTAAACACATATCTACACGTTTAATTCTCAAATCGATTAATTGACCGATTAGTTTTTATGGGAAGGCCATAGTTATTAGACGCGTTTTACCTGAAATAAAACGCATATTAAACTACTTACCTTATTAGAAGCTTATTATATAATGAGATAGGCATATCCGTTTTCCGTTGCATTTTGCGTCTTTTTCTACCCTATATTGCTATCCCTTTCGCACGGCCCTTCTTTTCACCGGACGAAGAGGGGGTAGTGCAGCCGTTAGACAGCACACCCTTGTTCATCATTGGGTCGAAAAATATCACCAGGCAGAGGTAAAAACTAAGCTTCTAATAAGGTAAGTAGTTTAATATGCGTTTTATTTCAGGTAAAACGCGTCTATTAAACCACTTGACCGTTATTAGAAGCTTATTATATAATGAGACCTGTTTGTTATCGCCTGGTGAAAAGAACTGTACCCAATTATATTGGTAGGTAATGTGCGAAAAAATAATACTATTAATCAAAGTTTAATAAACTTTATATTTATTATAATTTACATTTAATAATAATAAATCAAATCGTATAATTCTACAAAAGAGTATAAACTCTAGGATACCTTATATAGGAATAACAAAATATATTTTAAATCATTATTGCTGCAATAGGCCATTAATGAAAATGAATCATTCAGTTTATTAAGTTTACATTTACGATATAGATTTGGTGTCAATGGACAGGATTAAAAAGGTCAGTAACGGTAGGATGATCGGTTGCGGAAACCAGCACTTCACGACGATAGTAGTTTTGGAACGTTTTAACAGATTTCCAATTTCCTCTAGCTAAAATATCGTCAAGGGGAAAGCTATTAATCCAATTACTTGAAGCTACGGCGGATCGCACACTTCCTGGGGTTGCAATAATGCCAGCTTGAGTCATGAGCGATTTAATCCACCCTGCTATGACTGTGCGGGATGCAGGCGATGGTGACCCACGCAATGTGACAAATAAATTAGATGAACCAGATTTACAACGTCTTTCATTTAAAACCGCTACTGTTTTTTGAATCCAGAACAAAGGGTTTAAATTCTGGCTCTGTGGATTATGCATAAGCTTCCAACCCGATTGCCTATATTCACTACAGTCTGTTTTAGAGCCGAATTGGGGCCAAAAGATAACAAAATCATCTTGTAAAATATAATGGTCTTTGTCTACACTCAAAAGAGTTAGATCGTGAATTCTGCGACCTGAGCAAAGAACTAGCAGAGCTGCGGTGTGTCGAACAATTTGAAAAATACTTTTATCATTTACAGAGTAATCTCGCAGGTATGCTGTAAGAACGTTAATGTCCCAAATAGGTGGTTTGGATGCTTTAGGCTTCTTCAAGGATATAGATTTTAGAACATGTTTGACTATTACATCTTCACTCAATTTACCAGACAACTCTGCATTACAGAGCGTGGAAACCACAGATTTATGAAGAAGAATCGTATTATATGATAGGTTATTTTTTAAAAACAAGTCTGCTAGGAACTGTGCTAAGTCTGAACCTTCCGGTCTTATTGGATCTATCCTATATTGATTTGCCCACGCTATCCAGCGATTCCAGGCCACTTTATACGTCTTCCATGTAGAGGGACGCCAGGAAGTCTTGAGCAGATCTATTTGGCTTGAACTCCATCCCTTAATTTTTTCTGTCCACCCCCACATTTCCAAATTTCTAGAGTTATGTCTTGAACTTGGGGAGGTGGTAGCCCCGCCGTTGTGTCGACCAGAAACCGTCGCAGGTTCGTCAGGGTGAGTGGAGCTGCAATGGCCCGAGACTTGAGATCTGCTCTCCAGAACGCCTTCTCCCAACGAGGTACCACAATCAGATACACTCCTGTGGCCTGATTGAGGTGCATCAGTGTCTTGGGAATGAGAAAAGGTGGTGGGAATACCCATGCAAGTGGAAAATTCCATACCACGCTGAATGCATCGTGAAGTATTGCCTCGTGGTCGTTGAGATCCAGTGTTGCGTAGTTGGATACTACTCTGGCTGTTTTGGATGCAAATAGGTCGATCACCGGTATGCCCATCTTTGCGAACACCATCTCTGTGCAATTCGGAAGTAAATGCCATTCCGGCTGTCGACGGTGCCTGGAAAGGCAATCTGCCTGATTGTTGAAATTGCCGGGAATGTAATGTACTTTGAGATGAATCTGATGTTCGTCTAGAATACGAAAAATCCTTCGAGCTAGGTTCATAAGCACTTGGGATTTTGTCCCGCCTTCGTTGCGAAGGTAGGCTACTGCAGTCTGATTGTCGGACTGAATCAGTACTGTGCTTTGTGCCATGTTCGGCGCATGGGTGTCGAGAGTTTTGAGGATGGCTATCATTTCCTTCTGATTGCAATGTAGGAGTCTTTCCTCTTGAGTCCAGGTGCCAGATATTGCGACATTGTCGATTTGAGCCCCCCACGCTATATCTGAGGCATCGGTGGCCAGAAAATGTGTTGGCGGCGGCATGTGTATTCGTGTCGGGAGGTAGCAATTTTGAAGCCACCAGCGCATTTCTTCTATTACCTGACAAGGAAAAGTGTACCTTGTCTTTATCACATGTTTGATCAAGGAATTTAGAAACGTGAGTGAAGCTCGATGATTTAGCCTGCCTCGCGGGACTGCAAAACTGGCAAAATTTAGTAAGCCTATTAAACTCTGAAGTTCTTTCAGAGATATGCGGCCTGTTTCTAAAGTCCGAGTGACTTTTTTGACAATAGCAGCAGTCTTTTCTCGTGGTAGGTACTTTTGATTTATCCAAGGGTCCCAGACTATTCCGAGAAAGGTGATACATTTTTTTGGAACAAGAACAGACTTTTCGTAATTTACCTGGAATCCGAGATATTCCAGAGTTTCCAACAGCATGCTTACATGATTGGATAGAATGTCCTGATCTTGATTTGCAAGGAGGTAATCGTCGAGGTAAACAATGACCCTTACACCTTTTTCTCGAAGAGTTTGTGCAATCCAATTGGTTAGACACGCAAAAACCTTTGGTGCTGTACTCAGACCGAAGGGTAGGCAGGTCATTTCGAGCAATTCGTCTTTGTAAAGAAGACGCAAGAACCTCCTGTGAGATTGCGCTATTGGAAGGTTGAAATAGGCCTGTGACAAATCCACCTTGCACATCCAGTCGTGACTTTGAAGGAAGTCCGGGACACGGTGCATGTTTATTAGCCGAAAACGGTTTGTCAGAACATATTGGTTCAGCAGTTTCAGGTTGAAGATTGGACGACTCGAGCCGTCGCTCTTTGGAACTAGAAACAGAGGAGAAACGAAGCTCGGAGAGAGAGACGCCACTTTTAGAACACCTTGCTGTTTCATTTGTCGAACAGTTAATGTCATTTCGTCCGATTCTAGAGTGCGACGAGGATGACTTTTTATATTCGGTGTTCTTATAGGTGGTTTTTGCTGAAAAGGTATGCGATACCCTGTTATTATTTTCAGTATAAAGTCTGGAGCCCCCATTTCCTTCCAATGACTGACAACCTGCGCTAATCGTCCGGCTTGGAAAGCACTCAAGTCATTGTCTTTGTCTTTTACTGCCCTTATTGCCAGAGGGCGAATAGGGACGTTTTTGGCCTCTTTGTGCTGGCTGTCTGGGTCCCGATCTGCGAGATCGAAAGGACACGCCTCTATTATTGCTATTATGGAAACGCTGCTGATTGCTAGTATTGTTATACCCTTTAGAAGGGCAATGAGATTGATAACCACCCTGCGAGGGCTGAGTATAAAGGCAGCTGGTAGGTGCACTGGGAGCCATGTTACAGCAGTAGTCCAAAGTACCACGTGGTGGTACATTATGACGAGCATGCCCCTGCGAGGGGAGCCGTGCAGCATTTGTGGATTTTGCTCGCGAAGCATTTCCGTTGCTAGACTGGTTTGCCGGCCAGAAAGATTTTCTTAGTCCGCCTGCACTCTCTAACGTAGCCGTAAAAGCCTCATGGTCAAATAAGTGGTAATTAGATGGAGGGATTTTATCTAATTTGCATTTAACTATTGGGTCGCGAACACATTTGAGGATACCATCCCTTCTCATTTCTACAGTTTCAGCTCTGTGACCGCAAGCCATTTGTAAAAGGTCTGTGGATACCTTGTGGAAATCGCCTTGCAGAAAAAGTTCCTGAATTTTTTCATCAAGACTATTAAGTGAAGAGTCTGAAGATTTAGACCAGGCTAATAAGTTACGACAACTTTGAAGGAAAACCTCTTTTTGCTTTAAAATACAAAACGTAATAGCGGCGTAGGATTTATCGGAGTATGCTAGGTGGCGTATTTTGTCATACGCCTTTACCTCCTCGTTTGTTTCAAGCTCTGTAAATCCGGGCGAGTGATTATATAATTTTTGAGTTTCGAAATAACGTACATCTGACCATGACTTGTTACCGAAACGTTGAACTTCATTTAACATTTTAATATATTCTTGTGGAGTTGAGGGTACCGCGGGATCTTTCGTTTTTGTTTCAATATCAAATGTTAATTGAGGTAAAGTATCATTAGGATTTAGGTTAGACGGGGTTGAAAATGCCTGCGAGGCACAGTAATCGTTATAAAGTTCGCGACTAGCGTCTGATATAAATGATTCATTGTCATTATCACGGCAACTATTCTCATTATTAACAATATTTTTCCGTAATTCACCCACTTCCTTTGTTAATTTTTCTAGAAGTCTACGTTCACGCTTATATTTTTTGGAACGATGACGATACGATTTGGATTTCCTTTTCTTTTTTCTCGAATCTCGCGAAGATTCGGATGAACTAGACGAAGAAGTCGAACTACTATCGCTGCTGCTACCTGTCGACATCGACTGTCGATCACATAAATCCGACTTCTTGCGTTTTGATTTCACACCGGAGGTACTCGCGGTGGGTTCAGTAGGAAAGCCGCTATCCTTATCCATTGTTAGAAGTAAGCGTTATGCTACTGTGACACAATTCACTTCGCAATCCTAAAAGGAACGAACGAAAATTTATGTCTGCCTTCTTTTCGTAATAGGTCTAAAAATAACCTATCTATGTGAAATAAATAATTATCAAATTACTGCGGGTAGAAAGACATGATTTTATAAAGCTGTTAATCTACGAACGGTAACACCGTTTTATGGAAATTACAAAGACAAATAATATTTGTGCAACTTACGTGCGTTTAGAAAGCACTGATGTAGGTACCTAGGTAGGTACTGCCAAATGAAAGTAATAGCACTTTTGGAGCACAAGTTAACTCAACGGAAAATTTCACGCCAATGATGAACAAGGGTGTGCTGTCTAACGGCTGCACTACCCCCTCTTCGTCCGGTGAAAAGAAGGGCCGTGCGAAAGGGATAGCAATATAGGGTAGAAAAAGACGCAAAATGCAACGGAAAACGGATATGCCTATCTCATTATATAATAAGCTTCTAATAACGGTCAAGTGGTTTAATATATGGTATTATATAGGCCATAGTTACATAGGAAATATGGTAATATTTCCTGTTTCTTTAGTAAACCTACTTAATTTTATGGGCACAGTCATATCCTGAAAAATGGCAGGACCTATTTATAGTACGTATACGAATATAAACTTATAATTTTAAACATATAAAAATTTATTTGACTTTTAAATGGGATTAAAATATGAATATTTATAATAAACATAATTAAAAAAATAATACAATAAGTAGATAATAATAGGTATTACTTATTGCATTATTTTTGGAATTATGTTGTTATAATATGTGTAAATATTTCCTGTTTCTTTTTTTAAAGGTTTCAAAATCTGTTTACATTTAGCGAATGCGTAACACACACAAAAACATACAGATCAAATGAGTATGTCCTCCTAGAAAATACGTTGTAACTTCAGAAAATAATTGTTACATCAGAAACTCAAACTGAAATGTAGGTAAACGATGAAGTTAAGAAAAGTTATACGGCCTCGTTAGTTCTATTGTGACACGTTTTCTGCTAACAAGTTAAAAAATTAATACAAAATTGCTATGTTATATTACTTTTAGGGTTGTAGATTATGTGGCCTAAAAGTTTTGTTGCCTTATCATTATTAGACCTATTGTATAATTGGCATATATTTCAATACTAATTTGTAAGCACAAAATTAAAATTTCCAAACATTTTTTTTTTACTTTGAATTATATTAATACAGGGTTATTTGTAAAACATCAACAATCTCCTAGGGGCTGATTCTGGTGCTCATATACACCAACTTTTTCTATAGGACCAACATTAAAATTGGAAAAAAATACACTTTTCCGTACAAACTGATGTCAGCTGGTGGCGGCAAGTGTTTTTTTTTTTCGCGATTTCAATGTTGGTCCCATAGAAAAAGTTGTTGTATTTGAGCACCAGAATCAGCCCCTAGGAGGTTGTTGATGTTTTACAAATAACCCTGTATAGTTATTGCGTTGTATAATTTACATTAATTATTGAAATCTAGTCGTATGTTATGCTATTTAATTTTTATCTATACTTATAATAAAACTAACAGGTTTAATATTCTTTTACAGTGTTTTTTTATTTTTTTATTGGAACGCTTCAATATACCGAAGCCAACATTTTTTTTTTCATTCTTGTCTGTCTGCCTCTATCTTGGCCGCCCATCACTTCAAAACTAATTGAGTTCAAACATAACTTAGCATAATTTAAACTCATACTACGAGGTAGGACACTGGATAGGGGACAAACATTACAACCCTCAGTATCAGCTCCAAATAACTTGAAACCCGGAATGTACAAAAACCTTTAAACGTACGGCTCATCTCAAGCTGTCGTGAGCACTTTTAAGCTTAAAATAGGCCTATTGTCAAATTCAGACCACTCCAAAGGAAAAATATCGTTTGGAATTATCGTTACATATTTTAAATACTATAAATTGCTCTAATGTTAGTTGTAAGTAGCATCCATTCACGAAAGTACTACGCACTTCTTTAAAATCTTATTGCTCCTATTCTAGACTTACTTGCCAGCGGGACAGGGGTGGAGAAGGCGTGTAGGGAGGGTGAGGAGTAAAGCGCTTACATTTTTATGAAAGGTACCTGAACGAACCGTGAAGGAACTCCCTACCTGAGTTACTGTCTCCTGATAAATACACCCTGGGAATTTTAGTAAAAACTCTTTGATGAATGCTTAACCACAAACTATGGCGTTGCTTAATATGAAACATACCAAACAACTTGTACTTCACGCAAACGAAGTCGCGGGCACAGCTGGTTTCAAATAGAATGAATGCCCTTCTACCGTAATATTTAAGTCGAGTGTACCTAATCGTAATTTTTAACACAACGACTCGTTAGAGTTGATTGTTTTTATTGAGTCATTGCTAATTTAGCACTGTTGAAAATCATGATCATGGAAGAACGGAAGGCTAATGCAAGTTGTTATAAGCAGATTGTATGAAATCAATTTAATACAGTCATAATCGAGAATATGTCAATTGTAATGATAGTGACAATTATAGTTCAAATTAGTACCAAATATATTAGTTTAAACTATGAGCTCTATATTACTTTAACCTTGAGTTTGACGTAAAAACAACACTGCTTAAGTACTAATTATCAATCGATAACATGGTGTATGGGTGAAATATGGGTCTTAACTTACCTTATTTATCTGGTAACACACTGCTGTAAATTTCGTTACAAGATAAGACACCATGCTAGCAAAAAAATACTACTATCAGTTTTTACACTTGCGCCCAAAAGTTTTTTCAATACCAAAATATGTACATTTTAAACTCTTGTACTAGCAATAATAATTTTAATTTAATTTAGATTAAGCTGAGTTTACATGCAATAGCTCACTTGACACTTACTCGTTAGCAGGCTAATTGTAATCAAGAGTCGTGTACACAGCTTCAGCTTCTCATGTTCCCATATCCAGTTAATTATATGTGTATCAGTGCTACTGGCACTAATCGAGCAATAACATCATAATGTTATTAGTTACTTTGATGTGGCTTATTAAAATATATTTCATTGTCTAAGTAGGTATGAGTTTTTTAAATATATTACATTACACAAACATATACACAAGAACATGTTTATTATACATATAATGCATGTGTATATGTATAAATATATCCTCACTTTGATGCGTCATTGAATTAAATATTTAAAATGTAAAACAACAAAACAAAAGGAGGCAGAAGCAGTTCTTAGTTTACTCCTAATGTCATTGTGCTACCTACTAATAATATGTAAAATGAAACCTTGTAATTGGCCTTACTTTATACAACATGCTCATCATTTTATTTTACTTTTGTAACGCTGTATGGTTTCTAAATAAATAAAATTAAAATAAAATAAAATTGATTTGTTGCTACAAAGTATTTATTATAACTAATGAATTTTTCTGTAGCAATATGAATGTTCTTGTTAGAGCAAAATTGTGATAACAGGGATTCGACATACGTTTTTATTGCGTTTTTATTTGAGTGTTTTTTTTCCTGTATCTGTTACGATTTCTGTGAAATATCCAATTCGAACAATTGAGTAATTATCAAGAACGGATAGAGATAATATGTAAATTTAAGTCGCAATTACATTAGATAATAATGTTTTCCAGAAATTAAACGAGTAGGTTATCGTACCACAGGATTTTTTTTCCATTTAGAGCATACCGATAATATTTTTTTTGAATACTACGAGTATAGGGTTTACACTTAAATCACTGGACGCTTAACTTAACTTAACTTAACTTAAGATTGTAATATAATGGCCCTGCAATGAAACATTTACGTAAAACCGTCTATGTTTTAAATAAAAAACCTAATAAACTTTTGACACCCAGTTCGCCGATGTCGCAATGTCGAATTTACGCGCCATGATCTTAAAATAAGAATGTTTTATTTTATTTTAGAGTTTTTAGAAAACTTACAGCTAGAAAATGTATAAATATAATTAGAAAGATAAGAACCATTTAATGTTTTCACAGGTAAAAGCTGGCTGAAATTACTCATTAAATTTAAGTTACTGATAAATTAAAGGGAGTAACAAATTCACGGGCATGCTCAGACATGTGGTTTTTGCTCGATCGATGCTGCTACAGAAATGATCGAAACGTTAATATATTTTTCATTTGCTGGAGAGGTTAGCTGCTCTTATTAGGTTTATTTGTTTGAGCTTATTCACTAATCATGTTTTATTTTCAATAACACTTAACGATAAATAGTTTTTCTAAGTGCAGCTGTTAGACTGGACTTCCAGTAGCGAACTGCCTGAATTTTATAACGATATTCAGTTATTCATAAACCTCGTTTAACTAAGTTATTTCACATGCAGCCGGATTTCATGAACAAATAGTGTTTCCACGTTTTTAGGACACACATCCAACTTACTGTCACGATTGCATACGAAATCAGGTAAATTGGAACATTGAAACCCGTGTGCCGAATTGAGTTATGCGGTAAAAATAAACTTTCAATGAAGTTAATTTGCAACTATAAATATTTATCACAGTACCATCTGAAGCACAGATAGTCAACATTATTTATCATCAATTGTTAAATTCGTCTTTTTAAGGCGCATGGGCAAATGGGCATTGTTTTTATCGCTCTTTATACTTATAAATAATACTCTTTTATTATACATGCAGACCATAGTATTTATGTAGATTCAAGTGAATTCACAATAGAAGATGATTAACTTTCGCTCTGCACATTTTTTCGTGAAACTCCACATTTTTTCGTAAAATTTCCCCCGCTACGCAAACGCGTTCCTTTTTCCGTATACCCGTGTTCGCTGCCGGCCATCCTGCGTCCAAATATCAAAGGTTGAATCTGAAATGTGCTCTGAAAGGCCATCCAATCTGTGCAACAAAAGATATTACCACGTGCCGATTGAAAAGTCGTTTCGTCCGTGAGAGCAGTTCGTCCGGCTAATCCGGCATATTCGGACAAACCCCCATTACCGTGATTGATTCTCGGTGGCCCTAGTTACAAATACAAAGGTCTGCACCAATTTGGGACCGTTTTCAATTTGCACTGAGTCGCTGGAGGCCGGCCCGTCTCTCAATTTGTGGTGCATGCCCGTTCTATAAACGGCACAACGCTGCTTTCGCCCCGTTTATGTGCTACTTCGAAGCTATTCGACTACAACCTTAATTTTCCTTGAGAGATTTGATATTTTTCACCGACTGAGCAGGCCTATATATTCATGTTTGGTGCCAGTGCGCAAAGGCATGATGCATAGTAAGAATATCAGGTTTTACCTATCTTTTTGGTAGAAACAAAGCTTATTTATAACACTTAGACATTAAAAACACTACACAAAGCTATTTAATTTTATATTAAAGTGACAAAAATATTTTAAAAAAATAACGTTGTTTTACATTAATAAATGATAAACTATTTGATAATTGGTTTCATCATTGCTAACATGAAATGAGCTGAATATCTTTTCATGGGATTAATGTGACCTATAAACGAAAACATAGGAATGAACTATAATTTGCAACGTGTCAAAGTTATTGCGATACCGATAGCTCCTGTGCCCGTGACGATGAAATGAAATACGTTATAATTCAAAGGCTGGAATGGCAAATTTGAATACGATATTGCGCCGAATTCTCGCGGCATCGTAAATACATATGCATATAGTCTCATAAAGTGGCATCTAGCGACAGTAGGGATGTGCGATGTTCGTCTTCAACCTGATAACAAGAACCTCAATATTCATAACTTATGGCAACTATGAATATAATCGTACAAGAGTACGACTAAACGAGTACGAATTGAATCGTTAGATGTACCGGCTTAGATATTAACAAATTTTATCATTAATTTTTCTACCGACCTTGGTATCATTGTTTCAAAAATAAAGGAAGAATATAAAAATACTTACTTAACTAAGGATCTGCCGGCCTTCGCACGCTAAACTTTAGTTAATTTTTATCTTAGCTCTCATTACTCAAATTGGCTGCACTTTTCAACTGCCTTTTTACTTATACATTTTCGAATCGTTAATGTAGTGGAAAATGTACCAACGAATACATTTGCTGAATATATAAGTAGGTATTTAACGATACTTTATTTATGACCTAATGAAAACTGGGTATACTTTTTGATTGATTTACTAAAACTCGTTTGGACTTCAAATCGAATCCAAAAATCAGCAGATTGAATCGGCGCATCCCTGGCACCAGGTGAATATTGCAGGAGCTACTGTGAAATTCATGACGTGTTCGAGACTTCTGACTGATTGGACCTATACGTATACTACAGTCCAATATGATCTCAGGATGAACTCAAGTGTTACTTACACAAACTGAATCATCGAGTAGAAGTTCAATATCGTTTGCAGTAAGTATGTTGAAGATTTCTAAATTCAGGAGTCCTTTAAGAAGTATATTTAAAATAATTACTACTATGCGGTTTTGTTATAGTATCTATAATGATATTTTAATTTATCCATATCCTTAAAATTAAATAAGTAAATTTGATTAAAAATAAAGAATTTGCAACGAAAATTCTAACTGATTAACTGGCAGCCACTCCTAAAGTGACCGATTAGAGACTTATGTTAATATTATGTTTTACCTATTTTTAGATAAATCTTAATCAAAACAAATCATAAGAGTGGAAACATAAGTTAACTGCTGACCTGCTGCTGCTGCTGAACACCGATTTCATCTTTCGTTTTTCCACCCTTAGGGGTAAAAATTTTTTAGCAAATTTTTATTATAGCATCTTTGAAGTATACTTAAGCTATTGAATTAAAAAAGAATCATCAAAATCGGTTCACATTTGTCGAAGATATTAGGACACGAACAAGAAACAAGAACTAAAACATTATCAGGGTATATATTTTTTTGTTTAATTTCGGGAAAAATTATATGGGTCCACCTCTGCAGTATAATCTTCCAAAAAAAAAAGAATCATCAAAATCGATCATTGGTAATTGGCGGAGTAATCGCGTAACATACACAAAAAAACAGTCGAATTGAGAAACCTTCATTTTTGGAGGGGGTTGAAAAATATATTGCTTTGATCAGAGGTGCATTTCATTGTCTTGAATTGCCTAAAAACTAGATAGTGGCGTTTAACTTGTTAAAGGTGCTTTGAAATGCTTTTTATAATCGTTACGATAGAACTTTGTTTTAATTTAATTGGACCTATGCGTTTTTATCCACATTTTTTTTACAAAAAGTATGCTAATTTAGCTACGGTACCTAATGTGCTAGCTTGATAAAACTAGGCGCATTGAGGACGACCAAAAATTTGCAAGTAAAAAGTCCTTTGTTACGCTACGGAGAGAATATTTTTACATTGTACAAAAGGTTTCACGTAGTACAAGCTCTCTGAACGTAGGTTAGCGGTGACACTCTATTTTATGTGCCGTAGCTAGGCAAAAGGAATTCTATCATGAAAATTTGGCACTGTGTCATTTTAGGATAAGCTAAATAATAAATATTATATTTGCGGACCAATTTTGTTACTCTACTTCTTTTTAAGAGTGATTTCTTGAATACAACATCTTTCACTGCGGACCCAAAATTCAATTTGTCAAATTCTCAAAGTCAAATATGGGCGAGACAATGGGCTGAAAAAAGATAGTCTTGTAGTGAGAAAAATACATCTTTGCACCAGCACACCCAGACCAATTAAAAAAAAACATTTTATGAATTGTCCCACCTTAGAATCGAACCCGGGATCTTACGCTTAAGACACATGACTGCGCCACTAAATTAATCAAGTTATTTTAAAATAAAAACACACTACACTACACTCAATTTAGTACAAAACCTGAAAACTAAATAGAATAAATCTCAATACTTAATAATTTATTGCTTTACCATAGGTATTATTGGTTAGATGTTATTATTTATGCAGTTACATAATTTTATTATGGACCCAGTAGCACACAGCAAAGGATGGATAGTCCGATCATCTGTTTGTAACTTTGATATATACTTATTTAAATTAATTAACCGACGACCGTCTGGTGTAGTGGTCCGCGCTCTGGACTACAAAGCCAGCGGTTGCGGGTTCGAATCCCGCAAGGGGCAAATGTTTGTGTGATGAGCACGAGCATTTGTACCTAAGTCATGGATGTTTATAAAAATATTTAAGTATGTTTATCCGTTATCTAGTCGCCATAGTACAAGCTTTGCTTAGTTTGGGGCTAGATGATTGGTGTGATTGTGGAAACAATTTATTTATTTAATTAATTGACATACAATTAAAAAAAAAACAAATTATTAAAATAAAATAAAAAAACTGCTTTTCTTAAACAACTTTGTTGAAAATGATAATATAATGCATCGGACAGTTTTAACAATAAATTGTAACCACATAAATTAAACCAGCAAAAGGGAAAATTGTGGAATATAATCATAGCTTTACCGAGTTGGTTAATCCAGTCGAATGTTGGCATTATATTCGTCTACCACCGCACCAATGTAGGTAACTAGGCGTCGCCTAATAGGCATTATTGAAACGCGAGTGATCCGGGAGGCGGATGTCGCTCGAATCCACCTAATTATCGCGCTGACTGAAAATTAAAGAAGTCCCACGCGAATCCAATTTCACGGGAGCGGTAATCTCATTAGGACCGTCTGGCTTTCATTAACATTTATACGATTCCCGCAACTTCGAAGTCCGTTGCCTTTCCGCGAACACTCCGCAAACTTGATGCACTAATCTGAATCTTTGGAACTTGCGAGTGGCACTACGTTTGATAGCTGAGCATTATTGAAAGACTGCTTAAGTAGTTAACAGATTTATTCAAAATACAAGGAAACACTGATATGCAAAGTTCAGTTCAGTAACCTATAGTTTTATGTTAGCGGAATTATAGTAAGAATAGTCGCCGGCTACTGTCTCTTTTCAATCAAGGGCCAAATTGCGCATGCCAAAAGGGTTTTATTAAATTTAGGTTTCTAGCACGGTAGAGGCTTAATTAAGATTAAAATAAATTACTTAAATATTTTTAAAAAAATGTAAAAACGTCAAAAACCAAAACGAATCCTGATTAATTTCAATAAAGGTGTCTTAGAGACTTATTCTCTACCGACATGTAACATTGTTATTTTTAAATAGTAAAAAATATTTATAATTCTTTTTTTTTATAAAATCCTTTCAATCCATAATCCTTTTTTAAATGTGTTAACCCCTTAATCAATGAAATTTAATTTTTTCTCAAGAACTGAAGCCTGTAAGAAAGCAGGACACAGTTTAGAACATCTTGTTTTAAAAGTTCCTACTAGTAGATACCTTCGGCAACGATTAATCGACTGCGGGTGCAGTGTCTAAAGAAAGTCCATCAGTCTTCATTATTCAAAGTTGACCTACTCTCAAACTTGTTTGTTAAACCTAAATAAAATAAAGGTAAAGCGAATAATATTCATTTAAAGCACTAATAGAGACTACTTTAACTACGCTTAGTACCCGATTGTATTGGTGGCGATGGTATTTTCCATGAACGCAAAGGGTCCCGGGTTCATTCGAGTTAATGTATTGTAATATTTTTATGCTCGGGTCTGAGTGCGCTGGAAAACTACCACCCTATTTAAAAGCAAATAAAGAATTTGAATTTGAAAAAAAATTTGAACTAATAAGGGTTTTAATTCCCTACTTCGAAACTGACAATAATAATAAATATCGACGATATCTACATTTATAAATTTTAATATTAAATTAACGACGCCTGATGGATACAATGGATGGATAATTGCGATAGGTGTGTATCAAATATCAAACTTTTCATATTGCAATAAATTTTGATACACATATTAATAAACACAAACAAAATTTTTACAACTTAGTTAATTTTAGACTAACACAAATATTATGGTGTGTTAAACTAGTTCTTTAATTTTATTTTATTTTATGCAGAACATTTATGCTGGATCATATTTCATAATAATTTATTTGTGAATGTAGGTAATAGACATGTTAAACACTAGACAGCAATAACAATACACAAACCTATTACCAATTTACCAATATCAAGCATTTTTTATAGCCCCAATGCATGTATACACACATCCATAAAAAAAAGCGAAAACAAACGAATGAATGCACATGCAACATGAATCCACGATTGCTTGCCGTTTCACGAAATTGCACGGGAGCTGAATCGCAATATTTTCCTTTGCACACAATATAATATTGCGTTTCTGCCATTCCCGAATGTTGTAGAAGACATTCAATAGGGATGATAATAAAAAAAAAAATCCTTGTTTTAGGTATAGATTATTAAAAAGTATTGGACACTTGTTTTTTATTTTTTCACATTATCAAAATATTACAGAGATATATTGATTTTCAATGACGCATGACGTCACGTCTGAGTACAATAATTTTTACTTAGACGTGATGTCACGAACTCCCACTCCCGAACTTTGACACGCTTTATCTTTGTCATTTTTTGGTTGATTGACAAAATAATAAATAAATAAGTATGAGTATGTTTGTAAATTAACATTGAGATACGTCCTTAAAATTCTTATAATTTTGCCTCTTCGTTATTTTTCCCCGTGAATTTTTCCGTTGTTTTAATAGTTATTATGCTATTCAGGGCGAAGACAACTTCAACAAATCATATATCATAAAAATCGGTCTAGCCGTTCTTGACTTGTAAATGGTGTAACTAACCCGACTTTGTTTTATATAGATTGGTAAATTGAAAGATAATTGTGTGCAATAATTTACTGTGCACACAGTTTATTTGTTAAGATTGATTAGTTCTGTATTTATTACCATGTACTGCTTTGTTTTGATTGAGTTTTTAATATTTTATTTAGAAAATTTGGTGTTTTTAAAATAGTGCAGAACTGGTGGGGACTAATCAATATACATATAAAGGTATAATAATCCAGAATGAATCAGTAACATCAAAGTTTAAAACAGTATCGTAGAGGTAAAGTTATTAACTACTAATTTATAATAATATAATATTTTTTTCCAGCAATCACATCAATTAGCCAGCCCCAAACAAGCAAAGCTTGTACTATACCGCTTAGATAACGGATAAACATACTTAAATACTTTTACAAACATCCTTGACTTAGGTTCAAATGCTCGTGCTCATCACACAAACATACCTATGCCCCTTGCGTGATTCGAACCCGCAACCGCTGGCTTTGTAGTCCGGACTGCCAACCACTACACCAGACGGTCGTCATCTACACGTAGTAACTCCACTTTAATGTAAAACGAAGCCACTAGGTAGGTACTATTGTCCATGGAAATTTGCAACTTCTGAGAAGTTGGAAATGCAATAGAATATATAAGTCATAATTACCTTGCAAGGAACGAGTGTTGAGGATCTCATCTAAAATTCTCTTTCCAATAAAACTCGTTATGGAAACATTATTTTATTCTTAATTAATTAAATTATATGACCCAAATGTTCCACAAAATCTAAGTAGTAACTGAATGTGTAAATTCAGAATTTCATGGATTATTCGTTGGCAAATCTTTGCAGTAGTAAAGAACCCGGTTGGATATAGACTAAAGAAAACGCGGAAGATGGAAATAAGGTCGATTCTCTTCTTTACGGCGTAATTTCCGCTTGATAAAGGGAATGAATTTTGTTGAACGATGTCATGTCTGCCCAAATGTACTCGCAGCGCATATTATATAAAGGGACACGTTCCTAGCTTCACCTTTTCCTTATTGCATCTATCCGTTTAGCTGTTAAATTTCATCCGCTTTTGTTGTTAGTTTTTCTCTCTCAGTATAAGAATTTGTCCTTTATATTGTTTAAAAAAACAATTTTCTTTACTTGTGATATGGCTATATGATTTGGGTTAACCTACATTTGTGTCAGTCAATTTGAAAAATCATTAACTTTTAATAACTTATTGTATGCTGAGCGGCCGCATGAGACCGCGTAAGAATAACATCTTTATTATTCTTCGTTTATCTGAGCTCTAGAGTTAATTCGTTTTGTTTTTGTAAAGGCAATCATTACTGGGATCTTCACGAACGGCAGTCTTTATACTTTACGGGATGTTAGGTTCTTGAAATATCGAATCGAAACAACGTAATTCGAGATACTTCTTAAGATTAACACTTTTGTTAAAGTTACAATAATTATATTTAAAAAAAAAACATTTTTCCTACAAATTAAATCGAAACAATTAACTTAGGTATATACTGCGCTTAAAATACGAATAGTGTCAAAAACTAACTCGAAACGACTACGACGAAACGATGATGAAAACGAAGTAACTCGAAGATTGCCTGTTTGTTTCCAATATTATCCTATTGTTATAAAACTCTATAAAACTCTCATAATAAACAATGTTGTTTCAAATACGTCTTGTAACCGGATACCTACTTAAATTTTGTTTGAAAACAATAAGTCAAGTAGAATTTAATTTAATTTAGAGTCAAAAGGTGGGTAAGAGTCCTTAAACTAGGGTTCTTATCATGGGTAACCAGAAGGTTTTTTGTACCCGGGAATGTTTTAGTATAAATAACTATTCCTGGACGACCTCAAAATCATATCGAATCGTTCTTTTTGTTTGAAATTTCGTTACAAAAGCAAAAAACAAGCTATCCCATCGATAATAATATAAGTGCAATGACAAAAGATTTTAAAGTTTAACGTTTCAAGGATTTAAAGACCGATTAGAAGCTAGGAAACCTAAAAAGACAGTTTTGACATAAGGCAGATATTTTTTATTGGCTACTGAGTTAGCGTTTGAATTTGATCTTAGGTTTAACAATCTAAACTCTTACTTTAATAATGGCACACAAAGAACTTAAAAAACTAGACTATAAAGCTAATTTCGCCCACTTTGAAAAGGCTGTGGACTGAGACAGATAAATCTCTTAAGGTTCACTTACCGCGGCGCAGTAAACGCTCACACTTAAAGAATAAATCTGTTTGTTGGGTACGTGCAGTGGCTACTCCTGGATTTATCTCCGGCACCTAACTATTCCGCACTTGACTTTCTATTTCCGCCCGATTGCAGCCGTATCCTGCGGGATCTCTCGATAAATGAGGAAACTTGCTTCCACCTGGTTTTGTGTGTTGTGTGTGTGGTTGCAGCATTGCAAAATGCTGAAGGTAGCCTTTATATTATTTAGTGCTTCGCTTAATCGGCTTACTAGTAAGGCTACTTTGTCTGCACCTAAATAGTATTAACTGTCTTTATCAGGCTTTGAAGGTTTCACTAAAATTAGCTACCTAATCGTGTTTGTGTCTACTCGTAAAGTCATATCATTATGGCTCATTCAGCAAAAGAAAACAAAACACTTCAGTCGTTAAAATGTTTAACGACGGATTGATAAACGTTATTACAATGAAGCTGGTTAGAAAAAAAAAATGCTTTAACCCGTGAGTCTATTGGATTGAACAGAGATCCAAAGGTTTTGTTACTTAATTTCACGATGGGTGAAAGTTGTTAATATTCATGGGAAGAGCAGCCTGTAGAAGTACTTTGTTTTGATCTATTCATGGTCATTCAGTAAACTGCGAAATACCAAAGAATTATAAAATAAAATCTAAGTGTAGCGTATTCTAATGCGAAGTTTATAATCCTGGCATTTAAGTCCATAACGATTTTTCTGCTATACGCCTTATCCGTATACCTACTGTAAAAGTTCAATAAAAATTATAACGTAATAAAAGTCGTATCCTTTCCCCAACCATAACATAATTTGGGTTAAGTCATCGCGGTTGAAATAATATTGCTTTTAAGCGAATAAACTTGAGAAATGTGTTCGTTGACTCAGCGTTATTTTTAAATTGATTGAAAATATCAGCCCGAGTGCTCTCTCACGAACGTAATAGAAACACTTCGGGTACAGCGTTTCACACTCTCAATGGGAAAACTGTTCGGAATAACAAAGAAATATTATGGGGCAAACTTTTTATTCCCGTTACACAACGCATTGTGAAGCGAGAACTGGCAAGTTGTGGGAAGCAAAGTTGTGGTCACGCTATACGTGATGATTGAATTAAGTAATTTTATTATTATCTTATGTTGGTGAGGAAAAGTTGTACGCTCTTTTATTTATCTTGCAAGACATACTGGTTTCTTTGTTGGGTAAATGAGTGTTATTACCACCAATATCGTTCAGTTTTCATAAATGCATTGATATTATGACAAACATACCTCATATGTCAATTAATGTATGAAAGTTATATTTCTTAGAACATTAAACTCTTCCTAACCACCTCAGTCGTTACCTGTCGACATTATGTTAATTACGGCTTAACTTAGCTTATTCCATAAGAGCATTATTTAGTCACGTAACACCTAACCTGAGACCTAATTTCAGGAAACCCTAGAGCTAGAATCACACTACGAGTAATCTTAGACAAGGCAGCATTATTAGAATAAGATAATCAAGGAAGATTAGTCGAATTAATAATTTCCTCAAGCTGTCTGTATCTTTGATCACGGCATCGTAAGAGAAGACGCTGACCATCGATTCAGTTCGTATTGAACGGTTCAGCGTCGATGCAACGCAGATTTCTACGGTGCGTTCGTCGCCGTAGATTGCTACGGTGCGTTCGTCGCCGTAGATTGCTACGGTGCGTTCGTCGCCGTAGATTGCTACGGTGCGTTCGTCGCCGAAGATTGCTACGGTGCGTTAGTCGCTGTAGATTGCTACGGTGCGTTCGTCGCCGTAGATTGCTACGGTGCGTTCGTCGCCGTAGATTGCTACGGTGCGTTCGTCGCCGTAGATTACTACGGTGCGTTCGTTGCCGTAGATTGCTACGGTGCGTTCGTCGCCGTAGATTACTACGGTGCGTTCGTCGCCGTAGATTACTACGGTACGTTCGTCGCCGTAGATTGCTACGGTGCGTTCGTCGCCGTAGATTGATACGGTGCGTTCGTCGCCGTAGATTGCTACGGTGCGTTCGTCACCGTAGATTACTACGGTGCATTTGTCGCCGTAGATTTATACGGTACGTTGGTCGCTGTAAATTTCTACGGTGCGTCGTACAATTATCTGCGTCACATTACGACGATATGTGACGTAGTCACGCGTGAGTTATCGCCTTGATCTACTCGACCAGACTTGACCCACGTCTGGCCTACATAGATACCGCTTATCAGTTGGCACAATAATCGCGTTTATAATTTGTTTAGGCAGACGAAACATCATTTATTTACGATGGACGGGAAAATTATTATACTTGTTAATTATTTTACCTGTATCTGAGAAACCTAAAAAGGCAACATGATTAAAAAACAATAATAGTTTCATTATTTTCGTCTAAAAATCGAACATATTTTTTAAATATAAAAGTATCTAAAATTATTTACCTCAATAACATTCGTAGATCCCAGAACATGAATAATTTTGTAAGTGCCCCGAATTTATAGCTATTGAGCGTATTTTTAAGATTTGCGAGTTTTAACGTGTTAATTAGACATTATTTAGGCAGTAATGCTTTGGCATAGGTACAAAATCAGCTGAGTGTGCGCTACCCGCTGGTTGTTTACATATAAGTTGAATCAATACTTTTGAAAAATCGTAAGTATTTTTTTCATATTTTATATAACTCTATATTGAACTACTAAAAGGCTGTTAGAATGTTGGATTGAGGAAAATCAGGAGCTATTAAGACCTGGACGGCTAATGTGTTACATATCAATTGTACGTCTTTCTGTAAAAATCATGTGTTATATTTACTTTTGCACACCATATGCAATAAAGAGTGTCTATCATTCTCCTCTAGTTTCCATTTAAAGGGTTGACTACTCTCCAGCAAAGCGTATTGCACTCGACGTATACTCAATAGGTTAGAATCTAAAGCTTAGCTTAGTCATGTTGAGTAGAGTGGGTTGTTCAAAATTCAATACTTAGGTATTCCTAGGGAGTTTTGTTAACCCGTGACGTCCCAGTAAATCCTAGCTCAATAGTCACAGAAAACTATTAACCAGACATGGATCAACGTTACTGGAACGTTAAGGATTGAAACGTGCAAGAAGCAGTGTCTAAAATAATACAAAAGCGTCATAATACTGGTACAGTAGTACTTAGTATATACCAAGAAGTCCATACCCATTCGCAAAGTTGTTTCAGGACTCATTCTCCACAAACCTGAAACAAAAGAAGAACAATGTAAATAAAAGTTATGCGAAAAGGTGGCCGACACTTAACGTACATGTCGTTTTTTTCAACAATCACACTATTTAACTAGTCCTAAACTAAACAGAATACTATTTGTGGGACAAAGGTAGGTACCTATATTGGGATAGATGCTTAAAAGACTATATAAGAAATACATTATACGTATGTCACATTTTTTTTTGAAGAGCCTATTTTTAGGATCTTCCTAAAGTTATGGTCCTTACCCTATCCAGCAACACCGGTCAGTTACATACTAGCGGGCGTGATCAGCATTCTGACATTTATGACAGGTGGTGTCACTCATGCTTATCATACAAATAGGTACTTATCTCTTACTTACTGAGTTGCATTGACCAAGACGGTCATTATATCAACTTTTTAAACTTTTTAGATCGTAATTACGTTAACTTTTTGTTTAGTGTGTTTGTTACAATAGGCGGAATGTAACCCAAGCCTATCTCAAAATTAAGGGATATATTTAATTCTGCTTTATCTCCGCAAAGCATTAGGTAGCACCCGAAAATACAAGGCAAAAGTTATAATTAAACACACACAATTAGTCCTAACGAGTACTTAAACTCTGCGTGAATGTTTTGACGTAAGGCTGTGTTGTTGGTTGCTTTCGGGCAAATTGCTGACATTGCCTACGTTGGGTAATAAACCTACGTGCTAGTCAGTTATGGAGATAGTAATTTGGAAGTAAACATAATTATGCTTACCTATACTCGTGCGCCAACTCATCCGATATGATTATCTAAGCGTTAATCGTAAATTAATATAATTACTTGTACCACGTTGGGTACTTAACCTTTGGTTAGTCTTGCGAAAACAAACACCTAAGAGATCTAAAGGCTTCCTTGACTTAGATCCCAAGAAAGGTATTTATTAAATTTTGCTTGAATTAGATAAATTGGCATATTATGGAAATCTCACTATGCTAGTAATGCCAAGCATCTTAGTTTAAAGTCCAAAACTTTTTATTTGTAGGTAATACTGCCCACCAGACACTAAAGTGCAGTAATAGCCCTTGGATGATTTTTCGTTTTATTAGTGATTCTGAAAGCGGGTTTCATAAGGTTTCTGCTGAATTAACTCATTTTTCTCTCGGACAACTAGGTGGTTTTTATTTAACAGTTTTACTCTTACTGCAAAACCAATAATATTAACAATTTAGCGTGGTTTCCCAACTAAAATGCAGTATATATTATAGTGCAGACGAATCTTTAAGGTTTCCTATCTAAAATGCAGTAAGCAATCAGACTTTACGGCCATTTAGATAGTTTTATATTTTTGTAAAAAAAAAAAAAAAACTAATTAATATGCAGTAAAATTTACCTCCATATAAACTATTTTTACTACAATTAGAAAAAAAATATTAATTGTCACGAACTCCCAACTAAAATGCAGTAAAATCAAAGCTAGCCGCATTTTAGTTGTGAATACTTAACACTCCTTAATTATTATAAACTGACTAAAATGCAGTAAAATACAGCATTACTGCAGATTAGTTTGGATAACATAGTGACACACATCTGGTTATTCCCAGATAAAGTGCAGTAATGTTTTATATACTGCGTTTTAATTGGGATCAAGTTTGACAAATAATAGTAGGTCAAACCAATTATAACGCAGTATCAAGCGTTGTTACTGCATTTTAATCGGTTTTGAATAGATAAACGTTTATTCATAAACTAGCTTCATGTAGTAACAGTAGTAATTACTGCATTTTAGTTGGTTGTTTTGAAATGTTTATGAAGCGTGAAACAGAGCTTCCGAAAAGATACTGCTCGATTGTGTATGATTGATCAGTCACCCCAGTGAGCACGCTTCACGAGGTGGACGTGCGCTCCGGTCACGTCTATAATTCTTTTTTTATTTGAAAGCTAGTGCTTCCTGTGTAGTTCCATTGGCACCAAATCGGGATCTGATGATGGGATCCCAGAAAAATCGAGGGCAACCCTCAAATTTTACAGGGACGCATAATGTGTTTTATATATTTTCTAAAACTATTCATGCATTTACGTCTGATACTCATCATCTTATGTTGCTGAGCTGATGATGGAAGGTACAACTCTTAGTTAGTTAGGAGTTAGGGGATGAATCTTAAAATACCGTATAGACCGCTAGCTTTTATTCTTTTAAATTCTTTTGGTGATTGCGTCAGGAGTCTTAATTTTATTTTATGCTACTAAACACTAAAAATAAAAATAATAAAATTATTTTTAAACAAAAAACTAAAACCGACTTCAAAACTAAAACATAAAAAATAATATTTTAACCACTTCAAACCAAGAACATTAAAGGACAATAAACGAAAATATCAATTATATGCCTATTTTAACTTTATAATCAGTTATGTTTGGAGTCGGCCTCGGCCACGAACAATGCGAGACATGTGAAATCTTCAACCTTCATAACCTTGATCATGTAAAAGAACCGTGTACCAATTGCGAAATATGTAATACCTATGCTCAGCACAAAATCAAGTATACACTGGCCCGAGAAATGTACGATGCAGACTCAGAGGCGAATAGTCAGCCTAATACTGTAATTGTTTCTGTGGACCTACAAAAAGTTATAATGTTACCTCGCATTGATACTTTTAAGTCAGCTTTGTTCTGTCTCAGACTTGTTGCGTACAATTAAACCTTTGTACCCCTAGGAAACTTCAAGAAAGGTCATGTGTTTGCAGCAGTTTGGCATGAAGGGGTGTCAGGTACGAAGCAAGAGGATATTACCAGTACATTTAGAGCATTATTACTAAATAACCGTGATGTAGAGCACATCATTTTATGGCTTGATAATTCTATCAAGCTCGGCACAAAATAAAAACTGGTGTTTTTTTACATTCTTGGTATGTATAGTTAACAGTTTAGAGATTTCTTTTCAAACCAGGCCATACTTTTATGTCCGCCGATTCCTTCCATCATTTTGTAGAGCAGTCGATGGACAAAAAGGGTAAGCTTTATGATAATCAAGACTTTTTAGAAGCTGTTGAAAATTCATTGAAATCGGGGAAAGTTGAAGTCTAATATATGGAAATAAAAGATTTTATTAATTATAAATCTCATATTGCACAGAAAAAAAAACAAGGATAGGGATGGAAAACGGGTATACATCAAAGATATTGTACATCTTATGGTAAAGAGGGGAAGTTACAGTTTTTTTTACAAAAAGAACTTTGATGAGGTAGAATTCAAAGGACTATCTTGTCTCAAATCAAAGACCTTGCCTAACCTTACTGCAAAAACTGTTCCTAAAGGCGTTGATGTTGAAAGGAAACAAAATGTCTTAAAGGTACTAGGGCCACTTATTCCACCAAGTAGATTGATCTTCTGGAAAAAAGTTTCTGTTTGTTCTACACCACAAGAACCAGAAGAACATTTTTTGATATTGATGAATAGTGTTGAATTTTTAGTGTTATATTTTATTACTAAGAGTCTGTGATTATTCTGTTTATGTTCAAAGGATTTGACGGATTTATTCTAAGAAATAATGTGCCTTAAATGTAACTTAAGACTTATTATTATGTACATCAAAAAAACTTAATATGTTTTCTGGTCTGTTTTGATAATTGTGTGTAGGTAACTTTAATTAGATTGTACTTCAATAACAGTACATTTTTGCAATTGAGTATCTTTTTTACAATTTTATAGTTATAAGACTGTTTTATAATGATACATAAATGATGAGACTGGCTGTGCATTAGATTTTGATACATACTTTTTTATTATTTTAAACCTAGTAGTAAGAATAAAAAGAGGCTTCAAAAGCTAAACTCAACCAATGTTATTTGAAGCGTATTAAACTGTTAAAAGTAACAAGTTATTCCTAGATATTAATTATTTAAGACTTACCTATGTAGACTTTTGTAAGTGTGTGATGTTTTGTATTCGATTTAAATTTACTGTAACGTTGATCTCAAGATAGAACCTATGTAGACTTATGTAAGTGTGTGATATTATGTATTCGATTTAAATTTACTGTAACGTTGATCTCAAGATAATGTCTAACTTTTAAAAATACGCACCTACTTTGAGTAAGTATATTTGATTATTAAACATTTAATATCTTTATGTTATTATTATGAGAAAACTGACACATTTTTTTGGATTAGAAGAAGTTTTTTATTTTTGATATGTGATTTTTACTTCATTAAGTTGAATTATTGTTATTAATTACGTAGAAATAAACGTTTTCTAAAGTATTACCTAGCTATTTTTCTTACTGCACTAGTAAAACGAACACTTTTTTTCTTTAAAACCAACTAACGTGCAGTATTTTTTTCAATTTACTGCAAGTTAGTTGGGTTTCTTGACAAAACAACTAATCCAAACGCAGTAATGCTACTTTATACTGCGTTTTAATCAGTTTAAATGTTTTTTTTTATAAAAAAGGCGGTGCAGTAATTCGCGCCAAAATAGTAAATGGCCATTAATAAATTTATTTATAAGGATATATATTTTTTTATGGTTAAGACGTGTGAACCTACTCCTATAAAACATTTCTGGATTAATTTTTTTTTGTTTATACATCTGATTATTTTTTATATCAAATTCTTAACTTGAAATGGCGTTTGCTCGCAATTGTTATTTTGCTGTTACTGCAGTTTAGTGTCTGGTGGGCAGAATACCATATTTATTTCGTTAGTAATGTTCAAACATAATAATTTGTTATTTTAAATTCTATGTCCTTTCTAGTGCATCACAAGAATTTTTAGGCCTAATAATATATTATCAGTTATCACAGCAAAGTCCACATTCCATGTTCAATAGTAAGACAGCTGCGTTCAAATAACTTTTGTAATCGCATTAGTATTTTTTAAATTTATTTTTTATTTGGTTTAACAAACAATGCACACAAAAATTCGTAGATAACTAGAACTTACAGACAAGTTAATTACTGTGCCACCAACATCGTTAACCAGTTTAATCACAGATTGAATAAGTATATTCAGGTATCAGTAGTGTAGCTGTTCTAATTAAAATACAATGTAGAACATGTATTGTAAATTTAAGAAGCTAATTAATCTAATTTTAACTTAACAGGACTTCCTGTACCAGTTTTTGAATCTACTAATGCGCATAGGAAAAATATAGCAAAAATATCGTCTAAAATAAGACAAAGAAACCCATCCAATTGCCCGGAATGTTTTGACGTTAGGCTGTGTAGGTCGCTTTGGCCAAATAGCGGCGTGACCCGCGCCCGGTACTTAAAGGCCCGTAAATTAGCGCGCTGCCCGCGGCCGAGGTGGGTGGTTGCCCACGTGAGTAATGGCCCCGGGTAATGTAAAAAATCAAGCTTCGAATGCTTTATTGTGTCAGTACAACACTAACTGCTTTCAGTATATGGTAATCATTTCGGATTGATTGGAGGTTTCTATCACAGACAAATGAATTCGAATAGAATCCCTTTGAAAGATTTCCTGACACGTCCATACTTTTACCATCCTTCTTCCATCTTGGATGCACTTGTTTTATTTACGCCGTACCTCTTACTAAGGGTTAACTATGGTGCTTAAATACTATTTACCTTTGCTACAGGGCGAACAAATATAGTAGACGTTTTCTTAAGTGAAGACTAGACTTAAGTGGGTGCCCTCCGACATGGTGTAGCGACGCGAAGCTGATAGCAGCGGATGGAAAAAATTGCCGATGATCGGGCTCCGTGGCATACATTGGGAGAGGCCTATGCCCAGAAGAGGACTGATGTGGCTCAACTATCATGACGGTAATAATTACAAAAATAAATAACTTCAACAAGAATTTGTATATTTAATTAATCATAATGATGGCTAAAATAGTATTCAGGACTTAGACTTAGACTGATGTACCATAGATCTCAGTTAAAATGAGTGGACAAAGTCTTTTAGAGTAGAGATAGAATAAAAGGGTTCTGTCTGTTTAAGTGACACAGGGGCTCAGATACTGTGATGATTATATAGGTAATAATACAAGGCGAACATTGAAATTAAAAAGCATTCATAAACAAAGCTGAAATAGTAACAAAATTAATTGAAAGTACTAATTGCGTTAAATATCGTATTCCTTCGAAATAATGAAGCCCTTTCGTGCCGCATCAAATTCATAGTTTCATTCAATGTAATAGTATAAAAATAGGTCTGTTCTAGATATTTCTAAATAAATGTATTTTTCATTGAGGTTTACACTAAGTATAAATAAAAAAATCATATTTATTTCTATCACATACAAAATTATTACAGAGTGTCTTATGGTAAATGGGTACATAATTTGTAGCACCTTGTGTGTGAGAGACTGGTGCCTGATATAGGTTTCAGGGTAGTAACATTTATGTTGTGTCTAGTTCAACCCATGAAACTGCTAAATTAATTTGGATACTTACTTAAATAAAATAAAATAAAATTTCATGAGTTTAATTTAACCTAACATGAAATAGTTGTCATAAATATAAAAATCAACTACTTACTTAGTTATGTATGTATAATTTGAAAATAACTTATCATTACGGAGACCAAGCCAAATTCCCGTTATTACGAGAAAAACAATTTTTAATCTTTATGTTACTGGGACTGGATAGACAATGGAAATTACGACTACTGTTAAATTATGGGAATGGGGTTGGCGTAGGCGACGTGGGCCACCGCCTACGGCCTCGCGGTCCGAGAGGCCTCGCGCCTCAAATACCCTAACGCGTAACTCGGACGCAACGTAAAATAAATAAATAAATTCGGTCTAAAACGATATTCAATGAAATAAGTAACAAGTTTTCTTTAGGCTAGAAAAAAATGTTGGCGTTGCGTTGTCATCGCGGAAAACGAACGGGGAAGTCCCCTCGCTTAAGTATGGTACTTTACAACTCCAGCCGCTCCTTACCTATGTGATATTCGTGTTTTTCTGTTAATATTTCATGTGAAAATAAGTGTAGTGTAGTTCTTTTTTTTACTATTAATACAAGAATTAAATACGTAGGCATAATAAAGTAGTAAACAGTGTTTTTTTAATTTATAACATTGCCTCGCTAAGTGTAACTTGCCCACATAACAATTTGGTCTTGCCCCGCCACTGCATACATGTATGTATACTAGGTACATTGACTTATATATTACATTATTTTAATGTTTATAAACTGTACGTACTAATTGCCTTATTGGCTTGATTTCTGTAGGTGCTTCCCGGTGTACCTTTTACCTCTACATTATCAGGTAAACAAACGGTTAAAGTTAAAGGTCAACGTACACTTTGTTACTTTGTATGGCCATATTTATTGTTACATAAACCGCGACTGGTAAATCCTAACCCATAAAATTTCGCATTAAAGCGCTACAATAGCTAAAAATCGCCGCTTAAAATTCAGGAATTACGTGAAAATGTTTAAGAAGCACGTTAATACCGCCGTTCGGACTACTCCGGGGCTATTATTCACGTAGGAACAGCGCACCTCGCCTCCGCGGCCAGCCGCCGTTAATTTATTACTTTTTAAGTGCCGCGAACACGGTGTTCCGATCCCCTTGAGCCCCAATCAGGAGGAGGAGTTAAAGCACCAAGAGTTCTTTTTTCCAGAGGCAATCAATTCAGGTAAAATTTTGAACAGAACTGTCGTAAAAACGAGTCACCAAAAACTTCATAATCGTAGAGCGTTTGCGCACTGCATTTCTTTTGCATCCGGGGAAATGATCGGTCCGAAGAAGCCGTAGAACTATTTGTATTACCGATCTAAAAGCGTTTTCGTACTGCATCCTAACGCATCAGAAAACAAACTTTCAACGCAAGGATTGGGTTCTGGTTTGACAGTTACAGATAACAACAATACTAACAACATAGGATAGATAACGACTAGATTGATAGAGACTAATGAATTTAGTACCCGGCTAAGAACAACCGTTGCCAACATGGAAATCTCTAACTAAACCGACGCCAATCAAAGGTAGGCTGCTGTAGGTAAAATCTAGAGTAATGGAGGTTAAGGGATGAAACTTGGAGCGCATGCGACTGCGGTGTAGAATGTCATTTGTGCCCTAGGGCTAATACCAGTTCGAGGAGAGATTTAACGACGAATTATAGGTCCGAACCAAACTTTTCTCTCTCTCTTTTCTTTTGTACTAATTAAAGAAAAGTCTGAGGAGACTCGGCACTACAATCACAAATTATATATTATATGATTATATTATATTATTCCCTTATCCCCTACCTACCTTCCCTACCTTACAATTTGGCTTTAGTTATATAATATATATATATCAAAGAACGAGGACGTCTTTTTATCTAAAATCGGTGATTTTTAACGAAACTAAATTCTAAGAGGATTGTGAAACAAGTCTGAAGTGTTTTAACGAGCTCATTGTTGTCTGAACAATACATGGTATTTATTTTATATTCACTTATATTTTTACTCGAACTGAAATAACGTTAACGATATTTACAAATTACCTAACTAACACCAACCAACACTAAACTAAGCAAAGCAAAAAAAATGCAAAAACTTTAATTTATTGTTCCTTATATGACTTAGTCGTTAACTTTAATCGCTAATCGTCTTTGAGATCAAGAGAATCTATTTAGTTGTTCTCTAAATGAGTTTACAAGGGCTGCGTTGTTCGTAATTTGTTATTTATAGGGTTAGGTTAATAATAAAATTGTATTTGTACTGTCGCATTTGATATATATCCTGAGTGTATGAGTTATAATAATATATGTTTTGATGTAAATTAATAATAACTACCTTACTAACAAAAGAAACATGTGTAAAACGACATATAAACGTAATTATATTTTCAATTTGCTTTATTTTACAAATGTGATAAAGCCATTGTCAGGACTAGTCAAGAAAAACCGGTCAAGTGCGAGTCGAACTCGCGCACCAAGGGTCCCGTACCAACATAAATATGTAAATAATTCGTCTATAACGGAAATCGAGTCTAATGATATTTGACGATTTTCTGAGTTTGATAAAAATAAATTTAATGTAACGGTTTTTGGCCTTTTCCTTTACTTGCGCTATAAATTATTGCTTCTTGACAAATTTCATGATTCTAGGTCAACTGGAAGAACCCTATTAATTTTGAGTCCCTTGAGAGTGTCGTAATATACGTTTTTAGCGGCATAAACAGCCGTATCATTTTTTTACGTTAACTTAGAAGTTAGATTTTTTCACAGGTCCAAGAGACTGTAGACCTGGGTACATCGTTTTAATTTTAACTCGGTACCTCCATGCATTCCCCAGATAAAGGGTTTTGACAGAAAGACAGACGGACGGACGGACAAAGAAGTGATCCTATAGGGTTTCCGTTTTTTTTCCTTTTGAGGTACGAAACCAAAAAATGGAAATGGTAAAAATGGAAGAAATTGTATGTTCATTATTATTCAAATCGTTTGTAATCATCATTTCAGCCATGGACGCCCACTGCTGAACACAGGCCACCCCCGATGGCTTTCATCGGGGGGGATTGCCAATACTCGCCACGCTTGGTAGGCGGGTTGGCGAGCGCAGTTTTTTATAAGATTTCGCATGCAGGCGCTGCTGCCCGTCTCGTGCTACAAGAATTAGTCACCTATTACGACACGCCTCCTGTTGGCGGTAGGGTAGTGAGGAAGTGTTTGTAATGTATAAAAGGAAATAAAAAGGTGATACTCAGATAAATAATTATAACAAAATCCCGAATTTAACTTCAACAGCAACTCGGTAAACAGTCCCATTTGCATATTTAAGGCACAACCGCGTTCTAATCCCAAGAGTCACAATCACAAAACGCAGAAACAAAAAGGTCAGTTACGTAAGCTATTGCACAATGGGCTTTTTTTTCAGGGGTTAACGATGTGGACAGTAGACACTACAGTTACCTTTACCATAAGTTTTAAGAAAACAGTAGGTTTGCTCTAAGCTATACGAGATTAATAAGCTTAAGTAGCGACCACAAACTAAAAGACGCAGCGTGGGCAGGCCACCTGGAGGACGGACGACCTAATCAAAGTTGCGAGAAGCCACTAGATGCAATAAGCTTAAAGCCGCTCATTGTGACGTTTTATGAGGTAAGCCAGCAGCAGAGGGCCAAAGGCTGATAATAAACATAAATAAATAAATATCAGACATCATCACATACATTGCTCTGATCCTAAGGTAAGATATGATTAATATAAAAATTATTGATATCATAGTTTGAAAACGATAAAACACAAATACAGGTTGGCCAGAAATGTGACGACCAAAAATTTTTTTTAGGTGCCTCGTGTTGAGATGTATCTGAATCGGGGTCTACGTATGTTCTACGATTTTTCGTAGTTTCAGAGTTACGTTTTTTTTTTAAATAGCCTATGAAGTACCGCTTTTTTATAGAGTCTAGTGCATTTTCTGAAGCTACTTAGAAACTAAGAAATTATTTGGACGTCACTTTTCTGGCCATCCTGTATTGGACTCGTCAAAACGAATCTAATGAGCCCAAACACGAAGGTTTTACTAGTAGTCATTCAAAAGTTCACCTTCTGACGCCATCATCAGATCAGCACGAGCGATGGTGTCAAATTATTGTGTTGTCATCCGAATGTCAAATACTTACAAAGTTTTAAATCGATACGTCAGTTAGAAGTAGGTTAAAAACTTCTTTAAAGATTTGATTACATAGTTTTACATGTGAAGCTAATATACTTATGTTGTTTATTAACAAATATTTGGTTTCGTAGGGGATAAACAAAGCGCTTTCTTGATTACTTTCGAGCAAAACATTTTTACTCTGTTGGACGTTGATATCCATTACAGTAAAATATCTACAAAACAATATTTATTTCTTTTTCTTACTTAATACACATATTTAAACTTGATACGTAGATATTAATTTAGTATTTGTATAATTCTCCTTCTACGTGGTTGACGTTTTGTTCCTTCTGTACCCTCCTATTTTATGGTAGAGTACATTTCGGTATTACGTGACCTCCTGACCGGGACCGTTGAGATAGGTCCATCTCACAACGATCAGCTTTTAAATGGCGTATGTGGCCCCGAGACGTGCCGCAATCAGACTTAGAAAAGACATTACTAGCAATTGGATTTGTCCATTTCATTTCTTTTGATCTATTTTTACAAAGTGTCAATCGATATCGAGTTATAATTTGACAAATTCGAGATATTTTATGTTTTTGTTTTTAGGTTTTTAAATTTTAAAGGAAAATACGGAACTATTATCGGATCGCTTTGTTAATATTAATTAGTCTATGGACATTGGAGGAGTAAAAAGTTAAAAAAGTCATGTCCTCCTTACCTAATTACTTGAGTCTTTTTTATTCCGTATTTTGTGTTCAATTTTACTAAGCCATACCAGGAAAGTGCCAATCAATAAGGCTCAATATAAAATTACGTAAAAGGAATAATAAATTAGTATAACCTCTTGGATCAAAATAGTTAAATTATCGCGACTCGTGACTCGACTTGTCAACTCGGCTTACAATTTTTTGGGAACTTTTTGGGTGCTTCATCGAAATTAAAGGTAAAGTTAAAATTAAATTTATTCACCCTCAGTGACGAGCGTAGCAATAATGGTCGGATGCCTGAAAATCCTTTCTTAAGACGCGACCGTAACGAAAGGTATTCCCAAATTTTCAACTTTGGAAAGTATAAACTTTGCTAAGGTATGCTCCGTAAACTATTTTTATGTTAAAGTATTATCTAAACCTGTCGAATTTCATTTCAAAAAGTTGCTCGGAAGATTAAGGTATAACGTAGGTTTTAGTTATATTAAGCCTTTGCTGCGGCTTTACAATTCATATAATTTAGAAAATTATGTAGGCGCAACTATTTATTTCGATCTACTACTGCCTATGAAATTATATCGCGCTCAAATGTCCAAGCATGAACAGCTAACAGTACTTAAGCAGTGTTTTTAGATAGTTTAATCATCAGCTCAACCTTGTTTTATTTTATTTGTAATGTTTGACGTAAATACCGCATACGTACTGTTTAGATTTAAGAGCGTACCTGGACTACAAAACCAGTGCTGTAGCGGTCGCTGATTTGAATCTTGCAAACGGCAAGGGTTTGTTTAATAAGATGAGCAATTTTAAACTGAGTCACAGATGTCATTTCAGTATCTGTGTTTATTCGATATGGATGTATTTGGTCCCTATAGTACCTACAAGGCATGCTTATTTTGGGGCTAGGTGATTGTTGAAACAATTTATTACGAGTAGTACTTATTATTTATGTTAAAAATAAAAATGAAATGCACTCGACTAAAATCCATAACATCATAAGCATACTTGCGTTTATACCTAATAATGCAATGTAGCTAATACATTTCTGAAACTGTTACGATACTCTAATGTTAATATGTGGCTTTTTCAGTTAAAATTACTGATAATTACGTTATACAGGAATAGGAACAGGTATTTTAATTTAAACACTTGTGATTTCGAACTGACTGCATCAATATCAATTTGCATTAAATCACGCAATATTAGTTAGTCAATAACTCACTATTTCGAAACGAGAATTTAACATTAAACTACTACTGTTTTATGTCAGCAATTCAGCATGTTAATAAATGGGCAAATTTGTTTGGTCATGCACTACATTCATAAAAAAGCCTTTGTGTTACAAAACCGCTAATGACTTTTCTTTTCTTTGATCTGAAAATACTTGTAGATCAATATCATATCATACAATTTCTCTTTGACTTCCATTTTGGCAAAAAATTACACTCGTAATCAATCCGTAATTCCATCGTGACCGTGTCCTATGATTTTCGCGTTACCGATAATATGCTCAGGCCTAGTTAGTTGCTTTTCCGATTGGCTTACTGATAATTGCGGTGTACATCAAGCACCAAGCGGTGAACCGTTGAATGTAGACAGCATTTGGAATTGGTATTTAGCCTTAAACAGATGTGATTTCGAACGGACCACGTCAAAGCGCTAACTATCGCCACATTAACTGCGACATAAACCAATACGTTCAATCATTTGTGATAGAGATAGGGAGAAGAAAAATGCAGATGTGTATATCCAAGGATCTGATAAGGTTTACCTTTCCAACCGACTTTAAAAATAATGAGGTACTCAATTAGTCTGTTTGTTGTTGCTTTTTTGTTTCCGTCAGGGAACCCCAAAATTTGTTATGAATATAATTTATAAGTTTTAGCTTTTCAGTTTATTTTAAAGTCCGTTTTTATTTTTCTCAATAAACACATAAGTAATTATCTTCATACATTTTTTTTAAATTATTATTCATTAGTTTATGCGATAGTACACAAAAACATCTCGTTGGAAACAATGTGTACCTAAGTAAAGTTTTTCCAATTTAGTTTCTACAAATAAAAATGTTCACATCTTCCTGTTTGTCATCATTTCAGCCACGGGACGTCCATTGCTGATGGGCCTCCCCCAATAACTTCCCGATCGGCCGGTTGGAAGCGGCCTGCGTCTGTCTACCTTGTGGACTTGTTCCTCTAGTGCTTAAGAGAGCGAGAAAATAGTGTTTATTTTAGACGATGGCCACTACACATCTAGTGTTATCTGACAGCGCAGTGAGAAAACCCTCATGCTGTTGTCTCTTGCTTTCATCAAGCATGTGGTATTAATTACCAGATAGATTGCAAAAAATCCAGAGGTGCGTTTTGATATTCAGACTCACGACTCACGAATGTGAAGCGATACCCCGATCACAATTATCGTAACAATAATTCACATTAAATTAACCAGTAAAAAATCTTACAAAGCCCTAATTGACTACATCGAATAAATCAAATACATCGAAACCTAGCGTTTCAAACGTTTTCTCATCCGAATGTACCGTAAAAATCAATAGGACACAACTTTCCCCACCTAAACAAAACAAGAAAAAAGCTGGCGGTTTGCGGGTCGGCAGCCTTTTCTTCAAGAACCGTGTAAACAGAAGTCGAGAAAAAGTGCACGGCATGCCACTTGTAACACGATCTAAAGATAGTTAAGTTGCTCTTTTAAGGATTATCTTGTAACTTCTGCTGTCTACCAAAGCTATCTTAAAAAGCCGTAACCTTTTAAGCCTTGTTATTTTATTTTAAACACAAAGCGAAAGCAGAATTTAAGTGAGTATAAAATGGGCACTGGCTGTCGTAATTATACTTGCTGATTGTTTGAGATATATTTACGAGTAGTACCGATGTTCTACAACAGCGTCGGGTCACAATGTTTTAAAGCTGGAAAAGAAAAAACATTTATCCCTGCAAATGGCAACATTTGTTGGTAATGTCATTACGATTGTTTGTGACAGCGCGGGCACGTAGTCCTTGCAATAAAATGTGTAAAATAACTATTATTTACTCTATTTGTAGCTTAAAAGTTAGTGTTTAGAATGCTATTATACAGTTCTCTATGTGGATTGTGTTTACAATAAGGTTTATAGTGAATTTCAGCCAAAAATCAACAAGGGATGAGCGCCATAATCAGGCGCGGTTATGGTTTGTTTTTTAACGCTATATTAATGGAATCAACTTAAGTATTCATTAGTTCCAGTTACAGGTATGTACAATCAAATACTTTACTTCCTTTTGTGAATTATAGATATTCTCCTATGAAGGAATTACTTATGTACCTAACGTATAATTGATTGATAGAATCTAACCTAAAAGTCATTTTTAAATTATAATCTTGTTACTTTTTCTTCTAAAAAACTTAATAGAAGTTGAGAATGAAATACAGAGCTATCAAGTTTAAGCTCCAGTTCGCCCCAAAACTGAAGATACCTAGTAAATATACAATTTATGAAAATAAGGAAAACTTAAGAAATTTAGAAAACAACAAGATGAAGAAACCATGACACAAGTATGGAGAGTCACATAGAAAATATTGAAGCAGCCTCCTCAGGCTTCAGTCTATATCAATGAAATTGAAGTGGAAACGCAATGGCTGGGTGTTGAGAAAACTTTACAAATTACCTACTGAAATAAACTTCAAACGCCTGGGTAGTATATACATAATGGGCAATAGACAATACCATGAAAATTGAGCCAATGCACCCATTATTTGACATCTAGCTCTATCACTTATCGGATAGACAGTATGTTGCTATACCATGAAAATGGAAATTGATCCAGTGCACCAATTAATTGCCATCTAGCGCTATCACAGTGCGGATAGACAGTATGTTGCAATATCAGGAAAACTGAAAATTGAGCCGGTGCACTAATGACCTGACATTAAGCGCTTTCACAAAGCGGGAAGACAGTATGACAGTATATGTTGCAATACCATGAAAATTAAATTTGAACAAGTACACTAAAATATTAGATGTCTAACGCTACCACCAAGTGGATAGAATAGTATGGACAGACAAGCATACTCACTCAATTTCAATCAACTAGCGCTACTATCATGAGACAACAAATAGTATGGACAAATGAGCAGGATCACTCATTTTTAAACACCAAGTCCTACTGTTACTAAGCAAATAGACAGTATATAGAAATGGGCAGGCTCACTCATTATTAAACAAGCGCTAATATACTAAGAGAATAAAAACAAATTATGGACAAACAAGCAGGCTCACTTGTTATATTAACTAACCTATTGCTATGCAATTAGTGTTATATTACATACATAACAAATGAAAAATCAAACAAATTATTTGAAATCTTGCACTGTAAGCTGATGTGATGATAGTATGAAACAATACTATATAAAATTGAAAAACCAATTGTACAAAATCAACACAACACTATAATATTACTATTGTCAGACAATAGTGCTAATATCTGATAAATACTATTACAAATAAACAAAGATGGTTTTAACTAGTTCCTAAGGGATTGGATGGAGATAGAAAATTCAAACCGGAATTATTGTGAAAAGCCCTTTACCTCAAGAAAGAAGGTTACAATAGAGATACAGATACTTACTTATCAAAGCTATGGATTACTTTACTGGCCATCTTATAAATCACAAATCTCTATTATAAAGTCTTAGCCATTGCGCTAATGAATCCATTGTTTGGTTCAAAACTCCAAAATAACCCTTTCTTGGTTTTTACCATAGTCAGATAATGAAGTTGCACTACTGAATAATTTATCAAGAAATTATATAACTAACCCAATCTTTTACTAATTAATTAGTATTTAAAGGTATTATTGCACTTATGCAATTCTTGGAAGAAATAAATAGTCCTGCAAAATTGCAGTGAAACAAGGATTTTGACAAGACAACGTTTATAAAATCCAGCTTGTGACAAATCAGATGCCATCTTATCTGCTTATACTTCATGTCTAAAATTTTTTGCATAAAAATCCTTAAGGTTACAATTTATTAACCCTAATCCAAAGTTAATGCCACAAACAAATTGAAAAGTAAAGGTGTTATGGAAGTACCATAAAAACCCTTAAAATATTAGGCTTACATTATTTAATTAAATAATAACCTAGATATTCCAGATTCCTTTCCTTTACTTCATTGTGGTAAACAATGTAATGTACTAAGAATACCTATTTATAAATATGTACTTACATAAGTACCATTATTCAAAATAAGATACATTTTAAAACTATTGGGAACGCTTGATTTGTTCAGTCCTCCATCATAACGATATGAAATAAGTATAAGATGGACAAAAGTCTGTAAGATTAGTAATATGTATATAACTATTTATTTATTATTTATTAAGCCTTTTGTGCTGAGTCTTTTTCCAGTCAAGCCCAAGCTATATGTGTGGAACCATCTTTTCTTTGGCTGACCTTCTTCTGAATATCTTGTTATGATTAATTGAGGACTATAAAAAATTAATGTAATAAAACCTTATTAAGGTAGACTTCTGTAACCGCTGAATTAACATAAAGGCTATGTGATGATCATTTACCTAATACTAATTTAGTAATTTCAATAGATCTTTTGTTTTTTATATATTTATGATAATAAAATAAAATAACGCTGTGACCCCTATCACATGCTAAGGAACTGCTTCTAATCACAAAAGTTCTGATCATAAACTAACAAAATCATTATACCTATTCAATTTCTTAAAATTGAAATATCCCTTTTAAATTACCATTAAGACAGACATTTCTCAAAATTAAGAATAGATAAATTCACAATAAGAACATAGTAGGTACCCCTACATATGTACTTATTGTGATATACCAATAATACTTTACCTTAAATATAATCTTAGAGATTACTTTTATTTCATTTAAGTCACTAAAACAGGAACAGTCTAATACCTGTTGTCCTGATAAAAATTACATAATGTCAGGGCTTGAACTTCCTTAAATATGACATATTGAAACTACATTTCTGAACAAAGTATTCTTGTAATTACTAATTACTAAAGAAGATGACAATCTTGACAATAATGTGTGATGGAAAATAATACATTAAGAATAATTGTACTTCAAATAAATAATTCATGTAGAAAACTTAATTTAAATCAATTAGGTATAAATAAAAAATATGGAAGTAAATTCCAAAAACAAAGCCTAGTAACCAGACATTTTAGTAGATACCATAATTAACCTGTACATGTAGAAACATGTCTCAGATAGAACCATTCCCTGTTGGTAAACACTTAACCCGTTGACTGCCCAATAACAGTCAATAAAAATAAGAGATGGGCAATATAGAGCTAAAACAGATGTCGAACTGATAAATACATTTAACGTATTCAATAATATTTTCTACCATAGCAAATAATAAAAAAAAAAAATAATTATAATAATAAAAAATTAAAAAAATTAAAAAAATTAACACATTCTTTCACATTATAACTTAATGTTACATTTATTAAAATTATGCCTACATTGCTGCATTCAAATAAAGCTATAACTGAGTCTGTTAAAGAACATTTTTTTCTGTTAGTTTACAATATTATCAACTGATAAAATATTTGGTTTTATGATCCGATTATACGCTCTATCTTGCTAAATATAAAGCATAAGCTACCGTATTGAATTCAATCGATATTTTCAACCAAATTATGCAATATTATTTCCATAATATTAACATTCGGTAGCAATAAGGATGTATCTTAACTATGGTCATCCGTACAGCTGTGACCAAAATTGAGGTTTCTAGAACCCCGGTCACCCATCCATTTAGTGACCAAACCTGAGGTTGATCCAATAAGTGACTAAAGTGATTAAACTTGAAGTTGTTTGACCACGGTCACCCATTCATTAAGTGACTAGATTAAAAGTTGCATAATGCATAACGATTAATGTTTTTAACCAATTAAAAAAAAAAAAAAAAAAAAAAAAAAACTTTTTACAGGATGAACCCCCAACAATAACAAATATGCCAACTTAATTACATAGGTCAGTTACTTGGAATTTCCCGTACTGATTCTATAGATTACCGGCCTTAGCTGAGATAAAAAATAAAAGAATATAATAATTGATTGTTAACACGTTGAGCGCTACGCGGAGCCGCAAACAATAGATTTTCTATTGTGTCTAGTTTGTGGCAGTCAAAGACTTTTATCATTTAAAGTATAAATATTTTTAATCATTATTGCCACCTTTAGTAAAAAATATTAATTGTAATCATACGCTAAGATATTATGATTGCGCACCTGCATTTTTTTTTTTTATAATATACTCCTTTCGTTATATTCATTTTAATCTTTTTATTTGTTTTTTTTTTTTGTTAGAACACTATTGAAATAAGTATTTACAGTACTTATAACAACATATTTGTCTTACAACCGGTCTTCAGGAACAATTGTTTTCGATGTTTAATCACTCAATTATGGAATTTGCTAACAATGGACATTGTTGTTATAATCAGATAATAAAATAAAAATATATTTACAAAAAAAAAAAAAAAAAAAAAAAAAAAAAAAAAAAAAAAAAGTGTGATGTAACACTATCGTAATAGACTAGTTATTATTTTGTGGCCTGGCTTGTGCAGTATATTATGTGAGACCTAAATGGAACGTAATTTTACTCTTGACGCATTCAGAATTTCAGACATTCTACGTGAATTCATTAGTTACTCAGCCTTAGCACTAAACTTAAAAGATATGATTAAATATAAGTACCTTTTTTTGTTTTGATTTGCCATCAAACGTCTCCGGATTGTACTTAGTTTTCAAAATGTTTTTTGGCATTTTCTAAACTAATAAGCAACTTATTCGCAACCGAACTTCAAACATCTACTCGTAAATATATCTCAAACAATCAGCAAGTATAATTATAAGATTAAACGAACTTACCTTAAGTGAAGTTCAATCTTAATTATACGCAGCTGATTGTTTGAGATATGACAGTCCCAAAAACCCACCCACTAATACTTTGTATTATCCCAGTATATTACAGGGTTGCTCATAAGGCTGTCTTTAAACGTAATGACATTACCAACAAATGTTGCCATTTGCAGGGATAAATGTTTTTTCTTTTCCAGCTTTAAAACATTGTGACCCGACGCTGTTGTAGAACATCGGTACTACTCGTAAATATATCTCAAACAATCAGCTGCGTATAATTAAGATTGAACTTCACTTAAGGTAAGTTCGTTTAATCTTATAATTTCATTTGTAAACATTACCCACTAGTACTGCAAATGATTTTACTCATTTATTGTCGAAGAATAGTTACAATAGGCAAAACCATTGTTAATCAAATGTGATTTTTAGGACAGATAACATGTTAATAACTTGCTTAGTAAAAGCGAATTGGAAGGGCAAAACATATTATACTTTTTATGAATTGTACAAAACTTATGTTACATGCTTTTACATGCATATTATAGATCTAAGAAGGTTATTCAAGTTGGTCAAAACCATTATTAGACCTTTACTTCAAATCACTTTCATTATATAATTTAAATGGATAATTACTTTTTTATATGCGCAGTTAAACTTAATCCTCTTTGAAGACGGTTAAGTTATACCTAAGAGGGTTCATAATAATTTCTTGAAATCCTACAATTTTAAATCAGATTAGGCGATATTACTTTTTAGTCTCTATCCAGTATTAACGAATAATGTTTTTGCAAAAAGCATTATTCATCTTATTTATCTTGTTTAGCCGACTTAAGTTCACTGCTGGAAACCCTCTCCAGATGTACTTTACTTATAATTCAAGATAAAAATGTCATCAAAAACCATTTATGTACTCTGAGGTAGATTTCCCCTCAGATCGGAGGATTCACGGTATACCTTGATTGGACGGTGTTACCATGTCCAAAAAATTTTTTATCAATTTCTGCGGCCTGCTAAACAAAATTTAACCTACTTATAACCATTTTTTATTTCTTTTTGGCTAATTAAACTACCCTTAATACTAAAATGGTTTGAGTGTGTAGTAATCATGCAACGTGAAAGTTTAAAAGCAATTAAACTGCCCTTAATAATCCACAGCTGCAGAAAAACCTTAGAAATGATTACACGAAACGGATGAAGACCTTGTATCGGTTACTTAAACTTTTTTTGTTCATCTTATCACCCACCAAATGGATGTCTCTAAATCAAACAATTTTTCGTCGAAATGAAAACTCTAGTCATATTTTTTCTTTGCTCTTCACAGTTTGCGCATCTGCGTCTGCATCTAAAATGCATTTGAAATGATTTCGGTCCACTATCACGGGATATTTTCGGATTCACACCATCTGTGTGCCGGTCAGGCGTTTGAACACCAGTTTTTATGGAAACTATTCGAATGGTAATTGGGAAAATATAAAGTTTTATGTAACACAGCACCTCTACATAAGCCAAGAAAATTATTTTGTCCCTAGACAGTTCAGTAAGACCATGTAGTACGACTTTTAGAACTCAAGCATGCTAATTCAGAAGTGCGAATCATCACCATCAGACACTTTCGTGTAAAACCAAATATCGATCACTGTTCAAATATAGCACCGCGGTTTTCTAAACACTTTAGTATACTGTATTTTATTATACTGAAATCTAATAAAACGTTTTTCAACCGACTTCAAAAAAGGAGGAGGTTCTCAATTCGTCGGTATCTTTTTTTTTTTATTTTTTATTTTTTATGAATGTTCAGCGATCATTCCGTACTGCGTTGACCGATTTCGATAATTATTTTTTTGTTTGAAAGGTAATACTTTCAGAATGGTCCCATATAAATTTGGTTAAATTCTGATGATGGGATCTATAAGAAAATCATCAAACATTGCATAAACTCCGTACCACGCCAACTGATTTTAGTATCTATCTTACCTATATCTCTGCCAAATGTAGACCGATTTTGATGATTCTTTTTTTAATGAATAGCTTATACTTCAAAGATACTAATATAAAATTTTTTGGAAAAAATTTCACCCCTAAGGGTGGAAAAATAGGAAATGAAATCGGTGTTCAGCAGTTAAATTATGTTTGCACTCGTAAGATTTGTTTTGATTGTGATTTATCACTAAAATGGATGAAATAAGTTAATTTTATAAAAAAAATAAAAACCGACTTCAAGCTTAACGTTTTAGTTTTTTGAAGTCGGTTTTTATTTTTTTAATAAAATTAACTTATACATATAAGTGGTTATATATATTACTAATGGATTATTATTGGCGGTAATATATTAAAGGTTCAGTACACTTTTCATTTATCATTCCAGCATCGTCATGATCACGCGGCATAATTCGAACTCTGCGAATCGTATTGTAAGACAGGGTTGGGTAGAAAAATTGATTTCCCAGTGCCATCGATGATAAATACAAGGAAAAATTATCCAGGACTTTATGGCCGATGTCCTGAGGCCTTACAGTTACAGTAAAAAGTAACTAAGTAGTTTTGTTTTTACGTCAAAATGTATACAGAAAAACAAAACAAGGGTGAAGTAATATATTTTAAAAGCTCAAGGCCAGGCCCTGGACCATTTTTACTGCAACTGGCGCATAAAGTATCGTACAAAAGTAAATATTTTTAATTTAAATTAAAGATTCGTTATAAATGATTAATATATATTGTCTTTATATCTATTTACCCCGATCATCGAACAACAGTTAATAATTTCCGATTCTACGACTAGCGCATTGCTGCGATACTGCATTGACCAATACTGATTTGACGCTACAACTTGATATCGTATGACAATGTAGACGAAAGCTATCAAAATATTTTTTGTGATTTACGTACTAAAGTACATCAAAAGCTCACAAAATTATATTAAAGGTTGAAGAACAAAGGCAAGAGGTCAAATTCAGACATTTGCGCTAACATACACAATTTTCATAATAAAAATTTATTTTATATTCTTCTTTAAATTTTCGCTTTTCATGTAAACGATCCCTTACTATCTAGATTGAACTCCCACTGAATAATTTATGTGGCATTTTCACTGATGCGTTCGCCTATCGGAAACGCAAATGCGCAGAGAGAACCTTTAGAAAAACATAAAAAGGCACTTTTAGCTGACTGTGGCAGTAAGATCGGATGATATTATAGGCCGACAGACAAAGAGATTTGTTTAAGCGCGTTAGACCTTATACGGTCACCTTACCCTACTATTTACAAATTTGAAGATAGGCAACATCAGAATAAAAAATGTTGTCTACTGTAAATTGATTTATCTTGAATAGTTTTCACGTTTTAGGGTTCCATGCCCAAAGAGTGATTTCTCCATAAGGTCTCTCTATTACTCTAGCTACGCTGTCGTCTATCCTTCAGTTACAGGGCCGTATCTTTTTAACCGTAATAGGCAGACACTGGAAACCTTCTTAGTGTGTATTACTAGGTATAGCCGCTATAACAAAAATAATAAAAATTTGAATTCTCCAGACTTCATTAATTATTATTATTGTAATACGTTTCTTGTGTGGGCTCAAGATACGTGTTTTTGGCGTTTTTTACTCGATCGGTACGAAACCCTTCATGTGCGAGTTCGATTCGCACTTGGCCGGATTTTTTTTGTTCTTAGTAGAAGAAGTATTTAAATTCATCATCAGGTAATTTAACTGTTTGTTAACAGTATTAAATTCAATTTTCAGTATAAAAATTTGGGCAAAACCACTAAAGTTGCATTTCAACTGCAAACCCTGCATCCAACATGACGAGGCTAATAAATTCGACGTATTCACTCAGTCGTGTCGGATTTACGCGACCCCACAAAGCCGCGTCTGGTAATTGTAAGCGTATGTTTGTCGGAAGCAATTTCGGTGAAGGTTAGCCTCCACTGACGTCCTATATCCGGACACCGCTTCTAGGCTGTCAGTAAGGGCTGAGCCCCACAGGGGCGGTCAGACGGCAGGAAATTGTACGTCGACCTACATCACGATTGCTCTTGTATCGGTAAAACGAGACGAAAAGTCTGAACGGAAGGTAAGGCGTATCAATTGGATGCCTCAATTTAAAACGTTAGGAAATAGCCCCGTTTGGATGGCTGTTCAAAATATCCTCTTGATTTTCACTCGGTTGGCGAAAGCACTTTTCTAAAAAAACAATATCAGCTTTCAAACGGTTTGCTTTTAGTTAGAAAGTAATTAGACTACTCCTGTGTAAGAGTGTTGAACTTGAATTAGTGCTTAAATGAATATTTCGAAGAAATCTTGAATTTTAAAGGGTTGGTGTAACTTAACTCTTGAAAACAGAAAGTTGCTCATTTACTTTATTAAATAAAATTTGTTTAATTAACGCTTTCTGTGGCAAAAGACAATGATGTCAAATCATCGAATTCTATTAATATAGCATTTGATGACTTGAAATCGTTCTTTTAAAAGTATTTATTACTGTTGTATATGTGCTAACGATGATTTTTAGCCGACCTTAAAAAATACCGGTCAAGTGCGAGTCGGACTCGCGTACCAAGGGTTCCGTACAAACCTGTAGGTACCTATAAAGGTAAGTAAAAGTTCACCCATCACGACAATCGAGTCATAGTTATGGTATTTTTATAGCAAAATGAAATCCATAACATTACGAAAGGTAAATTGCGGTTTACGATTTATGACGTATTAAAAAAAACTTACTAGATCTCGTTCAAAACAATTTTCGGTGGAAGTTTGCATGGTAATGTACATCATATATATTTTTAGACCAAGTTTTTCCTTCATCAATCCTTCCAAAGTGGTAAAATGTGTCCCCCAATTTTACCACTTTGGAGGTGTCTCTCGCGCAAACTATTCACTTTAGAAAAAAAATATATTAGAAATCTCAATATCATTTTTGAAGACCTATCCATAGATCCCACACGTATGAGCTTGATGAAAAAAAAAATATTGTTTCAGTTCTAAGTATGGGGAACCCTCAAATTTTTTTGTTTTTTTTTTTCTATTTTTGTGTAAAAATCTGAATGCGGTTCACAGAATACATCTACTTACCAAGTTTCAACAGACAGTATAGTTCTTATAGTTTCTGACATGACATGACGAATCCATAAAGGTTCCGTTTTTTGCCATTTCGCTACGGAACCCTAAAAAGGAGGAGGTTCTCAATTCGTCGGAATCTTTGTTTTTTTATGTATGATCATTCGTCACCACGTTGACCTTCTTCTTTTCCCTAAGAAAAGTGACAAACATAATTTTAATACCCGGAATAAAGATAAACTTGCTGTTTCAAATTTCAGACTGCATAAAGTGAGTAATTCGTTCATGGGGAAATGTATTCGCTTTTTTAACAAATTACCACAGTCTATTGTTGAAGTACCCATGTCCCAGGTTAAAAAATTAAGGGATGGATTTGGTGTTTAGCATTTAACTTTTGTTAGCACTCATAAATGATTTGTTTTGATGAGGATTTATCACTAAACATTTATGCAATAAGTAAAACCAGCCGATGAGAGTTTGAATGTTTTCGTTTGCACCGACTCCAAAAGTTACTGATTAGGCACATAAATGTGTTAATATTAGTTTTAGCTTTTCAGTTTTATGAAGTCAGTTGTTTTTTTTATAAAATACTAGCTAACTTCGTACCTTCCTACCTTCACACTTTTTTTTTTTTTCGTGAAATTTTCCGTGTTTTTATAGTTATTCTGCTATTCGGGCCGGAGAAAAATTCAACAAATCAAAGATCATAAAAATCGGTCCAGCCATTCTCGACTTATAAATGGTATAACTAACGCGACTTTCTTTTATATATATAGATAAAACAAAAGTATAAAACGTGTGAGTAAAAGAGGAACTGAACGAGCAAAAAAATGCCCTAAGCGTAAAAGCTCGCGCGTTTACGCTCACGGGCGGGATATTATATCCAGATGGACCTACGTTTAACGAACCAATTTCAAAAATATACGGGAGAACTAAAAGGTGTAGCAGACAGGGACCGTTTGGCGCGCGTTTATGCCAGTTTTTACTAGTTTACGCGTGTAACCACTACATTGGGGCGCTGGCGTGGTGCCAACACCCTCGGACGGTTGCCACTGCATTCACTGGCTTTTCTCACCGGGCCTAAGTTTGTGATAGCCGGTTTATTTGCAAGAACAAAAAATAACTTGGCTTTGCTTGTGCTTTCTCTACTGAAGTGAGGATAGGCTTTGGAGCTACTTGCAGGTTGATTACGATCGAATTAGATGCATCTTTCAATTGCAAACACGCGGAGTTTGATTAAGACTTTGTGTATTATACCTAGCTACGCTAGTATGAAATTTACGAGTATATGCATATTTATCAACAACAATGTTTGCATAATATCAAAGTGATTATCACACTGCCCACTGAACATCTCTACTTAGCCTAATGGTCGACTAGTAGATAATGCCTCATGGCATTAAGACTACCATCTGTATGTTTATCTGTGCAATAAATTTTAAATAAATAAATAAAGTGATACAATATTTATTTCTTGTCTTATTGTGCCCACCTCATAGACACAGTGTCTGGTGCAAATTCCGCAATCCCTTGCCTATGTGAACTTAATAATAATGTTGGGCACTCTGCGGACATATTGGCAGAGTCCTTGCCCCGTTTTCGAAAATCACTTCGCGGATTGTAGGGTCTGTCTGGATGAACTGTGCGTTGGTACTTTTATGATTTTAAGACAAAAAGTAAAAATTTATTGGATTAACCTTTTTTTAGCATCAACTTAATAGCAGTTATATTATTATTGTATAACACCTGTTTCTGTTTTTTATTTTTTATTCACATGTTGTGTTCGCCTTCAATAGTTAAGCTTCTAGTCCTAAGCACTAATTTTGTATTTTAGAAAAAAGTATTAACTGCTGGCGTACCTAATAAAGAAATTAAATTTAAATTAAGCTCGAAACCTTGCAACTTTCCTATGCATTTTAGACACGAGAAATATTTCTAAATGCACATGTATTTTTTAGTTTTACCTACTCTTATTAACCACAGCACCATCAACACGCTGAGAAACTATGCTATGGCTTAATATCAAAACCAAATTAAAATTATGCAAATACCTACTTCAGTGTGCGGTAGTGAGTGGTTAAAGGAAGCGTTCCAAGGAGACGACGCGTCTTCCTAATAAGCAAACAATATTACCTCGGCTTCGTAAAATTTATGAGGCGGTTATTCGCTAAGGCAAGTGCACACACGATAATTACTAATACTTTTTCTAGGATCATAGCTATGCATACTGTGCCTTATATGTGTCGTTTATAAGCTGCTTTGTCTCCAGAGTCTTGCGATCGCGGTGTCTGTGCGTTTATCGATACCGCTACAGCTGGCAGAGAAGCAGATGGAAGAGTAAGAGATTATGGTACCACTGCGACTGCCTTTCATACGTGTATGTGCGAGAAACAGGCAGTCAATCCAACTTCTTACGAGTACCTATTTTCAATTCAGTAAATATGGAGGGGACAGCGTTTATTCCTTAATTCCTTTAAATTCAAAAAATCTACTGCATCGCGGAAATCTGCTGTTAAAAGTATTGTGTATGTGTGCCTTTGCCCTTAGACGCCAACAAAAGGCAATATAATTTACGCAATTTCTTGCAAAACGGTAACGGTTTACAGAGTGGAACTAAAGAAACTTACTTCATTTGTTAACTCGAAAGTAAACTTCATTTTATTTTTGAAAATAAGTCTAACTACAATCATTTAATATTTATATAGCCCACACCTAAAATATCTATACAGAAAGTCACCCTGACACTCTTAGTCATGAAAATCAAAAATTGAACATGATGTTTTACCAGATTAAAATCAATAAAATTTAGCGACAATAACAAAATCAGGAGAAAAAAGTTCACCTTTTCATAAAAATCAGCTTACTTTGACGATAATGTATCGAGTATCGGTTTTTTGTTCGTATTGCGACGTTGGCTCCATGTGTGTGTGTGTGAAAACGTCTATTCTTTTGAACCATTACAGTGATATTCAATCGAAATTTCTTGTGTTCTACTAACACATGCCATTAAAGAAGTAATTACATCGAGACAAATGCGTAAGCAATGATTGAGCCCACAAAAGATTGACCGAAATTGTACTTATTTATAGGACATTATTTTGTTTTGTCTATGACGTCATTGTATACAATGTAGGTACCGATATGGGTCCGTGCGTGGGTAAATGCTACAATAAGCTTTGTATCAAAAGTTTAGCTAGGATGGCGTTTGGTGTGTCATTGACAAGTTCAAAAAAGTGTAAACCAGTATGAAATTGAAAATAGAGGCATTCTTTTTTTTTTTGTTTTTATAGAAAGGTGAACTTACAGGTTGAACCTCGTTTATTGTTACGTATTACAGCAAATACAAATATTTTTTTACTTTAATAAAAAATATGGGTATAGGGATCCTATATTTCTTCTATAAATATATGAAGTAAGATAAGATAAGATAAGATAAAAGATTTTTATTTCGTTTACAGCTTAATACTAAACAATGGTTGTGGTGGATGTAGGTATACATAATGAAGTATGTAGGAACCTGTAATATGAATAGAAAATCAAATTCATTTCATAAGAAGTATTAGCTAAATAACAACTTTATTACTCTTTATAAATGGCTTCTTACAAAAATTAAATAACTACTCAATTTGCTTTTGCAACGAATTTTCTCTTACACATTCCACCTACGCGTTTCTTGGAATCAAACCGTTAACGAAATCGATGAACCGACCTTTCTTCAGAATACATAAAAATACGACATGAAGCGGGAGCGGTTGCGGATGTGACAATGGATCTGCCTGGTAAAACCAACAACCATAAAATATTGTCTATGCGCTGGAAGAGAGCATTGAATGTCGATTTGGCTAACTAATATGATATAGGTACTCACGTTAAATGGTAAAAATGTAAAGCGACAAAATCAGTGTAAAAGTTAAACTATAACGTTAAAACGAATATGGTTGTTTATCAAAGATCAACATAACGTGATTCACCAAAATAATAGCGCTTGTTATGTTAGCTAAATAAAGAAGTTCTTTTAAAGCAATCTTCAATATTGAAATGAATAAATAAAATAAATTAAAACGAGTATTTTTTTGTTTATAAATTGAGTTTACAGGTGGATAGACTACCTAGTTAAGGTTGCAGGAAGCCTGGGTCTAGTGCAGGCATCTTCCAACTGGCCAATCTGCAATGGAAGTCATTGGGGAAGGCCTATATTCAGCAGTGGACGTCCTATGTCTAAAATGATGATGATTATAATTATTTGCAAATTAATTAAGCAATCTAACTTGTGATAGCTACAATAACAAAAATAAAACGCTTCCGCGTCCGCAACATCTTGTTTACAGGTGGTACGAAATCCGAGAAGGTAAGAGCTACTGTCAGGCTGGATGGTCATATTACAGCGAGATGAATAGACACGACTTGTCTTAGTCGTCGGCGGTTAGCGACTTTATTCGATGCTGTCTTTATAGCAAGAGTAATGATTTAATATATATGGTTATTTGTTTTGCAAAGAACTAGGGACGTTTATTGTCAATCAACATTTTTTTGCAACAATTTTTAATTCAAGTACTTATACAGGTGTAATAAATCTAACGATACAAAGCTGCATTATTATTATGACCTTGTCTTATATGACTGGAATTGAGTAACATCGATAACATTTTAGAATTAATTAATTGTTACGTACTTCCCAAGTTAAACATTGATCAAATATTTGGGTGGAGTAGGTACATCATTCATAATCACAGTTAAATAAAATGTACGGTTTACATAAATACGTCTAATCGTTTATTCAATTTACTGACGTAAATAAAATTATTTCTACAACATACTCGTACATATCAGTCATGTTGCATAAATCGTATAAATTAATAACATAATAAATAGGTTTATTTACGTTTGGTTTGCGAAAGTAAAATCAGCGTTCATCAAACGTATTCGGTTTGTGGTCATGATTCTGTTATCACAGAGAGCTTATAAAGTCGCATAGCAAAACACATTGCGTCAAAATTGCTCTAAAACAAATAAACGGAAAATATATACAAGAGATCCAACGGCGCGAGAGAATTTTCATTTTTTAGCCGAAGCGATATATCTCCCGCATGACATGTGAAAACAATAACTTCAGAGCTCTCGAGTCGACACGTGAAACAAAGCAGGCGCCCTCGAAGTTATAAATTTTTGATGGGGACGCTTTAAGCGGCGACCTTTTCGCTGGCAAGCAAAGGTCCAAACTGGGAGCACTCCTAACTAAAAGATTTTTAAGTTTGACTGCAAAGTTTTTTGGTATTTTAGTTAAAATAAATGACAGTATTGTTGATATTACTGCGAGCCTACACTCGCAAGCCAATATGTTGGAGTGATCTCCATAGGTTCTTTGCTTCTTGCTACTTTTTTACATAAATATTTGGGTGAAATTGTAATCAAGAGTAAAAGCCCTTCAAACAATAAATTTAGTTAGATTAGTTCAGTGATTCAAATTAGTTAGACAAAGAACAGATTTCCAAGATTTCCATATGTTTTTGTTTCTAACTTATTTTAATCGCTCTATAGTATCGTTGCCCAGTGCAATACTAATAGCTTTTTACAAAATTGATTTTTAAAGAATATTTACGATCGTCTAGTCTAGTGGTTTGCGCTTTAAACTACAAAGTCAGGCGGTTTCATGACGAGCAAGAGCATTTGTACATAATCAATCATAAAAGTTATATAGAATGAAGTACTTAAGTTTGTTATCTGTTATCAAGTTGCCATAGTACAAGCTTTGCTTATTATGTGGCTAGATAATTGTAAAAAGTACATTGGGTAGTACTGATAACAAAAATGATTAATCCAATACAGGCAAGTATTTAACCCTCACACAACTGGCCTCTACCCCTATGAATGTTTAAATAGGGACGCTAACAAATGGTGAAACATCGCATGTATTGTTAATCAACAAATTAATCCTATCAATTTGTGCAACACAGCGCTGAAAATAACTGTTGCCATTGTTTGAACATGTACACGTTAAACTTGTTATAACGTAAAATAATTATTAGATTACGTTTACAATGGGAATGTTTATGATTAGTATGTACCAATAAATATGTAGTTTACTCAAATGATACACAAACTGCATCATGACACGGGCTCATAACATCGTTTCTATGTATAAGGCTACATCGCATGTCGTGAATGACCTGTATTCAAAGTTAAGTGACGCGACCGTGCAATGTTATATCCATAGCGACCCATTCTGAATTTCACCATTATGCATTTTTCATGCTCACACTAAACGAGAAATAAGTAATACTTCATAATATAAACAAATAAATATTGAATAACATCACATACATTTGCTCTGATCCTATGATAAGTAGCTTAACAACTTGTGTTGCAGAAATAAAAAACAATAATGGTACCACAACACCCAGACCCGATAGACACTAGAGAAGAGTCATTTCTCTACATTGAACGACTGGGATTAATTGAGTTCAGTATGCTCGCCTCTCGGCTACGGAGGTCGTCGTAAATATATGAATAAATATTGGACAACATCACATACATTGCTCTGATCCGAAGGTAAGTAGCCAAAGCTCTTATGTTATAGAACTAACGAGAACCGAGACCATGTAGAAAAGTTCGTTTTCTACATCAACTCGACCGGGAATCGATCCCGGGACCTCAGAGGAAAACTTTGTAAACCAGGTACCAGTTCTTCTTTTTAGATCTTTGTCCCATTCCTAGGAGTACGCTGGACCATAATGCGCCAGGTCTTGTTATACTTTTGGAGCGATTGCGATTAGGTCTCCACTGCCCCCGGCCTCGGCCCCTGACTTAGAACCGTTCGACAACGCATTCACAACCGGTAAGTCACGTGGCAGTAAGGCTAAATCATATAGTGTCACGTATTTCGACAATTGTTATCGGACGTTTCTGAACCGGGGGTCTGAGCAGATAAAGCTAAAGAAATGGACAATAAGGGAGTGACAATAGCGTGTGACCTAGAAAACACATTATTAATTATGAATGCATCTCTATAATAATGCAAGCCAACTGTAATCTGTAGTACTAATAAGTTACTTAATTCATAAACCTTATGGTAGGCTAACTTGACCCCTAAACAGTAGATTTCAACTTATATTGACAAACAAAAAAATAGAAAAAAAAGATATAAACTTTATAAGCAGTAATTTTTTTACCCTTTTTTCCTAAGAGAAAGATGACCTGAAAGTTCACATAAGTTCTAATCAAGTATGAGCACGACTTTGATAGATTATACGAATATATTGTACAAATTGTACTTTTATCTTAGGGCGTGATATCGTAGCGGCTTAAAGACGTAAAAGCGCCTTCGTGTAAAGCATGAAGCTATAAGGAATAAAGCCGAGTATATGGGAGACATGTTCCGCCATCCCGCAGGACCATTGTTATAGCCAAATAAAACTAGTTTACAGCGAGCTCTCGGGGCCCACGCTTAGCAACTTTATCTGCGACCCGAAAGCGATGGTGATGTACCGAGCTACTCCTCAATCGAGTACTCAATCGATTCAGAAATATCGAATACACGCAAGTCAACAATCTTGAATAATTTTGAATTAAAATAAAAACTACGGCTAGATAAAAGCCCGAAACTCGTCAAATTCTGGTTGCTAAACCTCTAATATTATGTATTAAGGTTTCTTAAGACACGCATTTATATGTTTTAATCATACATTCTTAGTGGTGATTGTTGATTTGTTTCGGGAAACTAAACCTCAATGTAACACACAAGGATTTCACGGAACGAACTTTCTTCTTGAAAGTGGAGTCATATATGTATGTATTTCGCACTCTAGGCATAACTCTACGAAGCAGCTTTTCGGTAACGTAGAAAGAATGATCCTACCACTTCGACGGCAAGTCAAACTAAAAAAAACGAGTAAAGAGGAATAATTTAACTCGATTCCAAAAAAAAACTGATCTAGAACATCCCTTAAGAGTGCTCCGGATACACTGCAAATGCATGCAGAAAGAAACCACTAGCTACGTATTTTCTTCATGCATGTTTAAGTTAAGAAAATCAGCCGTTGTCTGAAAACTTGTGGAGGTATGTACAGCATTTGCATTTTAAATAAAATTCTCAATTCACTGAACTTGATTTTAATATTAATGCAATATTTGTCTTAATTTTATTCCACTTTGAGTTTGCGATGTAATTAAAACGGGAATGTTGATTACAAAAATAGTTTTAAAGTGTAGAATCAAATTACAATGGGCTTTGAATTGGAAACTAAAGTTTTCAGACCAATAGTGTAGAGATAGCTTGACAAAGGTCATGGGCCTAACCATGCACTCTAAACAGTACCCAATCAATGTTGTTTTACGACAAACTATATTTACAAAAAAACAAACCAAGGTTGCAATAATTACTCCATTAAAAGGTCCATGGTCCTAACTATAGGGCAATATACACCCAAGTGAAGTATATTGTAGCATTTTTTTGGCTGACGCATCAGAAATAAGGTAGGTACTCTATATTTTATCATACATAATAGGTGATGCTAAAAAGTCTGACACTTTCTGAAAACAATTCAGAACAAGTCCTTACTTAGGCTCTTATTATTATGCGTTCTTTTTCAATTCATCCGTGTCTGCCGCTTCTGTTGTCGCAGCTAGCTCGTCTTCGCGTTTTTAATTAACTTTTTCGGCGACTGTTAAATAGCACGAGGAAGGAAGAATAGTATGCATGAGTATTTGCGGCGCGGCGTGTAACATTATTTCATAAGCTCTCAACGAGCCGCCGGCATGGAGCTCATGTTTTTACATGAAGCTCCCGATTGAAATGTAAATTGGATTCGAATTGGTCGGCGAAGCCAACGTATTACCAAAAAAGTTGCGAGGGTAAAAATGTCGATGCTTTCATGGATTTGGATGTGACTTGAAAAATGATAGCGTAGATAATCTTGTTTTTATCGCACGGGAGTTGAGACTGCGTCGTTTTTGCTCGACGAAGCGGAGCAAAAAAATTACATTGTATTTCTTATTTCTGTGAGGGATAAATGGATATTTTAATGTCAAGAAATCGGGTGCAGGTATTGTTTTAGCAGGTGTCTCCGAAGCTTTTAATTTAATGAAAAACTGTTTTGCAAGGCGATTAAATAAATACGCATTCCAAGAATAGACACAATTGAACAAATGCAAGTCATAGTATGGTAAAAATCGCATTATCGTAATTCAATTGTTTCAGTACTTAGATGATTTGTTATGATTCTTCCTCGTGTGACTTATTGCAGGACAATATCCTGCCTCTTCTTCTTCCACGTCACTTAATTCTGTTTCTATCCAACGCACTCCAGATTTTTTCCAGCGCTTTTGAGATTAAGCCCAATTGGTCTCGCTATCTCTGACGTCGACCTTTTTAGTGAACTACTTGGTTGTTAACACATAGAAACTATTCATGGAATCAGTTGAATGTGCATAGACGCCATAAATAAGGCGTAGTTACGGTAATTTCGGGCCGGTACAATCTCATAACAGCATTGTCTGGCGCTGGCTTCGCTCCAGCTTCCGGGAAAAGACAAGCCACAAAGGACTTTTTTGATATTCTATGCGACATTAGTATTAATTGTAGCAAAACTATGAGGTATTTTTTATTTGCAACTAAGTGAACGTTTGAATTCAATATCACCATGAGACGTTGCATGAAATAACTTATGCTTTCGTCACTTGTTTGTACTAATAGCGGTCTGCACTTAATAGTAGAACATTCCACTTGTCATTAAGTCTGCCATTATTCTCATCCTCATCATCATCATTTCAGCCGTAGGACGTCCACTGCTGAACATAGGCCTCCCCCATTGACTTCCAGATTGGCCGGTTGGAAGCGGCCTGCATCCAGCGTCTTCCTGCGACCTTTACCAGGTCGTCTGACCACCTTGAGAGTGGACGTCCTACGCTGCGCTTGCCGGTACGCGGCCTCCATTCTAGAACCTTTCTGCCCCATCGGCCATCAGTTCTACGTGCTATGTGCCCCGCCCACTGCCACTTCAGCTTGCTAATCCGTTGGGCTATGTCAGCGACTTTTGTTCGTTTACGGATCTCTTCATTTCTGATTCGATTCAGTGCCTCAAGACGAAAGTCCAGTGTGTGTTACCAGTGATGACATATGGAACTGAAACGTGGCCTCTCACTATGGGCCTCATAAGAAAGCTCAAGGTCGCACAGCATGCTATGGAAAGGGCTATACTTGGTGTTTCCTTGCCATTATTCTACTAATGCAAAAATATTAAATACCTAAATAAAAAAAATACCTTTATCAGATATTCCATCCATTAGGCATGACGTGAAAATGGTATACCTACACCAACTCGAATACATGCATAGATTGGTCTATTCCAAAATTATTATAAACTGAATTCAATGTCAAAACTCTTGCTCAGACAAAATCTGAATCAAAGTTATACTGAAACTTGTTTATTCGCATTGTTTGTTTGTTTATACAGCCGGCAGAAGTCATAACGAAGTTATTGTTCGCGGTCGCTGCGGCATTTGGAAGAGCTCTCTGTTTCTCTGTAATTGGCCATCGGCGACCTCATTATTATCTAATTACGAATGTTGAACTCTCTCGCCTTTCTGAATAACTGAAAACTCAGCTAGTGCTGCGATAAAGAACCTTCTGTGAAGGTTTTTGGACAAGGATATCTAATTTAAATCAGTTTTTTTTTTAATATTTTCGTCAAAATAGGTTTGAGGCCTTTCTGAAAATAACCATTGGCAACGTTATTTTAGGTGCTATTAGAATCCTCTTACTAAATGACGACCATCTTGATCAAATACCGTAATTTTTTATGATGAGTACAACAGAACATTTTTGTATTTAGTAATTACCTATATAGGTAGATGTTATTTATTGCACACCATACAAAGTAAATTATATGTGATTTTACCAGAACAAACAATTTAGGCGATCTAAACCCTAATAACGATCTTTTCCAGATAACCCAGGTAGAGGACAACCATAATAGAAAATGTTATATTTGGTCCGTCCGGTATCTAGTCGCCAAAAACCTCAAGCATCAGACCAACATTTACAAGTTAAAAGGACTGAAACTGGCCCACTATTTAATTGTTGTATTTTTGAAACCAGTTTGTTGATTTTGTTTTCTTTTTCATATGTGAAAGCTTGCAAGAATTTGATATCGAACAGAGTAAGTAACAAACAAAGATAAACAAGTTAGATTCTCGAACGGAGTAAGTACGAGACGAGTAACAAACGAACATAAACCAGTTGGACTCAACTATCCAACTAAAAAGTTCCTTTGTATTTCTTTAGATCCATACCTCTTTAGATTTAGACCTCTAGAAGGTATCTACTTTGAATATAACAAAAATAAGTTATCCAATGAAGTAAATTTAAATCGACAAAAAAAACATCGAACATTAAATAACTTCAAATTTTTGCAACGAAACATAAACAACGAATGGCCGTATTGGAAAATAAACTGAAACTTTTGTGACGGTTCAACACGAAAAAGTTTTTAGCATTTTTGTTAACATCTAAAAATTCATTTAAAATAGTTTCGTACAATAAAATGCCCTTTAAAATGGAAACCGCATCCTTGTCGTAGTTAATTAAATATCTTGGTGAATTCGTGCAACTTTGCTAGAGATATTTTTCAGGAGGAGCTAATTCCTAACGGAGTTCTGTGACCGCTATTAATTTTAACGAGACTCTTATGGTGAATGGAACTAACGATGTGGCAGGGAGGTAACGAGCACACATGTATGTAATTGGGGTGCTGACTTAATACGGAACCTAAGGAGTTCATAGTAATTTAAACTTTATCATATGGTTTTCAAGAATACCAATGTCATTTCGAATTCTAGTTAAATCACAGTTTACAGACACTGCAATTTTTACTTAAATAATCGATGTTTTAAATACGAAAAATATTGCATTTGGTGAAGAAATACCACATTTACAATCTACAGATCTGACAATGCCAGATCTGTAGAACCAGGCCCTGGTATATTTTTAATGTTTTTAATCTTATCTGATCATGATCATCATACCGTAGGACGTCCACTGCTGAACAGGCCTTCCCGAAATGGGGAGAATTGCCAATACTTGCCACGCTTGGCAGGCGGGTTGGCGAGCGCAGTTTTTTTTATACTATTTCGCACGCAGACGCTGCTGCCCGTTTCGTGCTACAGGAATTTGTCGCCTCTTACGACACGCCTCCTGTTGGCGGTGGGGAAGTGTATTCTTTACGGCCGTCCCTACACGGCACGGCCGTTTTTAATCTTATAACATTATCATATACCTTAAATATATTATTATGTATTAAGCATTTGAAGAATCTGAATTATTTGCCTTTTACGATCAGGTTTTAACACAATCATTTTTCTTTTTACGAATTCTCATGGGAATGAGCATGATGTATTTGCTAAAGCCAATACATGACAGCTTCTTTATTTAAAATGCTTAAAATGTTTTTTATTTTCAGCATGTTATCTGAACTATAATTACTAACACATCTATCAAATCCCACCTGACCAGCACATGCGTTTTCTTTTTTGCTTGAATCATAATAGCTCCCAGCTGTGTGTCATCAAAATGGCGCGATGGCGGCTAATTACTTTTTAAATACATTTAAGAGCTCTGAATTTTCATAAAACTGTGAATATGTAAACACTTATCACTTCGTTGAAACTACATAAGGTAAAAACTCTCTCCTATTTATCAGTCGTGGGCATAAATATCTGGATAAATATTACTTGGATAGCATATACGTGTAAAATATTATTCTTTTGTAGCATAATATAACACTTACTAAAATAAACACAAAAAGGCAGGTATATACAAATATTTTGAAGATCTTGGGTCTAAAATAAAGAGAGGATAAAAGATTTATCCTTTTATATATTCTGTGATAGAAGCTGGAAGTTTAGAAAAAATAGGGAGAAAAGAAGAGTAGTGCCCAAACTGAACACAGGGTTTAAAAAAAATACCAGCTTAATTTTAGGGGAGGGTTCGGAATCAAGTGTAGTACCTACCTATACTGGAAATTCCTGGGTGGAGAACAACTTGAACCTATTATATTCAGGTTCGTAGTCTTCGATACTTGTGTTTGTTATTTGTGTCTACCAGACTCAAGACCCATGATGGCTATTTTCATTATTAATTTAAAAAAAAAACAATGAAATTAAATTCTTCTTAAAATGAAAATCTTCTAAGTGACGCCCTAAAATTTGACAAGTAGGTACTATTTTTAACAACATGTGGGCGAAATAAAGTTACTGGCTCGGATGCACAAAATGAAATGGAAAGGGAATGGAAGATCGTGCTTTTAAAAGACTACCTACCTGAGACTTATCCAAGCAGTGTGGTTGATTGTTGTCCTGGTACCGGGTTCGATAAGGTCACGAAAGGCCTACAAGAGCATGGAGTGGTAAACTAGATGGAACAGCCACTTATCAATCGATATCGGAGACCAAGATCCACATCGAATTCGTAAGCCAACAAAGTATATAAGTATTACGGTATTACATTATACCCATATCATCGTATGTGTCTAGCATTCTCGTATTTGTCTAAACGAATTTTAACTGACGTTGAATAGCTTGACGTTGATACGTGTTGCGGCCTGTCATGTGAGGAGAATATGCCTTTGTTTTCAAATCTTGAGGTTAGAATCTAACCGTTAGATACACTACACATTATAAGAGACGGTACTCACTAGGAGCATTTCGCAAATATTGGTTAATTCGTTAGCGGGCATTCGGTGTGCGAGCGTTCAATGTGTAAGATTGATCAGTCTTTTGCTAGCTAAAACTTCTAATATTTGTTAAAGTTTTACAATTTGTCTCACTTAATCAGCTATGTCCATTTATAATGATAGCATGCAAATACATTATTTTTAATTGTAATAGATTAGATCACAAAACATAATTATTTAAATCAATACCAAATTAGATATATTAGTAGAAAAGAATGTCAAAAAAAATTTTTTTTTAAACCATTCAAGTGCCTTTCCGGCGCAATGTAAGGTTTAATTAAATTTTCTACCTTCGTTAAAGCTACGTGTTGACTACGGAACCCAAAAAATTGCAGGGATATAAAATAAAAGCTATAGTAAAATAAAAATAGTTGAAATAAAAAATATTTCAAAACTTGATGCTTAAAGTTCAAGGTCTCCTAGTCTGAGTGAATACACATAGTTGATAGATGTAGAATTCAGATAGGTAAATTGGTAAGTTATGTTATACAGACTAATTCTGAGAGTAATACATAATGTTAGAGTATCTAGGTACATTATATCGAATAAGTTAATATTGAAATAATGGTGATAATGACTCCACAAATCAAGTGTCATACATTTTATAAGATGAAAAAACGCATATTACCTACCTATATATTATGCTGAATTGGGAATATACACAGATTTGACGTCACTTCTATGTAGCCTGAAACGAAGTCAAATAACAAAATATTAACTAATTTGAAAGTGATTAAACATTGGTTAAACTTTTCTATATTATCTATATTTCTGTATTGTCTCGGATCTGGGTGTTGTGGTATCATCATTGTTTCTGATTTCTGTAACACAAGCTACTTATCATAGGATCAGAGCAATGTATGTGATGTTGTCCAATATATTGACATCCATCGCGCATCGCTTGGAATAACAAATAAAAATAAATTATTTTTACAAACAATTAAAAAAGATAAATGGAAGAATGTCATAAAAAAGGTTATTTTAAAGAAATTGTTTCTTATAGTTATTCGTGTCAACATCCCAATTTTTTCTGTAATACTTACTTATTTAAACCGTGAACTCCTGTACCAGTTGCATAAATCGGTTCTTACCTGAAAAGAAAAAGAAGATGGCTATAAGATTTTATCGAGCAGCATTTTATTCCTGTTAGCAATGCGTTTATATTGCTACAGCGTCTGCGATTCATTGCTAATGGTATTTCATAGGAGTTTCTTATGGGTTAAAATGGGTTTTATATTTCAATAACAAGTTTCAAAAAAGGTTTCTTTTGTCCTGATCGTGAACTTTTGGTCCTATCATTTGTATATCGAAGTAACTAATATTAATCTCAAAGTCATTTCAAATCTAAAATGTAGGCACTTAAAAGCAGACGAAAGTTAAACAAAAGTTAACACAAAAACACTGGCATGTAACTCAAAGTGGTTCCCTTTAAAACTTCACAACATCTATTACTTAGTTTCATCGCACAAGTAACAAGACAAGTCACCAAAACCTCGTTATAAATCCCGTTTCACTCGACTTAACTTTATCTCAACGCTCTCAGTCGGCCAACTGAATAGAAGTAAGCCACGGAGTGATTTTCAAACTTTTGAAAATTTGATTTCTCGATGTATTCGCAAAGACATTTTATATTGAAATTCAATAATGTCTTTGTGCGGGCCGGGGCTGTCTGCTCTGTTGACGGCTACTATCCTATAGATGACATAGACTCGCAAGCGAGATGCATTTTGTTTGTTCCACACAAACTATGTTAGGCACACAATGTATGCGCAAAGCCCCTTTGTATTAACTCTGTTAGCCTAACTTCTTCACGCTAAATTTTAATAAGAGTCAAAATAAAGGATCCAATATTAAGCATTTAATTCTGCTGAACATGTTTCTCGCTTAGCTTGGTCGTAACTGGGATTTTGTCTTAAATATGGTTAAAATAACACTTTAAATGTTTAGATTGCGAAATTTTACTGAGGGCAAATTACTTTTGTGTACAATTAAACGGTACGACGGCGTTAATCCTTGGGCCGGGTATAGTTTAAAGTTAGACAACATAAATTAAACAAGTTCTAGACGAGTTACGCTAATGTACCCGATCCGAGCGTTGTGTTTATCATCGCCAAAAGTTAGGTAAGTTGGCAGGGGTCCTTCATCGTTATACGGCGTCGTTTGTCAAGTCCGACACTACTTTACGGGCGGACCGTACGTCTCCTGAGTTTACGGCAGAAAACTTAGAGCTAATAAATCCTTGATCTAATTTTCGAAAAACTTATTTTATTTTTATTTGTATCGGTTATCGGTTTTTTTATTTTTTTATTTATTGTAAAAACAACCACATTTACAATATTAACTTATTCTCTAAAAACGTATGTACTAGAACGCCTTCACAACATAAAATTTTTATTGTGACAGATCGGCCGTACCTTGTATCACTATACAGGGTGATTGGTAAAACGATTTTTTTCCAGTTCATAGAGAAGCAAAATTCCAATCATTTTGAAAAAAAATAAAATGGTAGTAAAAAAAAAACGACTTCAAAAAACTGAAAAGCTAAAAAAGATATTAACAAATGTATCTAATCAAAAATCAAGAAGCAATAAAAATGGACTGTTAAATAGGCTTATGCGTCATTAAAATTTATAATAAGACGTTCAACCGAATGTAAGTTGTTTTTATGTATAGTATCTAGCAACGGACACGACAAACTCTGCTCAGTCAACACTGACAAGACTTAAATGCCTAGTTCAATGTATGAGGTTCTAGTTCAATATATGCCTGAGGAAACGATATATATAACAATTCCAAAGGCGCCATATTGCAACCAAAGTTGGTGCTTGTCCGACAACGTAGACAGAGTGGCCCCCAATATTAATAGCGGGTAGATTGAATGCCCCGGGCTTCAAAGCCTCGGTCGGCACACCATTTAGGCAGATCCGCAACGCAAACAGATACAATACTAATTACAGTTCCTAGTTTAACGCCAACGCTTTGATAAAAGATGATATTAATATAGTGGATCGCAAACGCATAATTACTTAAGTATCCATTAGTGATGGATAGACATCGGTGGAAGAGTCTGGGAGAGACCTTTACTCAGCAGTGAAACAATTATATGTATGGGTTAAAAAAAACATAAAATAAAAAGTGATTTATAGTCGGTCTCTACATATTGAAATCTAAACGTACGCTAATAGATATAAGCATTAGAAATCAATAATTAAACAACAATACAGGCCAACCCGCCTGCCAAGCGGGCGAGTATTGGCCACTTGTATATAAGTCTAGAAATTTTCTATTTACCTACATATAAATATTGATCAAACTTTTACTAAATAATTAAGCTCTTAACCTTATTATGAAAGCCAAAGAGATTTTTTGGTTCGAGTTCAACAATCTAAAGTATGTGTTTTATTAAAAAGTAAGCTATCAATTAATATATGCAGCTGAAGCATTGTTGGAACTTAAAAGTTCTAGAATGTGCGTTGAATTTATTTGCTTTTAACTTATTACTAGAGGCTATTATTGCTGTCCATCGTTTTGCTTTCGTCGACACAGTAAATACAGTAGGCTCACTTTCCTGTTGACGCGCTAGAGCGTTACATACACGTGAACTCAATTTTTTAAAATAAATTAATACAAATGCTAACTAAGCACCAATTTTTAGCCACCAACAAAGCAAAGCTTGTATTACGACGACTAGTTAACAGATAAACGTACTTAAATTTTATAAACATCCATGATTTAGGTACAAATGCTCGTGCTTATCACACAAACATGGCAAATGTTTGCGGGATTCGTACCCGCAACCGCTGGATTTGTAGTCCGAAACGCGAACTACTACACCAGACGGTCGTCGTTTATTATCTCACTAGAACACATCGTGTGCTAGCAGTTTCTTTATAAACGTCATCTGCGTGGGCAGATGGTGGCATTATGTTCTTATCGTGTCAATGTGTAGCAGGTGACCAGTTTCGAGTCTCGACGACCTCCGTAACCGAGAGGCGAGCATGCCGGACTTGGTGTCGCTATCTCTGAGGTTCCAGGTTCGATTCCCGGTCGGTCAATGTAGAAAAATAACTTTTCTGTATAGTCGGGTCTGGGTGTTGTGGTAACGTCGTTTTTTCTGATTTCTGTAACACAAGTGCTTTGGCTACTTACCATAGGATCAGAGAAATGTATGTGATGTTGTCCAACATTTATTTATTAAGTATTAAAAAAAAGTATTCCGCCACACTAAAAAATATCCCCATATTCCGATAATGGAATGGGGGAATATTTTTTAGGAAGATCCATAAATATACGCCATTATTAGAGCCGTCAGTGTAGATAGGTAGACACTTTATTGCACAAAAACATTAAAGGTTATTACAAACAAAACACAATTATGTACAATTAGTGCACCTGTAAAAATTATCCGTGCAGCGGATTATAGTAGTCCGTAGCCGAATCAGTCTGAATAGGTCGACCAACGCCTATGCAGTATTGTTTTTACATAAACTTATACATAAAAAATAAAACATGGTATAAAGTATAGGAGTCGTTTGAGAGTACAAGCAAATCCCCACTGCCTAGTATTACACTTACCGACCCTATAAGCTCAGGCACAGAATACCTAATAGTCAAAGTACAGAAGTTCGCTTCTAAACGAACAAACATACAGTTTAGGTACCTGTGAAGCATGTATATCTTTCTATCGCATTAGGCACCTTTGTACTGCATGTACGCATGGGTAAATTAAGTTGAGCTATAAATTTTCATTAAACGCTAATCTTTAACTCAATGGATCGCATATGAAATGAAAGTTCTGGTTATAATATAAATTTACAGTCTAACTTGATGCCGTACAACGCGGCCGTAGGTCTAATTAGGAGTTAGCCTACTCTATCTTCCTCTTTTATGCCGGGATCGAAATTACTAGAACGAAACGATTAAGCCAATAAAGTGTACGTTCATTTGCGGCGTTGCCATTGGGTGGTTTATATCGTGCCATCTGGACGGCGAATATCTACGATGCGTGTTCGGAAAATATACGCAAAGGTTCGAATGAATCTTGTATTATTGGAGACACCCACGAGCTATCGTGGGAAGCTGTGCTTTTCTAAAGGGACTAAAAATTCATTTTCTTTTCTATCTCAATATCTAACTTCGTTTTTAACAATGATATTATTAGTGATTGTGTCTTTAAAATGTTCTTATTACTGGTAATTCGTCACTCGTAATTTGAATTCATAATACATTCGAATTTTATTGTACGCTATTTTAATAAGCTGCAGCCTATTATTGAAGTACGTGTAATTTTTACTTAGTAAATTCATCATCCAGTCGCCGTTTCTTCAATCCCACTTTCTAAGGAGTAAAAAGTTATTCTGATTTTGACAACACCACCTACACGACTAATTGTTACTCTAAGGGAAACCATAATATTTAAGTAGAATTTAAGTGCAATTGTAACGCTGTTGGTTTTCTAAATAAATAAATCCTATCCTATCCTAGCCTATCATGGAATTATTTTAATTGTAATGAGAGTCTTTAAAAAAAATATGTAAATATGGATTCTGTATCTGGACGAACTGTAAGTACAGTCCAACTATACACTACATAAATTAACTTCATCAATGGGCAAGATTATAAAAATTTGAATAGTTTTATTTTTTCTACGGGCATCTTAGAAGACGCCTGAGAAAGTCCTCAACCAGACGCCAGCCAATAAAATAAAATAAAATTCTGAACTGACCCGGCTGGGAATCGAAACCACCCATCACTGCTCAACGAGAATCAAGGCCCCACTGCGTCAATCGGATCACCAACCCACATCACCGACTACTATTAGCTTATACTCTCAGATATACAAGACCAAGAACTCTTCTTTTCCAATATTTTTTTCTTAGGTGTTACCATTCAAAAACGCACTCTGACGTCTAGGTACCAACCTTCAATATTGTGCGTCGCGAATCCCCCACCACAGGAAACTGGGAGTTGACGCGACAAATTAGTTTATTCTGGTCGTGAGTTAGTTCGATAACATCGCTGGGGAAATTAAACTACTGCTTACACGCGTGTTTCTAGTCTGCGACTCGGGAGTACGTTCGACGAAACCTTAATCATTATTTTTCTGTTATCATTGTTTTCTGGCATTATTTTTATTACCCTGTACATATTTCGTTAGAATCCTTACGTTCGCCCGGGTAACGTAGGCCATGTGATGTCATAATAAAAATATATGTTTAACTTGACAGTTAGTCATTATGATGTTGTTTAACTTTAATTAACGTTTTTTATGTAATCATATATTACAATAGACTGTTTAACTGTTATTAAATTTAATTAACGTTTATAAGTAAGGCCGAATATGGCGTTATACATATTATATATAATTTACGAAATTAATGAAAACCGCTGGATTTCAAAGAATAGCATTAAGTGAGAAGCATTTCACAATCCATGCATCTTTGTCAGAAAACGAATAATTCTATCGTTTTGCTACCAACAACCGTAAAATTTCGCAACCCGACTGTAGAATTAATTTTACAACATACGTACATAACCATAATCAAGAGAATGACTAATTGTGTCTTGTCGGGGTAACTGAAAGTGATTATTCAAAACAAAATTGTTAACAGGGATTAATTATGAGTGCTTAATGCACAAAACGAAAATAAATGGTTAGTGGCAGTTACTATTGTATGGTGTTTAGGACATTAATGTTGTAAAATTCTAACGGCAGCTTAATGTAATGTATTATTATCTCATAACCTATACTTGCACATGGATTAGAATAATACCTTTGTATTTTTTTTAACAAAGGTATTGCCAAAGTAATTATTTGCTCATTTTTATGTAGGACGCAAAGTTTATATCAGAACCTTGACCCAAGACAGTCGTGGGACGTTAGTAATATAAACTCAAGTCACACATCTAGGGTTTTATTTTTAACTCCTAATTACACACCCTGCCTTTCACTTCAATTACTGAAGTATCGATATTCACAGAGGAAGTTTGCCAAAGTTATACCCTCAGTTACGTAACTCTTATTCAAGTTACTGTTGATTGAGGAGTTCCTAATATGTTTTGGGATGATGTTATGAGAACAAAATAAAATCCCAGAATTTTAAACTAAATTGAGATTACAACACAACAAAATACTATATTTTCGCATTACAAAGTTAAAAAGTCAAAGTTTCTTCTCTTACGATAAAATTACGACTACAAATAAATTCATTTCAATGAGTTCTCGGGAACGTTAAACATCGAGTAATTTAATTAACAAGCCTTTCGATATCCAAACATTCGTGTAGCTTCGAAGACGATGTTTGCCTGCCTCTCATGGAACTCTTAACCGATTGCAGACGTATTTCTAGTTGTAAAGTTTGCGGAACGATTTACTAGGAAAGAACGAAAAAGCACCAGAATCGAGTAACGCGATGCATTACATGGTAAGTTTGCGATTAAAATGGTTGATCTAATCGTAATTATAGTCAAAGATAAGTGGGATTCTAGAATTTTCTTTCTAATGCTTTGTTATGTTTCTAGTCGGGATACGCTTGTAAAGATAACAGCAAGTCAACCAACCCAAAAAGTTAAAGGTCATTGAACCGATTATCAACTTTAAGCCCAACATATAGACATCAATATCAATTGAAAAAATTAGACGTTTTGTGGTAGGTTGACGTGCTGTTGTCTGTACATGATCCGGGATTCGGCAGGTCTGACTAGAGAGCGGTTATTTAGGGCATTACCATCAGACCTTTACTTTATACAGGTGAATCATATAATCTTTGGAGCACATGTGTTTCTGAATGTGCCGGTTACCCCACGATGTATCATCACCGCCAAACAAGTGGTATTTTGTTTAAAGATCCCGATAAATCAAAAGTGCTGGAATTCCAAATCATGGCCCACGGTTTGTGAGGCGAGACTGACCACTGAATTATTCGCAACTACTACATATAGTAGTTAATGACCCAGATAAGAAGTTTTCTTTCGATTATGAATTTATTATTTGATAGATTCAGCACATGACTATATTCCACCACATATGCTTTTACCTCTATATTTCTTTCTATATATAAAAAAACAAGTCCTGACTCACTCATTCATTCACTGACTGACTCTAATCAACGCCCAGCCCAAACCCTTGAATCTATAATGATGAAACTTTGCACACACAAACGTTCCTTTTATAACATAGACAGGTAATAAGAACGGATTTTTGGAAATTTAATTTAATTTAATTGGTAAAAATGACGATTACAGTTTGTATGAAAGTTCGTCATTTCTGAAGTTAGAAAGATTTAAATTCGTATTTAAGCTACTCTTTGTAAAAAAAAAAAACTATTTTCGGAGTTTTTGGGGAAATGCATCCCTAAGGGGGTGAAATTGAGTGGGAAAATTTGTATGTTTTTTTTTTGTAATCTATGGACTTGAAATTTCCACAAATACTCACTAACAAAAATAAATAAATACCTGTTTCAGCATTTATCAACTTGCATCCTTTCAGAGTGTCAAATGAGGGATGAAAGTATGTATGTAAAGTCTTCATCCAGCCCAAATAGCTTCGGATAGAAAGTTAAAATTTAGTCACTAGCTATAATTTGTTACATAAATGCTTACCAAAAAGGGATGGTATTGACATGGGTTGAATTTCAATACAATCCAAGGAGAGTAAAATAGAGGGAAGAGGACTTAAAACAACTTACAATACAGACTTTTTTTTCCCTAAAATAACATTTTCTGAGAAATGCGTGTAAGATAACTTTGGCGTACCAGTTGTAAAGCTTGGCGCGAGATTTCAGGCTGCGTGTGTACAAACATCCTGTTAATTTCTACTATAAATGAGCTTACTTTTGTTCCGAATAAGAGGTATAGATATTTACTTAGTAAGGGTGATCCACCTTGGACGTCATCATCATTAAGGTCGTGCTAAAACTTAGTCACAATTAAAGCAAATCTAAATATAATGGTTTGGTGTAGGTATATTTTGATTTTTATTCCGAAAAACCCAGTGACATTACTAAGAGACGTTAACGAATTTCTGTGACAAACTAAATTACACGCGTGCGAAGCCGCGGGTAACAGCTAGTTTAAGCAATATACGTACATTTTCACGTGAATTGTACTAAATGATGAAAAAACAATGAAATTTGATAAATGGCATTGGGAATGCCACCAGGGATAGATGAAAAGTTTTCAAATTAAATTTTAAATTAGATAGTGAAAGTCTGAAACGATCACAAACAAAGATTTTTTTAAAGCGATCGTGGTTTTGTTCAGAAAACCTAACTGAGTCATCAAGAGTGCTAATCAATGTTGTTTTTTTAACTATTTAAATGTTAAAACAATATATGCATTTTATTATTCTGATAGGATACTAACGTAAGCATCCTATACTTAGGTATATCAATGATACCACTGAAGTAATTTTAAATCAAATTATATTTATTGCTCTTGTACCTAAGTACAATCAACGGCAAGCCAACCCACCTAAAAAGTTACAAGTCATTTTCAACCGATTTTCAACTTTAAGTCCGACATGTAGAGATCAATATCAATTGAGAAAATTTGTAGTTTGGTGATAGGTTAACGAGCTGTTGTCTGTACATACGTCACTTCGTATTTAAAGCTATTGTTACATTGAAGCCAATTGACTTCATGAATAATATGCGTAGTCGTTGCGTAATTTCTTAACGTATTTGTTTGGCAATAACATAAGTGGTTTGTGTTATTTATTAAAGATTCCATATAACCAACTACTTACCTATAAGTGTATTACCTATAGTGTTTTGAAGTCGTTTTTTTTTAAAAATAAAATTTACTTAGTTCATCTATTTTTAGTGATAAATCCTAATCTAACTGCTTAACACAGATTTCATCCACTATTTTCCTACCTTTAGGGGTGATTTTTATTTTGCAAACTTTTATCATAGCATCTTTGCAGTATAAGCTATTCAATAAAACAAAAATCATCAAAATTGGCTCATATTTGTCGAAGATAGGTAACAAGAACCACAACCAAAATATTATCTGGTATATATTTGTTGATTTTCTCAAAAAGTTCTAAATCAATTTCGATAAAATTTATATGGGACCACCTATGAAGTATGATCTACCAAACAAAAAAAAAATCATTAAAATCGATTCATGATTGGCAGAGTAATCGCGTAACATACATACAAAAAAAAAAAACATACAGTCGAATCGAGAACCTCCTCCTTTTTTGAAGTCGGTTGAAAAAGACTAAATATGCAACTGTTATTATATATAAAATGTTGCTATAACTATTAAGATGCTTTACAAATACTGAAAGCGTGTACTCAAGTGTTTTTAACCCTAACAGTTTTTCAACTAAGAAAGAGTATAACTTCTTGAGTTTATTTCTTAAGCTTTCCAAAAGCAAAAACCTTGCAAAATGGTATCAATGGTCTAAACACAAAAACAATTTAGGTCCCCAAGACCACATTATGACGAGAAACAATAAATTTAAACTGGAAGATCTTAGTTGTGTTGAGGGTCTTAGCAAGACTCGGAATATAGGACTATGGTTAACGAAGCCACATAAGTTTTAAGTGGCCTCGGGGGCTTCAAGTTCCTCGTCCGTTTATCCTCAACAAAGTTATTTGTTAGAGTGTCTACCTAAAACGCTGTTGATGCTTACACCAACTGGCCTGTCGATTTGCAAAGAGTGTCTGAAACAAATCAAAATTTTAAGAAGTGTGGTAAGACCGCAAGGTTTTTTTTTTCAGGATGATAGGTTGATTTTATAATACAGTTTTCTTTCTGTTATTCAGTTTTTCACTTAAGAATACACTTTCCCACCGCCAACAGGAAGCGTGTCGTAAAAGGCGACTAACTCCTGTAGCACGAGACGGGCAGCAGCGTCTGTGTGTGGAATGTTATAAAAAACTGCGCTCGCCAACCTGCCTGCCAAGCGTGGCGAGTATTGGCAATCCCCCAATGAAAGTAATTGGGGTAGGTCTATGTTCAGCAGTGGACGTTCTAATGGCTGAAATGATGTTGATGATGATGATTCAGTTTTTTCAATTCTCTATAATCAACTTGGGTAACTTTTTTTTTCTTCCTAGTGTTCATCCCGTTCTGTGACAATCAGTCCGCTTTTCTCTAAAATATCCTATTCTCGACGACATTCTGGTGTAGTGGTTCACGCTTCGAATTACAAAGCTTAGCGGTTGCCGGTTCGAATTCCGCAATGGAGCAACTCTTTGTGTGATAAGCACAAGCATTTCTACCTTTCTTAATCATGGATGTTTATGAATGTATTTAAGTATGTCTATTCGTTATCTCAGTCAGCCATAGTCAAAAGTTGAAGTGGAAATGGGCCGGTCACATAGCGCGTCTTGAAGACCGTAGATGGACAAAAACAGTTACGCTTTTCGCCTTTCGCCTTTCCATAGCGTAACTGTTTTTGGGTAAGCGCTATAGAGGGAGACCTTTCACTAGATGGGAAGATGATATAAAAAGAATTGCTAGCCCATAATGGCAAAAAATTGCCTAAGACCGAGGGAAATGGAAAGCTTTGGAGGAGGCCTTTACCTGGAGGGGTTAAGTAAACGACTGTACCTACGTACTTAAAACGTATTTTTATTATTAATATAAGTAAATTAGTATAAACGCTAAACTGTAAAACTGGCAATAAAATGCTTTTTTATTTTATTGATTCGTTATCTAGTCGACAAAGCACAAGCTTTAGGCTTAATTGTGATTGTTGAAATAATACATTTATTATTATTTATTTTATTTATCTATTTCAGATTACTATGTATATACGATATGTAAGTCGGATTAGTTAAGTCAACGTCTCCTGTTAAAGTTTCGCGTAACGTCACGCCTTGCGACACTTTATAACAAGGCGTGACGTCACGTGCTCACTTTGATGCGCTTTATCTTCGTAATTTTTTGTACCCACTTTAAATAAAAATGTTAATGCGTATTTCTAGCCACACATCGAGTACCCCAAAACATTAATTTGAGCAATGAAAGTCTTCATTCAGTTCTCCTTGAACTTTGACTTTTAAAATGCTTAACTAATTAAACGACTATTTTAGTTGTGAAATCGTGCCTTACATTAAAAAGACATTTCACCTTTTAAACTTAAATGACTCCGAAATGTCCTCGAACAGTTTGATACTTGAAAGTATCTTCAATTCGCAAGTAGTTTCCGAGTTCGCTCAGTAACCCCTGTGTGCCATAAGGACAGTTTTATGGGTCTTCTGATCCCCAAAGACTTGTCACACAAAACTACAACGCTTCGATAAAATATTCTACAGATTTTGTATTTAAAAACATTGACCTACTTACTAAGTAACTTAATTTTTGATGAAAGTTATACATTTTCTCGTATTGTTTTTTATCTGGGGCATATTATTATGAAAATATTGTTACAAAATTGTAGGTACCAATTCAGAAAATCTTCTAAAAATACATCAACATCGTAATTTCTTGATGTTAATTATGTTTACTATTTTATGACTTAAGACTAAGGGCCTAATTAAGTAAAATATAAATATAATATTATGTAGGTATTATTAGAGGGGAGCCTCTAAATAAAACGGTATATTAACTTATTAAAATATATAACGCGCGAAAGCACAATTACTGCGCATGAAGAAGTACGCTCCAATGACAGCTGACAGCTAGTGCCGGGAACCGCTCATAGGGATGTTCCCAGCATTCGATTCCCCGCTAACAGTATGGAGCCAACTCCACGGCTTATGCCAACATAAGCCGTCACTATGTAATACGTAGATCATCTTCTCTTTTTTTATAGTTAATGTTATTTCATACATTTTAATAATGTTCTACTAAGCGCTATTCCTAAGTTCTGCTTTGTAGGTAGAATCATCTCTATATTTCAGCTGTTTTGTAGATAGTATTATTTCTATTCAAAGATGTAGGGTAGGTACTTTCAATCAAGGAAACGGAACTAACATAATTTTGTTAAAAATAACGAATTTCAAAAAATATTATATGATTCAGCGTCATGGTACCTACGTAAGATGTACATTGCAGAAACCTTTACAATCAAGGAAAAAGAATAAACTTAATTTTGTTAAAAATAACGTATGTCACAAATTATAACATTATACAGCGTTAAAGGTCTCTGATAATAATAATTGTTCATAACTGAAGTATATGCATACCTAGTATTCAACGTGTATGTATTCAAATTCTTAATTAATACGTATTTAATAATTGAACCAAAATATTATAACCTACTTTTTGTACAAAAGGATATAAATGTTTTAAATTTTCATCTTTTATTTACCAATATTAGCGATCCAGAAAACCGATGATCTCGAAATAAGACAAAGATCGAAAGCGATTATATTCCCACACATCTCTAAATCGACTCAAATAGGGACAAAATCGTTTGGATACACGAATAAAAGACGACCTTCATCGAGCCGTCTCATTCTTAATGAATGAATGAATGAATGAATATGTTTATTTGCATAAAATACGGTACATTAAAGATGTTTTTCTTATAAGCTAATGTTACAGTTCTCAGCGTATTTTACCGATTTATCGGTAGGCAAATATCAGGATATAATTTAATGTATTTTAAGTTACAAATTACAATGTCGTCTTTATGTAAGATAATAGTAATAATAATTAGTGAATTATAAATTAATAAAAAAGCTAGTTATGTTTAACATTCAATAAAATAAAATTAGATAAATTATTAATTTAAAATAATTACGAAAAAAAGAAAATTAATCGAAAATAAAAAATAGGATTATCATAGTTTGTCAGACCAACGTTTCATACCACCAGCGGCACAAAACCTCACAAATTCGTCAATGCTATAAAAACAGTTTTCCACCAATAAATTAAATAGCATCCTCCCAAAAGTTTCCACAGGCAAAGTTTGTATTGGTGCCGGCAGTAAGTTGAACAGGTTGATGCACATGTTATAGCTGTTTTTTTTATAACAGGTTGTAGCACAAGGAGGCTGTACTAGCCGGTTTGGATATCGGGTTGGCCGTATGGATATTTCAGATTTAGTCCTAAAGTGATTCGAGTTCCTCCTCACAAACACCAGTATTTCAAGGATGTACATTGATGGCAATGGAAGAAGGTTTAACCCCTTAAATAGTGGTCTACAAGACTCCATCGGTTCAGCGCCGCAGATGGCCCTAACACATTTCTTCTGTACTATGAAAGCTCGACACATATCACTCGAGTTACCCCACATAACCAGACCATACCTCAGAGCAGAGCAAACGTATCCATGGTATGCCATCAATGCCGTCCTCTGGTTAGCAAGCTTTGTCAGGCGGTAGAGAGCGTATACAAATCTATTAATTTTATTGCACACCATGTCGACATGATGTTTCCACGATAAATTCGCGTCTATGAGGATTCCAAGAAACTTGGCCGACACTGTCTCGACAATAGGTTCATCAAGATGATTAACATACAACTTTAGAGGGTTTCCGTTTTTATTATGAAACTGCATGTACCTCGTTTTAGTTATATTGACACAAAGATTGTTTTTATCTAGCCAATTCACTATCCTAGCTATTTCACTATTTATTTCGTGTTCATAATCAGAGTTTGGTTGTTTGTACATAATTACCGAGATGTCATCAGCGAACAAAGTACACGGATATCGAGTACACTCAGGAAGATCGTTTATATATAAAACAAAGAGTATCGGACCCAAAATGCTACCCTGAGGCACGCCATAGTTGTTCACTCTATGTTCCGACTTATAGTTTACGCTGTAAAACTGGGGGTTCAATTTTGAGATTTCAACATATTGTTTTCTTTCGCTGAGGTAACTTTTTATCCAATCATAGGCCAATCCACGAACACCATAAGCTTCGATTTTTCTTAAAAGGATTTTGTGACAGACAAAATCAAACGCCTTACTCATATCAAACAGGATTGTGGAAACAGGTATTTTTTTATCCATAAGTGTCGAAATGTGTTTTATTAATGAGAAACAAGCGAGTGTCGTTGATTTACCTTTTTGGAAGCCATGTTGTTCATTACTAATTATATTATGTCGTGTTAGAAATGCTGTAAGTCTCGCATGCATGATTTTTTCAAAGATTTTTGACAAAATAGGAATAAGAGCGATTGGCCTATAATTGTTTACATCATGCTTCTCTCCTTTTTTGAACAAGGGCTTAATAATCGAAGTCTTGAGCGCGCTGGGAAATGTTCCTGTCTCGAATGATTTATTGACTAAGTAGGTCAATAACGGTGACAACTCATTAGCACATTGTTTTATTATCCTAGTACTAATACCATCGTAACCAGTTGAATTTGTGTTATTTAGGGATTTTATAGCTTTTCTAATTTCATATTCATCTGTAGGAGATAAAAACATAGTATTAGGGTTATTTTTCAATATTTGACGTGGTTGTTGGTCGGATATGTTTGGGTTTGAATGAGCCAAATGTATAAAGTGATCATTAAAGCTATTGGCAATTTTTTCAGGATTATTTATTTTCAAGCCCGCTATTGTTAGATGTTCGATATAACTTTTATTATATGTGTCGGTTTTGTTATTAATAACGTTCCAAGTGGCTCTACATTTATTTTTTGCACAATTTATGAATTTATCGTTACTAGACTTTTGAGATGTTTGTATACATCTTTTTAGTATCTTAGAGTAAGTTCTGTATTGCATTTTATTTTCATACGTTTTATTTTTATAATAATGTAATCGTAACTTTCTTTTTGTCTTGCATGATGCTTTTAAACCTTTAGATAACCATTTTGACTTAGCATTGGCTTTGTTTAGGACCTTGACGTTATACTCCGGAAAGCACAACCCATACAAAAGAATAAATTCAATGTGAAAGGCATGGAAATCAGCATCCATTCCCTCCCCATCAAGAACGTTGGACCACGGGTAACTAGTCACAAAGTATTTAAATTTTTCTATGTTTTCTGAGTTGTAGTCTCGCCTTGTCTCGAACCAGAACTTTATGGGAGTTTCACGAATTTTTACAGGGATAGTCAAAAATTGAGCCGTATTGTGGTCTGATAAGCATATTGGTTCGGTATAACCAATTGCACCTCTAATATTAGAGGCAAAATGATCGATGCAAGATTCCTGTCGTGTGGGTGTGTTTATATGTAAATCTAGATCATAGCTTTGTAGCATTTCCACCAATTCCTGTGACAATTTAGTTTTTCTTAAAGTATCAATATTCCAATCACCGGTTAAGATAATTTTCTTTTTAAATCGTTTTAATTTATCAAGAAGCACATTTAGTTTTTCGAAAAATGTCCTAGAATTGGCATTTGGCGTTCTGTAAATACAAACTAGAATAATTTTATAATCTAAAATTTCTATCCCACAGCATTCAAAACTTAGCTCCAATGACAGATCTTTAATAAATTGAAGTTCTTTGACTCTGAGGAGACTATCGTAAAGTATGCATACCCCACCCCTTTTTTTCAGTCTACAAAAAGAGGCTCCCAAACTATAACCCTTCAATTGTATATTAGATTCACTGTGACGCTGAATGAATGTTTCCGTTAAACACAACAAATCTACAGTATTGTTTCCTCTCTCAGACAAATCATTTAATGTGATTTCTAGTAGTTCGTTTTTGCTTAGAAAACCCGCGATATTCTGGTGCATGATACGAATTATTTCATTGCCTATAAAAAAGACTGAGAGATTTGCTGCTGTGAGTTACTATGTGCAACGGAATTAGCGGCTTTATCAGGAGACATTGCCATAGGCAAGCCGGTTTCAAGCTCCTTTGTTCGCTCATGACACTGGACAATATCATATAGATTTTTCCCCCTATACCTATGGTATATATGTACAATCTCCCGCGAAATAGAGAAACCCAAATTCGACAAGAAAACTCCAGATCCCAATTTAGCACTTCTGTAGTTCATGTTAACAAAGGTACCATGTGAGAACCCATTACATATTAACTTTATTTCCTGATTTAAGGACTGATTCAAATAAGAATTGCATGGTAGACCACAGATGACAATATTCGTATGAGATGCTAGGTTCATCCATTTCAGGAGAGTGGCTTTAAATTCCAGGGGTCTGTTATCGTTCATACCCCCCACAACGACAACAACATCATTCAGTGTGAGACCCGACAACGCTTTCGGGCAAGTATTGACAATGTCACGCAATTTGGCCCCACTCTTCCAAAAACATACAACCTCATATTCCGTTCCAAGTATTTTTTGTAATCCTTGCTGCAATCCTTGTCCCTGATCATCCGCAACTACAAAAACTCTTCTTCTTTTTGTGGTTATGTCTGTTGTATGACGAAAAGTCTGAAGCTTATCACGAATCAATAATTTCTCAGTCTCTTGGTGTTGCTTCGATGTCTCTGCTTGATTTATTTCTTCCGTGATGCTACTGGCATTACTTTGATTATTACTTTGGTTTTGAAAGCTTTTATAAATTTGAGATTTCCTTTTTTTGGCTAGTTCCTTCTTGTTATAATTTCTAATTTTTTTGTTTGTCGTAGTAGAACATATGGTTATTAAATCTTTTATCTTCCGTTCTTGTTCTTCAATTTTTCTGTCTTTGGATTTGATTTCTAGTGCTAGGTTGTCTATTTCATTTTCTGTAGCTTGAAGTTTTAGTTTTAAGCTTGATATTTCATTTTTCATTATTTCTAATTCCTTAAATTGAATAGTAGAGAAGTCAGGTAAGCTCTTACGTGTTAAGTTACAAGAGTCTGATCCTGAAAGTGAAGAATCTGAGCATTCAACACTCTGCAAGGAAGCGTGTGACTGTCTACACATGTGCCCCCCTCCGCGATGCGTAATATGCTCAATTCTATCTATTGGTGGGATGGGGACTTGGGGTGGTGGCGAGGTCAAGGTAAGTGAATGATCAGCAGTCGGCGATGTAAGCCGAACATTTTGTGACAATGTCGTAGTTTTAGGTGATGGCGCAACTTGGGCGACACAAGAACCCCCCACAGATGACTCCCCCCGTATTTCTTTTTTTTGATGATGAGGTCCCAGCAGGCAAGCTGATTATATTAGATATGAACTCACTCTGATCCAAAGCTACCGTCGCGTTGGTGATGTGTGGCTTCGGTAACAGCGTAGCTTGAGCGATAGAACCTTCTCCCGTAGATGGCTCCTTCTGCACAGGTACCTCTCCCTCCGAAGCTGTGGTCTCGGCTGGCAGGCCGATCTTATTTTGAGCTGCAGGCAGAGCTGTGGTGGAAGTGAAGAAGTGAAGAACTTCTGCTCGCACTTTTTTTGTTTAGGATTAGATGATGGCGGCAAATATCGTGTTTTTGGCTTAAAAGAAGGTGTGCTAGTTGCAGCAGGTCGTTTTTGCTGTTTAGAGCATCTTGTACAGGTCCAATGACACCTCCGCGTTAGATCCATCAAATAAAAGAGCTTCTCAGACATGTTAGCACAGTTAATGTCCAGTATTCTCTTACACGAGGCACATGTCAAAAAACTTAACGCAGCTGAAGATTGTAAGACGGGTAAAGTATAAAAATAAAATTACCAAATTGTGTTTATGTGAAGGAATACTAAGTACAATGCCAAGGTGACCAGACTGCCAGTCCAAGTACTTACTTAATGAAAAAGAGCAGATGTAAAAATGGAATAAATTGTCTGGAATAACTTGTAACGCAGTGCGTGAAAATCACATTTCATTTCGATTCGAATTTTATAAGTTTAAGAAAAATTACACTTCTTTTTGATCTAATCTAGATGTGGAATTTCCATTGTGTCTCGTTTTCGTGGCCTGACGAGCTAGCCCTTCAGCCCACTAAAATAACACAATAGGAGTTTTATTGTTGCAACCGTTCAGCATCCAAATTAATATCATCTTTTTTACCTGCACAAAACTAATCAAAAAGAGCTCTGCTCTCATTGGTGGAACTTTTAAAATCTTCTATTATGTTTAAAGCCTTCTCGACCTAAAAGAAACTTAATACAAATACAAATCTGTTTAAAAGCAAAAATAAGGTCAATACTTTATAATTTACTAGCTCACGATATGTCTGAAAACGTTCACAATACGAAAGGTCATAGAATCAGCCAAATATTATTTCCAATTTCTCTAACAATGCTAAAACTGGAAAACGGGCACTCTCGCTGTGAAATATTAAAAAGTCAAATGGCAAAATGTGGCTCGCCGAATATTTGATATGTGCTGAAACGAAGCGGAAAATTAATTTCCACATATCAATTTTATTTAGCTTGATTAATGGATTATGGTAAAAGTATATTCTTGGGCCAAAAATAGAACTGAAATAAAAATGATAATGAGAATCGTAATAAGTTTTTTGGATAAGTTAACGAATCCACGCTTATAAAATAGATGGAGCTGATATTATAAGTGCGCAAGCACATTAAGAATTTCATCGTTTAATAGATTTAATAAATCTAAAGCTTGCCTTGAACTTACATGATATCATGGCCACTATAAATAATTCAGTCTCATATCGAACGCAACTGAGCCGAAATATTGGAATCTTACAAATAAAAACAATGATGGCATATTTATTTTAACTTTATTGGTAAGTAACATTGGCGGACTTAATGCCGTACAACATACTTAAACTATTTTTCAGTTTCATAAACGCCAATAAAATATTTTTAATAGTTGGAATCTTGTCAAAATCTCCATTTTAATAAATACTTTTTAAATTAAAATGTTATTATTACTTTTAAATAAATAATTATTACTTATTTCATATCAAGTAGTTGCTACTGAAAACTACAATTTCAGGCAACAGAATATTTAAATCATAGCATATTATGTACAAAAAAAGGCTTACAAAAGCCTACAAAAAACGCTGCGGGACATCGCTGAAGCAACAGATAATTTGAGTTTACTACAAGTTTACGAAGCTTTATATTAAAGATAAAAAGATTATGCCTCAGAAAACTGGATAAGAGACGGCTTGGGGAGCCCTTAATATATTGATGAGGTCATTCGTACTTTCTTGTCAGGGCAAAGTTGGGCATGTTTTAGACAAATGGGTGAACTTGGCTCGTCCGAGACGCAACCAAAGTTGCCCAATCTCACCGCACTGTAATCGATTAATTTGGAACTTAGGGGTTTTTGAAGTAACGCATTCTCACTTTAGAACATTCATGGCATAGTTTTCGAACAGCCTTCAATTTAAATCCGATTTGATCTTGGAAATTCGTTGGAATCAGTCTTATGCATGGTCCAGGAGACTAGAAGTCATATTTTTTATGATGTAGGTATATTTCAAGTTGTTACATAAAATTGTGTGTAAACAGGCAACGCAATGATTCTTGAGCTGTCAGTTTATATTAACTTAATTTACCATATGGATGTTACATGAATCTTGAGCTTAAGTTAATGAAATAATATTTAAAAAAACTTTTAATTCTGTGTCGTCATTGAAAAGAGAAATATATTTTAAATAAAAAATAAAAAATTAATAAATTGTTTTTTATTGATGACTTGACAAGTGTCTTTTTTTTTAAGACCAAGTCAGTTGACTTTCTCAGAAACTCAAGATTTCCGACCATGACGTTAAAAAGTATAACCGGTCTTGGGGTGGTTACCTACTAACACGGGTTCTTTTATTTTAAAACAGCTTACGCACTAGCAATGAGTTCTTCGACAATTTTTTTGGCGTCAGCGATTACCTAAATAACTTTAATAATAAATATACTTGCGTATTTGGTTACTAGAGAGAATAGAAACGATATATTTATTATTTAGTTTTCCAATAGGTTCAATATCGACCGACCCTAGATAACCCAGATAACAGGGCAGGCAAATGAATGAATAGGTTCAATATCACATTTTACATCGACAACTCGAATGCTAACAGGCGTCAACCCGACCGAGATGTGACAGCTACACGCGACACTCGCTGTCACAGGCGTTCAATAGGACGAAACAAATTGCGTGTGTCGTGAGTCGCGACTCACTATCATCGACAGAATCCAAAGTATACCTACATCACTAACAAAATATAGTACAGAAACACCTTATTAATTTTACAAAAATAATATCTAATAGCAGCGTTCCTGCACGAAGCATTAAAGCTTGTATCGCAGTGGCCAGTAATTCAATTACAAACAAAAAGTGTAAAGTGACACACCTATTTGACAAAATGTGTATAAATGTTTCATGTAAAAGTTTACATATTTTTAGGATTGTAGGAAAAAGAGGCAGTAGTAAATACTTATCATTCAATAAGTATCAACAGTATCAACAACTACCACAAAATAGTTGACCGATTTTTTACTTATTATTTATTTTTTTGTTTGTGAAGCTCAAACCATAACAACATTTCCGTGGCCTGACGGGTAAAAGTTTAACACATAAAGTTTAAATATTTTCAATTGACAAAAATTTTGGTTATGTGGTACGTTGATAAGATGTTGACAGTACATACAATCAATATGTATGTAAGAACTATGAGTAAATTCATGTAACATCAAAAACGAAGCTAATAAGAATTTCTAATTCAGACTTCGGGTGGGTCAAAAGACTTCCGTACTCGAGAAATACGTAATGAATGTAAACAATATTACTTTTTTTTCCATAAAAGAACCCCAACAGAGAAACAGTAGAGAGTAGAGGGTAGATTTGGGAGAGACCTATGCCCAACCTTCGGTATCCTACTGTTGCAGCAGTAGTTTTAAATAAAAAAACCTGCTGTATGTATTGTGGGTTCTATATCTACATAAATTAAATAATTTCAGTTCAGTTGAAACGGAGAGCTTTTCAACTGACTTTATCACGTTCCGAGTTTAAAGTTGCAAAAGAGTAGTTAGAAGTGAAAATGTTTTGCGAACAATTTTTCTACATAACAAACATTATTCTTGGGAATGGAGCAATAAAACAACCTCTCGACCGAGAGGAGCAAAGAATAAGAGTCAATTCCTTTGAATTATTTCTTGGAGATAAAAGACCCATATAATTGGCAAAGATATAGAAATGTTAAAAGATATGGCCGGGCAACAGTCGTTTGTTTTACTCGACTCCAGAAAAAAGTAATGATACATAGGATGACACTTGGTGGTTAAACCTATCTATCAAAAGTAGTTTCAACTCTGGCGTCCCTGAGTACACCGTCCAAACATGCCCAGACTCTTTTGACTTCTTTATTATATAAGTTGTACCAGCATGAATTCATACAAATTCGTTTTTTGTTAGGAGTCTAATAACTTGATCTTATTGGTGCCTAAGATAGAGACATGTGTTGGTTAGTATATGCCATACATAATGGTCTGTGGATTTTCTCTGTTTGTCGATTGGTGACTTAATTCAGAGGCGTGGTAATTCGCCTTAAACGCAATGGACTTGACTAACGGTCCCGGAATCAATTCCCAGTTTGGGTCAGTCAGAAAACAAACATTCCTAAATTGGTAGGGTCTGGGTGTGCTGGCACCCACCTGGCAAAATTAATCAAATCTTAAGAATGTTAATTTCTTTCTTCGAGAACATGTTATTGGTATGTTGTCTGGATACAAGTGTAAAATTGATTTAACGGAAAGCCCGTTAGGAACTGTTTATGGTGCTCAAATAAAACAACCTTTTATATAAAATAAATATTGAATTAACTTTTTCTTTTCCTGACAAACTTATTTTAAACGGCCGTGGTTTAGTCCCTATGGAAGTGTTTTTTGCTATTTCGATATTGTTGCTGTGTTTGATCAGTAGAATCAGCTAAAATATTAAATTAAACCTGGTACTTTTTTTTTTTTTTACGTTTGACAGCTTTTTAGTTTTAAAACTGATAACGTATCTTTTTATAAATTTCAGACCTCTAAAATGAATAAAAAAATAATCTATCATCTTTACCATACTATGTAGCTTTAAGAGCAAAATAAAAAGCAGTACAACCAAGAATATTCAATGAACCTTAGAGGATTCCAATCAATGCACATGGCGGTATCATGATACAAATTAGGGTCAGTGAATAATGAATCAACGAATCATTCCGATCCACTTAAGAGTCTTGTCACCAATTGAAGCAGCCCTTTTAATCGTCTTCTGAGAATGCATTAAATTCAATAATAGACCAACCAAGTAAATAAAATGATACGTGGTATATGTGGTTTTGAGTGCCTACTTTTAGTACCGAGATTTTGTAAATGCTCTTGATATTATGATGCATTCCCAAAGTCAAAAAAACAAAAACAGGCCAGTGCGACCTGGACTTTTGCACCAAGGGTTTCGTGCCGTTTAGGTTTTTTTTTTACCTTAAAGTGCTATAAAATCACAATATTTTGACACATAGCATTGCCGTTGTTAAGATAAATTAAAAACTTTAAAACGTTAAAATTACCTACATTTCTTGAGCAGGGACAATCAAAGTTTTTATAATTTTTTAGATTATCCGCCGTAATTACCTTCTGTTTTAGCTATTATTTCGGTTCAAAATCTATAGTCTTTTATAGGTAAGATTTATTACAGAAGTAGGAATAATTTTCCAACCGAATAAAACTTTCAAATTGATTCCTGCTCCCTTCACTTCTTTGTAAATTGGATGCACACGGAAATGAAGAATATCGTGAAAAAATGGAATACTACAGCCTCATATCGACCGCACGTTTGGAAATGGCGAGCCATTTGACCAGAAAATTGAATTCGCGTTGTTATTTCGCGTACAGCGAGATTAATTAAAACTGTGACATCCACTGTTGTAATTTACATTTTCCCACATAGTATGTATCATTTAAATCAATCAAAATTAAGTAAATTGTACAGACAATTGAATGGGTTATTCTGATGGATGTTTCAACACTTTTTATTAAATAATTATACCAAATACTAAGTTTGCGTTATTGGATCGTAAATACCAGAAAATCTGCGGTCCTAAATGTTATCATAAGCACAAATACAAAAGGTCTTCAGAATGAGGCACTGAATTTTCATTGGAGACGACGATGAGAGAATTTGGGAAGGTTTAAAGGTTCGCATGCCACCAGAACAAAAGCGTTCGTAAGGCGGCTCGTGAATGGCAAAACAAGGGCAAGGAATTTTAATAAAATCCTTATTATCTATTCACAGCAGCAGTTACGTTCTTTTACGAGTTAAAATGGCAACGAAGTTCCGTGGCGGGGCCACTTCACGCGTTTCCTTGTCGCAACTTTACTAATATCTTTGGGAATACCGCGCTTGTCGTAATGTGCGCAGGCATCATGATCAGAGCTTACCAGAAATGGGCTGGTGCTCTATACACAACCGCTATGATTTTTATTATGTTTGCGACATTGTTTCGCGGAAGTACCTGAGAAGAAAAAATATAATACTTACGTTGAATTAAGAACCTTATTCTTGTAGATTTTGACGGTAGTAGGTTAATCAAAATATATCCCTGAGTAAGTAGTGTTTCATTTGAATTTTCTTATTTCTCTTTATGTGAAAATTACAAACATTTATACATTCTCATAATATGTTACAATGCAGCTTCGTAACAAATATTCGGGCCGGTGTGTTGAGAAGGAGTAACGCAATAAACATAAGCCTATTGGTGGCTATTTGATTGTACAACTCTCTAAACTCTTTTTCTCATAAGAGAATGAAAATAGACAGCTATAGTTAAAAACGTAGCACACACAACCATTGTAGAAATCGTTACGAATAAAATATATTTAAAAGGTAAGGAAAATCACATGATTTTGCGAGATGCGCTTGTTTTAAATTTCACTAAACATAGTCAGAATGGTCACACTACCGGGGCAAAATGGCCACCACTGAAACAAAAACATTTTACGGAAAAGTTTATCTATGATTTCAGTTATATTAAATACCTTCGTTAACAATCTGTCGTATTCATAAATACGTTTCATCAATTTAACAAAATCTGTTTTATGTTGTAATCAACTAAATGGAAATTCTGCTTGATCAAAACCTATTCCATTGAGATTTACGACAGCAGGTGAATCTCAACAAAGGGTTTTATGGATTTATTCAGATTTTTCCAGCGTTTTATTAATCGAACGCATTCAGTTTATTCGATTTAATAAAGAACAAGAATTTCTGAAAAGAGTGTCGAGACCATTAAAAAAATGGATAACGTCTATCATGAAAAGTGCTATAACATAACTTTATTCAAGTAAGTACATTTTATGTTTATAAAGACTTGTTACTTACATACTTTTCAATAAAAACAGTAAAAGCCTTGCCCTACTTTCAAATAGATCATATAACTAAACTCTAAAGCTCTATTCCCTTAAACTTCCATTCAAACATTAGTGAACTATTTTAACTGAACTTCAATCACTATTCGTTACTTGACTTTTCAACGAAGCCGATTGAACTTTTTCAGTATCAGCGAATGTGACAGAGACAAACTCGTGAGTGGCGCCGTACATCCGACCTATGCCCTGGGAGCGGAATAAATTTTTGATTACGGTCTCGGGTTCATTGGTATTCTTGGGAGGGGCTCGATACGACCTTCAGGCCGGGTCTGCACTTAGCGGTAATTTACAGTTTAATTACTGGCTCTGCTGCGGGTCGGGCTAAATTTATGCGTCGCTCGCCATCGGACACTCAAAGAGTTCTGTTATGCTTCGGGAGGACGTCAATCAAATTAGTTTTTTATTTGATGGTAAAGATAGGTAACTTACCTTTTTAACAAACTCTACTGAAGGACTAATAAATCTGTCACTTTGGTGTATCACCACTTATTTTCACGCTGAACCAATTTCATTTTAGCTGTATTTTTGTAATATTTTACTAGAATTTTCCGATCCTTCGCATGGTTTCCGTGTGAAAACAAGTTTATTGTTGCTGATCGTTATTTCTTTCAAACATTTTCTAATATAAAAGGAAACCTTAAATATTACACTTCATACGAGAGAAAAACAAATTTATATAGAGTAATTGAATATAAGCAGAAGTTATATAAGGGATGTTCTAAGTATTGTGTCGATCGGTACAATAAGACACGATCAATACGACGACGGCTCATAATACTTCAAACATCCTTGTATGTATCTACTATCAGCGGTCGGACCAGCTCAAATGTGTGAAGTAGCCGAGCAAAAAATAACTTTGAAGAGACATTGCAGCAATTACTGAACGAATGAACGTTAAGCACTATAAATGGAGTTCATCGACCAAGACAGCTCGATAGAAAGACTCTGAAAGTTAAATGAGAAAGGGATCCGTATTAAGCGTGCATCGGGTGACGTTGAAAAATCGTCACCAATAAGTCTCGTTTCGCATTCGGCGCGGTCGTCCGTCACTGTCGGACGCGTGACGTCAGCCAGGGTCGCACCAATAAATGTCACCGCATCAACAGCTTCGCGAAATTAGCTCAGTCCTTATAAGATCATTTTTTTGTTGTCTTAGCCTTTTTCTTTATCATAGTTAAAGATTGTTAGAGCATGATTTGACTCTATAAGACTACGAATGTTAATTATAGTTGTAAGCGTGTGACTTGACTGTTTATGACTATGAAATATTAAATTTCTGAACAATGCTTCAAAGTTTAAGACCTGTCGTATCATCGACTTCGAAGCCAGAACAAACAAATCATGTACCTACACCTATTTAAAATATCAGTAATACCAGACAATCGTTTTAAGCTTCCCTGAAATATAGCCAGGCTTATATTGTCGCTACTCATGACTCTCGTGACGTTGCCGCTTGTAGCCAATAACTGTCACTTGTTGTCGCGACATACAGCTTCAGCGAAAATTAGCTAACTTCGTCCCCACAAGTTAAGCTGTTACCAGTTGTTACTTGGTAAATGGCAAACTTTAGAATTTTATTCCTTTCTTTTTCAAGGTGCCGTAATTGTGTTTTAAAAACTGTCTCCAACTCAAGTCACAGTCTGGTAAACATTACAACTTCTGGTGGCGTTTTGTTCCGTGAATATTGTGTTGGTGTTTGCTGTTAACTGGTACTTTTAACAAACGATCCAGGTACGAACTACTTTGTCCAAGTATCTCATCAAAATTTTATTCAACTGAAAGGTTACATACGTTGAATACGTTAACAATAAAAAATGGAGACAAAGATTCATGAAAAGGAAAGGCAACGCTCAAAACCATTTTAATAGGTACCATGTACCAACTATGAAATCAAAATTATCACAGAATAGTAGCGGAGCGTAGCGTATCATTCCTGTTCTGTGATTATCATAGTATCGGTTATTAGCATTAACCGTAAATAACTTAAAACCCTGCAATAATTTAGCGATGCAACTAGCTTTTAGTAAAATGTATATTGCATATTGTCATTCCGTAATGAAGATACTTCATGCAGATTACCATCACAATAATGCTTCCGAGAACAATTCGACTGCATTCTACAGTTTACAGGTAAACTAAAAATTATAGAAGCATAATGATAATATTGACTGTCCAAAATTGTAAAAAAAACAGCCAAATGTGTGTCGGCATTCATAAGCGGTTGCGTAGTTTTATATTTACAGGATTGATAAATTAGGAATATATACAATTTGGACATAAATGTACATTAATACAGTACCTATACTGTTGTAAATTCAACTATTCGAAATAATTCTTAAAGCCTACTACTCCATAGTGATTTCTGTTTAAAGTTCATTATACATTAGATTTTAGAAAGAGAAAGGATAGGCGGAAGCATCAACGTCAAACCGTAATCTATATATATAAAAATAAATCCCTATATCCCTTGGTCATCGCATCACGCGTAAACGGATGGAACAATTTCGCTAATTCTTTTTTTGTTGTGTTAATTATGGTCAGGAAAAGGTTCTTTTGAAAGAAAAAATTGAGAAACTTTCGCAGAAAATCCTTTATGAATAAACTAAAGACCACGCGAACGAAGTCGCAGGCAACAGCTAGTATATCATAAAAATGGTCCCTATCTGTAACACAAGTGCTTAAGCTACTTATCATAGGATCAGCAATGTATGTGATGTTGTCCAATATTTTTTAACCGAAAAAGTGTTAAAGGCATATTACATTATTTTCCATATTTCATTAAAGCCTTATTCAAAAGTTATTAGTTAATTTATCTTTAAGTATGCCTTTTCATCCTGCCTGGTTTTATATAGGGCTACATAGCAAAAGGGTGCCAAATTTAAAAAATAAGATCATGGGAACAATATAAAGAAGCGTCTTAATCGTTATTATTTAGAATAATCGTATGTTACAAAAAAAAACTTTAATTTATCCGAAAATAAAGTCAATAGAGAGACTACCAAAGCCATACGGTCATTTATCAGAGGCGTAGGTACGGCGAGCCAACAAAGACCTTACGCAGTGCACATACAGTGCAATTTTTTCATGAATGAGTTGAATTATTTACCCGTATGATTTTTAACAGCGGATAGGAATAATTAAATGTGAAAAAAAAAAGTTTTTTGCATAGTTCGATTAAGTTACTGATTCTAAGTCACTCCTAAAGATTTGGCACCCCTTTGCAATGTGCAGAAAAATCTTCTGACTTGTGGATTATATTCGTGAGTTGGCGTGCATTTACGTATTTTTTGAATCCCCTTATTGACAAACAATCAGATCCAAAATTCAAACGAGTACCTATGCCCTTTGCTTTTAGCTTTTAAAAACAGGCTTGTATTGCTTTTCGTAGCTTCTATGCTTGTAACGTTCGCTGTATAAGCTGGATTGTTTCAATGGCTTTATTCGAGAGTGCTATCGGTTCTAGAATCGAATTCAAAATAACGCCAATTGGAGTCCAATGAAAATAATTGAAATGCTTTTATAGATAAACTCTTGAAATGTAAATTAATAGAAAACCTTATATAAACTTAACTCTGTTATAAAAACAAGGTATAAGTTATACTATTAGGCCCGATTCGACCAAACACAAAATTAAACCAGTTTAACTATAACAGGAATAACTTTACTTCTTGAATTTACTTTTTGATAACTTCGTTTACGTTTTTCCAATTTACTTCAGGAATACACTATACTCAGTTTTATATTATTGTGAATGATGAACGAATGGATAAACCTACTAAAATCCATGTAATATATTTCTTTTAGGTTGTCATCAAATGCCACAACAATTAAATTTTGTAGGATAACAGAATGCCAATGGTAGATTATACCACTTGACAGTTTCTAGGTGACAAGAGTGGATTTGACAAGTGTCAACTTTGACATTACTTATTCTCAGTATTATTTATACACTGTCAAAATCGCCCTTTTAAATATTTTTCATAGATTAGTGGTTGGTAGAATGAAAAATCAGCTTACTCTAGATTAAGCAGTGATATACTCTCAATTTAAAACTTACACCAGCTTGGTCGAATCTGGTCTAAGTGTTTATGGTTAGGCACTGGTAAAGTTTTGAGTTACATACAAACTCAAAAGACACGTGCATAACTAATACAAACAAAAATTCCAACGACAGTTTTTTAGACTACAAACTCGAAGAAGGCCTGTTAGTATTTTTTATTAGCACAGTTTTTCAGTTTAGTGTTATTTAACTTATCTCTACCCTGTTTAAGCGAACCAACTATTTACGGGGAAGAAGGGAACGAGAGCAAAGATATTAAAATCTAAATCAAAACTCCGAGCCTCCACGATTTTTTAAGTTCGTTAAAAAAACTGTGTCTAAAATCTATACACTAATACTAACATATAATAACACTGTTTTCTCAAGTTTTAGCTATTTGATTTTACTTTCAGCATATTACATGTCCAAAACAATTACATGTCAAACGCAAAATTGAAAACGTGGAGCGGAGTATTACAAGAGTTAAGACAGCGAGGATAATAACGTTATTTTGATTAAAATTGCAAATGTTTAACATTCTAGCATAATTGTCCGTTTAACTGTAAAATATTGGGCTTTGAATCCAATTCCGGATAATTGCTTGAAGATAGGACTAGTAAAGCTAAGGCTACAATGGATGCCTAAGTCACAGGGAGCCGCGCTTAGTGTTAGAAAAGAAGTTGTAAATTTTTCAAAGCTTGATATAGCTAACATGATACAATAAGAGCAATATATTTTTATGGACTCATCCCGCTCTTTAAGCAGAGCATTGATTCTGCCAATGTCGAGTGTTTACTTGATATGGTTTACAATAAATAACGGGAAGGATTCTCTTCCTGTAGAAGCAGATTTCAAAACGCTATCGGGTCTATAGCAAGTTGTCTTGAGACAAGTCACTTGACATTCGATGCGGCGTTGAATACAATGTATTTCAATAATTTCAGATCTTTATCATTTCACAGAACATTAGAACACAAACTACACCAAACTTGCACTCTAAAGCTCTTTAAATGATAAATAAAAACCATTAAAATAGATCAACCAGTGCTATTCGTTCGACTACCCCCATCTTCTTGTCAGCATAAGCATACTTTGGAATGTCAGAAATTTTTAACAATACTAAAAATTGTACTTAAGGGCAGCAGCTGAAACACCAAACGAGCGAGACTGACGTACCGAGCGGTGCTAGAAATTCAGCGTGAGCTAGCCTGCCTGAGTTAGATACGATTACGTTTGGTTGCTGATATAACACTGTTGTGTTCCCTTCTTAGACTTCATTGTCACTTACGATTAGCAAATTTTCAAATCAAAGAATAACTTCATCATTATCATTTCAGCTATTTTGATCTACTGCAGGGTGTTAAGCCTCCCCGTTAAGAGCATTATGTAATACGGATTTCTGTCGTTTTTGTGATAAGTGCTTATCTAATAGGAAGACGCCCCCGACCTCTTTTTCCATTCGCAGCCACCTATTTGGTAAGCGACTTCCTTTACCTGCCATCACCACGTCCTGTCCACTGGTATTTAGTGTCGTAATCCGCTTAGTAATATCTTATCTGTAAAGGTAGCCTGACAACGTACCTATTACAGTATTAGGAATACGGTCATTAATCTAAAGAATAAGTTAGTAGAAAAAAAGAGAATGAGAATCAGTGTCAGAAACTCAGGATAGGTGAAGTTATATCAAAACACGTGTAAGTTTTTTTATTGAAACATACGTCCATCTTTACTAATTGTTTTTGTTTAATGTTCGTTGAATTTTTTTCTTGATTAAAATCCCATCTAAAGGTAGCTGTTGTTGTTGTAAGCTTGTCCAAAAAAATGCTTCTCGTTAAATCACATAGGTTAGTTTTCAATTTAAGGTTCTAAGTGTGACTGCAGCCTAAGAATAGCGAGTTAGCGTTCTCTGAAATAACTTAGCTCCATCTAATAGAAGCTAGAAGCTTTAGGGGTAACTTCTTTCAAGTTTAATAATAAATGTCCCTATTTCCAATTCAACTAAGACCTTCATGTAAACTTCGTTAACTACGTAAAATGTTCTTTGTCCGACTATTTTCAACGTCGTAATAACATGAAAGTCGATTATCTGGAATTGAGTTAGATGTAGGTAAGCTGCAGCAATTTGAGTTCACTTTTATCCTTTTCATCATATCTACGTTTGTTTAAGCAATTGGCATGCCAACTACGACTAATGACTACTTTACATTTGTACGGTATTTTTCTTTATTGCCTATTAGCATCTTTTAGACTATAACATATTTAATATTTATTTTGAATTCTTAATGTGTGTGACGAAGTCAAGGACACTCCCTACTGCCCATGTCCGTATACCTAATATTCAAAGTTTTAGGGTCGAATCCTTCTTGTATATCAACTGATTCTGCCAAAAATAATCATAAACCTACTTAGTGAAATAAAAGATTGCCTACTTTAATGACGATAATCCATTGATTGAAATACTAGTCTTCAGTCGAAAGAAAATTATGTCCCAACTCAGCGGGAAAGGAACAACCGGTACATAGATAATGTGCTTGGACAACGCAAGATTTATACGAGATGCCGCCGGATCTAGCGCAGACCTCGGAATCCAAGACAGATCGTGTACACGCTGCGTTTAGGAAACCATAATATATTCTTGGTTGGTTAGCCCACTTACAGCTTACCGTAGTTATTGACATATAACCATACACTATAGAAAACTGCACCCTGAATAATGTGTAGCAAAATTGTGATATTCATTGGACTAACTCAAAGTTGTCTTTAACAGAACACACTAGAAGTTTCAAACGAGGTTGGTACAGAAAAGATAGAGCACTGAGTGCATTGCGCACTTTGTTCGAAACTCAGTCACGTCCTTACACTGTCTTCGTATCAACTGTGTCCTGAAACAAATGTTGCGCTTTGTATCGCAAGTTGCAATGTAACTCAAACCTGCAGATTTAGTCCTTAGTTTGTAGACAATAGAGGCAGTGACGTAACAGAACAGTGGCAGTAGTACGGCCGGTGGTACATAGTACTCAGACAAAGCAAGATTTATTAGAGGTACCTCCGGATCTAGCACAGACCTCCTACGGGAGGCAAGACGGATCGTGTACAAGCAGCGCTTTAGAAACCGTATATCCTTGGTCGGTTGGCCTACTAACCGCTTCCCGTAATGAATGACGCACAATCATGCACAGTAACATCCTTGTTACGAACATAAAACGAAGGAATATCTCCGTATAGTGAGCTATTAATTTGCCGTTTTATTTACCGATTTTTAAGAGATATAAGTACCTAAGATGTTACTTTTTCAGCGTCAAGAGTCGAGTATTAGCAATAAATAATACTCATGTCAGTGTAACCCTTTTTAAATCGTTTATCAAATGTAGTTTTTTATTACTAAAAAGTCTTCAAATATTCTCCAGCACCTACCCAACACATTCTGCTGCCGCTGTAAACTAAAGACCTGCAGACATGCTACTCAATAAGCTAACCGCGTGGATATTTGTAAACGTTTACGGGTGACCGCGCTTGCCTCCGGCCAATCGGTGGCAGGGTAGATAAAGCCGGGAATTCTTTGCATACGGTACGAAAAAAACGAGTAGCATGTAACGTTCGTTTTTATTCTAACTGACCAGTGTTTGTGGCGCAATTCGTATTGGATTTCTACTGAATTTAAAGCTACAAAAAGTTTCGATCCAATGCAGATACCTACTTAATTGCTAAAGTCAAAAGTTTTAAATACGTAGCGCATCAAACATAACCGTTCAAAGCACAACATCAACACGGTTATGAATAACGTTAGTAAAAAGAGACTACCGTAGTTGTGAGAGTCATATAGAATTTAGAATTGTGAGCAAATTTTAGACTGCAATATCTCAAAAGATAAGTCCAGAATGTATGTTAAGAGTGGCATGAGAGCAGTTTACCTGGTAGAGTGGTAGAAAGTAAACAGTTCGGCACAAAGCACAACTCAAACAGTTCCGCGGTGTAGCGTGCAATACCAAGAGACCAACACGGCGAACTCGAGCTGCATATCTGAGACCATTGTTCACTCGCTAATAACGTTTGCATTAGCCGGTAGCGTGCTGAAGCGTGTTAGCTTTTAGATTAATGTCGCAATTTTTAGTTTTAACGTTTCGCTTGCGAAGTTACTTCCTTTTCAAGAAGAGTGAAGAATAATAGCACGGATTAGTTAATGTACGAAACTGCTACAAATTGTTTAGGTACATAAGTAAGGTTTATACAAAAATAAGTCCAAGATAAAACAATAACTCTCCGTAATTACGTATCTACTTTAACAAACATACAAAAGGTTTTTCTAATTTACGAAAGCATTATTTTCAATGCAATATAATTTAATGTTTGTAATTTGGCCGTAGATATTACCCAACTCTTGTTTCAAACCAATATTGTAAAGGAACAGAAATTACGAGATCTTAAGGCTATAAAAACAATTTACTTGTAGCTTCAGGGTGAAAAAATATTGAATTTCTTCTTTGTTATACCGGCTGTTTGTTTCGCAACTCCAGTTCTTCTTGGAACTTGTCGCTTCCTGAACTTTTTGATTTATGTAGTGCACTCTTGCCACACGTTCGCTCAGACGCCTAACGTTTGGCTAGAATGGCATGATAATGTTGATAAGGGGTCGTAAAATTCGCATCACAGCCATTACGCGCGTTACCTGGCCGAAAGTTGGTCGATTTAGTTCCAATGAGAGTAATAACTCTGCGGGTAAGACCTTTTACGTGAACACATTTATGCTAAATGTTGGATCAATATTGGCCTCCTAACAAGAACCCATATCATTTTGTACGTAAAAATCGGATTTCGATAACAAAATTGATATTATTATTTAAAAAAACTATAAAACACACTAATACAAGTTGTCCCGTAAGGAGCGTGCCACACGACAACCGTAGATAGAGCAAAAAAGGCTGAATCTCCTGTCCGTAATTAGACTTCGTAAAAGTGGCACAATTATTTCACAAATTACAATTTTGAGTTGTTTTCCTTAGATATTTTTTTTATAAAATCTTAATTTGCTCAAAAACGGTATGACTTTTCAAAGGTCTTTTTTTGAACAGGAGATAGAGCTTTTTATGCTCTATCTACAATTTTCGTTTGGCATGCTCTTTATGGGACACCCTGTATGTGTACTGGACTCGTCAAAACGAATCGAATACCCCAAACTTTTACTAGTAGTGATTGAATAGTTCTCTACTACCAACCACCTGACTCCATCATCAGATCGGCACAATGATGTCAAATTATTGTATTGTCATCCAAAAATAAAATACAAAGTTTTTAATCGATACGTCAGTTACGTTAAAAACTACTTCCAAGATTTGCTAGCATAGTTAGTTATAAGTGTGTTAAAAAGCAGTGGCTAGCTATGTTGTATTGATTGTTATACTTAAAGGCAAAACAAGACATTTTCAAGTATTTTTCCTTGGGTCATGTTATACAAATAATAAATAAACCACTTAAAGCGGCAATATCCCTGCTTTTGGAACTTTATATCACCGTTACCGAAGGATAATCTTAACAAATGCGCTCTATTTCGACCGAAGGCGTTCAATCAGACTATATGGCGGGCACGAACTAGTATAGTATTATTTTATTGGCTTGTATGTTTTAGTTATAAAGATTAGGTTTGGTTAAACAAAATCTATTCGCAAGATCCACTGTAGTAAAAATTTTATTCATAAACAATAACTAGGTTTGGTATCAGTGTGGTACGTCGTTCGTAGTTTCGTAATAGCTACCTGAAGGTTGTCTGGGAGAGATCGCCATCAGCTAATAGACTGCCTTAAATGTGCAACATTATGTAAACATCAACTGTAACTTTGACGACCTCCGTAGCCGAGAGGCGAGTACGCCGAACTTGTTGTCGCCATTTCTGAGGTCCCGGGTTTATATCTCGTTCGGATAATTTAGAAAACGATATTTTCTATGTTGGGTCGGGTCTGGGTGTTGTGGTACCGTCGTTCCTTCTGATTTCTAAAACACAAGTGCTTTAGCTACTTACCATAGGATTAAAGCAATGTATGTGTTGTTGTCCTAAATTACATAACTTCTTTGTAAGACGTGCAAGAAAGAGTATCTCTCCATAGGTATTTTTATTGCTTATCATAAATAATATTTTTTACTGGACCAAAAATGGGTCACACAGGACTTTTCCTCGCTGTTTTTTCATAAACGTATTCGCAAAACCCCAACAAAAATATTGACACAAGTCAACAACCCACTTCGACCTACTGTAACTTTATATTCGCTGAGGAGGGTATTTAGGGAGTTTACACATTATGCATGCAAATGGGATCGTAAGGTCCACAGTAAGCTTAAATCGAGAAAGAAAGATTCTACAATCCGCGGAAATGTTGATGGAAAATATTGAAACCTCTTTATACTGTACAGGTCTGAACAGCTCAGCATTTGAAAGAACGACCAAAAATGCTTTTAACAAGATACGAATTTAATCGCCTTATAATTCTAAAACATGAATTTGAGCCAGTGCCGAAGAAAAATTACAGCAAAAACGACTTTTAATTATTCAAGGTGCTCTCAGCGGCCAAACAGAGGAAGATGGCATAAAGTATTCAATTAGAAATGAAAAAAGCTCCCTTAGAAAGGATGACAACCTGAAATAGAAACACTCTCGGCTCAGAATAATAAGGAAAAACGCCACTTGCCAAAAACATTTCGAAAAACGTCGCGCAACCAACGGAGTAATTCCGTTAAGTCAAAATAACACACATTTTGTGAGTCATGAAGATTTTAGCGATCGAGCGTTCCGTTATATCGCTTCTTTCATAGGATCCATATACGCGAGCGCGACACACACTTTACCAGTTTTTATTTATTTGTTGTATTAAACTGTCAAGCTCATCAAACCACCTACATTTAGCTGCATAGCAAGAATGGTCTTAAGGTTAACTTCGGGGTTTGCACTAATAAATTAATCACACCTAGTTTGACGCTTGTACGCATTAATGTTTTTGCTATTCGTAACAATAAAATCGGCCAATTGCGTGTTCGGCCACACGCAATGTAGGGTTCCATAGTTTCCTATCATAATATGCAGCATTTGCTACCTGTTTTACATAATTATTAACATCATCTACGTATTTTTTTTCTTTAAGTGTATTCAATTTTACATGCTACCTCGGTAACTTGTAAAGCCTACGAAGCAGCGATAATTTTCCTTCATCTTCATTCATCATCATCATCATCATCAGCATCATCATTTCAGCCATAGGTGGTCCACTACTAAACAAAGCCCTCTCCCATCTAATTAATGTACCTATAGCTCAGTCTTAAAGCAAAAAAATAGCTCACAACGCGTTGTGGTCACAGTAAAACATCCACATGGCGAAATTCGAGTTATGGCTCTAATCAAAACGCTCACCACATAGCTAAATTTGTGTCACACAAATAATTCAATTCAAATTTTAGGTAAGCAACTCACGTAATCGTTTACGAGCTAGAAATACCTGAAAATGGACAGAAGATATTGACGGACAGCAGAGTGACAGCAACTCGGTTTCCGTTTATCCCTTTGGGTACGAAACCCTAAACAACGATACGATAAAGATCCAATCATAAAAATATACCTACATGAAGCTTAAGAGTCACCGTCATAACTATAATATATCATTAGGTACTTTGTTTTGTTATAAAAAAAATGATTAAGGGGATTTTCATTAAAGAAGACATTTAAAACTAAAGTTCTACACACAGCACATCTGAAGCTATTATTGCTTGCTAAGTTAAATAAAAAAATACTAACAAATAACAATGTAATTTAAAAGATAATTTACAATTGCAAGGCATTTAGTCAATTACATCCACTCTATCTCTGCAAGATCATACCAAGCATGCCTGGGAGACTGGTGACCCGCAACCGCGGAATGTCCGACTCTAATTCGGTTACAAATGACATAACTAAGCTATTCCGGCTAAGTCAATTAGGACTCGAAACATTGAACATTATTATTTATTTTCACTTGAAATTTTTTATCAACTGCCTCTGGTGGGATTCGAACCCAAGACCTTTCGCTATCCGGGCGACTGCTCTTCCAACTGAGCTACGGAAGACATAGTAATAATGGCGAATTTTTTTCAAGTTTGTTTATCGTTGATATAATAAACTAGCATTATTGTGATGCATTTAATAAAAAAGTTTAAATTGAACATTACTATCCTAGATTTTTTAGAATATGTAAACGTTTTATTGGTAAGAGTTTATTTCAAAGAAAATAAATATTTTACCTGTAAAAGTAAACCGAAACGAATTCTTTTATGCTAAAATCATTTTTAAAAGAGAAGCCCTGTCGCTTCTCCTCGGCTGTCATTCATTTTACGTCATATTTTTTAAATATGCTGTCAGCATAGAAAGACAGGCGTTAAGCTCGTGACGGTGTAAAAGAAAAATTGCGACTACATTTATCTCTACATTTTAAATTAAGTTCAATAAGATTCTAATGAGCACATCTGTAACATACCTACATCGTCAATATTATTACCAATTATTTAAATTAGATAGACAAATACAAAATTAAAAAAGATAACAAATCCAGACTTGAACGAAGATAAATAATCACATTTAGCATGTGCGGTGCATTGGAATCATTCCCTATGTGATTAATAAAATAGATCAAACCTATAATGAATAGTTTTCTAATCGCAACTTCCCAGCTTGCCTGTCCCGCTGCAATAATAAGGCAAGGACACTTAAGTTCAAAAACTGATAACCATTCTATCTGGCGGCCTATTGTTATTATCTTACTTAAATGAGCTTTGAAATTGGAGGATTACGAAATTCATGAAGCAGATTCCGCTTTGACCACTAAATACCCTTTACGGTTCGAAGTTATAAGGTGATTTTCATCTGTCTGTCTGTTGTAAATAGAACCATTAGTTTCTGTGTGAGATATAGCGGTAGACCGCAGCTTTGAGGCATAGTTAAGCCACCTAGAGAACTTTGCGCTCGCCACAAAACAATTTCAGAAATGCGGAACACGCTCGATTCACACAACTGGTCAGTGAGTGGGCACATTACTACTGACTTGTAGTTCACGGTTCTTGAACTAAGCTTTTTTTTAACAGAGCATTTCATTATAATTCCAAATAAATTAAGTTAAATTAAATTGAACAACGACAAACAAATCGCTCAAAATGTCAGTGTTTCTATTCGTATTTAACTAAAATGATTGTGTCCGCGAGAAATATTTCAAACACATAGTGTCTCTGTATCTATAATTTGCCTATCTAACAACTAATATTATTTTATCTTATTTAATATTATTATATTATATTATAATTTTATTTTATTTAATATTATTTGATCTTTAAATAAAATGCAATTTTGCCACTGTTGTTACTATGTATTGTGTCGTCTTACTACAATCACACTTTATAATTGGTATTTGAGTACAACATTTTTGAGTTTAGTGTTTCATTCATAACTACTATAATAGTCTGATTACTATGATTATTCCTGAAAGTATTTTTATCATCCTAAGCAAAAGTGCTATAGAAAAAATATAAGACAATACTCGTAAGCTAATATGATTCATCATCATCATCATTTCAGCCATCTGACGTCCACTGCTGAACATATGGCTCCTCCAGTAATATGATTACATTTAATATTTTTATTTGTCTAACGTATTTTTTTCTCATTTAGAAATTCTGATTGTTTCCTTTTTTCAAGAATGGTTGGAAATAGCCCAATGGTTGCGATTATTACATAATAAATGTAATAAGTATTAAAGTGCCAAGAGATGTTGATTGGCAAAAGTCGTTATTTAGAAGTACCGTAAGTACCACATAAGCCAAATGATTATGTTTTAAAGTAATTTAAAATTAATGATTTTATATGCTAGTTTTATTCAATAATTATATCATTTTTAATATCGTATATAAAAAGGTATCTACTATTTAGTTAAAATATAAGTAGGAGTTCTGTAAAACAAATTAAAAATGTTTTAACCCTGTTTATTCTGTATATTAAAACAATGCAGTTCCCGAACCCCCTTGTTTGTTTCTATTAAGCCTTAATTTCTTTTCACCCCTTTCCTGTTTCAATAAACTACAAAGTTTAATACAAGCACTTAGTATAAGTTATACATTTTGAGATTTTACGAAAAGTAGTAGTTAAAAAAGACATTGTTGCCATTTAACAGGTGTCATTTAATTAAAACTATAAACAACTATTATTTTAAAAGAAATAAGGGTACCTTTGCCCAGCTTTTATTCCGACATCGCTTTACAAATTCGTTCAGGGTTTTATTCCTATTCTTCCGTGCATCTCTATACACCTCGTTTTACTCAGTGTTATCTCAGAAATTACGAGTAACGAGACAAATTAAAACGCGTAATTGACTAGTCAAAAGCCTTTACATTTATTTAAAAGGAAAAACAAATGACTGCTATCAAGAGCGCCTTTATTACGTTGTGTTAAAAAATAAACAGTAACACCCGCCTAACACGATCGCGTTTAATACGATTTCCCGTGTAATCCCCATTTTACGTCACTTCCGTGACTTAAGTCATGTTCATACATTTCATTATTAGCGTACTCAAATACGGTGAATTTTCATTAGTGTTAAATAAGTATTTAAGGGTTTGTAAATATTCATCTTACTAAAAAACCTTGCCTAGTTTGCTGTCCGCGTTTATACAGAATTTGTTTTCATGCACTAACAAAATTAGGCTGAAATAGGCAGGTACTTACCTAATTTTTTAAGCAAAGTTGTTTGGTATCATGAGTATAAACTAACTATTAAGTATTTGACACTAGTAAAAATTCACCCTGTATTCACAAATTATGTTATAAAATTTTGTAACGATAATAAATAGGAACCCAAGTGCTCTGTTCTATTTCTAGTTGACGCTTGACCATGTCTAGTTAATACACTTGGAACGATTGCTATCATACCTCTTTAACTTTATACCTACGTAGCAGGGTTACATTTCGTACCATGACTACACATCTAGTGTTATCTGGGTTTTGTAAAAAGTTTTTCCGTGCCTCCAAGCTAGTGGTATAAATCTGTACATATATGCCAAAAAATCCAGAAGTGCTTCGTGCTAGGATTTGAAATCACAACTCACGGCTATGAGGCTAAATCCCGATCATTGCGTACGCTTATATTACACATATATTTACATAGTAAGTACATAAATATGAATATGTACACTTAAATTCATTTCAATAAAATCTCTTAATATGATTCGCTTGATAAATACTTTCACAAAATATTACGCAATTATGTTTCGCGCTTCAAGCACGTTTTTTCATTAGTCCCTTTAGAATTGTATTACGCGTGTTGTAATTTAAATATATCATCTATTTAGCAAATACGATAGATCTGTCACATTACTTCTAGATGCTAATTACGCCTATGATAAAAAAGAAATACCTACACTATCGTCAAATTAAATCTTACGCACTGATACCTATTAACACATCACGTCGTTCCCATTACCAAATTATTCGACTCAGACAACGTTTTATTCTTTTTTTCTCTTTCCGTTTACAGGACAAATTATTTTAAATCATATGTAGGCGTAATTAGACAGACTTACCTTAAATTAAGAAAATAATAAGAAAATCATAGACGAGACCCAGTTCAGTAGTTATTAGTGGTCGCACCAGATCCTCACCACCGTCAACATTAACATCTCCAAAGTAGAGCATGTAGCTGAGAACTGGAAAAGATGGCGAGACATCGCGCGGACAAAGTTGCGTCTGTAAGGGATCAAGCGCTAGCACAAGCACTAGGATTTAAGAATCTAAAATCTATATCTTTGGCAAAGATTTCTTACAAAACCGAAAAAGTCTTTGCTCCAGTTCTTGTATGTTCTAGATAAGTAGTGTCAACATTTCAGCCACAGGACGTCCACTGCTGAACATAGCTACTCCCCCAGTAGTTTCCAGATTGGCCGGTTGGAAGCGACCTGCATCCAGCGGCTTCCTGCAACCTTTACCAGGTCGTCTATTCACTTTGTGTTTGGACGTCCTACGCTGCGCTTGCCGGTACGTCGTCTCCATTTCAAAACCTTTTTACCCCATCGGCCGTCAGTTCTGCGTACTATGTGCCCCGCCACTGCCACTTCAGCTTGATAATCCGTTGGGCTATATCAGCGACTTTTGATCGTTTGCGGATCTCCTCATTTCTGATCGATCGATCTTGCAAAGAAACACCGAACGTAGCCCTTTACATCCAAATAATGTTTACAAATAATATGAAACCAAATATTTGGTAGAGGATTTTCTCGCGTAATGAATTATTTATCATCGATCACTCTCGCTCGCTAATCAACCGTCCATAACCAAAGTATATAGTATCCATAAAATGGTGTTTGCGTAGAACATTTCAATGCCCGCTTGGTCGATATTCAAAAGTTTTATGCGGCAAAGTTTCTATTGATATTTTTCATCGCCATCTCACATGTCGTAAACTAGAAAAGAAATCCAGCGAACATCGATGATAAATAAAAAATAAAGTTATCCGTGCAGTCGTCCTCATCACTATTCCGGGCGTTAAGGCAGCAGCTGCTGCCTAATTTACACAGACTATGTGACAGCCTGAAAAGTTTCACCGAGGAACTATCTAAATTGTTTCCGTGTGTGTTTCGAAGATTGTGGTTGGTTAAAAAACATGTGGAAACAAAGTTATTTTTACTAACAACTATTGTCTGGCTGGTTTTTTTTTCTTCAGAATAGATATATCAATGGGCTTAAATTTCGATTTTGTTGCTGCAATATTATCTTAAAGTATTAGTTTGTTGATCTTGCCATAAGTGTGACGATATTCACAGTTAGCTTACAATGCGTCAAGAAAAACTTTGGCCACAAAAAAATCGATTTTGAAAAACAATAAAATAAACAAAGTAATCAACATTCCGGCGAAACTTAATAAACAATAGATGGAACGTGCGAATAAAATTAGAACAGGCATTTCTCTCGAGTTAAAAGGATACCATACGGTACATTATGGAAGGTTTTCTCGCAACGGAATTGAATTTCTTACAATGTTCACTTGATACCACTGTGGTCTAATGAATGACCTAGCATTTTTTTTCGGAAATTTAAAGTATATTTTATTTCAGAAATAAGAAGATTAAAATCAATTACGATAACGTCGTATTTTTATATTGCAAAAAACTCCCATATTAAAAGAAACATGCGGCAACTCACGAACTTCTAAATGAATAAATAATATTATTGTGTAAGACAAACGATATTAATGTAGCTCCCACAAACCACATAATATATGCGCGCTGACGAACGCGTGCTACTAAGTTGGGCCTATGTTGTGTGGGTGTAAAGTTACGGATACGAGATTTCGGATACGGATAGAAACAATATCGAATTTAGTGTATATAACCCGTGTTATTGGATCCACAGTACGTATTATATATATTAGTAGGTAGGTACAGTCGAAATAATTAGGTTACATCGGCATGGAATTTGGTTAACAAATCAATAGTTACCAAAAGTCAAGGTTTGTCTACTAAGGTACTAAGGTACTAGGTAGGTAAGGTACTAAGGTTTACTAAGGTACTTATCGCTAACGCAAAACTAATGTTTTATTAACAAAATTAGTTCAGAATACGTTATTATCTTACAGTAAATATTAATATTAAGAGTACATACCATAATACAAAAACTGACAAAATGACAGCGCTTTGTTTTTCAATTCCTTTTCGATTTTGTTATTTTTTCCGCCGAGAAAATGCTTTTTGCATACCTGCTGCCGTGAAAAAGTTATTTTTCTACATTGACTGACCGGAAACCGAACCCGGAACTTCAGAGATAGCGACACCAATTTCGGTATGCTTGCCTCCCGGCTACGAAGGTCGTCAAAATTATTTTAATTTGTTTGAACATTTATATTATTTTAATCAGGAATATATTTCAAAATATTTATATTTTAATCAGGAATATCCATAATTCGTAATATACAGCAAAAGCTGGCATAGTTCAGTAGTAACTAATCAAAAAATAAACCAAAAGACAAAAAAAATACATGACAGACAGCGACAAAATAACCATACCTATATTAGCACTGCATATGTAACTCTGTCTGTCTATTACACTTGCACTACAAAACCACAAAACCGATTTAATAAAATTTGTTTCGGAAGAATTTTATCCTGGGGAAGGACATGTGCTACATACAAACAAATAAATATTTGCTAGACCACATAATTTTTTGAAAGTAAAGAATTAAATATCTTGCGGGACCAGATATTTTTTGTGTCTCTATTATATAACCACTATACAGCTTGTACAAAATAATAGGACACTTCTATAGACCATGTGATCAGCTGTTGATATACAACAACTTATCGAGAAAGTAATATTGATTGTTATACTTAAATATTTTCGGCTACGGAAACAACATCAAAACAGGAGCAACATCGAAATCGAAGAACCATTTTTATGGTTATACTTATATTATTAGATTTTTCGGTTGCTTCCGTAAGTAGTAAAAACTGTTATAAGCTAATCACGTGGTTTTAAGGAGTGTCCTATTATTATGTACATCCAGTATTATAATAGTCATACACTACATATTTACTTCTTTACTTTTGTGGTTTTAAGTAGATAGATATGTAGGTACATAACTTGACAAAAATAGCTCCCAAATAATTACTTTCGGGTTTGTATCGCATATTGCATACAGATAAGCATCCTGGATATCCAATACTTTCGGTTACAGTTGCGGAGACCAACATCTCTACTTCTGGGTAGCCGGTTATTCTGCGGACGTGTTCTGAAAGTTCCAACTATACGAGCAAAAAGGCTATATAATTAAACCTCATTAATCCCTATTTATGGCGGAGGCTAATCCCAGCGGATAGTTCCCGAATTTATTTTCATTATAAGAGGGCGTGACATGAATGATGTGATGTCAACAATAAGCGATTGTATTATAAATTTTAACGAATGGGAAAGCCATAATGTTTCCTCACGAAATATAGCCTGCTAAAGCGACGGGTTGCCATTTTATTTTGATTAAACGACCAGGCTCTTAGCTCGCGTCGACATACCAGGTATTTCGCGTAATGTCTAACAGCGGTGTCATATTCTTCCCGTTATAATTTCTGTGACATTTGTAATTTTAATTAAAACTTGGTGATTCAGCCCACGCAAAGAAACTAGATTTTTAGCGAAAACATTTTTGCGACTTTTTTATAATTTAACATTTTACAAAACGCTATAACGTCGTTTTTTGAATTGTAAATTTTTTTTAGACTCATATTATCTAACAATCATATTCACATGAACACATGAATTACAAATTTATCATTTTCTAATAAGTTCCAAACTGGAGTTTTCTTATTAAACCTGCTCTCAATCTCATATTTCTTAGAATCATCCTATCCTTATTTTCATTTAAAGAATATACTGAGAATGGTCTTATTGAATTTGTTTATAAATAAAAATGATTTTATCGCGCGCGCTTAGAATGGCGTGTTATACATATAGAGCAATGTCCACGTCGTAATTTTAAATATCTAACGCTGTTTACATTAGCGTTCATTACGTGCTCGTTCGCAAAATTATGGTAATATCCGCCGCTGAAACGAGGAAACAAAGGCGCCTAACACTCGCACAAAACAAAAATACGCGATAAATATTGCAAAAGGGTTGCTTCCTCTTCGCAATTTGCCCCCGGTGACCACTCATATCGTGTTGTTAGTTATTGTAGCTGTTCGCACGTATTTTACGTCCGTGCTTCTGTTTTATGACTCTTTTAATGTGGATTTTATTTGTATTTCCTCTTGCGCTGACAATTATGATATTGTGACAGTTTTCTGAAAATATGTTACAAATAAAATAAATTGCCAATGTAAGACGTTAAATCTTGTCTATGTCAGTAATTTTTTATTTTTTTTTGCAATTGTTAAAAGCAATATACACACCTATTTAAAAAGCAACAACAGTAAATAACAAACCAATCATCCTACATAATTGGCCATCCTAACGCATGAAATATTTCGCAGTCACTTATTTTATTATCAAAAATATTTTAGTTTCGCAACATAATTTTTGATGACATTTCGGATCTTTCTGAAAAAAAAACGAACTTCACACAAAAAAAAAATTAATCAAAACAAAAGAGGAATTTTTTTTTTAACAAAACCCTAATCCACGTTAGCACTAAAACTTTCGGAGATCCTATTCTAATTTTCTCCAGCAATAACAATATCTTCGACTTCGCTAATACACCTGGCAACAAAATAATAGGATTGAGGCAAACGGTCTATTATTTAGTCAGGGGTTGAGGTCAACGACTTCGCGAATAGATTTGGGAAGGTCATTCTATCCTAATTTGCATTTGAAATAGATATTGTCCCTTTTAAATTATGACAAATTACCGAGAGGAGAGGTAATTTCAGAGGTAATGTTGTCAACATTACTCTCGGAATTAAATCGGAGGCAACCTTTTGTTGCGATCATTTCATTGTTTGGATGACGTGATCTTTTTACCCTGATTACGGTAAAGAGTTTTTTTTTAATTTACAGTTACAAAAGGTTTTGCGGCAACAGGCTTATGTATAAAAAGTGAACCCGTGGCCCCGTTCAACCTGAAACTATTATAGGTACAAACACTAAATTCAAATAGAAAAATAGCGCTCTTAGAGCTCGTACTTAGTAATGGAACAAACCATTACTTATTTGTATGTCAAAACTACAATACATTCATGTATTTTTGTAATGTTAATGTTTTTACAATGTGATATAACTCACCCTCAGAACGCTCTGGTTGGATGCTAAGCGACACCTGTACCGTTCTTACCTGTAAAAAAAAGTATTATTAAGTGCTTTTTACAGATTATATCATTATCTTCTATTCTTTCTATTGTAAGATTAGTTACCGTGCGTTAGTCCCGCTATAATTCAATAATAGCTAGACCGATTTGGATTTTTTTCATTGTATTTGTAATAGCCAGGATAAGGTATTTATGAAAATAAAATAAACATAAAGTCCCGTATAGTTATTAGGGAAAAAATTAATATTATGCTACTATGGGCGCAAATGTCATTTGAAAGCTGATTGTCAATTTCAGGCATAATAACGTCTGTCGAGAGCATGGCCGTCCCTGCTAATCCATCGTAATTACAACAGATTCAAATAATAAAAATTTATAAAAATTAAAATAACTGCCATTTCATCGGACATAATAACTACCTACGTTGTAGGTAATTTATTCAAAATATGAATAGGTTCTAACTTTTATAATTAAGTACAAAAAGGTGAGTTTACAATAAATTAATGACATGGGTAAGCGCTGCTAAAAATTTTAGTCTCATTCAGGGGATTGTAAAATGCGATGTGAAAGAAGTCTGCAGACCCGGCAGCGAATAATTAAATAAAAGCGGCCGATTCGGGAGCGGTCTGTCCATGCAGCTGGAGAATAAATGAAACATTCATCACTGTCAGCTTCAAAACAAACCACGAGTTCACGACAGCTAAAAGCCTTAGCATATATCGCCGATGGGGGGGAGGGTCACCTATACGTCTTAAAATATAATCAAAATTGAATCTGCCTCGCACATAATAATGTTAACACTAAATTTTAAGAAGTAAGAAATCTCATTAAGCTTGTGGCGTTAACCTTTAATTTTTTTGTTGCATTTAGTTATTGTAATTTATTAGTTATGCTTATGGTATAGGGTAGGATAGTAATAGATGTTGGTTGGCATAAATTAATAAATTAAAAAATAAATACGCGTAGTCTCATAGAAAGAAATAGTATGTGCTAAGACATTGTTTCATGATTCTAAGATAAACAGGAAGTACTCTATAGGTTTTAATTCCCTTGCGAATGTCAAAATATACTGCATAAAGGGCCATTTCTTTTGATTCCGTTTACTTAGAACTTTTTTTTGTTGTTGCCTGTACCATTTTTATCTGCTTTCATATTTAACTGGTAGAGAAAGCTTCATATCCGCCAATATTACTTAAAGTATTAAAAAAACTTTAGCATATAATTGTCTGTCCAATAAAGCAGAGGTATAAGTAAAATAAGTAAGTAGATAGGGATAGTACCTTTAATTATTTATTAAACCGACCACATTCAGGACTGGCCTGTCCATAGATCCAGGAGAATAAATTAAATATTCATGACCAACGGCTTTAAACCGAACTTGACCTTACGTACACGATGCTTACAAAGCAGTAAGACCTATATTTGGCAAACATTATGTTATACCTATACAGGGTTACAATGCAAAGGGGTGCCAAATTAAAAATTATGATTTAGGGAACAATATAAAGTAGCGTTTTAATCTTTATTATTTTTAATAATAGTATGTTACAAAAAATATATTTTAAAATATCCGAAAATAAAGTCAATAGAGAGACTACGAAAGCCGCGCGGACATTCATCAGAGGCGTAGGTACGGCGAGCCTACAAGGACCTTACGCAGTGCATATACGGTGCATTTTTTTTCATAAATGAGTTAAATTATCTACGCGTTCGATTTTTAACAGCGGATAGAAAAAATTAAATGTGAAAAAAAAATTATCTTGTTCTTTGCATAGTTCGATTAAGTTATTGATTCTGTGCCACTCCCAAAGATTTGGCACCCCTTTGCAATGTAACCCTGTATGTAATAATAAATAAAAATACCTCAGTAGCATGCAGGTATGTAACTGGATTATTCACTAGTGGATTGGTGATTGATTGGATTTTTGGAAATTTTTGGATGATTGGAACTTGCTAATGCACGAATGAAACATATCTTTAATTATTGGATTAATCGGGACTTTTAAAGGCTGGTGGCAAACATCACGGCTAGCAGCTTCGCAACGCATTGCAAAAACCTCTTAAGTATCATTCATTTGCTTTTCAGCAAAACGAATGAGATGTCTTAGGATTTTTGCGATGCGGTGCGGCGCGGCCCGCCCTTGTGTGCGCGAGCCTTTCGATGAGAGAACAGACAGTGTATAAAGGCAAGAGCTAAAAATCAGAGTTGTGGCATACCAAGCAGTCATGCGTGACTCAAACATCAATTAGACATAAACTAATCAATCATTTATTTCTTTACCATATTAGCAGTAAGGTCTTTCAATATTTGCACATTAACTTTGGACTTTACACTGAGCTCATGGTAAAATTTTTTGTTTTGTCCTTTTTTCTGAGATATTTTCACTGTGTGTCAAATACATACTTTTTTTCTATTTCTATTGTATTTTAAACACAAAGCCACAATTGTCAAATGCGATAAAATAAATTAATAAAAGTCTAGCTGCTTCGTGAGCAGGTCTAGCCAGGTCTATGCAGCCTGTAGAATAAATGAAACATTCATCACTGTCGGCTTCAAACCGGGGCCGCGACCTTTAAAGATGTAACATACAGATCGTATATATGCGACACAGAGCTCTGGCTCTGTAATATAATGACCTGTGGGTTATCTAGAAACGCCAAGAAGACTAAGATCTAATAGGTTTTAAATCGTAATCAATAAATTGTTTAATTTTATTAGTTAACTTCCTTCTAGTGGGTGTTTCTACTAATCAAATACAGTAACTTTTTCTATGATGCCAATATACGTACGTCACACTGTAAGTTTTGTGTAACTTAAAAAAACAACATGTTTTAACCAAAGTATTATGTTTATTGCTTTTCAAAATACTCTCTTTTACATTTTAAACATTATTTCATGCGATCGAACCATTTTTTAAAACAGGACAGGTTAACAGATCTGGGGGCATGTTTTCTACGTGCTGATTGAACGCTATCACTGCCTCTTCGGAGTTGGTAAAAGTAAAACCTCATTTCAAATCTTTGATTTTGGGGAAAATACAGATATCACAGGGTGCTAGGTCGGGGCTATGCGCAGGATGGGTGACGAGTTGTACTTTTTCGGAAGCTAAAAATGACTTTGTTTTGTTGGCCGTGTGTGAAGAAGCGTTGTCATGATGTAGGAGAACGCGGCTTTTGGGTCGTCTTTCGCGAACTTTTTCTAACACCCTGGGTAAACAAATAGTAGAATACCACACGGCATTAACACTCTTTTGATCTTCAAGTGGAATTGTACAGATGGGACCCGTAGCTGAGAAAAAAAATCGCGATCATGTTTTTTACCAACGTTTCTCGCCTGCCTCACTTTTGTTGGCCTATTCTCATTTTCAAACACCCATTTACAAGATTGCTGTTTTTTTTCGGGTTCAAAACAATAAATCCACGTTTCGTCTCCTGTGACAATGTCATAAACAGCATTAGAATGTCCGTGGTCGTACTTCAGTAGCATCTGTGAGCACCATTCCACGCGAGCCCGCTTCTGCTCTGCTGTCAGTACATGAGGGATTCAACGACAGCAAAGTTTCCGAACTTTCAATTCTTCGTGTAAAATTTTCTGAATTTGGCTCATACCAATCCCCAATAGTCCTCGAATTGTCTCATAGGCAATCCGCAGGTTTTCTTCAATTAGCCGCTTAACAGTATCCACATTATTTTCGTTGACGGCAGTTGAAGGCCGCCCTTCACGAAATTCGTCATGTAAAGAAACTTGACCTCTCTCAAATTCAGCAAACCATCGCCTCACGGTGCTCAAACAAGGTGCTGCTCTCCCAAAAGCATTTTGAACATTTTGAAGACGAGCGGCACAGTCTTGCGGAGGGAGAGAACTTTTAAAATCATAATAAATCATCGCTCTAAAATCTTTTCGACTTAATTCCATTTTCGTTGCGTACGTAGAACTTTGATGTGTGATAAAAAATAATTGACAAATCATTTCCCGCCTATTGTTTTTTTTTTATTACTAAGAAGGTTGCAACGTTTCAAAAAATATAACATTCGAAATTCAAATAGTTCCGATTAGCTAGAAGTGCAAAACTTTTAGTATGCCCCATGTACAATAGCTACAAACACTTCTCATGTATCTCCTCACCTGTGGTTGGAGCTTCCTTTTGAGCAAAGAATTTGCTCAGAGGCGGGGCTAGGCGTAGGCGACGTGGGCGACCGCCTACGGCCTCGCGGTCCGAGGAGCCTCGCGCCTCAAATACCCTACCGCATAAATCGGACGCAACGTAAAATAAATTCCTTATAAAACGATAATAAATATAAGTATTGAATGAAATACCAAAGTTTTCTTTAGGCTAGCAAAATTTGTTCGCGTTGCGTTATCATCGCGGAAAACGAACAGGCAAGCCCCATCGCGTTTGTCTATTTATGGTACTTTACAACTCTAGCCGCTCCTTATTACCTATTAATATTTGTGTTTTTCTGTTAATATTTCATGTAAGAATAAGTGTGGTGTAGTTCTTTTTTTAACCATTAATACAAGAATTAAATACGTAGGTACAATTATAATAAAGTAGTAACAACTGTTTTTTGATATATTTATTATTTATTATATATTGAAATAACATTGCTTGTTGCGCCACCAGAGGGCTTCGCTAAGTTTACCTTGCCCACATAAAAGTTTTAGTCATGCCCCGCCACTGGATTTATTGACTTGTACTAGTTGTTGAATTTAATCAGTAGAATCACCTAGCAAAAAGTTAAGTATAAATTAGGACCTCATTATAACATAGCAGGGTCGCCATCATCGTCATCATTTCAGATACTCAAACTATCCCACTGCTGACTTGCCGCCAAGTAGGTAACTGCCATTTTAGTGTCATATTCAGCTTGGTAAAATCCGTAACTTTGGTTATACGACTATTTTAGTATTACTAATCCAGTCACTAATTTGAATTCCATCTCTCTTTCTATAAATAGCGTTCTTTGTGAGCGCCCATGTTTCAGATCCGTATGCCATTATTGGCAGAACACAAATAACATCGAGATCTTTGATGTAGCTAAAATTAATGTTCAAATTAAAAGGAAAGTAATAAAATGATGTGACAGCGACAAGAGTGCGCGTTACTTTAATTGCGTGGCAGTGTATGCAGGATTTAGGGCGGATATCCACCAAAGTACGAGTAAAATAAACGCGTCATGATTAAAAACATAATTAACATTTGTTTCCCTTCGTCTTATATACCTACATCTAATTTAGTTTTTAGAAGAAAAGTTTAAATTAAGACACTAGGTTTTATTTGAGTTTTAATTTTAAGTTTAAAACAAAGTAAAATAAACCTACTTCCAAAAAAATACTATAAAGATAATTGCTTAAAATGTAAAGTAACGATGACACGCGTCAGCGTGTAAAGCCAAGTTTAATATATATAAACTGTGACACTACTGCGCAAGCAGATGAACCGTCAATGTAAGCAAATTTATCAAAATCTTAATTTATAAGTACTTTACACGATCGCTTTAATACTGTTTAAAGCCGATCGTGTGAAGACATCCTAATTTAGGGGAGCGTTGATCACGATTACACGAACAATATAGCACACACACACACAAATGCAAACGCACATTCGAATGAATGGCACTTGACGTCTTCTCTCAGCATGTTCTGTTTAGCGATCGCAATAACTCATCGCGAGCAATTTGCTTGATTAATTGTTAGACGCTTCGCGTTGCAAATGATTTTTTCGTCCAATGCCGTTACGCGGAAACATTTTGATTGTGTTTGTTTGGAATATTGACATTATAAAAATGCGGTCTTAATGACAAACAAATTCAATGCCGAGATTTATAGATTTAACTAATTTGCTTTAAGCGGTACTTTGTGTAGGTTTAACTCGTTAAGCATGCTAAAAAAATGTGTAATCGTATCTAACCATCTTTTAAATAAATAATAGCAGTATAACTAATTAGTCCGTTGAACATTTCAGTTATGTAAAAGGTTACGCTTTGCCTTGGTATCTAATATATTTTAGATTACCATATTTTGTTAATACTACCAAGCCTAAGTCTTTCGGTAGGCTAACCGTCATAAACACTAAGTAAAAAAAACTAGTCACAACAAGTGCTAATAAGCCGTGAAACTATACCTATTTATTTTGTTTCTATTCTAAGACCAATTTATCTTTTTTTTAAATTTAAACTCTCTACGTTTGGGGCCAGAGCTTAATAGTTTGCACAGCTTTCATTGCACTTCGGTTACCGTTGTCAAATCAGCCTTGTATTGAAAACCAAGGCACTGGCACATCTGGCAAATTCGCGCACTCTTATGCTTCGTTTGCATTGTAACTAGGCAAAAAAACTGTTTTTGCCCTTATTTAAAAAGGTTTCTTTTTTTGTATAGAAAAAGGTAAAATTGCAGTTTTCGTCTTGCCTTCAGTCTAGGCATGTTTTATTGAAAACTCAAATACAAATACAGTGTCGGCCTTTTTCTGTAGCGTGTACGTGGGCACCGGCGGCCCTTTACGAGCGCAGGTTACGATGTCACGTAATGTCCTGAGGCCTCGCCACATACTAATAAATGCGACGTAAAAAAACCCCTTAAGCCTGAACTAATGTGCACAAGAAATTCCTGACGCAGCTGTTGTCTCGCGACATTCGTTTGTTTTGCTTAAACTTTTTTATTTAGATGCAAAGTCATGTGGCTAGCTTTTGTTTAAGATACCTTTTTTGATATGAAACGTTATGGTGACCTTAACTTTGGGTGTTTTGTTTTTTTATCTTCGACGTTATGAAGTAGATAGATTGTAGTTCTTTAATATACCACATAACATGCAAAAACTTCATCTTTTTTATAGTTACCTGTATTGCAATAGAACGTATTAGATTTGATTAGTTTTAAGTAATAAGATTAACAATTTTGCTCTGTCACACACTGACTGATTAATGTCGTCACTGAATGAAAACGAAACGCATTCTAGCCATTCTTATTTCATACCATACCTGTACACTGCAACTGATAGTAGATATCAAAACACAGTCTATAATTCCATATTGATACCATTAATAGTTGTTGTTTTAAGCTTAACAGTTCTATAGATACTATTGGTATATTTAAGCAATCGATAGTATCGATACAATCGATAGTGTAACTTAATTCCAAGAACTAATAGACAATCTGAATCCTTTCCCATTTTCAAGTCTAGTCACAGTAGTAGTCTCTCTCACAGTCACACTCAACACTGTCGATTAAATACCGTGCAACTATTCCAATTCGCGTTTAAAGGTGTTGTATGTTTATGTAAACATATTTATATTTATATTCTATTTTATTAATAAAGTATTTTTGTCTATTGGGACGCATTTTCCTCTTTCAAACTGCGATTCTCTACTTTACTGACATATTTTCCACTACCTAAAGATTAAATTCAAGATGATGATTGATGATGATTGAGATGATTTTGGCGATAAAAACGTCTCGACTGAAGGAAAAATAAATGTTACTATAGTAAAGGTATTGAAACAGTTTTTTGTGCAAATTTTCACGCAATCTGATGAACCTTCTGTATTGCCTGCCCAAACCAATGGGCAAATGAAGCGATCAATGCTCAACAATAATAATTTTTACGGTTATTCAGTAATTGAACATTTGAATTCGAACTTTAGCAAAGGCCTCATCATTAAACTAAAATGAAAATAATTTTCGTCGCGTCGATTTATATAATAAAGCAATGAAAAATAGATACGACTATGATTAAAATGTGTCTCTTAATTAATTGTGACTGCGCTTCATCATTGACTCATTCATTAATTAAACTGTCAATAATAAAATTTATCTTATAAATTGACAATATTAAACTCATTATTTATTATTTCTAAGAGTTATAATTTTTTTGCTGGTTATTACTCGTATAACAGTATGTTTTGTTGTAGATTTTCCGTTTAGATATTAAATGTCTTCTTTGTGGTGTAACACGTATAACATGGCACAGCGAACAATTTTCCAGTCATGTCGTTTATATAAAAGTAAATTACTTAGAATAAATAATAATTAGTAACGATTTAATGATTACATAGATAAACAGAAAAGATATAACGATGCTTTTGTAACATGTTAGTTTTCCAGATTTTGTAAATAAAGTAAACTTGTAACTAACAAACTAACTTTTAAAAAATGATAAAACTTGCGGCGTAGGGCGCCCTCAGACTAGGTGGAGCGATGATACACGCCTAGCTGCTGGCAGCGGATGGAAAGAATAGCCGAAGATCGGGCTAAGTGGCGTGCATTTAGAGGCCTTTGTTCAGCAGTGGACTGACCCAGGCTGAATGATAAAAGCCAGTTGCTATACAACAACCAGCATGCATATCCTACCCTAGCATGACCTTTTGTTTGACTAAGTTGGCCTTCTACTAAAAGTTTATACCTATCACTAATATCTATGACGACCTCCGTAGCCGAGAGGCATGCACGTCGGACTTAGGCGTCTCTGAGGTCCCGGGTTCGATTTCCAGCCAGGTCAATATAGAAAACGAACTCTTCTATTTGTCTTGGGTATGGGTGTTGTCTAGCGTTGTTGTTTTTTTATTTCTGTAACACAAGTGCTTCAGCTACTTACCTCAGTCCCCCTAACATGACCACCAAAATACGATCGCGTTGTTGCCAGCGAAATATCGGAAACTCATGAAAAAGGTACATAGTAATATTCCAGAATTGATTATCTCTAATGTTAATGACTACGAAAGTTTATATAAGTACAAGTTCGACATACAAATTAATAAATATATTCCGACTGTGTTTTTTTATAAAACTTCATATGGTAGGTAGGTTATTTTTATCTAATTAATTTTAATTTTTGATTTATATGTAATCAGTGCTTGATTTTAAATTAATCTTTTCGAATTAAGTAACTGAACCCAAAATGTTTTATTTTTTTAAGACATTACAATTTATTTTAAAACATTCACAACAGCTTACACAAAATTCGGAATAAAATCCAGTGAATCCTTTCGCAAAACTTCCGGTTCGTCCCACGGGGCACACTCGGGAGACATAGGTAAGGAGGTTAAAATAAACGCTTTCACTGTCGGAGTTTTAACACTATGTAAACATAGGTATGTGTACTTAAGAAGGGCATATAACATCTTACCTATTAAGGGACTGCGTTCACTATCGGGACTGCACTGCAAAGGATTTTTAGGTAGCGAATAGTATTGTACCTTAATTTTATGCTGCTTATGTTGATATTAATAATTCGGTATTCCTAAGCATACCGCGGCTTGCTAACAATATTATCATTGCAATTTTAACCGTAGTTCTATTATGTTAAGGTACATTACTATTCGTCACCTAAAAATCCTTTGTCGTGCTGTCCCGATAGTGAGAGCAATCCCTAAGTATTTGAAGTTCCGTCAAACTTTAAATTGTCTACTGCATTTTCAATTAGAGGGTATTTAAAATGTATACTATGAATAAAATAAAAGTAGTGTTGCTTATACGTCAAACTTTTTTCAGAAAAACCTAAACCTAAGTAATAATGTTTTAAATAATGCACATGGTTAGGGCTTTGGCCCCCTAAGCTTACACAATGTGTTTTGTTATTTATTATAAGTACGACTTATTTATCTACTACAAGAATTTACCAATGAGGTGTCACTTTAACGACTGTTTGATCTAGCTGTGCAAAACGGAATAAAAAACGGTTGCGAGTTCAAATCTCGCAAGGGGCAAAATAATGTTTTCATTGTAAATTCATTGTACCTGAGTCATGGATGTTTAAAAATACATTTAAGTATGTTTTTTATGTATTTATCATTTAGCCATAGTATAGGCTTTGCTTAGTATGAACGTAGTTATTTGGTGTTTTTGAAATAATTTATAAATAAACTTTATTTTACCCTAGTTAAAAATAGCTATCAATAAACGTGCAAGATAAAAAAGACTGCCGACGTCAGACACACGCAACAACAAAATTATATTACGACGTGTGAGCTTTGTTGTGTCCAACACCGACAATAGGATCGTGAAACAAAGTGTCGAAGGCTCGGTTAGTAGTGAATGGACTTCAATAAATTTTCGCGACTCCACAGCATGCAACGCCACCGTATTTTATTGAGTTTGAAGGTTGCTGTTTGCAATACGGTGTTTCTGCTATAAAACTCTGTTGAATTTCACGTCTTTTTCAAAACGTATCTATGCTGTATACAGGTGTTAGGTTATAACTCTATAAAGCCGAAAAATGTATGGTTAACATATTATGTATAACAATACTATGGTGAAGTCAGAAATACTAATCGGTGTCTAAGTAATCAAGTTATGTACGGAAATGAAAAAATTCAATAGAGAAACTTGCAATTTTCGATTACGAAACGTTGATCGCAATTCACCATAAATTGGTGATCAGTTAGCGGTATTTGTCTTGACCTACTTTAGAGAGTAGGTTCACCAGTCAGTTCCAGCTGTTGTCATTCGATAACAGTCGTTAAGCTGCGAGGCCTTCGAGTGGCTTGAAAACTGAGGTCACTAATCCAAGATAATTCTCAAACCGCAGCGTGCAGTGTGATAAAGTTGTCCTATCTAGTTTTAAAAATATCATTCCACGTTTCGCCACTTAGTGATAGATTTTCCACAAAAAAACGTATTCGCCAAATACGTAGTCACCAAAATAATACTCAAGGAATATTTGATTCAAAGTTCAAATCTCTAGATCCCCGGTTAGGCTCAGTCGTTGTTTACCAGTCAGTCACAGTCACTGTATATACTATTTTGTTTAGTCTCACTATTGTCTATAGGTACTTACTGTACTATCAACCGCCAATTATTTGTATGAGAAAGCATTTCTGTTATATATATCAATGTTGGTCTTTTGGGGCAAGTTGTTGTATTTGATCAATAGAGTTAGCCCCTAAGGGATTCCACATACAGCTACTCTAACTAACTATCGCAGTAGGGTTCTCCTGTAATGATAGTGTAAAATGGTGGTGTTTTGTAAATAAATAAAATAATATAAATAAACCTTTAACTATATAAGTACTCTAAACGGTACCCAAGCAGTGTTATTTTTAAGTCAAACTCTATAGGTATGGTAGGTAACCAACGGGCCTCCTAAAACAGTATCTATTACTTCAACCTTGTTTAATTTTTATGTATAGAGTAACTCGTTTAAACAACACTGCCTGTATTTTTTTATTATGATTATGAGTCAGAGCGATCTTTTTCAGATAAACACACTAAAAAGATAGTATGCTATAAGGGATTGTCAGTAAAATTTACTTACAAAGACTCTTGTCAGACATTATGTAAAACGATCGCTGTCCATTATCTTTGCCGTTGATATTATTCGGTTGATATCACCTATTTGTCGGCGCCAATGACTGGATCTTTATTGCAATCATAAAGTAATATGTTTGCAATTTCACGTGAATAAACGTTAATAATTTAATATTTTTAATATTTTATCGCACATGTTACTGTTTAAATCGTAGGCAAACTTAAGCCTTGAAGTTTTAAGAACCGTAACGCAAAGTTACTCAAACTTGTTTTCTTGTTCAGCTTGAAATGTAATTAGTTTTACATAAACCACAACTGTATTCCGTAAACTTTGTTCCGTTTCCGTTATTAATATTTCCCTAACCATTAACCTATTTTCAGTAATTTAAGTGCGCTATTTACTGGGAAATATTTGATCACAATCGGATGGTACGTAATGATGTGTTCAAAGATACGTATATACCTACTTCATACTAGCCTTGAAAAGGCCATTATTATTAGGGATCGATGTCGGTAAGTGAATTACTGAGCTGGAGTGGGGTCGAGCAGGATCGCAGCTCGGCTAAGAGGGAAGACGGCTGGTGGCTCAAAAAAGTACAAAAGACAGTGACGCGCCGGTTCGACGATAGTTTTAGTTTTAGCATAAATGTTTCTACCAATGCCAAAGATCATTCACGAATAAATAATAATCAATATTAGACATTATAGTCAAGATTAGTTACATACATTGCTCTGTTCCTAAGATAAGTAGCTAAAGCACCTGTGTTATAGAAATCAGAAACAACGATGGTGCCACAACACCCAGACCCGACCCAACATGGAAAAGTTAGTTTTCTACATTGACCCGATCGAACCCGGGATCTCGGAGATGGCGACACCAAGTCCAGCGTACTTGCCTCTCGGCTACGGAGGTCGTCAAACGAATATTAGCATTTAGTAAACTTTCTTCACTGAGTAGGCTAAATCCGACTACATTTTCAATTTTCTGTTATGCGATTCCTGGAAACTACAGTACATCTTTAATTAAACTTTAGCTTTGCATATTTAAATCTTGCTTTCCGAAGCCAAACTGCGAGACAGCTAATCCCGTAATAAACAAACAAGAATCGCTAAGGATAGGGCATCGATCTAATTTGTTATGCGAGCCGACTTCTAATCCCGCGCGGGCCGATAACGCCCTTGCTCGTTACTCTCCAACACAAACAATGACCAGTTGTAATTACTATAAAGAACCTTTGTATAGCCGAGACACAAGTCACAGGGGCCAATTAAGCGATACCCAATCTGCTGCCGTAAGGGACAGTTGGTTTAATCTGGTTTAGCTTGGAAACAATGAAGTTGTTTTTTACGTTATGCTTTTGGAAATAAAAAAATAACTTTATCTATATTAATTATTCGTCTTAGTTCAATGTTTAATTTACCATTAATAAAGCAAATTAAGCCCATTACAAGGCATAGCCGTTATCTCAACTATGAGGTGGTCATACTCCACAACGCAGGCCAAGTGTGGATTGGTGGAGTGGGGTTTTATGTCAATGAAGTAACTAACAATACTGTGTAAATGTAATCAAACTCCCCTGAGACCTCTAACCTTGCTTAATGACTAATATCTAGCAAAATTATCTGGGAACGAAATATTAACGTGTCTTCCTAAGCACGGTAAATGTTTGTGATAAATTGGCTTTTAATAATATTTATGAAACGTGGCCTCTCACTATGGGCCTCATAAGAAAGCTCAAGGTTGCACAGCGTGCTATGGACAGAGCTATGCTCGCTGTTTCTTTGCGAGATCGAATCAGGAATGAGGAGATTCGTAAACGAACAAAAGTCGCTGACATAGTCCAACGGATTAGCAAGCTGAAGTGGCAGTGGGCGGGGCACGTAGCACGTAGAACTGACAGCCGATGGGGCAGAAAGGTTCTGGAATGGTGGCCACGTACCGGCAAGCGCAGCGTAGAACGTCCACCTACAAGGTGAACAGGCGACCTGGTAAAGGTTGCAGGAAGCAGCTGGATACGGGCTTCCAACCGGCCAATCTGGAAGTCACTGGGAGAGGCCTATGTTTAGCAGTGGACGTCCTATGGCTGAAATGATGAATATTTATGAAAAGTTATTTTGCAAATATTACGTTTGGATTGGCTGTGGTAACCACGGCCAAAGCGACGCCACTGAGCTACAAGCACCACTTGCCATTAAGTCAGTTTAAAGTCAAACCGAAGAAAAAATCTGAAAAGGTAAAAGTAAAAGCGACCTTACCTAGCCCAACTTTACGAGTACATTACCCAAAAAAAAAGACGTGTAAGTTTTAATAAGTTCCCCGGGGCTTTCTATAATCATAAAGTATTTGATATCTGTTTTGTTTACTTTTAATCGGTCATGGCAGGTTAGGGTTTTCAGGATGGTTAGGCGCTTTTAAAAAAAGCTGTAATCGTAAAGAACAAACTGTTAGTTGGCTGTATTTAGTGACTCAAGTCTCAGTACCCAAACAGTTCATCAAAAGTTCAAAAACATTAAAGTTTAAGTATAAACATGCGCGCAAAGATGCAAATTTCTAAAAACTAAGAAGAAGAACAAACCTGATGATAACTAAACAGATAAAGAATGATCTAAAGCAATTTTTGAGACGCAAATGTTTATAATGTAAGTTAGCAAGAGCGCAGTTTGCGAGGAATGTTTAAAGTCTGCGAAACTCATTTCTCGTTTGCAGGAGGGTGGAGCGAGCCCGTAAATTCACGTTTCCGTGTCATTTTCCATAATAATGTCAAAACTCTTGTTACTAGCACATTATTTCGTTGGTACAAAAAATTATGCAGCGTCTGAAATTTTCTAGACTTCTAAAGGGAAATGCAGAGTTTATTATTCTGAAATAATATAAACCGGAGCGTTGTTAGTCGCTTGCAAACACTTTTATTGTTATGAACTCTTTTTTATTTTTAAATCTGAATTAAGCGACAGGCACGTGTTATACTTTTTAAATTAACTTTGGGATTATGACGTCATTGTTCTGTTTTCAGATAATATCAGTGTATGTAATGGACAATAATTTTACGTAAACGAGTATATTGTGAGGTATCATAATTTTTACTTTAGCGTATAACAAGTCAATGGCGATAACTTGTTCTTTATTTTATTTCATTATATCATTTATATCATATAATATCATTTATTTCAGGCATAACATTCATTTCACATATCCCCTAATATATGTGTAATAAATGAACTGAACAAACTTAAGTTGAGATAGGCAATTAGTTTCATGACCAAATTTGTACTATGTTATCATGAGTATAAATAAACTATTAAGTATTTTACACTTATAAAAATTCATACTGTATATGATAAATACAATTTTAAGAGCCCTTAGTTAGTCCCGGGTTCAAATTAAGAATTTAATTGCAATCCAACCAATTAGAAAACATATAATGGATGGGGATGAATTTAATCCGTAATCTGATTATGGCATCAATCAATTATGTGTACGTGAACCCGACCCACCTATTCCGACAACCGGATCTAATACTAAATGAAATTAACAATCGAGATTGTTCTGATACCGCGGGTGTGTTAATTACAATACTACGCACACATGATACCCCATGGGATTAACTAAGTCTGTGTTCGGATCAATCCGAAACCCAGTAACGGCAATGGCAGCGCGGATTCGATCCTCTCGGGACTTCAGTACAGTTGCCAACTGAGCATTTATCGGTTCATATTACAGGTTAGTGAATAAAGACATTTTCAGAAAATTTGCCGTAATTGATAGTCTGATGGGATGGGGCCTTTAAATCGAAGGAAAGAGAGCACAACACAACTTACACAACAATCCGGCTCGATTCTCAGTTCAAGTGTTATTGAACTTTTTTTAATTGGCTTAGGTCTGGGTATTCTGGGAGACGCCCCAAGAAAAAAACATTGTCTGGCACCAGTACCACAAGAATGTAAATTGCCTAGGACCATATTATACACATAAAACTCTATAATTGTAAAAATGACAGAGTTAATGCTAAGAAGAATTCTTTACCAGTCAACAGTCAAACAGAAAGTACAGGTGGTGCAGTAAAAAAGGATAACAATTTTAGATGGATGGGGTGATGCAGATGGGGGGGTACCTTATATCAATATAGACATTAACATTACATAGATAATAAATAAGTATTATCTAACAAACTCACTAGGTTCTGTATGTTGTAAAAGCTTTGATAATATTCTATACTTATTCACGTAATTATTTATAGCGCACATATTTATCAACTAGTAAAGTCATCATAAAATAGGTAATAAAACAAGTTTTAAAACTTGGTCACGATCATTAAACATAAAAAATGCTAGTAAAGGAGGAGGAAAATATTAATAACTTCAAAACTACGGCCTTTTTCGTAGTCAACTTTTGTTTTCGCCACTACAAGGTAGCTACTACGGCTGTAGCACACCGTAACGCTACGAACCTTCGCCTACGTATCGTAACGGTGGCAGCACCTGCTCCGCAGGGAAATTGCGCACGTAAGCAATAAGCACATTACATAATCAATGTAATGTGCTTATTGTTCGACTTCAGAGCAAACAACTAGCGCGATTGCGCTGTTGATGATACTTTAATCTTAATACTCTAAAGCTCTAATTATACAAATTAAAGTAACATTTATAAACGATATTTCCAAGAAACAAACAAAATAATATGTTTTTTCGCATTTTTCATTTTTACAAATAAGATCGGTGTTGATTTTTTTGTTTTACCAGAAACAATGTTAACGTTGTTTTCACAGAAAAATGTACAAACAAATAAAATTTTCTTATTTCGATTTCACGGACAAGATTATAAGATGTAATCTCGGTCTTAAGCCCTCCAAATATCCGGCCCGGATTCCAATCAATCGCTTAAAATACTGGAATAAATCGTTTTTCCACAAACCTCATTTCTACAATCTTAAAATAAAATTTTACCTACATTAAAGAAGTAATGTTTTCTGTTACTTTTATTTGAATTAAAGTATTTATCATTATCATCATCATTTTAGCATTAGGACGTCACCTGATCAACAAAAGCCTCGCAATGACTTTATTTATTTATTTATTTAGACTTTATTGCACAGATTAAAAATCATACAAAAGGTGGACTTGATGCCATGAGGCATTCTCTACCAGTCGACCATTAGGCTAAACAGAGACGTTTTGTGGGCGGTGCGATATAGGCGATACAAATTCAAATGAAAGGGCCGTGTGATTAATTTTTAAAGGCATAAACTACATACAGTAAATAACGATATACATAAACTAAATACTATCATACATAGATTACATAGGCAAAATACATACATAAATAAATATGATGACGATCATGAGACTACAAAACCTAAGGGTTCAAGATGATGATTTTAATTTATGAAGAAAATGAGCACGGGCAAGTTTCCTTAAAGAGTATTCACAAGGGGCTTGTTTGAATATCGCCTTGGTTGTTAATTCCTATACTGAAGGTCAGTTATTCGGTTCATATCCAACTTCTGTATTGTTTCATCCAAAACATTTGAGAATACATAATCGTCTGTTTGTGTGATAAGATAAAACTCTCAACTAGCTGCGTAATGTCATCATTATGTCGAAAACGGTCCCTGGCGTTCGCCCTAGAAAACGCGTCATCGTAGTGTCACTCGACCCAGAAAGCAACGCTTCGACATGAAATATGTTTCGCCATAAAATTTGAATAAAACACGACACGGCCATTCCTGGGGCAAAAAAAAATAAACAGACCTCCAAATATAGTTATTAGGTACACTGTTTTGTAATTTATTTCGAACGGTAGTACATTAATTTAAAGATAACAACGTCTATGCAAACTCAGACAGAATAGACTGTCCATATTTTGTAGGTACTATAAAGTCCCGAGGGTAGTTTTGTTCTAATTTTAGGAAATACAACCGATTTAATAGAAGCTATCGTCAAATTTTTAGCGATTGACCTGAAAGCCAAAAGTGGAACAAATTCGTTTTATCGAATGTTTAAATTTAGACACAATTTTGGATAGAATTTTTGATTTATCATTGCTTTGGTTGCAATCGTCTCACTTGAGGACAATTTTGTCCGATCTGATATACATTAAAGCAATCAAAATGTATGATTATAATCGTAGACGATAATTTAAACTTTAAATTATTTCAAATTTTAAAGCAATACCTTTTATATGTGTGTTTAAGGCATCGCTTACAAGATATTTGTTCTCTTCTTGAATTTTATTTTATTATTGTTTCCTATATAACAAGCTATATACGACTTCCGTAGCCAAAAGGCTAGCACGCCGGATTTGGTATCGCCATATTTGAGGTCCAGGGTTTGATTACCGGTCAGTGGTGTGGTACCGCGTTGTTTTTGGTTTCTATAACAAGTGCTTTGGCTACTTACTTTAGGATCAGAGCAATGTATGCGATTTGTCCAATATTTATTATGCATGTATTTAGTTTCATAAAACCAATTTGAAATTTTATCTTATAGCATCCTGCATCATCGGAGTAGGTAAATTAGACATAATTATGATTTGTGACATTATTAGGTAATGGGTCGTCAAGACTAGAGACCACACACTGTTCTTATCATTATTGCTTAACAACTCATATAATGTGGACATTCACAAGGGATTCTTATTATATGAACGGGGTATTGACATCTTTAATAGATAACTCGCATGGTCATTGCGTTTTCGTCCTTATATGCGAGAAGATAAGATCTACATCGTTTCAAAAGCACTTGTACGTATGAGAATGCAAAACTAAAGAACAAGAAGCGACCCGAGGGGTTAGTTCCTCCCATTAGCTGTAACAACTAGCTGTTGTAGGCTGATTAAGTTTCCTACCAGCCCGAGAGGCTGCAGGAAATAATAGTCAATCAGCTTTTACCTCGTTAGTGAAGCCTTTTTAAAAACTTTTTAGGATATAAAAGAGAAGAGAATTGAAAAGTCAGGCATTATTTTATCATATACAGACGTTGCAAGCACGTAGGCGACTACGTAAAATGACGACTATGTTTAACTAACATTGAAATTATTTAAGAATACGTTAGATCATACTTCATGTGATGTAACAATATCCCATCACACATAATACCTCTTTGCAAAATATACTATCGCCCAAAAACTTTTAAATGTTAACTATTACTAGCACATTTTTTTTAGGATCTCTGTCATGTGCAAATGAAGATTGACGTTGGACAAATGAAAATCGATTTCAGAACGCTAGCGGAATAAAAGTTTATTTCTTTCGAACCTGACTTCTGCACTTTTTTGAAGCACACTAAATGACTTTATTTATTGCGAATAACTTTTACGGTAACTTTCCTAAAATTATTATAATGTTCTGACCCACTTTTGAAGGAAGTCGAGTACGAGTAAACTAACTTTTTTGTTTTGCTTTTATTTCATTTGTACTTACACATTTTAACACCTAAAGTATTACTGATTTTTTGAGCACTTTAGAAGGTTTTTCTTGTCACCGATACTAAAACCAGTCGAAAATTTGGCCAAAGCTGGGTTACAAAAAATATATGACATAGGCAAGCGCTGCTTCACGTTTTAGTTTCATTCAGAGGATTTTAAATGCGATGTAGAAGAAGTCTGCAGACCCGGCAGCCATTAATTTAATAAAAGCAGCAGATTCCGGAGCAGTCTGTCCATGTAGCTGGAGAATAACATATCTGATTTGAAATTTACTCCGAAATACCACATATTTAAAACTAAAGGTATGAGCAGATGAAAACATCTACTGCCTGATTACAAGCATTAAGGCCTTAATTCAAACTAACGTCTAGCTCAGTCATTACTCGTAATGCGACTTTACGTTGAGCCGTAACGTAAACGATAATAGTTAACTAGGGCTTTACTAAAATTGCCAATAAGTCCTAATCTCCAAGATCAGACGCATTTACGACAACATTTAGTAGTATCATCTCTTTATTTATTACATACATGACCCAGCGAACACTTATGATATCGTTGTGGGACTGCTACAATCCTCAAGGTACCTATTGCTACGAAATGATACAACATTGAGTGGTTATTCACAAAACAAAACGCCAATATGACGGAACGGTACGGAATCCGTATTTCTATATATTTCGCGTGCCGACTTGCATTTATTGCAATTTACCAGTAGAAAAGAACTTATTGAGAAGATACTTTTGAATTAGGTACAATATTAAATACAAAACTGTCACGTTAATATATTAACTCTACACTTTGTCTATTTTGTCTCTACCTAATCATTGACAATAATGATGTGTGTGCAAGCAGGCATTATTGGCTTTAAATATAATTATAACGTATAATAATATCCTGTATAGAATATTAACACACGTAATGTTACATGTACATCAACTGGTTGTCCATAATAAGTGAATCAAATTGATATGGTAGATACTACGACTACATAATGGTACGTCAGAACACTTGTACGCAATGTAACACATCTACGATGTCAACGAATAGTGCGACAGAGTTGTTAGTAGTGTTGTAAAAAACTCGACTCCGGGAGTAGACTATACTTAATTTCCCAATCTCTACGGCATAATGGCCTAAAATTATCACGAGTCCTATGCCAAGTCAAGCGTGAATCATTGGAGCACGGAATTGATTAAAAAAAAGTACTTTTCGAGAACCAAATTCAAACCAAAACTCGCCTCGAAGCAGCTATCATTAAGAAAGTCTCAAGTACAACAAACAGAGCTTAATTTTAACAAACAACTAATATTGCCCACAAGTCTTCTGCGTAAAATCCAAATTGATACACACACACACACGTTGATAGATACTTGTGAAGGGTCTACCTTTTTAAAATAAAATTCTGCCATCTTCATAGTATGCCAAATAAAATTATACCAAATACTCGTCGCACTAAATAAACGTTACGCTTAACGAAATTATGCAGAATAAAAATTTGCCAAAGGTAATTTTATGCCTAATAAAATTCTGCTATCTTAAATGTATGCCATTGTGCATTCGAACATATTAACATTCGATCAAACAATAATTATATTTGTTTTAAATACGCCTTTAAAATGTTCGTTTAAAGAAGATTATGCCAAGTGTGTTATGCCAAATGAATTTCGGAGCAACAATATTCTGCCAGATAGAGGGAACCCACTTGTGAAATCTTGAGACACCTTAATCACCAAACTATCCTACAGTTTACGCAACACATCACAAAACCGCTCAGTAGGTACTAACCAGACAGTAGAAGTCTCTTTTATGTATCGAGTCTTTTAATTAAAGTTGAGTCCTACAATATGGACACTTGGACTCGAGTTTTTACAACACTAGCTATAAGTACATGAGCGCCGCTGAGGTTAAATCGCCGGCGTCGCGGTAAAACGTAATGACAGTCATTCCGGCGTTTTGTTTCTCGTTCCTTATCGTCTTCCAGCGTTGTTTACATTTGATATATCGAGCCCTCGCTAACACAGGAACACCAAATTATGTTACATTTTCCCATCTGTTTTTACATCGTTTATTCTGGAATAAAACGCTATTTTTTCTCAACGTTGATGCTGTAAATCGTGCGATAGTCTAGAGGGTAGGTATCCAAAAACCGCAGTTTATTGTTTTATATGCTAAGCCGATGTTAAAATAGAGTTTAAATGCGATGTTAGGATATCTAAATCTTAGGATGTTGTGCATAAGCTGTGCGATGCGTTGTTATGAGTCAAACTAACAATCAAACTAACTCAGCTACCTAAGCTGAGCTAGTTTGATGTTGCACTAAATTCTCGGAAAGTAAATAAGTAAATATTAATATAATATATTAATATTTACTTATTTACTTATAAATTAATATTAATATAATATATTAATATTTACATATTACGATGATTGTCTTCGTTTTATTTTATAATAGTTAGTTATAAACGGGTTGTATTCTTTCACTTATACCAACACACTGAAGTCATAGACTCGCTTGCTTGTAAAAAATTGCATATTTTGAACAATAGGTACAAAATGTTAATTTGTCTGAAGACCATTTTCAAGCCTTTTTACTCCAATTGCAGAAAGAGCAGTAATGAAAATTCCTCGTATAAATAACTACTTACAGCTGGATTCCTGTTTACCCCGATGTTGCCCAAGACTACACAAAACGACAGAAGGTACACAAAAAATCTTTCACGCGGCCGTCATTCTACCTTCATCGCCGCGCGGGGCCACACTTTTACGATTACAATAGAGAGGCCTCATGTTCTTTCCTCCCTGACATCCTGGCTCAATAAATCAACCGTGAATAGCACACGCGACGCAGATAAGAGACGTGGAACAAAAGGGTTCCATAAATCGTTATTAACTACCTCTTCCTAGTCCCTTGTTCAACTTGAGTGTACGAAATATGCCGATAGCATTTTTCTAGTCGGCTCACTTTTGCTTTCGACCCTTATGTTGATTTATTAGAGTAGTTTTCTAGATTTGGCAATTAAAATTATTTATTGCTGTTAGTTAAATCTCGTTTAAAAGACGTTCAACCATTCGGAAATTTATCTAGGTCACTGAAGATGGATAAGAAGATTACAAGAACTTTATGTTTAAGTTACCTAGTAACAACTATTGTTCTTCTAGCGCTTTCTCGCTTTTCCAAGCCCCCGATTCCAAATTTAAAATTAGTGTCACGTGATTAACCGGTTGACAACTCGTTATAGAAACGTTCTGAATTGGGGGCCTAGTCGGAGTAGGCTTGACCATGATCTTTGATGCGGCAAGTCTAGTTATTAAATCTGAAGTGATTGCCATCGGACCTCCAAAACAAGACCATTTTGGATCATGGTTGTGTAAACATTTCATAAATATGTTTTTCCATACCTACCTTCAGAGGTAGAGATGAGAAATTATACCACTTGCTCAGGCAAGTGGTAATAATTTTGTTCATAGATTCTGAAAAATTAAAAGGTACACAGGTACACAAAGGTAAAGGAGCTAGGCTGTCGAGTTCTTACTCGGGACCCACGGATGTGAGATACGACTCCGATCACTAAGCTTCCACCTATATAGCTTCCTTCGCTATAGCCTACTAACAACATTGACTACGAAACAAAGAAGTTTAACGAACCACAATTCATCGAATCGTATAGAATTGCTGAAATATGAATCCACTAACGTGACCTAAAAGGCGTACCATCACAAAGCAATCACTTAATCTGACACTAAACCGCATGTAGCCTCATAAACACAATACTAAGGTTGGACGTAATTTAATCTGAGCGCGCGTAACTCGCTTAGAGAGGCCGTCGCTAACTTGTGGCCGCGTCCTAAAAAGACGACATTCTATAAAGAAAGCCATTTGGTTGGCACATAAAAGAAATAAGTATAAATCTGAGGCGTCGGCCATTACGGCATGGGCTCGCGTTATTGTGCCGCTCTGTCACGTTTCGCGACGAATGTGACAAAATAAGCGCTATTATAGGGCAAACGTTCCGCCTTTGGATTCGATGCGATTACACACAGCGTAATATCATTGAGATGGTTGATTTTACGTTTAGTTAACTGCAACGACTTGCTAGTTATAACGTTAGTGTAAGCACATATTTCTTCTGGAAATGTCTTAGACATATTTTTTTGGAAATTGGATAGCCTCGGATAGTTGACATGGGATGCGAAAATCGCGGCTTCTATTTTAGCGGACATAAATATGAATGAGAGGCAAACGTGTCAGAAAAAGAAGCCGTGACTTTAAATGTGTTCGTATATCGTGATGCGGATAATAAATAAAGTAAAACTTTAAACACTTTTTAATATTATACTTTCAAGAAAATCCCCAACTTTATTTTAACAAAAATGAAAAAAATCCTCAATTTTCTCTCGCCGAAGGTCATATTAGCATACGATCACATTCTGAAGTGTGAAAAATACGGATCGCTGAAAGACCGAACGCGCTGCTGAAAAACGAGAGTTGCTGAGTTCATCCTTTCATAAATTATGGAACAAATACGGGAAGTAGTCTCCGAACAAGGGCAAAAAATAAAACATTGTTTGCCCTTGTTCACCTATCTGAGATGCTTCTATACTTCGTTAAAATGTTAACGACACAAAATTTTGTTTCTCTTCCTAGATTTTCAGATTTTTTTTGGAAAAAAAAGTAGTCGTTTGCTATGTTGACTACATTTTAAAGGGACTTACCACCAATTATATTTGTGACATTAGAGTATTTGAGACAAATAATTGATACCATAATTTAAAAAACTATAAAACACCCTTATAGTATATGTACCTACTGAACTCGTCAAAACGAATCGAATGAGCACAAACACGAAGGTTTTACTAGTAGTAGTAGAGTTCTAATACCTACCTCCTCCTGACTACATCATCAGATCACAACGATGGTGTCAATTTTTTTTATTGTCATCCGAATGTCAAATACTTTCAAAGTTAAATCGATACGTTCAGTTAGAAGTAGGTTAAAACTACTTTTAAGATTTGCTTACATAGTTAGTAAATTACAAGTGAAGCTAATTTAAGTGTATAAATTATGAATGGCTAATCAATTGATGCTATAGCTTAATCCTCCTAGTAAGATTCATGAGACATTGCTGCGTTCAGTAGATAATTTCTTGTAGCATGCCGGTATATTATGGTTAAACACATCATACAGTTCTATCAAATAAGACAATAACGTCTTGACGGGAGCAAAAAATAACCACAAGCATTTAGGAACGCTAACAAATACAGTCAAGAGTCAAGACACTTATAAGGTTATTGGCAATTTTATTTGTGTTACTTACATACACAGATTTTAATTTTCTGCCTTTTTTTATAACTTGCCGCAACCCAATTAGACTACATACTTATGAATTAATGTGAAGCGTTTATGCAACGACTATTTAACGAACAACTGAGAGTCCTTTTTTGCGGCTTGAGAATATTTTCAGCACGTGCAGACCAAAAATAAGTTATCGTCAGGTAGATATAACTTAATTTACAAGGTCCACGTTCGACCAATCGCGCTGTTTGCGGAAAATTGTTGGAAGACTAGCAATTTTTTAAACGGCAGGATAGCTCTGGAGCGTGATTCGAAAATTTATTGATGGCATTTGATTTTCCGCTGCAGTAGCTAAACGACCAATAAATTCTCTCGATATATTTAAAAGTGGTGAAATTTGGTATTTATAATCTAATAGAAAGGTGCGGCTAGGGTTATTTATTTTAATTTTATAATCTTACAAGCGGACGAAGTTGCAATTTTTCAACACAATCTTAACAATACATTGATAAACGATACAAAAAGGTACTTTGTTGTACCTTACTTGTACTTACTTAGCTTGGAAATAAAAGTTATATGCTAAATGGAGATAAAGGATACAAAAATGAAATTCTACCTTTCTCTGAATAACAAAAAGCCAAGCGGTAAACGGTTACACTTTAAACACTGTTAAATATTACAAGATCAACAAGCGCCTTAATTGGCAATTTCTTTGCAAAATAAAAGCAAGTAGAACAAACGTTAAAAATAAGGTTGGTTAAAACCGCTTACAAGATGGGCCAATAACAGTAAAAACGGACTGTTACGAGTATTTCAGCAGCCGACGCAGGAGCAACGTTACCGAAGAAATCACTTACCAAAGCGTCATTAACCAAAGCTTGGTGAATCAATCCTGGACAGCGCTGCCAAGTAATTGAATTAAAATTAACTTTGTATCTTCTAAAATAATAGGGTAAGTTTAATTAATTGTAATTGTTTTTTTATGATACTAATATCGGCATAGTACAATTTATATTTTGTAATAGATTCGGAATTTGATTTGCATCCTATCCTCTCATTTAGTCTAAGTGTTAGTGATGACGAAATCTTAAATGGAGCCCGCTTACCGAGAAGATGTATGTTTACTTAAGTTTTGAATATTTCCATTGTTACTTTTTGGATATATTTTCGGATTTACAATAATATTTGTACAGAAGAAGGACGAGAAAGGCAGCGTGTTTACTGAGTAAAAGTGCTTCTCATTACTTATCGTCAGGTAAGATAGATAAATAAAAAAATAAAAAAGATCAAAATCTGAAGCTAATTCGCAAAATTTTTAAATTATCACCATGATCTGACAGCGGATCATGACGCCTCCATTACTACCGTGCAGGTGTATTAACCCGGCTATGAGCTATGAAACAAAGCCGGTAAAGGTTTGTTTGTTATCCGGGTGCCTACCAAGCTGGGTAATGACCCGGCAAATTCCCGGAGCCGGGGCTCAGCGGCACCGAAACGGCGGATTATGCAGCTACGCTATTACCACTCGGCTTCTTGGCGGCATCAAATTACCAGCCAAATGTTTCGAGTAAAAATTCTTAGGAATATATCACGTTATTGTGTTTGGAGGTAATGTGCCGTATTTATGTAATTTTTGATGATATATTTTTTGTTTCCGTCGCTTCCGTTTCGAAAATTATGGCAATAAATCAATGAAGATTTCATTTTGTTTAAAAATAGCCTTTACAGTCGCCATAATTTTTAAATTGTTTTTTTTATTCTCTGAACTCATTTGAGTGCGTGAATCTGAGAAGTAATCAAACAATGATATATAAGTACCGGCCAATCTGGAAGTCACTGGGGGAGCTCTATGTTCAGCAGTGAACGTCCTATGGCTGAAATGATGATGATGATTACGATTTTACTGCTGTTTAATAAAATGTAAAACGCCCTAGATGTAGGTACTATTTATTCGACGCTTTGCTATAGTAGCTACCAAAAATATAATAGATATAAATATATCCGTAACACTGCGCATGACAAATGTATCAAGCAAATGTGTGACGGGCGTCGCCAGCGACGGGAAAATCTAATCTGATCCAGAAATTTTCCAACCGACCCTCATTACCATTTAAAGGCGCAAAGAAAAGAAAGGAAAATTCTTCATGACGGAAATTTCATGTAAATTGGGTGAAGTGCGCTACTCTTGCTTCCTTGAAATTGTGTTGTAGCGTACTATTGTCGCGGCAAACGCGGCGATCTGTCGCAAAAAGTGAAAGTTAATTTGGTCCCGGGCTTTTCCTTGTATTTTTTTTCATTCTGCCTTGTCTCCCGATGGTTTATGTCTTTTCATTCTAAATTTATTTGAACTTACAAAACCTCTTTTTCAATAGATATTAGGAATAATTGATGGCATATTTCACAGGGCTAATTTAACGAGCAGCATCAACCTAAGCAGTGTTTTTTTACGTATTAACTCTATGAAGAAAATAACAGAACAAGGTTAACATAATACATGGGGCACACTAAAAATTTTGCACTTCTACCTAATCGGAACTATTTGAATTTCGAATGTTATATTTTTTTAAACGTTGCAACCTTCTTAGTAATAAAAAAAAACAATTGGCGGGAAATGATTTGTCAATAAATTGTGTTTTATCACACATCCAAGTTCTACGTACGCAACGAAAATGGAATTAAGTCGAAAAGATTTTAGAGCGATGATTTTTTATGATTTTAAAAGTTCTTTCTCTCCGCAAGACTGTGCCGCTCGTCTTCAGAATGCTTTTGGGAGAGAAGCACCTTGTTTGAGCTCCGTGAGGCGATGGTTTGCTGAATTTGAGAGAGGTCGAGTTTCTTTACATGACGAATTTCCTGAAGGGCGGCCTTCAACTGCCGTCAACGAAAATAATAAGGCTACTGTTAAGCGGCTAATTGAAGAAAACCCGCGGATTACCTATGATACAATTTGAGGACTATTGGGGATTGGTATGAGCCAAATTCAGAAAATTTTACACGAAGAATTGAAAGTTCGGAAACTTTGCTGTCGTTGGATCCCTCATGAACTGACAGCGGAGCAGAAGCGGGCTCGCGTGGAATGGTGCTCACAGATGCTACTGAAGTACGACCACGGACATTCTAATGCTGTTAATGACATTGTCACAGGAGACGAAACGTGCATTTATTGTTTTGAACCCGAAAAAAAACAGCAATCTTGTGAATGGGTGTTTGAAAATGAGAACAGGCCAACGAAAGTGAGGCAGGCGAGAAACGTCAGTAAAAAAATGATCACGTTTTTTTTCTCAGCTACGGGTCCCATCTATACAATTCCACTTGAAGATCAAAAGAGTGTTAATGCCGAGTGGTATTCTACCATTTGTTTACCCAGGGTGTTAGAAAAAGTTCGCGAAAGACGACCCAAAAGCCGCGTTCTCCTACATCATGACAACGCTTCTTCACACACGGCCAACAAAACAAAGTCATTTTTAGCTTCCGAAAAAGTACAACTCGTCACCCATATCCTGCGCATAGCTCTGTATTTTCCCCAAAATCAAAGATTTGATGAGAGGTTTTACTTTTACCAACTCCGAAGAGGCAGTGATAGCGTTCAATCAGCACGTAGAAAACATGCCTTCAGATCTGTGGTCCTCCTTTTTTAAAAATGGTTAGATCGCATGAAAAAATGTTTAAAATGTAAAGGAGAGTATTTTGAAAAGCAATAAACATAATATTTTGGTTATAACATGTTGTTTTTTTAAGTTACGCAAAACTTATAGTGTGACCTACGTACTGATCATGGCAAGCACCTTGTGTCACATTCCGTCACAGCAGTTTTTAATAAACACCTGCCGCGCTTTTTTAACGGCTCTAACGATACAAAAAAAAAAGAGTAACTAAGTAATTGGCGCAATAAGACATCGGTGTGTTTGTTTGGCTGTTAATCGTTTGGTATCGCGGTCCTGGCAGCTGCGTACAATTTTACAGGCAGCCTTGCGGCGCGACGTGACTCGCATGCCGTGACGCCACTTGTTACTAAAATACTTCGGACTCCGAACGGTCTAGCCAGTCTTTACATTCAAAGCTGCTTCAATACTAGCACTATTAGGGGTATTCGACCCACGGGCAATATAATAAAAGCCTTCCTGAATTTAACAAAACTAGACGTAATAAATATTTTGTTATTTTGTTTGATTATACGTTTTTTTTATTGTTTATTATTTGTTTTTTTAAATGCGACTTGTAAAGGTAGCGTTGGTCACCCTCCGACTAGGTGGTGATGGTAAGACATAACCGAGGACCGGGCTGAGTGGCGTGCATTGGGAGAGGCATATTTCCAGCAGTGGACTGACGTGGGCTCATTAATCCGTCATAAGAAAAAAAGACGTTTCTGACATAACAAAAATCAAATTAGAAAAATATTGATTGAGATGCGTCTTTTTTCACTGATTCCGAATACGAATGTAACTCAATTCGTAAATAAAGTGTCAGATATGTCTTTTTTCCTTATAAATAGCACCATTATGATGATCATTTCTAAATCAAAATCATTTATTTTTGTAAATAGGCCATAAATAGCACTTTTACACCTCCCAATATTATTTTTTTGCCCTACCACTGCTTCGGGACAATTTGTGGGCTAGTGCCGACAAGAAGCAGCGCAAAAAAACTTGGTGTCAAAATGGAACTAAATAAACTGTAACCCTAATTATGGTATTTGATTGCACAGCACGACAAAAATGCTTTTATATGCGGTTTGACTACAAATTAGACTACTAATTGAAGGAAATTTAATTGTCTGGCACAACAAGGATGTTGATTCCTTACTTCGGGACCATGACAACTGCTGTGTTTTCTCGTGCATAATTTAATATTAAAGTATAGCGAATCACAATGAGCATGAGCGAATTTACCATAAATTAATTTCGTTGATGCGTTTGATAATTTTCGAATATTTGCTTAGCAGCTACAGACAGCATTAAGGCAAAACCGATCAATTTGACAAATCGACGTAAACTACATGTGTCATCTATGAGGATTTTATAGGTCGTGATAAAAAAAAGAGTAGATGCAATCATGTATTTAAGTATCTGTCACCAATTACCAGTCTTCTTTATACAATGTTCGTAAATAATAGCATAGTGCTATTTGTTGGAGTTTACCCCTTCGATTCTCACAGTTGTACTATTTATTTATTCTGTGGTTGCGTACAATTTTACAGAAGCAGCCTTGCGGTGCTACGTGACTTGCTTGGCGAGACACCACTTGTTACTAAAATACTTCGTACTCTGGCTGTATATAATATACTTATATAAGGATACACTAGTTTGAACTCACCTCACATTTTCTAAGAATGGAAAGTTTTTATAACGCTTTTGTTAGCTTAACTTGAAATTTACTTCTATTGTCGTATTGATTAGAATCTTTGTCTATTCAGATAACAATACAATAATTGGATACCATCGATCTGATGTTATGATGAAGCCAGGAGGTGGATAGTGGAACTCTTTAATGGCTGAGAGTAAAATCTTTGAGTTTGAGCTCATTTGATTTGATTTGACGAGTCTCATAGATAATTTAGAAGCGTGTTTTATAGTTTTGTTTGAATGTAGAACTAAATATTACAATATTGAATAGAGTAGGAGCAAATTAAACACCACAGCATCCACTATTCGCCTATTGCCGGCTTAACAGATATGACGTCAAAATTGATATTAATAATCTAAAATTAAAAGTTAGACAAAGATTTATAAAAAACTGAAAACGTATGGAAATCTATTCTTACTAATTTAATCATCCTGACATCGTCACATTGACAATAATATTGACCGTATCGGGATTATTCGAAATAGCTTATTTATTTAAAAGGCGGAATAAAGTTAACAATACAATCATTACTGTATCGATCGTTAAGAAGCACAACCGTTAATCTCTCTAATAGTCCCAAAGCACTTCGGTAAATTGAATTTAAAAATAAATGAGTGGGACAAAAGAATCGATAAGAATTAAGGCCAAAAACTCCGGGAGCACTGAAATTTAATGCCGGGCCCAACTCAGGCGACACCAGTTTATAGGGGGCAATTACTACCCTTCATCTTAGAAATACGGAAGATTGGTTCAAACTTTATAGGTTTTTGGGAGTCATGGTTATTACAATCATTACTTTGACTCTTTATAGAGACGGTTTAAAGCTATCTCTGCGTCGCCGATCTTTTCCGATGGTTTATTGGTTGTAAAATATTGGGTTACAATAGGCCATATTATGTAGCCTAAATTGGCATCTTTTAAATTGGTGTTTTATGGGAAATCTGATAAAAATAACAATGGCCTGATTCTTTGCCGCCACTTTCACAACTTAATTTAGGTTCATGTTTCTAATTTTTTGCCAAATAAATTTACAGACAGAATTGCCAAACTTAAAATTACGAGGTTTTTGTCTTTAAATGCCACTTTATGTCTTTAATTATAATACCGATAGTTTTATTATTCTTCCTTAAACGTTATCGTGTTAAAGTACAACTTAAACGTTATCGTGTACAAGTTTGACAGTCAGCTATCAAACCACGATCAAATTCAAGTTATTCAAAATTCGGGACATTCAGTTTTCCCCAAATATGTTTTTTTTTTCGGGCCACTTATCCAATTTGCTTTATAAACAAACCTTGAATGTACTGTTAGTTACGAAGACAACGGAAAAAAACACTACCGTTAAGCAACCTAAAAGGTATGAATAAAATTGTGTAAACAGTAGGAAATTGTTTGTAGTCTACCTTATAACATACCATCCTATTACATAAATTATAAAGTTTACAAGAAGAAACTTTCTATTATAGTCACAATTTACTTTTACTTTTAAGTCCGCCTTTTTATTCTGATACCCCAATTAATAAGTTTAGAAGTTTTTCTTCTTTGTTTGTGTCGACGGCAAATCCTTACGATCCACCGATATAAACTAGTTAGGTTACTTAGGTTAGTTTTAGTATAATGCATACCTTAAGGGGTTGCTTCTGCTTTTAATTAAATTGAATAATTATATCTATGGAATATCTAAATATCAAAACGTTGTATTTATTCGGCAGGATCATTCCTTAGGTTACTTAAAACTAAACCTGTTAACACCTACTAAGATTAATTAGTATACATAATCGTTGGTGGGATACATTCAAAAAGCAAACCATGCAAACACGATTCGACTTTGACACTCCTATATTTTTATAAAAAGTTTTTATAATTTTGGAGTGCAAAAATATGCCCGTCCCCGAATAAAGCACTTAATTTACATTTTATTGGAATAATTTTCGATACAGAGTTGGCGTTTTTACGTTTTTTTAAAAAGCTTTCAGCTTTTAACACAAAATCAAAGCAATGAACAAAATGTCGTCAATATACTGTTATATATTTTCGTTTCATAAATGATAATGCTTTTATGCAGCGCTTTTAATATTGTGAATGTTTTTAAAAAAAACACAAACGAAACAAAGTTATGTCCAAATCTCAACGATTTTATTATTCTCTTTAATTTAACAGGATTACTTTGTAAAGTATCATCAAGGAAATGCGCTCCTTCTATGGCTCATTACTTGTACCTTTTTCAAAGCTATATTGGAAGACAACTCATATATTAAAAAATATCTACATGCCAAAACCATTTTTATTTTGCCTGTAATAAGAGTCAATATAGTGCGCGATGCAACTGACTGCCTACCTCAGAAAGGGTTGTCACTTTGTATAAAGCTGACGTTGCCGCAAACGACAGTTAATGGCGCATAAAATTCGCAGTAAGTCTGAGCCAGTATATTCATATTTCCAGTAGATACTGTTATTATCGCGTAAGCGTGAAGTATCTTTTTAGTAGTAGCTACCATTAATACCTATTATTTCTGTTTCAATTTAATGGCTGTGTTTTCTCGGAGTATAACGAAAACCGGGAGTTATTTATGAATTTACTGAGTGTGTATAAACGTTTAATAAATAAAAGCAACTTAAATTAGATGTTAAATTAAATGATAACATTGCACTCATTGATTTGAGTGATGTTTACCTGTTTAAACTCAGTCGACGTTGTAGAGATGCTTGCAAAATATCTCACGAGTATGGGTATGTGTTACAGTGAGGACTCCTGTCTGATATTGCGTGGTCTCCTTAATCATGAACGTCTACATCCACCTACAGTTTTCCGAGACGAAGGGCCCCCTTGCACGTGACCAGATTCCAGACTAACCACTAACTTATTACATTGACCTCAGTAAACACAGGCAAAACTATAGTACAGTATCTATGCAAGAAGAGCTATTAATATTCCTCGCACGAAGCATCACCGTATTCCCAGCCACATTTAATTTTCTAGTGCTCTAATTGATTCCACAGAATAAAATTATCGGTAGAAACTTTTGTTCCTTTTCTCGTTTCAAACGTTGCATGATGGGTGAAACGAAGTTATTATGTCAAAAGTATCTATGTATTGAAATATACAGGGTGGTCCAGGCCAGATGGATATAAATTTTTTTTTAGGTAGTCGGCTTAGTGACTTATTTGTACCCCCAAGGAAAAAAATCGCTTGTCAGCCGCTTACAAGATATGATTTTTTATGAATAAAGTAAAAAGATAAGTTGCTACAGTTTAAAAAAAATCATGAGTGCTTTGAATCGCTTTTTAAATTTTAAATTTGAGTACGAAAAATCTGTCGATTTCAAGGAAAGTAATTATTCTTGCATTGATATGAAATTAAATGCACTTCAAATTTGCAGATCAGTCAGATTTTTTTTTCTGAGAGAGAGCAATGTCTAAGTAAGCACCCAAAATACAAAAAAAAATACATTTTTCATTTTAAAAGTAAATAAAAAGTTATTAAAAGATAATTTTAAAATTTAAAAAAACATATCTTGTAAGCGGCTGACAAGCGATTTTTTTCCTGGCGGGTACAAACAGGTCCCTAAGCCGACTACCTAAAAAAAAATTTATATCCATCTGACCACCCTGTATAGCTACTAATTGCTACACAGTTTATTTATTGTAAATAATTTAATTTTATAATAACTAAAACCTAGTTTGAGTCGCGTAATATCTATACTTAAATTATAAAGCTGAAGACTTTGTTTATTTGTTTGTTTGGTTGAACGAAGCGCGTTCTAACGCGTAACCTCGGGAACTACTGATTTGAATTTGTTTTTTTTTGTGTAAATACTGTTTTCATAACGAGAATCTAGTCTCAAAGATTTTTACAGAATTTTCTAAGTTTGTTTCAAACTTTTTTTTATTAATGTGTGTGTCAAAGTCAAAAGAAAACTTTCACAGGTCCGATTGATTTGAAATGATGCACTGTTACCTTAGTAGTATTCTCAAGACATGACAACCTTGAACTGATGCTGTAGCGTCAAAAAATCTGTAGGATTCCCAATTCCTAAGCAAATTACTGCAGATACAGCGTGTTTGGGGTCATAATAATGGTCTCAATGAGCAGGTGTTAGATAAATAATGATCGAGGCCTTGAGCTGATGCTGAACATTTGTGTAGTTTTTTTTTTAATTCTAAAATTTATTTTGGTTGTTACCTTTCTTTGTGCTATAAAACATTCTTCATGCCAAATTTCATGATTCTAAGTCAACGGAAAGGTTTTGATTCTCATGCGAGTAAAAAAATGCGGCATAAAGCCGTACCTTTTGATTGCGTTGATTTACAAATTTTCACGGCTTTAAAGGATTGCAGACCTAACTATTTGATATTAATTTCAACTTGATACCTCCATGTTCCCGGTAAAAAGTGTTACACTGATCAAGTAAAACTACTAATAATAATTGTCACAATGACATAACGGCGACTCGAATTTTGGTCTGCTGCGCCGGAAAGGGAATCATTATTAATCTGTGGGACATTCGAACGTTGGCCGTTGAGCGGAACGCTTGTTACGGCACTGTATCTTTGATCTCGTATTTGTTGAAAGCAGTAAACATTTTCCAAAATAACTCTTATTTCTATACTCAACACCTGGAATAATCATCTAATAATGTACTGCACCAATAAAAGAGTCTTTACCGACAGACAAACGGACAACGAAGTGATCCCATAAGAGTTTTTTTTTACCTTTTAAGTTACAAAACTCTAAAAATAAGGCCCCTACATATTTATTAAAACAATAATCGAGTTATCGTGCATTTTACCCACATTGTTACCTCTCTAAGTATCTCGGTAACACGTTAGTCGACTTGGAAAGTTCCATCACACTGCTGTTTGAAAACACGAACGAGAAAACCCTTGAAAATTAATCTCCCAACTGCCCAAATTATGATTCAAATTCCCCACAAAAAGTTTCAGTTAAGTATTCAATTTAATTGTTGACTCGTCAGCTTTCTTCCGCGGGTAGGTACTATTTAAATAACGCGTTATAATTAAAACATTGAAGATTTTAATTGTTTGATATTGTTCGGAACCAACTCGGAAATTATAATTTGTCTGTGATGTCTCAGTTGGAAGCAATTAATGTGATTCATTATTCGTTTCAGATTAACTGTTTGGTCAGGGTTTTCTGACAATGGCAGTAAAATATTCGAATCAGTAACTAGCGCATCAGTGAATATTTATTTAGGTAAACATTGTTGGATTAATTTTAGCACAAATTAATCAAAACGTTAGACTTAATGCCAATACCATAAGCTTTCTCATTCATCAATCAGCTGTTTTTCTTGTAATTTTTTAAATTACGATGATGAACGATACGATTATGAATTACAAGTATCCACACAAAAGTATAGCGCTTCGTGCGAGTATCGACTACGTTTAGACCCATGGTAGACCTACAGCATGGGGAACTCTACTATTAGGTACCTACTCTATTATAAGGTGACCTCTCTCCACAAACACCGCCAGTACAATGAGAGTTAAGTTTATGATTTCATAATGATATATTGGGTGTTTTTATCAATAGTACTATATCTACTTATATTGAAACGCTTTTTATGATAACCATAGTCGGGATTGTCCTTTTTGGACAAAGTTCTAGTTGTACTAGTAGTATCTATTCTATAATAACTAGTAGGTACTGAAAATTATGTACACATTATGTACAGAAATGTTAAAAAATATAACAATTTACGATCTTAAATCCTTAATTTATAGACAATTTAAATAAAAACTGTATCACTATAATAATTTTACGATGTAAAGGACTATTTATATTTAATAAATCTTCCCAAATATTGAACGAAACATGTATACCTATAAATCTGTATTTTTTTATGACACCTGTAATATGTTCTTGCAAATAAACAATTGAAATAGAACTAAAATTGAAATAAAATATTATTTTTAACCTGTTATGTTATGTTGGTTTTAATAGCAACATGTATGAGTAATCATACATGTTCCTATTAAAACCAACATAACACACAAAGATACAAGTTCGCCAATGTTGATCTTACATTATTCAAATACGTACAGAATAATTTATAATGAAACAGTTCGAAAGTACTTTTGGAATTTAATCGGGATTTCCACTTTGTTTTCGAGTTGTTTGGCAAGTTCGAAGATTACTTCAGGGAATCACAGAGATGGATGAGATAAACCAGCTTGATCTACTGGAAATGATTTAGGTGTAAATAAAAAAACTGAATAAAATATCTCTCAAATGACTAACATTATATTTCAATTCGACTATTTTTCTCATTTGATGCAAATATAGTTATAATTTTTCTGTTTTCTTTTTGTTTACGACGGAAGTCACAGACTGAAGGGAGAACGTTTTTTTTTTTAAATGTCTGACCACATAGTGAAATTATTTGTCTTGTCTGTCGTGAAGGAAGGATCTTAAGAGGATTGTGAAATGCCAATATGCGGCGTGAGTAGGGTTACCGTATCTTACTTTCGAATCTTGCCTGTTCGAATTATAAATTGTTCGAAAACGGTATAACGACGTTTTAAATACTACATTATTTTTTTACATAATATTGTGAGCCTATAAATTTATGAAACATAAGTTTGATTTTTTAGAAAACAGTTACCTACCGTTTTTTTTTTTTTTTCACACGTGTTTTGGTAAAAAAAGGATATGAAAGACAAAAAAGGGGAAAGCTATTCAGGAAAAATAAAATTCGTACTAATACAATTCGAGTTAAGAAAAGGTAACCGCAAGTAGGTATTTTCAAAAATGCTATAATTTTCACCCCCTAACCCTTACATAATGAGACAATTATGGTCTCATTAGATTCAGTACGCCTATCTATGTCTGTAGGTGGGTTTTTCTTTTTGTAAGTAAAAAATATAATATTTAAATCGTAATAACGTCAGCAATATTTTTTTTAAATAAAAACGTACGGACCTGTTTTCATTACATCTACAACGTTTCCAAAAAAATATGAAAATTTGACTACTTATATATTTACCGGGGGGAAAACGTTATCGCTTTTTCTATGAAAATTTGTAGCTTCACAATCCTTTAAACCTGATCGTCGACATAAGTTCTTACGATTCTTCATCGTATTTTCATCCAATAGAACGAAAGCTAAGAAATAGATGATGTTGACTTTGGAGCCTAACCATGAGCCTAAAACATTAGTACTTCAACCATGTTTTATTTTTTCTGAATACTGAAACAATACTGTTTAGGATTCATGGTTAAACATAGCTTTTTATGTAATATTAATCATTTAAGTTACCCCAATTTGTTACAGATTATTTTCTTATGTATAATACCTTGACTAAAACTTAAATCGCACAAAAAAAACTTTATACATATTTGAATCTATGTAAAATTAACATCTGATCCATAATTAAAAAAAAAACAATAATAAAAATATTTTATTTTTATATAAATACATTTTTAAAACAGTTGTTGGTATAAATCATGATCACACTAGGCCCCGCCTAGACTTCAAAAGCATTATTTAAGGTTGCGATGACTGTTTACGTATTTGGTCATGATGTCAATGTACGAGTATTGAATTAGCTGCACAGTTTTCAAACAAATCCCTAAATTTTAAAAACAATCATGTCTTAAAACTAACTACACGTTATTCGCACCTTCATTTATTTCAATTTTAGTGGTAAAACTCGTAACTTTTGCCTTTAAACTGCCTTCTGCAATTTTTCTTAACATCACTCTTATCGATAACGGTCGGATGTCGCTGACGTTATCATTGTTGCCCCAATCTCAAAGAGTGACAGATGTAAAGATCTCCATAACGATGATTGTTACATTTAAAGGACCCCAATCTCATGATGACAGCTAATACCGGCCAGTTACTATTGCTGTGTCTGACGTATTTATATTTAGAATAAGTTTTGGATATTTACGGTTCCCACATAAGTAAAATTCAGAGTAATGTTAAATTATGATTTCTTAACAGATCTTCGAAATATTATCACATACTGGATGCCGAGTATCGCATGAGACCGCTTAACAATAAAATGTTTTTTCTTGTTTTGCTAGGTTGAGGGGTTGAGCCGTAATTCGTATAATTAATAAATTGTTAAAATTGTAATTATATTTTACAGGCAAATGTTGCAATGAACATAATCTCAATAATACTAGGAATAAAGATAAACTTGTCGTTTCAATTTTCAAACTGCATAATGTGAGTAATTTGTTCATGGGGAAATGTAATTGTTTTTTTTTTAACAAATACCACAGTCTATTGCTGAACTACCTATATAAATTTAATTCGTATGTCAAGATGATTTTAATGAAAAATGATTATAACACTATTAATGTCTATTTAAATGATGAAAATGTATAGAATAAAAAACAGCCTTGCTCGCATATGCACACCTATATTTTCTTGTAACCATACCATAATTATTTGAAAAAAGGCTGACAACAGCGGCTGAGTTTCTTGCGCTGCTTCTTTTTGGCAAGAGCCCACAACATTGGCCCGAAGCAGTGCTTAATTCAGGCCTATTGACAGGCCTAAAGGTTTTATTGGTTCTAATGCTCGCTTAATAATCCCTACCTGAAATGCATTTAAAAGTTACTGGTATAATATTATATTAACATTATTTAAGTACACTTAAAGGAGAAGATGGAACTTCCTGGAAGTTACCTATTCTGTTAACTGATGCCCGAAGCTCCTGAGCGGCAGTCAATCATTATCGACTCACGTAAACTTCAGTGAAAGGTACACCATTAAAAAGGGAAGATGCACAATTCCGCTGAAAAGATTTCCGAACGCGTCGAAAATTCCAAATTGCTTCGTGTAACGATAATGAGCGGAACAAAACCTAGGGTTGGTACCTAGATAGACATTATACAGAATTTTATGGTGTTACATTTTTGTGTATTTTTTTATAAAAATATAACAATGCCTTAACATGCAACACATTTATCGTGACCTTAAATGCATTGCAATCATAATAAATTATTCGCGTTCCATAATGTTACAAAAGATAAAAGTCAGGCTGCCATTGTAACAGGCCCACTCCACGTTAGGAGTTAGATAGATAGATAGATACTCTTTATTGCACACCATACAAGTAAAATACACATGATTTTTACAGAAAGATTTTTACGGAGTTGTTAGTGTGCAATTGAATACTTGTTTAAATAAAGAACATTAGTGTTTTTTTTTTAAAATAAAACATCATGCGGTTGTGGAGAAGCTTAAAAGATGATGAAAAGTAAAGAAGCTAATGTCTTCAGACTTAATTCATTTATATTTTGAAGGACATAAAAATACATAAGTCAGATGAAAAGATATGTTTCATAATAACTTAGGCAGGTACTGTTTCCAAAATGTCGAGAACATGTTGTAATGTTTATTTTTTGTTTGAAATTACTGTCAACCCTAATTGCTGCCAAGAAGCGCCGACAGCCTGGTTTCGGCAACTTTTAAACATTGCACACAAGATCGTAAAGATTCCTAACAAGCTTCATCCGTATGATGCTGTTACGATGTTTAATGTGTTAATTTGAAATGGGTGGAGAAGCAACCAAAGGGAACAAAATTATTAATTTTCTGATATACGAGATTTATCTTTGATGAGGATCCCTTTATTCACAAGGTTTAGATGTAGTAGATATTATATTCAATTATATGTATAAAATGTTTTATAAGCAACTGTAGAATACATGTATAATAAAATTCATTCAATAATTATTCAGGATAATAAAACTTTTAGGTGCCTAGGTTTCTTTATTAGCCGACTTTGAAAAAAGGAGGAGGTTCTCAATTCGGTTGTATGCTTTTTGTAAAAATGTACCTCGTAACTCTGCCATTAATAAACCGATTTGAAAAATTATTTTCTCCATTGAAGTGAGGTATACCCACCTCCAAATTTCAAAAAGCAATTCTGGTGATGGAATTGAGGGAACTCCTCAAATTTATTTTTTTACAAATTTATTAAATTATTTTAGGTATACACATAGCGATTTTAGTATGTTCAACAACAAGTCAAGCAATTGCATTCAAAAAGTATCATTTGCTGAGGTGGAACTGATGATGAAGACCATAGTTGGCCACAATAGTCTTCCACGAGTAGCGATAAGATATCTTCATTAAGACAGTTATGCCTCGCAATAGTCGACAAATCAAATTTTAATAAATGATTCTGGTGAAAATGGTACCATCAAACTGATCTGATGACGAAGGCGGAAGGTAAGCACCGGAACTCTGTGATAAAACAATGTATCATAGCCGTGTTTGGACTTTATTTGAATCGTCATGAGAAGCAATTTAGCTTTAATTACATCACAAATCGCCATTTAGAGTGGAAAAAAAGACTAAAAAACCGACCGAATCTAAAAAAATAACCGACTTCAAAAACACTAAAAAGCTAAAATTAACTTTTAAACAATCATACCAAATAGTTATTTTTGGAGTCGGTGCCAGCCGTGGAGTGTTTGATTGTTTTTGTTTGCACCGACTCAAAATAGTGTTTATAGTATTTTAAAGTAGAAAATAACATATTATTAATTATTTAGCTAATGTTAATAAACCTAAAATACGTCGAAGGCACAAACTTGAAGTATAATAATCGTTGTGGTTTTTTTAATTATCTTTTTTTTTTTACAAAAACGTATAACGTGATGTTAATATTGACTTTTAAAAATAACACGTAATGTGTCGATTAGTAATTAAAAACCTTCTTAAAATGATTAATACCAACATAGATATGTAGATGATAAACTTTTACTCGTAACTTCTAGATATTTCATAAGCTTAGGAGATAAAATTTCTTGCATACAATACGGCAAGATTTGCAAATAGTTTTAGAAAAATGTTAAGGTGAGATTAATTTAAATAATATTTAAATGACTTGAAATCTTCTTACCTCGTCGAGATCTTTACAAAATTACTTTATGGTAAGTATGTTTAACCTTTGCCAAGTTTCATGAATTTTGACTGAAATAATTTGGTGTAAGTACGTGATGAATGTCATTCAAAAAGATTTGACGGAAAATGATTCTTAAAATAAATGATGTCGAAAGCATATTCATATTTCTTTCAAGAATATTTGAATTGTGTATAACTAATGAGATAAGACCTATGTGTCTCAACCTTGTCGTGTATTAAATACTTTAATATATTATATGTAGAAAAATATCATCTACTAATATTTATACAGGATATTAAAAAAGGTGCCAGCTAAATTGAAGGCAGTCATTTAGATCAGATTCGAGTCTCACCTTTTAGTCTAGAGTCTTTTCAAAAAGTAAATTAATTCAACGTTCGATACGACACGGGCTAGACGGTTGATATTCAAAGCCTGCAGAGTTCAATATCCTCGCTTTTGCGTAGATAAGTCAAGCTATCTCTCGTACGGGGATTCAAACCCATGACCATGAATGAAAAAAACATGAGAGATGTGCCGGCATTTTAACCGTTGCACCACTAAGGTCATCATATCTTAGATACAATAGAATTTTTCTCTTTACTAGACCCGACTCTCTGAAATTTCGCTAAATACTTTTTACATGCGTTAAACATGGAAAAAATAAACAACAAACAAAAAGAGCTGTTTAACCCTGCAGTGCATAAAGTCTGATTGTCGTCTTGATTGGCATTGGCTTCCTTTATTGACGGGAGATGACTTGCCGCGACTGTTCGGCGCCATGCCACGTTCAGTGCGGCTGCGTGGATCCACTATAATAATAACGCGCTGTTAAAAATTTGACCTTACATTGATTGAATGAAAAAAGCCCTTTGGTTTGAGACGGTTGATTGTTCTTGAAAGTGAAGACGAGTAATATAGAATGGGACCCATTGATATTGGAGTGAAGATAAATACAGAAATCGAATATTGATATTGCTGTTGAATATTATGATTCTGAAGTCTAAGTTGAATATCGCTGAGTTCCTTTGCCTAGTTTTTTGCTCCATGATCAAATCCGGGTCTAGTTTACTTCTCACAGAGATCAATACTATGAGTCTAAAGACGATATGGAGAGCTTTGTCGAGGGCCGAAATCACGATATCATACAAGAAAATTGCCGATCATTTTTACTGAACAGATGTTCGTCAAATTCACTTCGATTGGATATAGGAACTATCGCAGAGAATTAAGTTTGGAATGTAATAAGGGAGGTCTAGATCAGCTATGCACTTACGTAGGCTGATTCACCATAATCATTTTACTTATAGGACTTCCATTGCTGAACATAGGCCTCCCCCAATGACTTCCAGATTGGCCAGTTGGAATCTTTACCAGGCTATCAGTCCACGTTATGTATTGATGTCCTATGCTGCGCTTGCTGGTACGTTGCGTCCACTCTAGAACCTTTCTGCCCTGTCGGCCGTCAGTTCTACGAGCTATGTGCCCTACCCACTGACACTTTACCTTGCAAATCCGTTTGGCTATAACAGCCACTTTTGTTTGTTTACGGACCTCTTTATTTCGTACGTGGCTGATTCCGAAGATAATTATTTTACATTACGTTTTGCACGCTCAGTAAGGACACAGCCTATATCAATCGCAATTACATTGTGGATAGCTAATTAAAATGTTCCACTAAATTACAGACCGTTATTCAGCTCTCTAAACAAAGCTTTCCGAAAGTAAACCGCACATTTTGTATAACCAATTTTACAATTTGTTCCCAAAATTGAAATTGATAAACTTGAGAAAGGCCAATTGAACTAAAATAAGGGCAGGCCGTCAAGTTCTCGCCGATTCCTCAATAAATATTATTAGGGCGCCAATATAAGGCTCTTTTGTTAGTATTAGTACCGCAGAAATCTCAATGCGACCATTAATTCATTACAAATGATTACAAGTAAACTGAAAAAACGCAATAATACTCTTGCTGATAGGATTCAGCTGGTTTTTTTAAATGTTTTTGAAAAAATCTAACCTGTATCTATTTATTTTTGCAAAATGTCAGGCTGTCATGGCTGATTTGATTTGATTGGTTCAAGTAATTTTTCAAAAATGCATTAAAGCAGTTTTAGTTTAAAACTAACCCTTTCAACCATTTTTTCCAGCAAAATGTCTTAGTAACTGCTTACCACCATCCACTCTCATCTGAAACACTACTATGTTTATAAAACACATCTCTTTGAATAGTAAAACGTCACATTAATGTATGCCAAATTGTCAATATTGTTTCAATTTGTAATTTGTTACTTTCTAATATAAAGGATGGGCTCGCCCACACAACACACACTGAGTAGTAATAAAAAAATACTTTGAATACCTATTAAAAAAAATACTCACTACTTTATTTGTTTGTACTTGTTTTGGATCAATTATTTTAACAGTAAATTTGGGTTACAAGTATAAAAATTAAGAACAATATCTCAGGCTGGGCTGGCTGGTATAGATAACATAATTATATTTTATATGCAAATATTGATTTGCAAATTTTAGATGCTCCTAGTACTTATTACCTTTCGAGGTATTCATTAAATTCACAATTCTCAGGTAGATTGTTAAATTCCGATGTTGATTAAAAGTTGCTCCAATATATCTCAGTATATCTAAATATAGCTTGAATGTTTCTATTTGTAATCTAAAATACTATATGTACAACTATGTGAAGGGTTTTTTTTTTCAGAACCGCTTTTGTATTAGAAGTCTATAGATAAAAGGCAAAATTTATTAACTGATGTATCAATGCACAGGCCAAACCCTTAAGGCTAGAAAATTGAAATTTTGCACACGTATTCTTCATATGACGAAGTTATCCACTAAAGAAGGATTTTTTTTTTCAAAATTCAACCCCCAAATGGGTGATATAGGTGATAAAAGTTTGTATGAAACTTTTTATTCCTTGGACATATTATTTTCATAAAATTTCGTATGAATTAAGTTCGGCAAAAATAATGAGTTACGTATTTCTGCGTTTTTTTAAATTTAACCTCTAAAAGGGTAAAAAAGCGGCCATGTGCGAGTCGGACTCGCCCGTGAAGGGTTCCGTAGCAGCAAGTAACATAATATAAAAGTTCTAAAGAGCTAATAAAGCATAATTTTTATATTTGAGTTGATTGAAATTGCGGTTTACGATTTATGACGTATTAAAAAAAACTACTTACTAGATCTCGTTTAAACCAATTTTCGGTGGAAGTTTGCATGGTAATATACATCATATATTTTTTTTAGTTTTATCATTCTCTTATTTTAAAAGTTAGGGGGTTATAAATTTCGCAAATAATCAAAGCATTACATAGAAATTTCGTGGAAGCCGCAATTTTAATTGGGTGTGCGCAAGGGGAAACTTTATTTATCGAAACGATCTTCCGTTTCAATTTAAACGATTGCAGTTTCCCCTCAAAGTCTGTTTCGCGATGACAATAAACAGGTCTCAAGGACAGAAATTCAAATTTGCTGGGATAGATTTAAAAGAAAACTGCTTCTCTCAAGGCCAGTTCTACGTAGCTTGCTCACCAAAAGCTCGCCCAGTAGTTTAGTGGTTTTAGCACCTGGATTAATAAAGAATATTGTCTATTAAGAAGTTTTGTAGAGATTTTTATTTTATTTACTGAGTGACATTCATTCATTCACCCCAAAATCAAATTCATTCACCCCAAAATCAAATCTAACGCGAGCGAAGCCACGGGCAAAAGCTAGTATACATTAAAAGAGGGAAATTTAAAATAGAAATATTGAGAGATGTGATGCTTTGCGATATCGATCGGTGCATAAGAGGTCGAATCGAGCATTCTTATCTTTTGTGCGCGCTTCAATCAAAATGTAGTCGGAGAAGCAACATTTTCTTTTGTATTTTTGAAGTCTATCCAATATTGCGGTACCGCGGTAAAACATGGACATCTACTTTACGTCATAAAATCCGATACTTACGCTCTTCCTGAACCTAATTTATTTTCCAAATAGAAAATAAAACACAAATCCCTTAATAAGATCCGTTATCTTGATAAACTAAGCTTTGCCCAAAAAAGATTAGGTTCTAGCTAGAAGATAAAGGTCACTGAGTTATTTATGTGATTGAAGATATAAAGAAGGAAGTGCGTTAGGCTTAGGACTTTTTTCCTGATCACTATTTCAAGTTGTGCTTCACTAGCCATAGAATATCTATTTTACATACTAGCTTTTACCCGCGGCTTCGCCCGCCTGTTATTTGGTTTGACAAAGCATCTGATCATCATGTACTTCTCATCCTTCAGGATGTGTAATTTTCTTTTAGGATAGAATGTATGAGTAGCTTATGTTTATCTAAAAGATCCTTTCTTAATATTGGTCCAATATTTATTTAAATCGGTTAAGTAGTACCGAATATTACTACTTCCAAACTCTGGATATTACCTACTACTTTAGTTAACTCCTAACCAATCTTTAAAAAATTAAGAGTATAGCCCTATTGACACGGATATGTGTTAAGAAGTTTAAAATAACTGCTTGCGATGTAGGTAAAGGTTGCAGGAAGCCGCTGGCCGTTTCCAACCGGCCAATCAGGAAGTCACTGGGGGAGGCCTATGTTCAGCAGTGGACGTCTTATGCTGAAATGATGATGGTGATGATGATGATGTAGGTATGAAGACAGATTTTCGACCGTGTCTGACACTGACGTACCCTAACCCGGACATTAATGCGCTTGCGCTTAACACTGAAGCCGGTTCGTTTGAGAACGTGAATACCCCTAATACAAGGTACTTGCATCATCTACCCTAAGATAAAAATAAATTTTGTATGGAACGTAAATTTTTCTTGACTTGAATGTTGCTCCCATTATAAAAGTTTTTCATATTTTCAAACAAATTCGCCTCCTTGCATATATCGTGCTTACTAAATCAGCATTCTGTATATCACTTACCTTTTTTGCATTGCTCTATGTTCTCGTCCGAATTATCGCCACAGTCGTCGTCTCCCTCGCACACCCAAGACAGCGGTATACACTTCCCGTTCGCGCATTGAAATTGTTTGGATGAGCATATGTTATCTGAAACAATGACATTATTGTTTAAAAACTGATACAATAAGCATCACATACATTTTTACAAGACCAGCTTCTGTCCGCGAATTCGTTATTTAGCCAAAGCGAAATAAATAATAATAATGGGAACTAAAAATCAAATAAAGATTATCCTACGTACTTAGCATACGTCGCAAATATTATTCCACAGATATTGACCTCAATGTAGCTAATTTTATAAATAAATTACTAGAATATGTACAAACTATTGAATTAAAAATATGAGTATTCCTTAAAATTCGACTTATAATCAACAATAGCTTTTTAATCGGTTTTATATTTGAATTGCCCACTCACATACATGTATTTTATATCTCTTTAACATTTTCAGTTTTTTTTTCAGAATTTGCTTTATTTTTTCAGGATACCAAATATAAATGAACTGTGAAACTCCTAATTATGCTCGGCCCCCCTAGCATACCACCAAAACATGATATGATTATGATATAGCGATTTATCGATACCAACGGTAATTTTTTTAAATATGATAGATATAGACGCCATGTTGAATTTTTATCGAAACAGCGATCATAACATGTGGCTTCACCGGCACAGCGATTCAACATGGTGGCTTTATCTATTATATTTTTGCAGTTGGTGTCGATAAATCACTATATCATATCGTGTTTTGGTTGTCATATTAGGTGGGCAGATACTTTGAAATAAATGACATGTATTTAATTATCATATTGTACGAGTATAATTAAGGGAAAACCGATACCCGTTCATTCTTATAATTAAATGCAACTTCAATTTAAATAATATTTCATAAAATAATTAAATCTATGGTAGTTTATTTATATACCGAGTGGCCAGATTTTGAAATATGTGTGGCCTTGGATTATCACATATTATTAATTAAGGAAAATATTTTTATATATCCTATCTTATATCTATATATATATAAAATAAAGTCGGGTTAGTTCCACCATTTATACTCTTAAGTCAAGAACGGCTGGTTTGATTTTTATTATTTATAATTTTTTGGATTTGTCTCCGTCCCGAATAGCAGAATAACTACTAATTAACAGAAAAAAAAATATGAAGAGGAGGCGGTACGAAGTTCGCCGGAACAGCTAGTAAATAATATATAAAAGAAAGTCGGGTTAGTTACACCATTATTAAGTCGAGAACGGCTGGACCGATTTTTATGATCTTTGATTTGTTTAATTTGTCTCTGCCCCGAATAGCAGAATAACTATTAAAACATAGAGAAATTCATGAAAAAAAAAACGTATGACGAGGCGGTACCAAGTTTGCTGGGACAGATAGTATATAATTATATTAAATTCTTGTTATATTATGACAAGAATTACCTGAACAAATCGTTAAGTTATAGAATAGGAAGCAGTTTTAGTTATTAGATTCTACCGAAGGGCCAGACGATAATTTTTTATTTGAAAAACTAAGTTGATGAGGACAGTCCAATAAAATTAACTAGTCCAGGGTAGGTATGATTATGTGATATGACCGAATCAAATTTAACTTCCAAATAAAGCAGTTCTTACTTCTAATTTTTATTCTGTGACAAGAGAAACGAGTTCACAAATCAGAAACCGTAAAATTTTAATTACTCCAGGAACTTGATATAAATTTAAAATTTCCTTTCTTGACATATTGTAGACTGAAATCTTTGAAAATGACATTATCTAAAGACTATAAAACATTATTTCATCGTAAGGGCCGTGGTTTTAAAATTCTCGGGTAATTAAAAAATTTCGGTCTACTCGTAAGTATACTTAAGTACAATAAGTACATTGTGAAACTGTAATCAAAACCCTTTTACTTTAAGCCTAGCAAACTATTGCCCGACAAAAACCTGTAAGGATAACATCGAAAAAATAAACACAATAGGAGGAAATGGCCTATCAAAACTTGGCATATAACTCAAACGGCCTGTGTAGGGAAGAATGCGATCGAATAGACATTACCATGATCCTAAACAGCCTTTATACTTCTATTATGTAATGGACAAAAGTCAGAACGGCTAGCTATCGAGACTATCACTGTAGTCCGGCTTGATTTACGGGGTAATATTTCCAATGACCAATTCTTTTCGTGAATGTGAACCAAAATCCAAATATTGCGTTTCGTGATTTATACGTTATATATTTTTTTTATTGTATGAAAATTTTATAATATGATCTCTGATCGACTATCGAAGAATAACCTGCCAAGAGTTAGAGTACCCTAAAGCTCAAAGTATCGCTAGTACAACAACATCTTTTTACTTATTTTCCATAAAGCAAAACACTCAGCCTTACAAAATATCATGAAAAGCTGGCACTCTTGATAAACAGTTGCGAGCCCTTTTAAAGTGACAGTGCAAAAGCGCAAGCTCGTTATTTGTCTCATCAATTTGTCTCAAATAAACAGGTTTCATAAATTCGGCTACTGAGGCAAAGTGGTTGACTGAAAGGGACACTAATTTAATTTCATTAGGTAGAGAGTGCTTGTTGTGAAGCGGACGACGCGTGGTGACTGCTGAATGGCGACTCGGCCGGCCTGACATCCAATCCGCAATAGAGGGCTCTTGTCTGTCTCATTGAAACCAAATCGCCCGAGCTTAGGGAAACGCCGCAAAATTTGTGTGCGGTGTACACAATGTGATCTAAACGAGATTGTCCGGGAAGTATTCGGCTTTGATTTGGTTGACGCGCTATAATTGCTTTCATGTAACAGATAGTTACATAAAAGTTACTTTTAATTAGTAAATAAACACGGACTCTAAAAAATGTGTGCTTGTAAACAGCAGTGCTAGTTCAAACACACGTGAAAACTGTAAAGTTTACTACGATTTACGATCAGATATTTAGGCAAGTTTTGTTACTCGTGGTTTTAGCACGTTAATCATTCCACTTGAAATTACTGTTAAAATAACAGTAAAAACTGGTTCATAACCTACCTACAGTGGAAAATAATAAGTATGAAATGAATTGCTTCTTTTATTACATTCTTGTGATGATATTTATTTAAAACTATCCACTTTAAATATTTGTTTAATTTATTCATACAAAATGTCATTTACGGGATAGGTAAAGAAAGACGGTCTGATATTATTTGGACTACCCACTTTGTATTTCATCAATGGTGACCGAATATCCCGACCAAAATATTCTGATAGTCGCTGCGAGTGTTGACGATACAATTTTGCAGTAACAGCTTTTGCCGATGATAATACATTCACAACAGCTGGTCAATTTAACGTGATACGAACCGGAATAGCACTATAAAGACAAATTGCTTTTAGACGCACTAAATAAAAAACGAGTATTACATTTACTGTCATGGTTGTAATACTTTTATTTCTTTAGATTCAAAACTATGTGGACGATAAAATAAATCAGCTTACCGTGAGTCCCACTGAATAGATATGGGCCCCACCTTAACTAAGTCTAAGGCAGTTTGATTTACACATACCACGCAAGGTCATGTGGCAGTTTAGTGGTTGTGTATAAACTAAGGCTACTCAATGCAATGAAGTTCTTAGCGGTAACTTTTTCTTAAACAGGCCTACACTGGTGCATGTGACAAGTGCACAAAGGGGGACACTCAACAATAGCAAACCTCTATTCGGATAGGATAATCGAAAGGATGCAAACGTTTTTAACATTGTATTTTCAACCAAGTAGCAGTGTATACTTTGGCCGAGGTCATGCATGCTTTTTAGGCCTTATAGCTTTGATAAATTAACGCAAGTAAAACTACACTAAAACTGGCAATACAAAAACGTCTAAAAGCTGAAGTGTCATATTTAAATAATTGACACAGTTATTAAGTGGACACAAAAAAAAACCCAGGTGTGTTAAAATTGCATCCTTGCTGTAACGGACGACTCAGCAAGGAGACGAGGTCGGAGCATCGCGGCGCGAGACGAAGACGCCGCTATAAGAGGGAAGGAGACGGCACACTGGTGCCGAGTGCAAATCGGCGCGCGCTGATTGGCCGACAGAGTATCGGGCAATAGTCACTAGCGTAGGGATGATTTTGTCAATATAAATAGGCATAAGTCTGAAATAAATGAGTATGAGTATAATATAGTTGTATTTGTTTTGATCAACAAAGTCGGAGTTTGAAGAAACCATTACAGTCCACAACAAAGTCTGGTCCTTCGAGCCGGATGGAAGAAAACCGCCAGTACCCTAGCGAAATGGTACGAACCAGGAGCCAGGAGCGGGCAATGGAGGGCACGGAAGAACCGCTATCCATTGCCAAGGCGCGAGTATTTCACTCGCCACCGAGATCTCCGTCCGCGGCCTCAAGATCGCGACCGGTGACGTCACAAGGGGAAGGAAGTCGTACTTACGAACCAACAGCACTTCCCGCACCCCTCGTACCGACCGCCGCACGCCCAGCGACTACGGCCGAACGGCGCCGTGAGCCATCGCCGACGCGCTCGCATACGTCACGACGATCAACGGGTAGCACCGAGGCGCGAATACGCACCGCGCAGCTAGCAGCGGAAGAACAGTTAGCGGAAATAAGGAAGAGGGAGTTCCAGTTAGAAGCCGAGCTAGTCAAGAAACGATTAGCAGCCACTGTAGAAACAATTCGGGAAGAGGAAGCCGCCAGTATCGGGGACCCGGATGAACGCATCAACAGTTGGCTACAACAGAGCATCGTAGCGCCAGGGATCGTCGAAGCGACTACCACTCTGGGGCACACAACGTCCGAGCCGAAAGAAAACACGCTGCCTGCGCGCGAACCGCGCACCCCGAGAGCCGACCGGGGGAGCAGCCGCCTCACGGAGGTGTACGCTTTGAAGACGCACGCCGTCAAGCTCGCTCATCAACACCGACCAGGAATCGAAGCAGGGGCATCGAGCAATTAGCGGAGGCAATCGAGAAGATGGCAAGAAACCGACCGGTGCCGCGGCAGGTGACCGACTTACCTAACTTCTCCGGTGCTTTCAACGAGTGGATGCCATTCGCCGCAGCATTCAAAGAATCAACTACGGTCTACAACTTCAGCGACATCGAGAACATGGCGCGCCTACGAAATTGCCTGAAAGGCGAAGCAAAGGAAGCTGTCATCGAGCTCCTGTACACTGGTGGCAGCCCCGATCAAATCATGCAAACACTAGAGCAGTGTTTTGGCCGACCCGAATATATCATCGACAAAGTGATAGAGGACATTAAGAAGCTACCACGACTGGGCAACACAGCGAGAGAGCTTAACACGTTCGCCGTACGACTTCAGAACATAGTCTGCGCTCTCAAGAATATAGATCGTCGTGGTTACCTGGAGTTTCCAATGCTGATAAGGGATATCGTGGATAAACTTACGCCAAACTTAAGATCAAGATGGTGCGACTACGCGTATGAACATGAACATGCTATGTCTCCGGAAATCGTCCTGCTATCGCGCTTCTTAATGCGCGAAGCGGACATGGCGCTGCGATACACATACACGACGTCAGCAACCGTGACTGGGAACCAGAAACAAGCTCCAGCAGCGAAGACCTATACACGAAAGAAACAAGTGGAGGTGTACGCAACAACTGCCGCCGCGACGAACGAACAATACAAGTGCTATAGCTGCGAAGGAAATCATACACTAACTAAATGTGACACATTCGCAAAATTGACATCAGATTCACGGTGGGAAATAGCAAAAAAAGCAGGCCTTTGCTTCAAATGCATCGCTAGCCGGCACAGACGAACGAACTGCCGAGCAAAGCCATGCGGAGTGAACGGATGCCGCCGACCACACCACGAACTCTTACACACCGAACCCGCGTCATCGCCACCTCTGAGTTCACCACTTGAGCCACTGCAAGTCACTAACGAAACTGTGATGTCCGTCGCCGCCACTGAAGATCAACAAGGAGCTTCGGTACTACTGAAGGTGGTGCCTGTTAGTTTAACGGGACCCAAGGGAAGCATTAACACTCATGCTCTCCTTGATGAGGGTTCTACCATCTCTTTGATCGAAGAAGACCTGGCGTTGTATCTGGGAGCGGAGGGACCGACACGACCACTACACATCAAAGGAGTAGCCGCCAGTCAACGCCAAGAAAAAAGCAAGTCAGTCAACCTCGAGATCCGAGGCAAGAACCAAGAAGATTGTCATCAAATTAGACTGCGCACTATCCCGCAGCTGGTGCTACATACACAAACAATATCCACTCAGCTGCTTAACTACGAGCACCTGCGTAGCCTGAATCCGGACGACGTGTGCTACGAGAAGTCGAAGCCGCGACTGCTTATCGGTGCTGACAATTGGCACCTAATAGTATCACGACAACTCAGAATGGGAAAGAAGAAACAACCAGCCGCCTCGCTGACCACGTTGGGGTGGGCGATCCACGGAACGGTACCGCGCACTATCCACAGACGAGATACAGAGTCTGTCCTGCACCTATTCATGCCTGAACGCGGCGTGGATGAGAACGACGTGCCTGACAGCCGTCTGGACACAATGATGGAGGAACACTTTAAAATTGACTCATTAGGCGTGTCTATTTGCACTAAGATAACGAAAGAAGATCAACGTGCCATCGAGAACTTCGAAGCTACGGCCAAACGGACCGACGGCCGATTCGAAGTCGGACTACCATGGCACAATGATGACCTGGAGACGCCACCGAGTTACAACGCCGCCTATAGAAGACTTAATGGACTAGAGCGCAGGTTCGCCAGAGATCCAGACTTCGCAGCACAATATAAGAAGGAAATCGAAGCCCTGAAAGAGAAAGGTTACGCGGAAGCCTGCGATGGGACAGAAGAACGGAACCCAAGAAAATGGTATCTGCCGCATTTCCCGGTTTTTAACCCTAATAAACCGGGAAAGCTCCGCCTTGTCTTCGATGCCGCTGCAAAGTCACACGGAGTCTGCTTGAATGACTTCCTACTGGAAGGACCGGACCTTCTTCGACCGCTGCCAGGTATCCTGTTCCGATTCAGAGAGAAGCCAATAGCAGTGAAGGCGGATATTCAAGAGATGTTCCTCAGAATTAAGATCAGATCAGACGACCAACCGGCCCAGATGTTTCTTTGGCGAGAAGATCCAAATAAACCGCTGCAGGTCTTAAAGATGACGTCAATGATCTTTGGAGCCTCCAGTTCCCCATTCTTGGCTCACAGTGTGCGCAACCGGAACGCTGAAGACTTTGTGCACACCCACCCGGCAGCCTACGAATCCATAACACGTAGCCACTACATGGATGACCTGGTGGAGAGCTACGAGGATATCTCAACTGCAAAGAAAACGATCCAGGAGGTGACTTTCGTCCATAAGCAAGCTGGTTTCAACCTACGACAGTGGAACTGCAACGAACAAGAAGTATTGGCGGAGGTCCCATACGAGCTAAGAGCCAAAGCGACCACACATCTAGCAACGCCATCAGACAAGGCGCTTGGACTGCTGTGGGACGCTGAAAGAGACGAGCTAGCTTTCAACACGAATCTTGCTAAGGTACCGAAGCAAGTAGTAAAGAATAACAGAACGCCAACTAAGAGAGAAGCCCTCAGCGCCGTGATGTCCGTATACGATCCTCTCGGACTACTGAGCCACTTCACGATCAGAGCGAAGATACTTTTGCAAAATCTGTGGCGAAATAAGATTGGATGGGACGAACCGCTGCCCGCCGCTGAAGCAGAAGACTTTCGAAAATGGCTCTCAGAATTAACAAACAGCATAGCCGAGATACGTCTGCCCCGTTGTTACGAACTCGGCAGCCATGAACGAAGAGACTTGCACGTTTTCTGTGACGCCAGTGAACAAGCCTACTCGACTGCCGTGTATTGGAGATTCACGAAAGCAGATAACACGGTGAACGTAATCCTAGTCGCAGCGAAAGCAAATGTAGCACCGCTCAAGAAACAGAGCATCCCGAGACTGGAACTGCAAGCTGCGGTTATCGGGGCACGCCTCGCGGAGGTCATCGCCGCAGAACATGAGTTGCAGCCTAGCAGCGTCACATTCTGGAGTGACTCCCGCACCGTACTGCATTGGATTCGACAAAATGCACGACGATACACACCCTTTGTCGCGCACCGCCTCGGCGAGTTAGCGGAGCGCACGAAGAGTGAGCAGTGGCGTTGGCTACCATCCGAACTAAACGTAGCCGACGACGCAACTAGATTGAAGAGCAACTCGATAGCTGCAAGCGACCGATGGTTCACAGGGCCGAGTTTTCTCTGTAGACCTGAAGAGACTTGGCCCCAAGAAGAAAACAAGGAACTTGACCCAGAAGAAGAAACTGTCACGCTTACTTACGAACATCCAAAGGCAACTTACCTACCGGATATCAGCCGCTTTTCATCGTTCGAGAGGCTCATCCGCGCGACGGCATACGTCCTTGTATTTATCGAGAAGTGCCAAGGGCGAGCGAAGCGACTTGAAGTCCGCCACCTGGAAGAGGCAGAACAGCTGTGGATCAAGAAAAGCCAACGAGATAGCTTCCCTCTGGAAGTTGGATTACTAGAAAACGGGAAGCGCATTCCGAAGTCTAGTCGATTATACAAGCTCGACCCGAAAATCAAGAACGGAACTTTAAGATTGGACGGCAGAATAAGCGCAATAAATGTGCCAGAACAAATGAAGGAGCCTGCCGTGCTGGACGGACGCCACCCGTTCACCCGCATGCTCATCCAACGGGAACATGAAACTGCTGGACACGCGAATAGAGAACGTATCGTCAATGACCTTAGACAGCGGTATTGGATCTTGCACCTACGAACAACAGTGCGGAACGTGTCTAAAAACTGCGCTTTTTGCTGCCTCAGAAAGGCAAGACCACGGGTGCCAATCTTTGGAGACCTGCCGACGGCGCGCATAGACCCTTATCGACGGCCGTTTACGAATTGCGGGGTTGACTATTTTGGACCAATGATTGTCGCTGTCGGACGAAGACGTGAGAAGAGGTGGGGTGCACTCTTTACGTACCTCACAACCCGAGCTGTCCACCTGGAATTAGTGGGCTCCCTGTCCACAGATTCCGCTATCATGGCGGTTAGAAGAATGGCAGCACGCAGAGGATGGCCCGCGGTAATGATGAGCGACAACGCTACCAATTTCCGGGGCGCAGATGCAGAACTTCGCGCCGCTTATAAAGAGTGGGCACCTGCACTAGAAGAGTTGGGTCAACTACACCGCATGACCTGGCGATTCATCCCTCCAGGAGCACCGAACCAGGGGGGAGCTTGGGAGCGCCTGGTCCGATCAGTGAAGACAGCTCTTACCGCAGTGCTGCTGGAAAAGACACCAAAGGAAGAAGTGCTACAGACCGTAATGACTGAAGCAGAGTATTCCGTCAACGCACGGCCGCTCACCCATGTCTCGGTTGAACCTAATGACCCTGAGGCGATTACCCCAAACCATTTCCTGCTGGGGTCGTCAACGGGCCTGCCACACACCGGGCCATGTCAGCCGGCCGACCGCAAGACTTGGCGCGCTAGCCAAGGTATCGCCGATGAATTCTGGAGAAGATGGGTTCGCGAGTACTTACCGACACTCGTACCACGCCAAGCGGCTGCATCGGACGAACGTCCACTGCAAGAGAATGACCTGGTTATCATCGTAGACGCTGCGCTACCCCGCAACACCTGGCCGCGCGGGATTGTCCAGAAAGTGTATCCTGGTCCGGATGGCAGAGTACGTAGCGCTGACGTTCGCACGCGAGGAGGAGTCTTCCGACGGCCCACCACAAAGCTCGCCGTCCTGACCGTAGAAAGGGCTGCGACGGAGTCTTCGCCGGGGGGAGAGCTGTAACGGACGACTCAGCAAGGAGACGAGGTCGGAGCATCGCGGCGCGAGACGAAGACGCCGCTATAAGAGGGAAGGAGACGGCACACTGGTGCCGTGTGCAAATCGGCGCGCGCTGATTGGCCGACAGAGTATCGGGCAATAGTCACTAGCGTAGGGATGATTTTGTCAATATAAATAGGCATAAGTCTGAAATAAATGAGGCCCGATCACGCCTGCTAGTATGGGGCTCGACACGTACGAGTCTGAGGCTTCGCTGCGCGAAGCCTCACACTCGGCCGGGTCGCGGCGACCGCTAGCGGGGCGGACCTAGGCTGTGCGCCTTCAGCGCACGCCACAACTGCCCGGGTTAAGCTGGCGAATGTCTTCCTCAAAGACACGCAGCGATAGGTCCGTCCATAAAAAAAAAAATTAAAAAAAAAAATGAGTATGAGTATAATATAGTTGTATTTGTTTTGATCAACAAAGTCGGAGTTTGAAGAAACCATTACAGTCCACAACACTTGCCATCAGAAGTCAACCAATCTTGTTAGCAAAACTCATAAACTCACTCAATAGTAAAATGTGTCATCTGTCACGAAAATAAGCTCTCAACTCAAGCCTCTATTCCGTCATTTTAACGTACATTTATAATTATAATTGGGTAACTTAAAGTTCAAGCGTGTGACACAAAATTAAACTTTACATTTAACATGATGTTATTTGACAAGTTTGGGTAAACATTCTGGTAATTTACAGCTAATATAAACGGAAATTTTGCTGCAGGGCTAGATACAGCGACGGGGCTACAAATCAAATTTAAAATACAATTTGTATTTTAACCGTAATAATTAGCTATTTCTAAGACCACCAAAAAGCTATTGGGTTTCTGTTTTGTCGGAATAAAGTTACACTAATAATTAAATGCGCCACGGAAACGAGACAATGGAAATGCTATCGTTAGGGAGTGCACTCACTATCGGAACGGCACGGCAAGGGATTTTTAGGTGAATAGTAATGCACCTTAAAATTATTAATAAAAGTACAGTTGAAATTACGTAATGGTAATAAAAGCAATCCGCGGTGTGCTTACGAATACCGAATTGTTAAATCATATATAAAATTAGGGTACATTTCTATACTTCACTTAAAAATCCTTTGCCGTTCCGATAATAAGCGCAGTTCCTTATGCAGCCCCATGTGGGTGGTTTGAGCTTTAAAATAGTCTTATTAAATACTCTTTTGGTATCAATCTCATCTCAACTAAATAATTTAAATGGGGCTAAAATAGTTTAATAAAAAACTAGGCCAGGAGAGGAAAGCTACCATTGTTAATTATTTGCTCCAGGATTAACCATATTATCTCCAAGTGAAACTCGAGACGAGACATTAAATTGTTATGTAATTAGTGCTCTTTTGACAACAATATAAAGGGGAATATGGCCAATATCGAGGGATAATATACCTTCCGTAACGTAACGTAAACTATTTGGAGGAATTTCATAAGTATAAATTAATAAAAACAAAATCAACATTACCGACACATTACATTTTAAAATGTGACACATTTACGATTGGTGTTATTTCAACTACTAAAACACTAAGTATCTAATTGATTGAATTTGACAACTTCATGTCAGGTTTTCTTGTTTACTTTTTCAAATTATTTTCAGACTAAAGTTACTTTAAAAATTTAAAGAACGTCCCGTCATCTACGCCCTTCTGACTCAGTTATACTTCCATGATTTGCCAAATTTTATAAAACAAAAAAATATAAACAAAAACGCATTTATGTTTGTTATGAACTTTTATTAGAAAACAAGATTCATCTATAGAAAAATTTGAAACGTGTCACGTTACTTTTTTACTTTATGGGGTTTAAAGGGTACCAAGGGATCCCTATTACTAAGCTGTCGCGCGCTAAGTTGCGCGTCATCTGGCTTAACTCTAAAGGCGAGTATAGTAGTCAAATGTTAATTAGCATGTGGCTTTAAAAGCTTACTACTTAAGCCCCAAATTGTCAGAAAAAAATTTAAAAATATGGTAATAATTTCAAAACCGATTGACAAGCCAACTTGATAGCTTTAAACTAATAAGAATTTTTAATCAATCAATTGCGGCTATACGAAAAGTGTTGTTTTCCCCAATTTTTGTTTTGATTGTCGTAACAGCTACGTTTCATTGCACGCTGTTATGAACCGTATTTAAACGAGTTTTCGTGAGATATTGGTTCTATTACGCATCGTGTCGCTATTTTAGGGGCACTACCTGGCTTTAAGGGATGAGCTACAGCTATTGAATCGTAGGTATTACCTAGTAGTAGTTACCGTAGTAACTCGTTAAATTTTTCTCAGAATATGTCAAGGCGGATTTAGCACTCGGCGTAACATGACATGCTCGCTGCGATGTTATATTACGCCCCGCAACGTTAGTCAGCAGTACCCACATTTATAGTGCAACTCAAAGTTTAACAAAGAATATTGAAATTGGTCAAGTGTGAAATGACGGTAGCTTTTCCTCCCTGGTCGAAGATCCAGAGAAAGACCTAAGACAAGATAGGAGAGCGTAGTGCTGAAAGACATGATCCCGAGTGCGAGGTTTTCGAAGACCATGTCGAGGACAGAACAAAGTAGAGAAGAAAGATACGGAAGGCTGACCCCACCACCATATGAGATATTAGCAAGGAAGAGAGAGAGAGTGAACTAACGGTACAGAACATCAGTTACTGAATAAATAATAGTTAATGGTATCAGAAGTTATGCTTCATACAATGCGCGCTCGAGCACCCTACACATCGACATCGCTCATGGACACTATATTTCGGAATACTTTTACAGTAGTTCAAGCCCGAGTATTATGAGATTTCGTATAAAGCTTAACTTTTGATACTCATAACCATTATTTATTCTGTGCCTCGATGCACGAGTCCAAATGGGCGTGACCGGATCTTGCAAATTAACACTGGTTTTCAAGGCTAGGTAAGGCTGGCCGCTGGCGTGGTTAAGCATATCTACAGTTTTAACGTACTACACTCAGTAGATGACAGTGGTACATAATAATTTTGCAAAATAGTTCCTCCATAAAATGACGCACTTTAGCCATCCAGCATGTAACATTTCGGCTTTGCGTACAATATCAGTTTGATCTATTTTTGCGGCGGTTCTCCCCTCGTTAACGTCGGCTGCTTCATGTCATTGACCTCTTCTATTGTGTTTTCCCGTTAGGTATATCACATGACGACCAACTACGATTTTCTCGCTTGAACAAAAGGTTAGAATTTGACTCCAGACGTTGTCAAGCTATCATAAGTTTCATGCTACCTTGTACAATCCTATCACATGGATCGGCAATATCTATGTATTATTTTCACCAAATCGATAGTAACTTCTGTTTTGATTAAATGTTTTCTTCTAGCTTTCATTGATAATAGTAAAATAAAAATCTTTATTTCAATAAAGGTTTTACAAAGGTCTTACAATGCACGTTGACTCCTGCACTTAGCATGCTGCTTGAATCGCAGTAGTCCAAATTGTGTTTCAATAAAAGGTTACAATCAGGCGACACTGGTCGAACTATAAACCAGTGGAACTACTAGTGAGATCAAAAATAAATTGTTAAGTAATCTATTTTTATAAATTTTAACTTATAACCAAATTTAACGTAAAAAAAAATGTGTCATAGTAAAGTTTGTTATAGTCATAAGAATCCTACCAAAAAATGTGTCAATTGAATTCGATTTCATTTTGGTTAATTTGGCCATGAGGCACTTCCGGTAAGGCATCACGTATGACTAGTACGTCATGAATGCTTAAAAAAAACTAAACCCTACAATCTCTCTAACTGTTTCTTTTGAGCGACGAGTATTGGTTAGTACAGTGGGCTAAGAAACTGGATAGGCGTGGCAATGCACGGTGATTTTTGTTTTTTTTTTTTAAATGAAAAACAACTATTTAAATTTTTTAGACAGATTTAAGATAAATGAAATTCCTTTTTAGTTTTAATCCAGAGTTTTTTTAAATATAGGGTCCATAACACTGGTTCTATAATTTGTAACATCTACAAGTATATTATGATTTTGCAATAAATTATTGAGAATACGAAACTAAGTATACTTAGTAGTAAAAATTTGTGTTACTTTATTCGATAATTACTACGCTCAATTAACAAATGCCTTACCATACTAAACAGTATCTAAGCAGCGTTGTTTTACGGTACTCTATTCAGTACTCAATTCAGTAATTCAGTAACTCTATACAGTAAACAGACAATGTTAAAATACTGCTATTATAAAAGCTCATGTTCGGGCCCCAAATCTTTGCCTACATATTGGTGAACCACTCTTTTGGCCTAGACATATTCTCAGATAAGCCGTTAGATATTATTATGGCACGGGTTGAACATAATTCAACCCTCCAATAAATCTGCCCTGTAATTCCAATCACGCTCTTTGACAGAAATCGATTGGAGTGCTTACAGAGGTAATATCGATAAGCAGATGATACTGTGGTCGATTTAAATCCTAAACTGGATAACTGTTCCTCGGCCACTGAGCTGGGATGCCGTGTTTGAATACAAATGGAGCGTTTATCCCTGAAAGCCAATCTGTATGCAAATTTCAGGTCCGTTTAACTATTCTCGTTAGTTGCTCATTTTCGGGACGTCTGCATTTTCGGTATTTAAAATCTTGACCCTTCGATTTTATTAATTTGGCTACCTAAAAAGCTGTCCTTACATGTGAAGTTCAAGTATAATATGAGTCCTTATACGGAAAAACCGGCAGTGTCGGGCCACGCGCAATGTACCCGTAGTTACCTGTCACAATTATGTGGTATTTGCTACCTGGTTAACATAATCATGTGCCGTGTGGGGACGGCCGTAAAGAATACAGTTTCCCACCGCCAACAGGAGGCGTGTCGTAAGTAGCACGAGACGGGAAACAGCGTCTACGTGCGAAATGTTATAAAAAACTGCGCTCGCCAACCCGCCTGCCAAGCGTGGCGAGTATTGGCAATCCCCCCCGATGAAAGTCATTGGGGGAGGCCTGTGTTTAGCAGTGGAAGTCCATGGCTGAAATGATGATGATAACATAATCAACTCCACATGACGACCTCCGTAGCCGATAGACGAGCATACCGGACTTAATGTCGCTATCTCTGAGGTCCCAAGTTCGATTCCCGGTCGGTCAATGTAGAAAAATAACTTTTCTATGTTGTCTCGGGTCTGTGTGTTGTGGTACCGTCGTTGTTTCTGATTTTTATAACACAAGTGCTTTAGCTACTTTCCTTAGGATCGGAGCAACAGTTAAAATAAAATTAAAAAAAATAATCATTCCTTTATATATTTTAATTTATGCAATGGTAGGCTCTAAATGTTATACAAATGATTTATCTATCTACCAACAAAACTTGTGTACAGGTAGTACAAGTATAACGCACCAGCAAACACATACATACAGTTCACTTACGTTTTCATCTAACTCGCTGTCCTAAGTCGCTGTAAATCCATGGTTTTAGACCGAGTGTAAGTTTTATGAAATTCCTCGCGTGCGCTGCGAACGACGCCAAGTTTGCGCATTAGCACGCTCGGAAAAAGCAGATGGGAAAAGTTACTGTAAAATTGCGAGTTGAAATCATCGTACGTGTAGATAATACTTATAGTTATAATTTTTGCCATATACAAAAGTACTAAGACTATTAAAATAAATACTACGGTACAAATCTATCGCGCACCCTACAACTTTAATGTCGACTAAAATGTCCCCTTAACAACTTTGCTTTCTTGAATACTGACCAAGCATTTTAGGCACACATGAAGAAAGCATTTTTCGAAAACTAATCCAAAGAAGGGAAATTAAATGAAAAAATTGCTTTTTAGTGCACCCCTTTATCATCATCATCATCATTGCAGCCACAGGACGTCCACCTACAAGGTGGACAGACGACCTTGTAAAGGTTGCAGGAAGCACCCCTTACTCCAGTATTATTTCATCCTCAAATCACTAGGTTAGGTTGCAATTTGTAAGTCAGTCAGTACTGGTAGTATTTTATAGTTAAAGAAGATAAAAGCTAGTAATTCGATTAAATAAAAATTCAAATAAAATAAATTTATTTTATACAGTCCTGAATATTTCTTTTCACATCACATCGCTTATCCATAAAACTCTGTCAAGTATCGAGCGCTAAGCACGTCTAAAATTCCTTTTCGCTTAATCTCTGTCATATTCATACCCCAGACCCCAGTGTAATGACGCAGCCTTTTTAAGCCGCAAACTTCGGGAATCATTAATATGAGCTTGATACTGGAAGACATTACATGATGAAGGAAATTTTACTGGAATTAATTTACGTAAAATTCTAAACATCTCTTCATCAATCCAGATTCAGATTCAGATTCAGATTGGGTCAAGTGATGTAGGTGGTACTGGAACATCGAGTACATATCCAATAGAGTAGTAATAACTGGCCATCTGTCTCCGAAACTAGTTAGTGATTTTTCACTTACTCACACCTTATCTATTGACCTTGCACGCACGAAAACAGTAGGAGTGACAGTAGGTGACCAACAATAGACTTATGTGTATGTCTCTTTTTATCCAAAAGAAATTCGATTATTATGGAAATACTTTCAATAAGGCCAGCTTTTCTATTCAATGGTGTAGAAAAAACAACAAGATATCAAACTTTAAAACAGAAGGAATCACATTTTATTATTTAGTAACAATAATTATGTAATTTTTTAATTCACATCCATTTTGCAATGGGTCAAGCTAAACTGGTCATGAAATAGGCGCCAAGTGACGCGTATCTATGCATCTTGCTTTCACCTAGGTGCAAGGCTGATAAGGTCGTCTCTTTCTTTCATAATAGTGTTGCTCTAATAAAATCGAACTAATTACATCGATACCTATCGGAAGTATCACCTATCGTGTGTAATTTTTGCCAAAACAATTTACCTAAATCATGGATTCCGAATTTTCCAATCAACCGACTGGTATACTTTAAGTGTGTCCAGACAATAATTTCGTAAATTTTAAAAATGTTGCAAAACTTAAATGAAGATTCTATTTTACTCGAAACTTTTACAATATGTTTTCACAGTGTATACTTACTTGAATTTTAGTTATAGGAAAAAAAATACTGTTTCTATTTTATAAATCCTATTGAAAACAAACAAAACTGTTCAAACAAAAAAAAAATACAATGGGACTAACATCAAAATGTAGGTTTATTCATCAGAAACATTGTTATTTTACTTACCGGTTAGATATTTATATACCGGCTACAGACACACAGCGACAGACAATAAAGTCAAACTTATAAGACTCCTATGATATTTTTGTCGAAAGCTAAAAGTACAAGCATTATTTAAAATGTACCATTTTTGATCAAAAATGTGTTAATTACGTAATTATCCTATTCTTTTTTCCAAACCATAAAATAATTACAGTAATAACACATTCATCAGTGTTTACTAAGCATTGGCCCGGTGAGTATCGATATCGATAGTAATATTTTCTTGCCCAACTCTAATTTGATGCATGATCATGCGATATATCCTCGATGTACTGGAATCATCTGATAATTAGCGGCTGACATGATGTTCTATAGGATTAAGTTAAAATGACTTACTGTAACTTATCAAAACTGTCAAACACAAAGACAATTGAGAAAGTCAACTTTTATGCGTTGGTTAAAAAACGAAAATTGCAATTTTTTTTTAATAACCTTTTCTTCGGCTAAGCGAGTTTTGAAGAGGATAATGTTATATGTGACTAAACATACCCAGTAAATGTTTGTTGGCTAAAAGTTAGTAGGTACTTACTTACAGTAGACCTTTGACCTAATTAATTAATCGCATACCTAAACAAAAAATATAATTGCTACTCAGAAAGTCACTTTGACTCACTTACTAAAACCAACCCTGGCACGAAATAACTAAAGTTACGAAACGAAAGCAGATCTTCCCAAAAGGCAAATGTTTCACAAACTAGCAAAACGCGGCCGCCACGAGTAACATAATAAGACGAAGAATTCAACAAAGTAAAATATGAATTTTACATCTGTTTCCACTCTCCCACGACAAAACCTTTGCATATCAAATGTTCCCGGCTACTCGTATTGTAGACAACGGCGAACTTTAATATTTTAACAAAATCTATTTGGCTATTAGTTTCTAAAGAAGTTTTATAGAAGCAGGAAAACACATCTCTAACTATTTAGAAGAAAACCATGAGAAAAAAGTTCTTTAGCCTCTGTATAAAAAGTGTTTCCTCTGCTGCAATAACTAAATAGTTTTTGTAAATCCTGCTCCCCTAGCATGAGCACCAAAACACGATATGATATTATATGATATAGCGATATATCGACACGAACTGTAAAAATATGATAGATATAGCCGCCATTTAAATTTTTTATCGAAACAGCGATCATAATATGTGACGTCACCGGCACGGCAATTACACATGCTATATTGCTATATCATATCATATCATATCGTGTTTTGGTGCTCATTCTACGGAGTCTGCGTTTCATAAAATAATATTTTGCAGCACTATCAGCATGAATTATTTTAATAGCTTTCCCTGATATTTTAACAATATGGTCAAAGAGTAATAAATAATCGTCTCGAGAAAACACAAAAACTGAATTAAATTACCGTGTATTAAGCTACATCAATATTTATTAGATATTGTGTGGTTAATGCAATGATTTTATAAATTTGTATGTTCTTATGTCGCCCCGCCGACAAAACATTTCTGTTAACCTAATGGTCGACTGGCAGAAAATACCACATGGCATTAGGTCTACCTTTTAAATCCTAATTTAAATAAATAAATATAATACCTTTTTTTTTTTGCCGTGAGAGTAAAAAACATCTAAACTAACATTTTTAGTATTAAAAGATAATATTGTTTGCATGTCAGTCTTCACTGTACGTCTAACTCTAAATATTATACATCTACGCCTGATTTTCAGTTTTCCAAAGTAAATAGACTAAACGTGAACGTTTAGTATATTTATGGACTGGTCAAGTCAGTTCCTAGAGTTTTGTCACAGGGTTGGGTATCTAGAACCTTTGTGGTGTCCGATGACTAATTTGAGAAGTATCTATAAATCTATTTTGAACAGCTGAACAATTTAAATCATTATGTAACTAAACAAACGTGGAAATACGTTACTTTATACGTGTAATCAAATCAAGTCACGTTGTTAAAACATTTGCCTTTGTTATAGAGCATCGGTAAACTAAATGTTTAACTACATACCTTTATATAAATAGATAAGACAACTGCTTTTAACTGTATGAATACTGAGCGTGTAAAATTTTTCATAACTGATATGACGTCACATAAACTACCATAATAATATCTACTCAATGTTTTCATTTCTGCATATCATTATTCAATCATAAATGTTTGTTTATCCCGTATGCTTTTCTAAGAATTGATAGTACAGCAACTCATCTTGCTAGTAGGTATATTTAATCAGTGTATTGATGAAGGTCAGACTACAAAAAGTTAGTAATTCAGTCTTGAGGAAATGTATTACATTTTTCAATAAAGTACCACAGGCTTTTGTTGAACTATCTGTTCATGAGTTAAAAAAATCATATAAAAAAAAGAAATAATTAAGTAGACGATTATTTAAACGATAAGAGTGCATGGACTTAGCCTGCCTAGCTCGCACTTACTACATGTCTTGTAACTGTATTTCCTGTAAAAGAGGCTGACAAAGGTGACTGAGTTTGTTGCGCTGTTTTTTAATTTACGGGAATACCCTTTTTATGTTTATGTTACGTATATACTGAGATTGGATCGAAACCAGATTGTATAACTACTGTTAAATTACGGGAATTAGGCTTCAGAAATATTTATCGGATTGCGATGAAATTTTAGTGATACTTCTATTACAGATGTAGTGCACGCGGCGAAGAACGTTTTTGGATTAAGACAGCGCAAACGAAATAGAGGGCAACAGATAGTTTTACATTAAAAATAATGCCAGCTCATAAAACTTTTAACCACATGATTTTGTTAATGAAGAAATCCATTGTAAAATAGGATCGCATGTCCTTACCTGAAACCAATTCGATTAACAGTCTTATTTAATTCAAAATTATCGAGAGAACTTCCAGCTATAGTATTGAGTAAACAATACCAAACATTAATGTGCAGACAACGGCAAGTCAACCTACCCAAAAAGTTAAAAGTCATTGAATTGATTTTCAACTTTAAGTCCGACATGTAGAGATCAATATCAATTGAGAAAATTTAAAATTTTGTAGTAAGTTGACGTGTCTGTACATAAACTACGACATTACTCACGTTTCTGTTGAATCTACGAAAATTAAGGAACGGGATCACACGGGATCACGGATCACGGGCGCGTAATTAAAACATAGGAAAAGAGAACACAATATGTGCAAGTTTATTAGTATGTTGAAAATGCCAAAATTATACAGTTGATGAAAGCGTAAATAATTCTTTGAAAAGACGTAATCAGTCTCTGATGAAATAACTTTTACAGCAACATACATAACAACAAAATCGCAAAAAAATCGCCGAAGTATACTTAGTCGACGAAGAAATTGCTTTACCACCCTAAAGTTAATTATCACATGCTCAAAGAAAAATACAAGGTTTATTTTTTCTTGCCTTTAGTAACTTTTAATTTGCTCCATTATGTCAATAGTGTCATTTGTGTTTATTTGAAGCTTCTAATTGAACCTCCTGCGACTTCAGAAATAAGTCAAACTATTATTATTTTAATGGTTTCTAGAAACCTCTTTGATTAATAAGGACAAGTCAGTTCTTGCTTAAATTAAATATGTTCTATTACTTTGATATTACAGTTCTAATTGCATGCAACTTTAAACCTTTGCGTTGTGATTTATTTTATTTATTCATAGCACACAAAACAGATTACAATCAATGTGAATATCTTATATCATGCATATAGTACAGATCTAGATCATAATCCAAAAATATGTATGCCTAGAAGCTTACAATTTGATTTTATTGATTTATGCGCTAAAGAGCGCTACACTTAAGAAACAATGGCAAACTTAGAAAAAAATTACACAAGTTAAAATTTTAAAAATTTAGTTGGGAAGAAACCAGAGAAAAATAAAATGAGAGAACTAATTAATTAATGAGATACCTATTTATAAATAAATCTTACTTAAATGTGTGTTTAATTGTCTCCGAAACTGAGGCAGCGTGAGGTGGAATATATCTATTTCTCTGTTTATTGCAAGAATTGATTGATTGAAACTGTTTTATGATTGGCTTAAAGTTAACCAATTACGTTATTATCTTACATTAAGCCTTGACAAAATATTATTTGACTGGGTTGAGTCATCAAGAGTGGTATAGCACTTTCTTAGTCGACTATACAAAAGAGTCTTAATAATAACACTATATCTCTTTTTTTTTCGACATACATTAATTCATTTTTTAATGTTATGTATTATAATGTGCATACAAATAACGTAACATTTTCAAAGTTTTTATACAGACATTTAGATTTAGTCTACTTGATTTTTTCCATCCTGGGGCCTAACTAATAACTCTTAACAGTACCAAAGAACTTAACACTACCAAACTGTTATTTAACGTCAAAAAACTAAACAAGGTTAAATTAATATTATTATTAGGACCCTGGGCTTCCTTGACTGTAAATCGGCCATGGAGAGTTTTTTTTTTACCAAATCAATTACAGAAAACCATTTCTAACTATTTTATTACGTAGATGAAACCGAACAGAACTTCATTAGCCGCAGTTTCCAAACAAAACTACTTCAGCCGGCAATCGTGGCTAAGTTTTCTATTCCCACCGCACGGTGAATGAATTGAACATTTTAATCCACCGCATACAAACTCAAAGGCAAAGCGTTCCCAAGCTTTGAAAGGGTGAATTTACTAGTGCGAACTATGATTGGAGGTGGTAACTCGAATATCCGATACATTCACAATTAATATGCGCTCGAAACCAATTGCTACGTTACAAGAATGCTGACGCAAGCTTTTGGTAGGATTAAGCCAAATTCAAGCTTAGCCGAGAGTGACAAAGGGTATAGAGTTGCGTGGGAATCGGTGCCATATTCATTCTAACCCTCGTTTATTGAACGAATGTCTATCTGTATCATCCGCATAGCATAGGGCAGCGGCAGTAAGACTTAATGACAACGGTCCAATACAGGATCGAGGTCATCGTTAAGTGTCGCTGTGGACTTGGCAGCGAACGTTAATTGAGAGGTTATCATACAGAACGACGTCCAGAATCTGCGGATTGAAATAAACATGGAGACCCGACTACTCATTAGGAATGCATGGCATGTCTGCTCTACAAAAACTGAGTTCTTTCTTTCATCACGGTTACAATGACAAATAGTCTATTCATTTGGAAAAAAAACTGAAGCCTAGCCATAAAATCTTAACAATACCTAACCAGTACAGTTTATACGGCAACAAAGAGCTAATGGTTTGAGCCCAGAACACGATTTTCAACTTATTACATGGGGCACATTAAAAGTTTTGCACTTCTAACTAATCGGAACTATTTGAATTTCGAATGTTATATTTTTTTAAACGTTGCAACCTTTTTAGTAATAAAAAAAAACAATGTTTTGTCAATTGTTATTTATCACACAACAAAGTTCTACGTACGCAACGAAAATGGAATTAAGTCGAAAAGATTTTTGAAGTGTTCCTTATCCTGTCCTATTTTATAATCCTTTACCTTAATTAGTTAAAGTTTTGACCCGAGAAACTCTGGGTCCTGCGGGTCTGCATCACGCAGCCTCGTAGGTAATTTTTAGATTTAATTAGTCTAGAAAATAGTTACATCAGCATTTACCCGTGCATCGTGCACACATTCAATGCTAAGAATAGACCTAATATGCTATTAAAATTAAGAAATATCTTTGTCAAAAATAGCATATTAGATTTAGAGTTATAAGGGAATTTTATGATTAAATAAAACCCGTTTACTATTGTATAGATAGAGACATAGTGTTAGTCTTAACTTTCCTAATAGTTACTAAATTATCTTATGACCTGTTCAAATTATCTATAGTACCTAATAAATACCACCAAGCCCTTATCCATTTTTATCCTTTCATTGCCACCAACGAGAATGCTTTCGTGTCCATAGAGGCAGAATGCCCGAAGTTATCTCACGGCTATATCTGTGAAGAAGACGTCTATACCATCATATTCGCACTGTACCCGACTGAATCCAGCATCTCATCTCGTGACAATCTCTACTACAACCAACCATAACGACGAGATAAAAGGATTTAAGATAATGAAGATCCCGAATATTGAAATGCAAGCTACAAATTCATCTCACATCAATTTACAGTTTTCACAGCATCCAAGACTAAAATAGCGCTACAGATACCAGTGCAAATCCGAGAACCTTCAACTGAGACGTTATGTCATACGACGATACCTTTCTACGGCGTACTAATAATGTGCAACTAAACTCATCCTCGTAGTCATGCTACGTCGCTATGAGAAACTTACCTCTAATCGTATCCGTGACGCAGATCACTGGAGACAGAAACCCACCAGCAACAGTTTCGCTGAACGTTCTCAAATAGTTGCTGATCTGAGGGTGGAGGAGTTACGTACTCTACCAGTACGAATACCGCTGACCCCGGGCGCCTAACTAGAGCACACAAGATATTGCAAGATCACGGAAACGCTGACTCTGCGCTCGTGCGCCGCTAACGTGACCAAGCCGCCGGACATCAGGCCAGCGCCGTCATCCTCACTTCGTATCTAACATCGATCGAGTCAATTAGTATTAGGAACTAGTTTTATTGTAATTGTAATTTTTAATTAAATTAGATTTTAAGTAATTTCGTTTTTTTTCGATCCTCCGGCTGTCGCTTCGTAATTCGCAAAACATAGTGTGATCTACGTATAAACAAGTGTCACCGTGAGCGTGTTTTCTTTTTACACGTGATTCAATTGATTCATGGATAAGAAGTGAAATAAAAGAAACTTTCCACATAATCTATGCAATCATGTAGATATTATGAATGTACAATTATTTATAGTTAGAGGTATCCGTGTTTTTGTTTTACCCAAGCCTTAGATTAGCCTTTTCTTTAGATTCAGATACAAAGTTAAAAATCCAGTGATTTTGAGATATTGTTTTTGGGGTTGCACGTATTTTGTGTAGCCCTAAATTAAAATAAATTAATAATTCACTTAGCAATCCTGGCTTAAAAGGGAGCTTATTCAATACTATAATAATATTTTTTAAATACTAAAATAAGAACATAAGTAGCCATCGAAGTTTTAGATTATTTTTTCAACTGCAAAATCAGCGATAGACAATCAGACGTATTTTGTACATGACGTACATGTCAAATTTGGCGTGATTATAGGGCACATCCTACATACATAAAATAAAATAAATAGGAAACGAATAATAAAATTCTGGTAAGTATGAGCCAAGCTTGAATGAAGAAAATACCTTAGTCGCTATGGAACCTTCGGTGCCTTCGGTGCTTGAGTCTGGCTCGCACTTAACCGATGTTTTTGTTTTATCAACAACTTTCTGTTTATGCAATTTTACTAGTTAAATAAATCAGACAAGTGAAGATTGTGGCGCAAGTACCTACTCAGTAATTAATATTCAAAGCCCTAGCATATTAAGTCGGAGAATTGAACTAAGTTCGAGACAGTGAAAGTTTAGTACGCACATCCGAGTACCCGCCCAACTGGTAGAGAACTTGCAATTAATTAAGAACTGGAACTACTGACAGGTATAATATTATAGCGATCCAAAGTTAGTGGACTATCTGCATCGCTCGACACTGTAGATACTTGTACATCGTATTCGGACATACAACCAGCTAGGGCAATGTGACACTTTGTGTAGAATAAACGGTATACTGTATGCAAACGACATAAGGCCCTCTATTGCTTTACACCTGACAATTCAACCGGGTAGCATTCGGATCGCCAAAGTTCTTATTAATTATGATAATTTCTTTTATGAAGATGTATTTTCTGGACTTGCCCGTTTAATAAGGTTATTAGTCTAGCCAGTGAATGAAGTTTATGTAATCTCGATATGCAACTGCTGACTACACATAGTATGTGTATATTCCGTGTGCTCATACGTAACAATGTAAAAGACAAATGTACAAGTCGAGTTAAGGTGCTCTTGGTTTTTAAATAAAATAACAGACGACATCAAAATTAGTTTCGAGTACATTTGTTGCAGTAGGTGTACCTATTATACTATAATTGCGGGAAGGTCCTGTTTCCATTGTAAAATGTTATTTATTGTGATTACAATGAACGTTTTAATTAACATAATTAGACCAAATGCCTTCACAATAATAGCTGATTTACATAGCTAGTTAAAATTATTGTTTGATTGGATTCTCTTCCCAATTTTTTGTAGAATCCTACATAGTACGAGAGCCCACGACCAAAATTTTTGTCTCATAGCAATACGGCCAAAACCGCATCAAATCGATAGATACGATTATCCTGAACTCGAAAATACCAATATCAGACATTTTCCGCGTAGCGTTTGATCTGACCGAATTTTCAAAATTGTCAAAGAATTTTACCGAACTGCATCATAGCAATATGTCTGATTTGCAGACTGTAGTTGAATGATAGTTCTGAGATACCGGAAACATATTTTTCAGACGTTAGTGGTGTAGCGCAAACACGTAAAATCACTTAAAAAAATTAAAAATGAGACAAAAAAAATGTCTCATAGCAATACGTCTGAAAATCTTTTTTATTAGTAAATTTTGGTTTTTTGATGCGAACAAAACAATTTTCAGACGGAAATGTGAACGCATTAAATTTTGAGACCGTTTTGAAAATGTTAACAAATTTTACCGATCGGTATCATAGCAATATGTCTGAAAATTGTTGGACATGATAAAATAAGTTGTCCACATGTGCAAAAAATTTATATCAGACAAATTAAGTGTAGCACCTTCTCTATCAGACAACTTTTCGATACTCAGATATCATTTAAAAATCGTATTGAGGCATCTTGAATTTTCTGTTACAAACCAATGAATACGTTGCGACCCTGAATTTATTAGATGATAATTAACAAAGAATTTACCCGAAACCGTAACATTGAAGTTGAAGGACTGAAATAAATCGCACAAAAGGAAACTGGGATGAAGTTGAAAAAAAAACGGTTTATTCAAAGTTACAAAATATTCTCGTATTCAATCGCTGTCGGATTCGGAATCATCGTCTTCGAAATCACTCTCGACGTCGCTCGGGAGATCTTCAACGTCCTCTTCTGTAAAATAAACATCGTTAGTGAAAATCACGAACTTATTTATGAAATTAACAGCAACAGCCATGTAAACTGTACCTGTTGTGGATGATGATTTGTCGTCCAAAATAACGTTGCTCAACTCAGGTAGTTGGTTGCCTGAGAACCACGAAAACTGAAATCGTCTCTCGTCTTCATACCATCCGCAATCTGCAGGGTTCAGTTCGGTTGGCGTTTTGGTATGAGCGTTGCTCCAGACTTGTGCAATATATTTTGTTCGTAATAAATGTTTCTCCAATTCCGTTTTGCATGGTGGCAGATTGCAGGCGTCGTAATTGGATAACTGGAGATTCAGAGTTGTCGAAGCCTCGTCGTTTTTAATTTTATATGTCTTCGAAAAAATGTTGAGTCGAGCTAAATCGACGTTATTAATTTTTTTTTCGATGTACAATCTGCACGTGAATTCTTCCAAAACGGGGAATACCTTGTCACTATCAGAAGTATAGCTGCCCAAATCACCGAAAGCTTCTTGATAGCGTTTCGAATTTGTCAGCATCGTCAATGGTCTTTTTTTACCCTTGCGATATAACGCGGGATTATAATCGCAGCCGGTCATTGCATGGAAAGCAGGTAAAGATTTTGCCAGAGTGGATCCCAATGTCTCGTATAAACGTGAAACATCAATGTAACGCCGGGAATTGCCAACACCAACATCCATAGAAATTTGGACGACACTTTCTACAAATTCCATATTTCCGAGCATTATTATTAATATATCGGTGTCTGAACATCGAATCGTTACTTTACCCCGTTGTTTCATTTGGCAGACATGGTAAACGATCTTCGTATCTGCCTCTTCGTGTTCTTGGCAAGTTAAATCTTCGTTGATTGTTTGGATAACAAAACCACCTTTCACCGAATATTCATAACACATGTCGTGATTGATGTTGATGATTTTGTTTGCGATTATGTGCGCCATGTCTTGTTCTGACCAATTGTTGATAATAAATTTGACCAGAGCATCTTTGAATTTGATGTTTTTCATTTCTTTAGCGAAATCGGAAGGTCGAACTTGTTGCGGTCCTGAGATTCGAAAATCGGTCGATTTTACGTTTTTTCGCAAATTCAAAATTTGCAAATTCGATTTTTGGGAGTATATGCTACACTTAAAGTGTCTGAAAACAGGTTTTTGGTAATCATGGCAGCAATACGAAAAGTTGAAAAAAAATATTATCCGTATTGCTATGATACAGGTCGGCTAAATTTGTTGACATTTTCAAAAATGCGCTCAGGCTATATGCTACGCGCAAAATGTCTGAAAACAAACTTTTTCGTAATACAATTATAAAATCTATGTACATTTTCACTATCAGACGTATTGCTATAATACCGACTGTCTTTTTTTTTTGACACAGCAGAAATGGCCTCCCACGCAGTTGCTACACTTTTGACCGTTACTACACACCTAGTCGGGTTCAGAATCATACAATCTAACGATTTTATAGGGTTTTTGCCGTATTGCTATGAGACATGGTTTTAGTCGTGGGCTCTCGTACTAACAGTTTTGGTACCTATATGGAACTATTAAAAAACCAACCAAGTGCGTGTCGAGGCACACGCAATGTCGGGGTCCGTAGTTGCCCGTCACAATAAGCGGTATCTCTTACAATATTAATACTATCATCTAAATAATTTTATACAAAATAAACATTAAATATTTGGTCTATTTAGTTGTGATAGTTTACCTTTTTAATTCATTCATCAGTATGTTTATTAACAAAAGGCGATCCCGATAACCCGTAATACTATAGCGTCCAGACATACTAAAAAACATATCTACTAATTAAATTTCACCTTTTCTCACCGTGCGTGCGAGCGAGACAGGAAATCGACGTTGCCAGTTTGCGCATCATAAATATACGTTACGATTTTGATTACTAAGGTCCACTTGCGCACCACTGAATTAGTTTAGTACGGGATTAAGACATCTATCTGTCTCAGTCAACGCCATACAACCTGACAGCTATAGAATGATGTTTAATACCGTGTTAGTGGATAGTTCGGGATTAATTCGCTAATCCTGAGATTCGCAAGTAGACCTAAGAGTCTCTCAGCTAAGCTGTGGACAGACGGTCAGGTGAAACTATAAGGGTTCCGTTTTCACAAAGAAACCCTAAAAAAAGATGTAGTTTACGTGTCAATGTAAAAGGAAGAAGGCCGACTACGAAAATATTTCTTTCGTTCGGACGTTTAAACTTCGTAAATTAAAATAACCACTTATGTTTTTCAATTCTCTGGAACCAACCATAAAATCTAAACAACAACTAAGCAGTGTTGTTTTTATGGCAAACTTTATACAGAATAAATAAATAATCTAGTTACATGTTGTAGCTTATATAATATAGCTTAAAAGTTTAGCGATATTTCTATTTTCCTGCTTACTCAGTTTCCTTGTCAATTGGTGTCAAATACAAATTAAGTACGGATAATGTTGCTAATTTGTAATTTACCCTTAGGTTAATAACACATACGAGGAAATTATTATCGTTCTAACTAATTGCGAAACGTTTTTGTTTTGCAATAAAATGGCCAATTTAATAACCTCTGTTCTGTTGTCTCTAACACGATAAGTTATTATGACCACCATAAATATTGATTTTGTAAAAAAATATTGTTACTTACTTACATCTAAAATAATAAATAAATATTGGACATCATCAATACATTGCTCTTCTGATCCTAAAGTAAGTAGCTAAAGCATTTGTAGTATAAATATCAGAAACAACGGCATTGTAATTGCGTTAGGGCTATCTGTGGGATTCAGCCTGACCATTCATGTAAACCCCATTTTAAAAAACTTGCGCTACTGCATCTACCATCTTTATACATATATGAAATATGTATTTTGTAAATAAACACAAGAACCTGTTTAAGATGGCGAGTGACATGAACTCAAGGACACCCACAGGCATGTACCTGCTGACGCCCCAAATTCGGCTACATATTCGGCAAGAGTTCGGCAAGAGTTGTCTGTTTATGTGCAAAAAAAATTATAACCATCTACCTAATGAAATGAAAGTGCAAAATGCGACATTATTCAGAAAGCATCTGTTCCGGTGGCTCAATGACCATAATTTGTATAGTATTAAGGATTTTTTTGACTGGAAAAAGTAGCTTTTAAGTAGGTATAAAATGGACACAATGCATTGTAATAATGTATTATTAACTCGTTCGCGATTTTGGGCATTTGAATTATGTATATTTTTATTATTGATTGTAAAATTATTTTCTTGGATGTATTTCTATAATGACATTTGTATGCTAATTCCCGTAGCCTAACATGTGACTCAAAAATGTAACGAAGAACTGTTTAATACCATGTTTGATGCAAATAAAGTATTATGATTATTACTACAATACCCAGACCCGAGGCCAATGTAGAAAAAATCGTTTTCTACCAACCGAACCGACCAATCCGTTTTCGACTAATGTAGAAAAAAAGTTAAATTCTGTTACGAAAACCTAAAAAATATTTTAAGTATATTCCTGGCTATTGATTAAAAAAGGTTAAACAAAATGATTCATAATAGAAATGTCAAAAATTCATTCAACGAGAACTTAACAAATGGAGTATATAATATCGAGAAAACTCGAAATAAAATAAGATTAAATTTGATCTTGAGCGAAACAAAGTGGCTAAAATAAGTACTTATTTAATGTGTTTTTGAAAATTTTATAGTTGGTTTTATCTTTCTAAAATTGAGCTGCGTCTGTCCTTCGTTAAAGTCAGGGACAAAAGTCAGATACCATCTAATCAGCAGTTGTCCCTTTACTAGATATTTGCAGCTGGTACAGTCTCATTTTATCTTAAACTAGCTTTTGCCCGCGGCTTCGCTCGCGTTAGATTTGATTTTAAGTGAAGTATGAATGTCAAACTCAGTAATTTAAAAAACTACAAAACTTATTTATAGACAATATTTTTAGCATGACTATCAAAACACGATATGATATGATATAATATAGCGATTTATCAATTTTAGGATAACGCGGGTATACATCAAATGCAAAAATAGAACCTTTGTGTTGGGATCACGTATGCCTGTCTGTCAGTCCGTTTGTTACAACCGATTAGGTCCGAAATTACTGGCCCGATTGAATTGCAATTTGGCACAAATAATTTCAAGAATTTTCATGTTCACAATATTCAATTCAAAAAACCATAAAATCTACACCAATATTGATAGACATTTCAACCCCATCGCATCCCAACAGGGAAGATGGAATTTCACGTCCGCAAAGTTAAATTTTAAAATCGTTGTTGTTTTTGTAATCAGCGACCCGATAAACCATAGAAACAATACCCATGTTGATTTTCAGACTTCGTCAGCCCCCTTTCCCTTTTTAGGGGTCGACTTTTCAAAAAATCTGAAACACATGTTTACTCATTTATCGTAAGGAGAACTTACTCCTGTGAAGTTTTGAATAAAAGAGTCTGACTAATCTTATTTATCCATACAAACTTTGGATCCCCATTTCACCCGTTTAGGGGATGAATTTTGAAAAATCCTTTCTTAGTGACCCCTAGATTTTATAAGAAACCTACGTGTCAAATTTGGAATCTCTAGAACCCGCGGTTTAGGCTGTACGTTGATACATCAGTCAATCACTTTTGCCTTTTATATATGTATATAGATTAATTAATATAGAATGGAGTAAGGTGCTGCGCATACAACGCAGCGGTGCGGTCTTTTTCACCGTGAAGCAATAAAGACCGCGTCTGCTCATCGATGCCCGCGGCTGCCCGCGCCGTGTACTCAACGTGCACGACGGTCAGTTCAGGACAACCATTCTAGTAGAGCGCGCGACGCAGACTAAGCTAGTCGCCCGCGCCGCCGTCTGCGTTAGTGTATACAAACTGGTTTGTGCGATCCACGGCGGGCGGCCGCGGTGCGGGGCGGGCACTGGCGGCGCGGTCTTATTGACCGCCGTGTGCGTTGCAGTATACGATTCCCTTTGGTCTATTGTTCGCGGCAAAATTGTCCGGCCCGCCCTGCTACGTCGTGTACGCAGCGCCTTGATATCTCGAAAACGGTGCGTCCTAGCTCAAAATAAACAAAATTTTGGCCCCCGTAGACCTCAGGCGACGTCTCTGGAACACTTCAACAGCATTTAAACTAATCTAAAAGCAGACCTTCATCGAGGGTTGAAATCAGGTAAGTAGCATTAGAGATCAGAGTTCCCCGCGTAATTCCTATGTCCCATGGGAATTCCGGAAAACGATATGCTTTATGTCACTTCCACAACTGAGAAGAATCTCATATGATGAAATACATCTTAGGCTGTAGAGCGTGCCAAAAACTTATAAACACACATACATACGCTCGAAAAACATAACCCTCCTACGGCAGCCGAGTGAAAATAACAATGTATTGAGTAAGTTTACTATAAACATAAGTTTAGTGATTATAACTTTAAAAATGAAGGACTTTCAAGACGCAACTTAATATCCTTTTTCACGCCTTCAGGGGTTGAATAATTAAGAACACTGTAATACATAAATTTATTTTCAATCGTCACCATAATACAAAATTTTAAAATTATTATTTGAAACTGATATGCTTTCATTAATTTTCATCTCCTATTTTACCCACTTAGGGCTATAATTTCCAAAAAACCCTTTCTTAATGGATGTCTGTATAAGGTAAGGCTGTGCGTTGATATATCAACAATTAGTCAGTTTACCATTTTATATAAATAGATAACTGAAATACAAAGTTTCTTTCCCCTTTTCACCTACTTAAGGGTTGAATTCAAGAATTTTTTATGTCCACAATATTAAATTTCCAAATCGATGTCATTTTCGTAATTAACATCCCAAAAAACCATAAAATCTACACCCATATTGATATTTAGACATTTGAACCCCATCGCACCCCAACAGGGGGATGATATTTCACGTCCGCAACGTTGTATTTTAAAATTGTTGTTGTTTTCGTAATCAGCGACCCGATAAACCATAGAAACAATACCCATGTTGATTTTCAGACTTTGTCACCCCCTTTAGGGGTGGATTTCGCAAAAAACCTGAAACACGTGTTTAATCATTTATTGTTAGGAATACTCCTGTGAAGTTTCGAATAAAATTGTCTAACTAATCTTGTTTCCCCATACAAACTTTGGGCCCCCATTTCACCCCTTTAGAGGGTGAATTTTGAAAAACCCTTTCTTAGTGCACCCCTAGACCTTATAAGAAACCTACATGCCAAATTTGGAATCTCTAGCACCAGCGGTTTGGGCTGTGCGTTGATATGTCAGTCAGTCAGTCAGTCAGTTAGTCAGTCAGTTTCTTCTTTTATATATATATAGATTTTTCTTCAAATTATCACACTTTTGTCTCTAATTTTCTTTTCTCAGCAATGTTTGCACGAAGGCTGATACTGATTGTCTGTAACTAATTGGAGTAGCTTCTTGCAAAACTTTTTAGGTACTATATTATCGCCAATTGCATATTGTACTATCTTATATTCTAATGAGAAGAGTCAGGGAAAACGTGAACTCCTTGACATAGTTATTTTCGGTTGTAGCTAGGGACGGGCTATATAGCCCCACAGTCGATATCGACCGGTCATTTTTCAAAAGCACCTCATTGATAGTCACAGAGACAAACGAGGAAAGCGTCGACCGCTATAAAACTTCTATGAATCAATCGACAAATTCACAAAGAACGTCTGTGTCTCCAATAAAATCGGGCTGAATATGACAAGTGCGATTCGTTTTTCATTTTTCACATAATGACGCCTCCTTGGAGCACAAAGCCGTTTTATGGCCGTCACAATGGGATTGTGCTCTTTCATCAGGGAACGTTTATGGACGTCGCGTCAGCTGTGGGTCGCCAAAATTGAGACAGTCATAACTAAGTACTTTTCTGCCCCACCCACCTAGCCCCTTTGTAGTGGTGTCACGGAACTCGGATTGAATTACCAAGTTGGTGCACAATAAACAAGCACCACAATTTTGTCAGTATGCGCTGATGGTATTTGCAGACCGCTTGATTATAATAACAATACCGCATTTTTGCGGTAAAATGTTTGGTAGAAATAACCAAGTCGCGCGATTTCCGCTGAAAACACAATGACATGACATTCATGACAGTCAAAACTAGAAAATGCTTACACGTCTCTTTGGAAGTCGAAGAAGTTAAGATACCTATACCTAGGTAGGATTTAAGGATACCGATTACCACTGATCACCTTAGTATAGGACCTATACCAACTTACTTAGTGATAAATCACTGGTCAGTACACGTACACAGCTACACGTACTTCTATTTTAAATATTTGCCTAAATTTTTTGCACGTAGAACTGACGGCTGACGCAGAAAGGTTCTAGAATGGAGGCCGCGTACCGTCAAGGGCAGCGTATGAAGTCCACTCACAAGGTGGTCAGACGATCTGGTAAGGGTCGCAGGGAGACGCTGGATGCAAGCCGCTTCCAACCGGCCAATCTGGAAGTCAATGGGGGAGGCCTATGTTCAGCAGTGGACGTCCTATGCGTCCTACGGCTGAAATGATGATGATACATTTTTTGTGCGATCAAACTCCCAATCATTAAGATGTATTTCTTACTAAAGTGCAATTGTTTCAATTTTTTATTTTGTATCGACAATTTTACTGACGTGCCGGAAACAATTTTGTTTGTTATGTCTACAATTAACGCGACACAATTATTTTACCTTGAAAACAGTACGAGCGTTCACTACTTAAATATTCTAAATGAGACTTCATTTGCGCGATTTTAAATTATGTTGCCTAGTACATAAAAAAATTAAACTTTAAAAATTAAACACTAACTAAAATGTTATGCATAGCTTTGGATGGCAAATTTTATTTCTCATGAGTCAAAAGCAAACGGGCAAGATGTCATGTGGGAATCCAGAATTTTATGGCGTGGCTCAAGGGACGGTTTGTTTATGGGATACCTTTTTGCCTGAGATTTGTTCGAATAAACAAAAGGGTAATGCGTTGACACGGAAATGGTTAGAATAGGCTATAAAAATATAGTACCTACCTATTGTGTACGCAAAAACTCATTTTTAGTCGATTTACATCGAAGTTATGCTACTGGTATACAAAATCGTAACCGTTTTCAATTTAACGCGTAGTTATATTTCTTCATGAATTCTTAATAAAAATGAATGACTTTTTATTGGGACGGCCAATTTTGGTGGGGAATATGCACGAAATTAGTATATTGTTTTTACTACATTTATAAGAAATTATATAAAATTATAGTGCTAATAGTAAAAAAAAAAAACAGATTTTGGGTAAAAAATAAACGCAATACAGTAATTAGAAAATGAGGTATCCTTGTCTCTTTCTAAAACAACTTTTACTATGAAAAATGTATGGCGGGTGTGTGATATGACGTCACGGTACATATCGGATCTCCTTGTCTAGAACGCGACTTTACGGTTGTAAGTCAGGTTATTATCAATATTTTTCAAAAATTCTTTAAGTTTTATTAATTATAACTAAGTACTATTTATTTTAAGACGAAATAAAAATGTATGCATATTCCCCATTCTTTTCTTGTTGGCATTATATTTTGATTGTATTGTTCCCATTTAAATTTTATCCCGTTTTAATCAGTAGTTTTGTTAAGGTTGATTCCTTGTGATACCTAGAGGACATCATCACACTTAAAACGTAAATATTCAACTTTATACAAAAAAAAACAACCTAATCTTTTAAGAGGTAAATAACTATAACGAAGTCGGTTTATTGCAAAAAAAATTTTTTTTTTTCAAATACTATACAAAAAATGCATACACATGACGTGACGACATGACGACCGTTTATATACAAAGCCAGCGGTTGCGGGTTCGAATCCCGCAAGGGGTAAATGTTTGTGTGATGAGCACGAGCATTTGTACCTTAGTCATGGATGTTTATAAAAGTATTTAAGTATGTTTATCCGTTATCTAGTCGCCGTACAAGCTTTGCTTAGTTTGGGGCTAGACAATTGGTGTGATTGTGGAAACAATTTATTCATTTAGTATTACATAAAATTTAAAACTATGTGATTATGTAGGTAGATAACTATACAATGTAGACGGATGCATGTTAGTTTGTACTCTTGTATACGTATTTACGCGTATGTATGTGTTGCTTATGTTCAGCATTGGACGTCCAATGACTGAAATGAATAATGTATTGTTTTCGTTTCACAGCGTCATTTACTGCACATTGTTAATTCTTCCCGTCACTAAAGAAAAATATAAGTAAAAATAACCACAAAGCATTTTGGCTTTCCGCCACATCTATTGAACTTTGTACTGATACAGGGAAATATATCGTTTCGGATAGTTTGGTGTGTTTACGTGTCTATTTTGGACTTGGCAAATGAAGACACTTGAAATCTGTAAGATAATAAAGGTGTTATTAAGGTGCTAAACAAAGTTGCTAAAAAATATAACTACCACGCTTGTTATTACAAAAACAGCCTGTGAGGGATTACCTAGGTACTGAGCTGACGGCAGAGTGTCAAGCCGACGGCAGAGTGTCACCACTGCCGCCGCTGCGATGAAGACACTGCGCAGCACACCCTCGCCTCATGCAACGCCGTGTCCTGGTTTCGGTGGTGGAGAGTGACCTCTCTCCGCCAGCGATCGTCGCGAGAATGGCCTCGAGCGAGGAAGTGTGGCAGGCGATGCTCACCTTCTGCGAGGCAGTCATCTTGCAGCAGGAAGCGGCGGAGAGGGAGCGGGAGGCCTCGGCCTCCGCCCCGATGATCCGCCGCAGACGTATTGGGCGTCGGAGGAGAGCATACCTCCTCCACCTACCCCTTCCGGATGGGTCCCGGGCTACAGACACGGGGGTGTCTCCGGGACCAGCAACGGCGCAGCGTGTGACCCCGCGCGCCGTTCGCAGTTGAGTGGGGGGGATAGCTCCCTCTCCCCCCCATAGACCGGACGGCCTGCCATAAAGGTGGGCCGTAGCCGAAGCGGAGTCAAAGAGCATGCCTGCGGCTTCGGTCAATGGCGAAACCCTTGGCTCCGTTTCACTTAAGGCACCGGAGGGCACCGTGAGGTTTTAGTGGGTAGGCGGGCTCCTTCTGAGCCCGGAGTCCCACACACCTCTCCAGCCGTTCCCCTAGTGGCTGGAGGATAGTGCGTGACAGTTTTTCCTCACGAAAAAAAAAGGTACTGATTTAAAAGGTTACTAAGTTTCATAATATAGTAGTATTAATAGTCCTAATATTCCTGTTATTTTGGCTTCGCGTCGTTATGTTAGTTTAATATACTTATCTTAATTAGATTTTGATCTTATATCTATACTAATTTATAAAGCTGAAGAGTTTGTTTGTTTTGTTGGTTGGTTGAACGTAGAACTACTGATTCGAATTGAAAAATTATTTCTTTTCTGGATAGTCCATTTATCGAGGGAGTTCAAAGGTATATAACATCACGCTTAAGTAGTCTTAGGAGCGGAGCATCAATGAAAAATGCTGCAAACAAAAAAAAATTCTTTTGAGAGTTTCCGGCGCTGCGTAAACGCACTAATATTAATACTATTATGATACTTAATATAAAGTTCATTTTATGTAAGCACAGAGTAAGCATCTTATCCTATCAAATAACTCGAGCATAGTATATCAGGTCACATTTCTCGTTAGTTATTATTTTTGATCAGATTCAGATGAGTTTGCGAGAAATCATTATGTAGTCTATCGATTCCCGCGAATGTTTTTTGATGCCTACACAAGCAGCGTATAGGAAATTCAATCTTGTATGTACTAAAATATACTGATTACTACCTAAACCAAACAGTCTTGGCAATTTCCGAATAATATAATAAGAATATACATTCCAGAATGGTGAAATAGAGTTAGGAATCTCAACTTTATTGATTTTTTATTTAACATTAGCATCATAAACTTCCAGCACTTTTAACGTTATCGATAAAAAGATGACTAGGTATCTCAAAGTCCTTTACAGTTTGTTCTTTAGAATACTTAAGGCTGGATACCCAGAGACCAAAGCCGAGTTACTATATAAGCACCGTCGTATGGTGATGTGATAACTGTCATTTTCTTCCAAATAAAAATCCCGTACTTTTGTCTCATCTCTGTGTAAATAACAAACATCTTTAGAAAGCAGAAACACTTAAGTAGAAGTCAATAATAATTATATCAATTGTTTCATCATCATATTATAACTACCTGACGTCAGTCCACAGCTGGACATAGGCCTCTCCTAATGCATGCCACTGAGCCCGTTTCTTAGCTATTATTTTTATCAACGCTCTACCTTGTAGAAGGGCGCCCAACGCTAAGTTTTCCTAGTCGCGGTCTCCACTCAAGAACATGTCTTTCACATTCTACAGCAAATATGACCAGTCCACATCCACTTCAGGTTACTTATTCTTTGGTTGGTTTTCTGTCGGCTACTATTATTTCTGATTTTATTCTTTAAAAGATTCCCGAGCATTGCTCTTTCCATAGCTCGCTGAGCCACTTTTAATTGGTGTACTAGTCCGTAGGTCCGTGGTGTTGTGATTGACTATGAAACAATAATTTATTAATTATTTAATTTAGGTATAATCATAATTTATAGGCATGGTGTTGTTTGTTCCCATTTATATTTTTGGTACACTAAAGATCAATAGGTGTTGCTTTCTCACCTTTCGTTTTCTGGATTATGTGCACTTGGCAGGTATTTATTGTGTGTAAACCCTAAACTATTTCATACAAGCATTTGCGATCAGAACTATTGTCCGATTTGACGATCAGATAAATTATTCAATAGTATGATTTTACGATCTTGCTTTATTCAAAATGCGTCACGAGGTAATAGACCCTCGTAAAGTATGATGCCACCTTTATACACGGTTTGAAAATAGGTTATACTTGTCGGTGTATTTAACGTTAAAATAAGTCATAAACATTCAAATATAGGTACTTGAAAAACAAAAATAACGCTATCTGATATATGGTTTCATAATGTCATTCTTGATAATCTATCAACTTGTTATGATTTAAGAAAAGAGCAGGTTTAAAAATAGGTTTAATTCAAAATACGTAATCACTGCATGAATTAAACATTTATGTACTTACAAAAAAACATGAACAGTTAAAAGACATTTATCCTGAAGCAATCAAGTTCATGGGGGCTATGATCGTAAATGCTACTGATCAAAAGACAATTGTTGTTCTTAGCAGTGTCAGTTTGATGATCATGAATGAAAACACGCTATTTAAGGAGTTTGTTATTCCCAATTCTTAGGCGGTGAAAAGCTTTTCCATTTAAATATAATTTAATTTAATGGAATGTTACATTAATATTTAAACAATTGTAAGTTTAACATACCGAGATCAATAAATCACAAATACCAGATAAACTGTTTCGTTTGTCACTAATAAAATGCTTCAATCATATAATAAATTGGTTTAGCGTGAGTCATGTTTGCAATCTTTTTCCTAGTACCTACATCAAAAGTTTACTTGCTGTTTTAACGGTAATGTCATTTTTCCCCTCCCAAATGATTATCTATTCTGGAAGCTTTAGGTTTTAAAAAGAATTAAGCTTTAGGTCTAAGTCATATTTAAAATTATCAATTTAACAGACGAATTTATGTATTGTGTAAATAATACGCAGAAGTCATTTTTTAAGGTATCAGGCATAGGTTTAATAATTTAATTAAATATGATCATTTGTTTACGATCTCAAACTGAAAAACAAACAAATGCGACTTACACAAAATGATCAGCCAAAGTTGTAGGTGTAATGACGTCAAATTCCTACAATTGTTGAGTCAATAAACTCAAGTGCAAATGTTTATAGGGTTTATGTAAGTATTAATCATAACAGCAATATAAAATCTAGCTAAAAGCAATGTATAACACTATTATTACGTAAGCCCATAACTACGCGCAATACAAATTCAATGATCTATTTACGTTTGTACGGAAGTATTTTTACGTTCAAAACTAGAACAAAATAATATTTAAAACAATTGAAATGACCTACACATCACAGAAATTTACTGAAATACTGAATACAATAGAAGTTTACGTGTCTGTTTGCATTTTAATTCAACAATAGCTGATGTAGGTACCTTACGATGTTGATACCTTGGTCTTGTTGTCTTGTCTGTGACTGTCATTGAAAATGTAGGAAATTCTATTTTTTTTAAATGGCAATGCGTGGTGTAACATTTCCCGCACTGATCACGTAGTTACCTATAAAATGGCGTTCTAACTGATCTTATATGATCATTTGATAATACTTAAGAGCAAGCCATATCGCCTAGGGCTGTACTTGATCTTTATCAGATTTAAATTAATACTGATACGATAAAATGTAAAACAACAACAAATTAATGTAAACTCGTACCAGATGTGTGTACGCTAAACCTGTTCTTGACGTAAGTAAATAAAGTGCAGTAAAACGGAATCAACGGCATGGTCTTAGCATCGACAAGGTTTTTAATTTCTTTACGGCTGCTTACTTTATCTAAGACGGTATCAAACTGTTTAAAGAACTCGTTAGTACGAAGTACCTTATATATGCTAATTGAAATTTCTTCGTCATTTATGATCTCATTCAAATAAACATCTATTACATCAACAAATTAGTGTTGCACAAACAAAAAAAAAACTTATAATCGAAATATTACTTACTTTCTGAGGCTGGGACGATTCGCAGTTGATATTTGCTGTTAGAAGCGGTCACTTCAAATATTTTGACATTTAAAACACACAATATTACACACCACCACATACTGGCACAAAATTTGGGGGCTGTCATCGGACAGCCCACCAAAACGGACGGTCGTCCTTTGGAAACTTTCGATTTTGATGAAATCACAACAGATCAACACTACAGGAATAAATTCAGAAGCAGTTCCGGGCTTATCACATTAGGAGCATTGTTAATATGGTATTTTATGTTCACGTCACTGTGAAAAATCCTATGGAGTGCAATATTTTGATGATTGGACGTTCGCGATCAGCGTTTTGAGGTTATTTTTACGTGCCACTGGTGCGAGCGCGACGGAGAAATGTCGTACGAGCCAGACCAGGCAGGTGCGAGGCAGTCGCGAGCAGAGTTCTGCTGCTAGATGGCGTTGGGCGCGCACGCGTGACGTACGTTTAGTTTCGGGCTTCGGCGACCGAATCGTGGCGCTGCGACGCTGATTCTAGCTAGAGATTTTTCCAACGCATCGCACGGACGACGTAATGTTAGGGGACACTCACATCACATAGCAATTTATGTTATACATATTGTGCGGCAGTTAAATTAATAGATGTCCCGTTGTTTTTATAACGCTAGCCATAAATAAAGCTATAAAATTTTCTGTTGTCTCATATTACAAACATTTTGAATGTAGGTAAATGGTGTAGCTTTCAAATTGTTAGTACTATTTAAGTACTTTAAAATAAGTAAGTAAGTCTGTAACAAATCACAAACTACCACTGTGTGTAATACAACATTTTATTTATCTTATGTTTAGATATTTAACCTGTCAAGCATGTGTGAACGAGACACAATAGAAATTACATTGTTATGCGACCGCCGGCGTTCTTATAATCCTCAACGGGTTAAAATCAAATTATTTATTCGTGATGCTTCTATTTCAATGATTCCCTCAAAAAATCTCAAAAAACTCATATTACGCAATACTAAAAGCTCTATTGTGTTTTTTTTTAAATAAATAAATAATTTATTTGCCAGAATATGTTTTGTATACAATTAAATTAAAAAACATTTTCCAGCATATTCTATCGCAATGCGATGACGACGTGTATAAAGATCCTGTAATAGATACTATCTTGCAAAAATAATTACAATCAATATTTGGCTAACAATAAATAATTTATTCCTTGTGACCTCGCCTTTACGTCAGAATAGGACTGCGCGCGCATCTTAACAGTGGCTATCGCGGAAAGACGTCCGCGTCAGGGGGCGTGGCAGCACTGGCGTCGTTACGCACGCACCCACCACGCAACGAGATAAGACACGATAACCGAACAACTTTGTACCCTACCCCTTTTTAGAGTCACTGTTAAAGGATCGAGCCTTTTCTAATAGGACGGGTTATACATGAATAGCATTGCTCGAATTTCTGACACCGCCATCGAAAGTCTAATGTCAAGTTTATACATTTAATTAAGTAATGTATGCAATAATGTAGGTCCTGTCTGTAGGCTTTTTATATCGTCATACACTTGTTAATCACAGTTAACTTGTTTATACTTATGTCAAAAAACATTAATATATTTATCACAGAAAATAATATTAACAGCAATCTTAAATTGAATCGATATGGACAATACGGTATTAACAAGGATTACATTTTTTATCCAATAAGAATTACCTACATACTTATAACAATCTTTTACTTAAACAATTTTAATAGATAGCCAAAACAGTGTTTTTTAATAAAATCCTTTTGAAAAAGCCTCTTATTTTTAGAATAGAATAGAATAGAATAGGTTTTTTATTGCGGTTAACACACTTTTATGCACGATCTCCCGCTTTTTTTATCCGGTCTGTCCATCAAGCTAGGGGGCGTCCTACACTACATTTGCCAAGGCGCGGTCTCCACTCGAGAACCCGTTTATTCCACCTTTCATCGGTTTTGCGCCTACGTCTGTAATACCTATAGCAAAATACACCTTTACTTATGAAACCCCGAGCGGTCCCATGAGGCCGCGATGCAATAATATTTTTATTGTGTCTCGTTCTGTTGGGCTGGGAAAATAAATCCATAAATATTATTTACATTAAGGGTTAGCTAACTTCCTGATTTAACTGACAGACGGTCAGTGCATGCATGTACATGCATGTTTCAGAGTAAATGTCGGATAGGTGAGTCACCCATCACGAGACATTCACATTCACCGTGAAATCGATGAGATTACGCACTTAAGATTTAAATTCTTTATCCAAACATTTGTAATATGGTAGTTTTGAACTTAAACACAATAACATGAAAAATAAAATGAGGTAAGTACCTTATTTAAAATTATATAGGTTAACATGTTATCACATTTTCTTATCGTCTCCGCAATCTGCAGCTTAAACCAAAAAATCACACCCTAATTATTTGATAAAAATTATTTTAGCACTTATGTTTCCTTTGTAATAATGATAACACACCGTTTTCCTTTATAATTATCGTCAGTAACTTTACGTTTGTAAACTACTGAGTCATTATTTTATCATTTTAATTATTTCCTACGCATTTTTACTCCGTAATTTTCCAACCTTTTACTGCAGCGATGGATCGAGCGTTCATTTGTTAATAAAACATTCCTGTAAAACGTGCCCTGAAACCGAAACTAGTGGTGACTATACCTGACCTATAACACAAAACCCTGAAATTTGATGCCACTAATGCTGCAAGAAGGAGGCATAAGTTGGAAACCCTCAAGTGTAATTCTGTTTTTGCTTCTAGACAACACAAAGCTTGCTCGGCCTACCTCTACAAAATGATAAATAAAAAGCTAAACTTATACACTAAAACATATCGCGACTGTAAGAAGAGAAGTGCTTACAGATATGTCTAGAAGATAAAACTTATGATGATCTTGAGGCCACGTTTCAGTTCAATATTATGCACTTTATTTATTTATAGACTTTATAGATTTATCACTTTTTAAGAAAATAACAAAATACCTATATACTCAGATAATATTTTAGTTCGTGGTTCTTGTATCTATCAAATGTGAACCGATTTTGATGATTCTAAAATAAAATAAAAAATAAATAAATAAACTTTTTTTATTGAATAGTTTGAAGATACTAGAATAAAAATTTGCCAAATTTAATAAAAAAATAGGGGATGAAATCGGCGTTCAGCAGTTAACTTTTGTTTGGACTCTTACGATTTGTTTTGATTGGGATTTATCACTAAAAATAGATGAAATAAGTCAATTTTATATAAAAAACCGACTTCAAAAAACCAAAAAGCTAAAAATAATATCAACATTTATGTACCTAATCAGTTACTTTTGAAGTCGGTGCTAGCCGATGAGAGCTTGAATGATTTCGTTAGCACCGACTCCATAAGTAACTGATTAGGTACATATTATGTTAATATTTTTTTTAGCTTTTTGGTGTATTAAAATTGTTTTTTTTTATTATCACAAAAAGTGTATAGGCTAGAGGTTAGGTTAGGAGGAGAGGTTATAGATGTTTGCTATATGGTACCGATATAGTTTTTATGATGTGTGTATGACTTATCCGTTACAAATACGACGATAGAAAAAAGTGATGAGTCATGAGTGAAGGAGCCACGAACGAGCACAGCAATAATATAAACTACACATTTACATTTTTAAAAGTTATTTGCTTTATTTCTAAATCAACCTGTGTTTTCGAAAGAAATACAGATATTGCAGAAATCGATAGTGTTGCTCGTGTCAAGTTTTCCAATAAATGTCATGTGTAAACGAAATGGCCCACGTTAACAATTTTATTCCCTTTCATACGCTGTTCAAATGAAAGCATTGGCTTTGATCACATCCAAGTTTCGTTTCTTTGGTTTTTTCCAAAGTTGGGTTGGTATAATAAAAGTAAAAATAATAAGCTAAACTAACAAAATGAGCTATTTATCCATCAAAAATATGAGTATAATGTACAATCTAAGTGTAAAATTTTTGGTAGCCACAATATTGTTTTATACAATTCGTAGTTATTGCATTTGAAATAAATCAGCAGTTAATCCAGCCCAAAGCCGTCGATTCATCTAGTAAATACATTGCCCAATATCGGTTAATCTGGTCTTGATATGTCGCAGACAACTGGTTTAATCAGCCATTAAATTATATGGCTAGGTTATTCAATAATTGCCAGTGTTCAATCATAAATGCATACTATAAAACAGCGTAAACTTGAATATCTTGGACACATAATGAGCAACAAGTATGAATTTCTCTAACTGATCATCCAGGGGAAGATTCGAGGATGCCGAAAACCAGGCAGGCCAGGCAAACGTAAGACCTCTTGGCTCAAGAATCTTAGACAGTGGTTCGGACTAAAAACCAGATCCCTGCTCAGGGCAGCAGTGGACAAAGTAAAAATTGCCATAATAATCGCTAACCTCTAGCAGGGGTAGGCGCCCTATGAAGAAAAATAATCAAAAATGAAATAACACGAAATATTTTAATTGATTCATTTTAGATATATCTTGACATGAAAAAAATCCCATAACCAGTTAGGTTTTTACCTAACAAGTTATAGCTTTTTATTTTACATCATGGCTAAATGTTGCATTGTATTTAACGATTAAAACAATGCGTCTTTAGTCATTAACTAAACACCCGCAGTCTAAGAATAGGCTAGCCATTTAATTGAATGGCTGATTTAACTTAAGTTTGCTGCGACGTGTGCATTTAATAATTTACTGATTATGTCCATAATTCGCTTTGATTATCAGACAACGTGCTTTACTAAATCCACGTTATATTTAGTAGTTCTAATTGGAATAAATAATCACAAACATTACATGATGCAAAACACTCAGCATTAATTAAGTTTATTCATCTGGCTTGCACAATGCTTGTTTAGCGGTAGAAGTAAGCTAGACGGTGCGATTTTACTTGCTATACATATGGCGAGACACTGTCGGACACTTGGATATCTAAGTAAATAAATGAATTTATATTTGCATGGTACCTACCCGAGATGGTTCTACCAACCGATACGTGGTTTGTAGCCTTGTTAATAAAATAAAAGAATGCAGGGCGTGCTGGTGGTGTTTCCTTAGATTTTTAGATGTTGTTTAAAATCCGTACTAATGAAAGCGGGGCTGAAAGTGCCGGGGGTAAGTTGTTCCGATGCAAATATCTACAAAATAGAAAGATATAGCTATATGGTTGTATTATTTCCGTTGGGCTGGCAATCTAACGCATGCGCGGCGGCCATTTTAGTTGCGCTCGAGACTCGGATCGAGCGGCAGTAAGTGTATGGCGCCAGAATAACACCAAATATTTAAATTTTAGCTAAGATAATAATAATAAATTGTTTTCACAACCACACCAATTATCTAGCCCCAAACTAAGCAAAGCTTGTACTATGGCGACTAGATAACGGATAAACATACTTAAATACTTTTATAAACATCCATGACTTAGGTACAAATGCTCGTGCTCATTACACAAACATTTGCCCTTTGCGGGATTCGAACCCGTAACCGCTGACTTTGTACTCCGGAGCGCAAACCACTACACCAGACGGTCGTCATATAAACTAAAACTATTTACTGTAGTATTCATCTTACCCGATATAACTAGGGATTAGTCAAAATCAGCACTTTCAGCCCCGCTCTCCCTCCTACAAGAATCCCAGCTTTGTATGCATTCGGTTTGGTTCGGTTCGCGGGTTCGGTGTCATTGACTATTTGATCCCTCGGTAATAGTGTATTATGTCGCGGACCTAGCAGTCATTAAAACGTTATTCACAATTTCACATTATTGTTTTCAAAAATATTCTAATTAAAATGCTGTCCATATCCTGTCACCTTTATTAAGAGATTGGGGTGCAAATACAAACATCGAAACTGTATGAATTTTTAGCTACTCACGTATAGGTAATTTTTTTTTTTTAAAAACCCCAGAACTGCGTCACAGAGTCGCTGCTGAGTCTACAAAAGCACCCGACTGCAATTACTCTGCCGCAAGATAATAATTGCCGAAGCCGGGACAAAAGAGTCGTAAACCTGAATCCAATGCTGACCGTGCTCTGACTGCTGCCGTTCAGTATAATTTAGCTCTTTGTACGCCTTGCAATATACGAGTAGCAAAGGGTTATTGTCTCCTAGACTAGCTCGTAAACCTAAAACGAACTAACTAGTGATTTATCTTTTTAGTTCACTATTATTACCAATCCAGAGTCGTGGAGTTGTAACTAAATCAAAGGAACTTCCATCATAATTCTAATTGGAAATAATATCAAACTTACACATTTAAAAATGTGAATTATTGGATGTTTGAATTTTTCTTACTTATTCACGCTTTAAAGGCTAAAGCTAAGCTAGGTTTGACTTTAGAGACTGAAAATTCAATGAATGTCAATAAATTCAAGTTATTTAATGAAATATTGTTTCTGCCTACGACTTAGTCTGCGTAGACTACCTACAGAAAAGAGGAATCCCTCGAAAACTTAAAATTTATCCCATGTGTTAAGATAAATTAATAATAATAATTAATAAGTATTTAAGTGTGCCTTCCAGCTAATTATTACATGCCGCGGTATATTATAGTGAGAACCATAAATCAGTAAGATCTCTAAGTTTTTTTTTTCTAACAAAGATAGATGTCAACATACCTACTCTTTATTATGAGTGTTAAGTTGGAATTGAATATAGTAATTTAGTAAAAACCTTATATTTTAACCGTGAATGAAGGGTTCGTTTGCTCCTGTTTATCATTTAATTTTTAGTAGGTATCTACTAAACGCAATAAATAATGACAAACAAATCACATATAAAAAAAACAAGTAGAAATCCGATATCAAGATGCACGAGTATATACCTACCTACCCGTTGCATCCAATCATCGTCAGTTTCTCATAACGCGTATCAAGTAATTACTCACGTTACAATATAAACTGAGGTAGATTCTAATGAGAACTACTCATCTGTAAATTTAATTAAAATGTTCAATCATATGTAATTTACACCAGAATAGACCTACCCACCGACTGTTTGAAATATAAACAGTGGTTTCTATTTTAGGAAATCCAAATGAAACAATATTTTAGGGCTGACTACTACTAAGTAAAGCTCTCGTTCTACTTTATTTTTCATTTGATAGGAACAAAAACATAGACTATCTCTAATCCTTTTGATCCATGCATAAATGTTTTTACAATTCATATTTATCGAGGCATATTGAATGTTTTTAATAAAGCTTTTAAGCCCATTCATAGACAAAAAGGTCAGCCTCTCGTCACTGCATCAAAATGTAATTTCGGTATCTAACTATGAACCCTCAAGTTATTTTATAACCGCTGTCATACATAATATGTTAGTCTTGTCAACGTCGTACGAAGTTTGGGCAAATTCAAATGTGACACGAGGGTAAGAAGGGGTATAAACTTGTTGTGAGTGGTTTCACTATGTATATATGACGTTATTGCAACATGTTTCTTAGACAACCCTAAGGATGGTAAATACTTACTTGTCACAGTGATAAGTTTAACCAATAATATACGATCAAAGTGTTTGTTTGATCAAATGGTTGGCTTTAAGTACGAAAATGCTCATTAAAAGCAAATATGATGGCTAAAACGCGTTGTGCTGATATCCACTAAGCGTTTTTTGCTTAGAGTTTTTTTTATAAATAAAACCGACTTCAAAACACTAAAAAACTAAAAATAATATTAACACTTAAGTACCTAATCAGTTACTTTTGGAGTCAATGCAACGAAAACATTCAAACTCTGATCAGCTTGCACCGACTTCAAAAGTTACTGATTAGGTACTTACGTGTTAATATTATTTTTAGCTTTTTAGTGTTTTGAAGTCGTTTTTTTTTAAATAAAATTATTTATTTAATCTATTTTTAGTGATTAATCCTAATCTAACTGCTGATAACCGATTTCATCCTCTTTTTTTCCACCCTTAGGGGTAAATTTTTTTCCGATTTTTTTTATTATAGTATCTTTGAAGTATTAGCTATTCAATAAAAAAAGAATCATCAAAATCGGTTTACATTTGTCGAAGATATTAACATCATAACAACAAGAATCACGAACCAATTACATTACAGTAAATTTTTGTTATTTTCTTAAAAACAGCTTAATCAGTTTTTCTTGATATGGATCCACCTCTGAAGTATAATCTGCCAAACAATAAAAGAAACATCAAATCAATTCATAATTGGCGGAGTAATCGCGTAACATACATACAAAAAAAACAGTAGAATTGAGAGAGCTATCTCCTTTTTTGAAGTCGGTTGAAAAGATAAGTACTTATGGTTTTTATGTCTTAGCATTCATGTCAACGGCAAAAAAATTGTTGTAGCTATCTCAAAACGAGGTCGGTTTGTAAAAAATAACTGCTACAGAAACATATTTTTATTATTAAGCATAAATATCATTTATGCTTAATCACGCGGTCGGATCTCGCACTATTAAGTAATTATTAGAGTCCTTTCTCCCAACAAAACACATCGCATAAATCCAAACGTCTTAGTCGGACACGGAATTACTTAGAACCGAAACATGGGCCGAACGACATCTAAATGCACGAACGGTTGGATGCAGATTTAGCAAATACGTGTTGGTCTCAGTTGTGCTTGCAAAATGGGAAACAGATGGCCGTACGTATTTGTCAAGTGCTGAAATAAAATAGCGACATACGGTGAATAATTTAAACGGTGTTGTACTACGTACAGTTAGCAAGTGGAGTGTACAAATGAAAGGCGCTTAGAGTACAGGTTGTTTCAGACTATGTATTTTGATTTAATGTCATAGCAATTTTTCTCCTCCTATAACTTGCCTATGAAGCGGCCCCCGCAATTCTTTGCATATTTAGTAAGCTCACGCCCTATGAGGCTATGATCATGTCCAAATACTTCTAATTCAGTTTCATCGCCCCTTTAATGATCTCTATAGTAGTCATTCGCTACTGAATGACGTGAAGGCATTTGTCTTTCTTGCTTCGCGCTACGGGGCCCGTCCATACCAGCCGAAAACATTTTTTCTGAGAACATTATAAACAAATCAATAATGATAATAACGTGAATATACAAAACTAATTAGCTCGAAAAGGCGTCAATGTATCTCATAGAACTCGCAGTAGTTTAGATAGGTTTAAATACAAACACTCGATTCCTAAGATTTATAATACCAAATCTATCGCAGCAAGGCCTGCTGAAGCAGCAAGTTCATGAACACTGTGATCCGATAGCAAAGGGTTTATTTAGAGGTTTGGCGGCCAACTTGTCTTACTGGCGTTACACTAGATAACCAAGCAAATGGTACTTGGAGATTTTCAGGATTTCACCATTTAATTAACTTTTATTTCCTAAACTAAGCTTAGTAGGTGACTTTTTTGGAACGTCCCGCAAACAAGTTGTTGTTGTTATAGTTTAGTTTTTTGTTAATTTTCTCTCGTTGACCTACAATTTTGATACTTGATGTGCACAACGATCGATTTCTATTTTAATACTTAATGCTCTAAGATAATAATAGACCATATGATGAAGAAAAACTTTTTTTTCTTCGTCTATAAGGTAGATTATCAAAAAGTATTAGACACGTTTTTTTTTTCTTTTTTTCACATAGTTAATCAAAATGTTACAGATATATATTGATTTGAAATGTCGCATGACGTCACGCGTAGGTACAATTTTTACTTAGAAGTGACGTCATAAGCCCTCTCTCCCCAATTTTGACGCTATTTATTTGTGTGATTTTTTGGTTGATTGACAAAAGAAAGCATTAGCAGAGAGTCCATTATCTACTTTTTACAATCTAACTGACGGGCTAAATTTAATTTAATTTTCTTTACCCAGTCCTAACCGCCATTGAAATTATGAAGATTGATATGCACTTGACTGTACAATCGTTAGCCTTTTGTTGTGAAACACAGGAAGCCGATGAAAAACCTCTCTTCCATGCGAGTGAGGGAGTCAGGTTAATTTAAAGAAGTTGCCTCGGAGCGCCTCGCTGATTTCCCGCGAGGCGCGCCTCACCGGCACAACCTGTCGGTTTGTTATCAGCTTGTTGCTATTGAAAACGCGGTTAAGTGTAATACACTTTCAGGCTTAGCTATTGGGTTGATGTTTACTTGTTTTGCAGGTGATATAAAAACTGGCCAAGTGCGATTTAGACTCGCGCACTAATGAAATATTGACCATCAGTTTAATTAAATTAAAAATTAAATTAATTAAATATTTCATTAACTCAAGCTCGAATGACACTTAAAGATTTTGATGTTGCTCTCATAGTAAAAGTAGCTGTATTTTAGCAGCTGATCACGTGGTTTTTAAGTGTCCTATTATTTTGTACACCACATGAAATCCACATTTATCATTAAATCGTTAATCCTTGTTTCCGAACCACGACACGTGTATGCTGTTGTATTATTCCATTGTAGTCATGAGGACAAACTTATTGTTCGTTCAAGTTGTACTACATAAGTATTGTGTACTTCAAGTTTAGTAAGCGCTAAATTCTTGAAAATCTCCAAGTATCATTTGCTTGCTTGTTTAATTTAATGCTAGTTGCGACGGCTACCCAAAGTAAACCCTTTAATATCGGATCTCGGTGTACATAAACGGGCGGATCCACTGGGTCTTGTTCCGACAGATTAGGGACAATAAATCTAGGGAGTCAAGGATTTGTATTTACTTAGCACTTAAAGTAATCTAGACCGCGGCGAGCTTTCCGGGATTTATTTATACTGTCTCCCTTAGTGAAGTCTTGATAAGTTCTGGCTGTCAGTTTTTATTGTTCGCTTTACACTCCTGTGAAGTTTTGTAAGTAGCAATGGATTTTTAAATAGCTTTTAACATAGTATTATTTCAACCTTGTATTGTTTTTACTTGAGTTTGAGTTTGCAGTTAAAACAAAACTGATTTGGTATTGTTAAGAGTTTATGATTAAGCCCGAGGGACATAACCATGAGCTGTTAAAGCAGTATTATTTTAACCTTGTTATGTTTTGTCCGTATACATTTTGACGTAAATACAAAATACTACTAAGTAGTGTTTAACGTTCACTGTTAGGCCCTAGGCAATTGACAATGCAGCAGTCGTGTAGTCGATTAAGTATATAATCATACAATCAAACATTTACAAATAGTATTAAAGAAATCTCGTTTTAGGTTCTATTATACTATGGTCCATTAAAAATCACTTGACGGTTAAATTAAATACACCTGATTAATGCTATTTTCTGCGCAATATTTCTAAATTTTTTTTTTAGTAGAAACAGTAGTATGACGAACTTCAAATTTCATGATTGAAGAACGTTCTAAACTTCTGACACACATGCCTAACCCTTCGGAATGAAATAGGGCATCCATTTCATTGCATTTAAAGTTCTAAACAACCCCATGCATAAGACGGCTTGAAACGAGGTACCTCTGACCCCAGATGTTCACGCTTGATCTACTCGTAAAGGATCCAAGAATGCTACACGCTACTCCATCGCGATACATATTTCCAGATGGCCGAGCTTTCCGTTGAGAAATGCGTGGTACGGGAATGTGTGACATTATCATTGACATTGCTATGAAATATTTTTAGAACAGTTTGAAATGTGTATTCAAGTGTACTTGAATTTGTTCACTCACTGTTAGAGCGCTTAAATTCTGAGCTATTTTATTCAGTGCGTACTAAGAACGATTCGATTTGATTAAATTTTATTATATAGCCCACAACTTGACTAAATGACGATTAGGATTGGATGCAGATAAGATATGTGTCAAGCAATAGGAAATGATAAGTAGGCTGATATATTGGATTCAAAACATCAAAAGCTTACATAAGCTAGGCTATAACTATTTTTATATATTATGTAATAAGTAAAATTTAACCTTACAGGGTCCATATTATATCAAATATCTTAATATACAATCATTTATAATACAATAAATGAATATGAATATGAACACTTGATAAAAATATTATTGATGATGACTTTTTACGAATTGTGTCACCTCGTGGTCATAAAGTATTAAATAAGACTAGTCTTAGATATTTTGCCATATTTCAGACACTCCTGCTCCTCCTGCGTTATTGCTTTACCGGACAGAATGGCAAGTGCAGAAGTCATACAGATTTTATGTAGATAATACGTTTGTCAATAAACATCTAGATCAATTACTAGCGGCCAATACAAACAAACCGTATAATGGTTGCACCATATCGTAGCCCAGGGGCTTAAGTATAAACTCCTTTAGCAGCTTAGCTTCAACCTTGTTTTTGGGTATCTGTATAGAGTTTGACGTTTGACGTATTGCTTAGAGTTTAAAGTAAAGCCCCATGCTTATAATGTAGGTCATCGTAGGCTAAGCCACACCGTAGTAGGCTTGTTTTAGGCGTTGCGGGCCTGCATCATTCCTATTTTCATATTGAATTATTTTCCGAAAACGATTTCCGTTTATACCTAATGTAAGATATAATTTTAAGATAATATCCTCATCATAAAACCTGTTTCATGCATATTGACGATAAGATAGAAATGAGTTCAGGGTTGTACATTGAAGTACTCTTGGGATGTTATAGTTCCTTGTGTATTTTGTCGGGTCCGGGGTCTGCCTGCGGTTACACGAATTAACTATTGTATTGTTTTGAGCCACTTGATTTAGGAGCTTGTCCACAATTAATTGATACATTGTATTTATTTTGATACTTATGACCCGCTCCGACTTCGAGTGGGTGATAGACTGTTATCTACTTCCTAAAAATATCATTTGCATGATATAATTATTTACAACGTGTAAATCCAGATAAGCACAAGTACAACAGCTCTTTAAACGGAATCAAAGTCGAAATAATAATAGGTTAAAAGATAAAGAATATTTATTGCTAAAGGACATCACAACGACACATAACAGAACAGCACACAAACAATAATTACTTTTAACATTATGAAATTTTAACAAATTATGAACAAAAACAAAATTTATTATCTATATATATAAAAATGAATCTCTATTTTCCTTGGTCATCGTATCGCGTGAACGGATAAAACAATTTCGCTAATTCTTTTTTTGTTGTGTTAATTCTTGTCATTGCAGGAGAAGGTTCTTTTAAAAGAAAAAATTAAGAAAGTTGCTCAGAAAAATATGAATAAACTAATAAACACTTTAAAAAAAACTTAATAAATACTTTTAAAAAGACATAAAATGACCGAACATTGCCGTAACCGAACAGTTCAGTGTTACGTTTTAGGTGTACCCACACCTAAAACACTGAACTGTTGGGTCTAATAAAGGTGTGAAAAGAAACTAACAACGTAAACACAATAATTTATTTGGGTAGTATGGAAGCTACAAGGGCCCGGCTGATAGTCACTTCCGCGAATCTGAACTTCCCTTTTGTGGTGAAGACCGAAGATGGCAGATGGCTGGCCGTAGACTGTGCTGGTGCAATCCTCCGTGTCCGAAGTCCCGACTCCGAGTCCTAACTCCCAATCTTGTTGTATAATATAAATATACATACAATATTTATATTTTGTGTCATTAACATCGATTTTATAGAAAAAGTTTTAAGCACCAGAATCAGCCCCTAAAAGGTTTTTGCGTATATGGAGTTACGTTGTACCTAATCGTTTTGGAAGAAATTCTCTAAATGATAGTGAAAATCGTAACATCATCCGTTGCGTGGTTTATGAGAACTAAGAGCAAAAGTGTGCCGTGTGGGGATGGCCGTAGGTAAAGAATACACTTCCTCACCGCCAACATGAGGTGTGTCGTAATAGGCGACTGTAGCACGAGACTGGCAGCAGTTTGCCTGCTAAATTTTATAAAAAACTGTCAACCCGCCTGCCAAGCCTGGCGAGTATAATCCCCCCCTAATGAAGTATCATTGGGGGAAGCCTATGTTCAGCGGTGGACGTCCTATGGCTGAAATGATGATGATAAAGAGCAAAAGACTTTACCCACAACTAATTTATAACTTTACACAAGTACCTGGGAAAACTTGATATTTTCATAAACTGAATTTAATTTAATTACAAAAAACTTTAATATAAAATTATGTCTAATAAATCATTGTTATCTTGGAAAGGCGAATTAGACCTTACTACTTTATAAAACTTGTATTCAAGAAAAGACAGAAATATTACGCTTAGAATCATAAAAGAGCTAAAAATCCACATTCCGTACACCAGACATCAGACCTTAATAACTTCGTAAAACCCCTTATTTACGTAGCTAGTCCAGCTAAAGGTAACGTTTCCACAAATAAAATCTAGGTACTCTCATAGTTACATTATAAACACTCGATTTTAGTTCAAAGCACATTAAGGAATATAGCATCAAGTGTAGATACATAACAATTCTCCAATATTATTAGAAGCAGCCTGCATCCAGCGGCTTCCTGCAGCCTTTACCAGGTCGTCTGTCCACCTTGTGGGTAGAAGTCCTACGCTCTCCTTCCCGGTACGTGGACGTCCTACGCTGCCCTTGATACGTGGCCTCCGTTCTGTTATTATAATTTATCATACAGACTGTCAAATCTGTTATGATGAAACAACAGAGTAATACACTTTTGTTTTTAGCTTACCTATATGAATATAAAATAATATTTCTTTTGAACGTTTAGGATAGGTGAACGTAATTGTAATTCTGTTCTTTGAGTTTTAATAATACTTACAAATTGAATACATCTCTCCTTTTGAATATTTCGTAATTTTACGATTGTTTACTTAATATTTATGTATTTATGTACCTTTTTACATAGGAGGTAATAATAAGAAATCGTATATAATCAAGATTCAGATCAAACTCATATTTGTTATTTTAAAAGATAGAGAATATTTATTGCTAAGGGTTGTCCCTTAATAACGACGCAAAACAGAACAGCTTACAAGAATAATTACTCACTTACATATGTAAACTTAAACATACTTATATGACAAAAAACATTGTTAAAAAAATGGCCAAACAGTTCCGGTTTGCGCATCGTGAAGCTCATCGCAAAAGGACCTCATTTAATAAGTCGTTGCCCACTGCATAGGCCACGATCGCTTGACATTAATAATTTACTAAATATTTATACCTACTAAAAATATATAAAAGAGTGATTTAATTTACTATAAATCACTGTTATTAAAAATGTAAAGTGTATATGCGTGCAGAAAGTGAGGATTACCAACGCGAAATACGTGAACAGAAGTACACCATCAAACCTACTGGTCAGGTTTAATATACCGGTTTATTTTTCATTTATCATTTTTTAGGGTTGCGTACCTTAAAAGGAAAAAACGTAACCCTTTTATCACTTAGTTGCCCTATAATTGTCTGTTTATATGTATGTCATGACCTTTTATCTCAGGAACGCGTAGAGATATCGAGTTGAAATTAAAACCATCCCTTGAAGCTGTGAAAAAATCATAGTTCTAAATTAACGAAAAAAAAAGATACGGCAGCCTAAGATATTTTTTGCTGCATAGCAAAAAACTTTATTTCGACAATCAAGACCTCTACTTTCCGTTGACCTAGAAACTTGAAATTTGGCAAGTGATATCGTTAATCTACAAGTACAGGGAAAAATCAGAAAACAATACATTTGTTATTACATTTTGTAATTAAACCTACCCACAAATTTGTACGGAACCCTCGGTGGTCGAGTCCAACTCGCACTTGTCCGGTTTTAAACTATTGGCCACCTCCCCAACAATAGAACATTTGAATTAAAATTTACTGCTAGTTTTATACATCTAACAATGTCAAAGAAGCGTCGCATCGAAGCCAGGTACATTGGCTCCCTCGTAAAAAAAGAGTTGTGACTCGTGATCAGTCGCGGGGTCATGACACGGTGCACGGACAGGGCTGTAATCAGGGTTGAAATGAATGGAGGACATAAAACCAGATTTTGTCTTACCAATTTTTTTATTCATTGATATAATATGAAGTCGATTTTAATGATCAAGACCGACTCACGTAACCTAAAAGTTTTGTGTTTAAAAAGTGACTAATTGTGTTTAAAAAGTGATTTATTGATTTTAGGAAAACCAGGGTTTACAAATTGGTGGTAGGTTTGTAGTAGGTAACAATATAAGATACACTACTACTGGTTTACTGAGTATACTCATCCAAATGTGATTAGCGGCTGCAATAACAATAGTTTTACTGAAAAACAATCACTTTAATCATCATAATTTCAGCCATAGGACGTGCACTGCTGAATTTATAATAATTATAATCAATTAACCAAGTTGTCAATGAGACACATATTTATGTAGTCATGAACATAACTTATTGATTAAAACATGATATTTTCGAACAAATATGCGACAATGAGGAACATTGACCATTAGGAATTTCGCGGTCTGGAACTGTTCGCTGAAGGCCCCTTTAGTATGTCCTTATTTAAAAATAGTTACATGTCATAATATAGTTAAAAGCAGCAAATCTGCTTGAGTATACACTACTATCACTTTCCAAATCTAATTCTTTGACCCAAAACGAAATCCTGGCTCCGTCAGGGCTGCAGTTAACTCGAGGAATTTCCCGCACAGAGTTCACGGAATTCACCTATTACCGGGGTTGTAAAACTGAGAGCAATAAAAAGAACTTTATTTTCCCGATCTTTGGGCCGTAAAAGAGTAAGCATCGCTTTACTATGTAATTCCTTTTTACGCGGATCGTATGACGCTCGTGCAAAGGGCGGCGCAGTTTAGAGCAAGAATCTTGCGTGAAGTTTAAATTGGGTCGTTTTTCATTCGTCGACCCGGATAAAAGTTTGAATCGCCTTTATTTAATTCTTCAAAGTTATACGTTAGTTAGTTTATTATCTTTGCTTAAGAAGGCATACTTAAACAACCAATAAAAGAAACGTTTTTTTAACCGACTTCAAAAAAGGAGGAGGTTCTCAATTCGTCAGTTTTTTTTTTATATATGTTCAGCGATCATTCGTTACCAGGTTAACCGATTTCGATAGTTCTTTTTTTGTTCGAAAGGTACTTTCGGAATGGTCCCGTATAAATTTGATCAAGTTCTGATGATGGGATCTATAAGAAAATCATCAAACATTGCATGATTTTTTACTGTACCAACTGATTTTTGTACCGATGTTGCCCAATATCTTCGGCATTTGTAAACCGATTTTAATGATTCTTTCTTTATCGAATAGCTTATACTTTAGAGATGGTATATTGAATTTTTTTTTGGAAAAATTTCACCTCTAAGGTGGGAAAAATAAGGGATGAAATCGGTGTTCAACCGTTAACTTATGTTTGCACTCAAATGATTCGTTTTGTTGATGATGCATCACTAAAAAGATATGAGAATAAGTTAAATTATTTAAAAAAAGTGAACCGACTTCAAAAAACTGAAAAGCTAAAAATAATATCAACACAGAAGTACCTAATCAGTTACTTTTGGAGTCGGTGCAAACGAAAACATTCAAACTCTCATGGGATGGCACCCACTCCAAAAGTAACTGATTAGGTACTTCTGTGTTGATATTATTTTTAGCTTTTCAGTTTTTTGAAGGCAGTTTACTTTTTTTTAAATAAAATTTATGGTTCTAACATCAATATTAAGATTTTTTTTAAAAATTGATGTTTTGAATTTGAATTAATAATATCTATTCTCTGTCCGTTCCTTTTTCACATTCGCAAAATTTGCAGTCACGTTTGCATAGTTAATTTCTCATTATGAGATATACGTCTATAAATTTATCTAGCTAATCTTTCCATACGTTAAAAAAATTCAAGAAAATTATTTTACACGTTAATATCAAAGGGACTTTGTAAAAATCACCAAATTAAATTCGAGAAACGAGACAAAAAATACTCATTACACATTTTCCGGTACTTTACGACGAGCTAGTCGTAAGAGAAATTATTACTACGACACTCACTCGCAGAAGTATCTTTTGTTTTCAAAGCTAAGGCTGCTTATTATACGGGTCTTTGAATAAAAAGGCTTAAAAAAGCGGAAAATAATTAGCCGGTTGGGATTATTCTTGCCTTGAGTCCTTCCTTTGAAAACTTGGCTTGGACTTATGATTTTATCATAGAAAAAAATTGTTGGTGTCCATTCGATTCGGTTGTCAAAATGTTATTCTGTGGCCTAACTAGTAGCTCTTAAAACAGTATTACTTCAACCTTATTTTGTTTCTGACGTATTTGGAGTATAAACAACACTTATTAAACACTGCTTCGAGTTCATAGTTAGGCCACTGTATCTACTTCAATTAACATGTAAAACATCAAAAATTGGTCAGACTTGTGCCCACTAGTTAAATATAAATTGGATTTATTAATATTATTTCTTTAAATAATGATATGGAGAAAACAAAAAACAAAGTATTTTTTATGAGAAACTAGCTGTCCCGGCGAACTTCATACCGCCACTTTTTTTTGGGAATATTTTGATTTGTAGTTGTTATTTTGCTATTCGGGGCGAATACAAATCATTAAAATCGGTTCAGCTGTTATTGACTTAAAAATGGTGTAACTAACCCGACTTTGTTTAAATATATAAATTGTCAAAAAACAAATTTTAAAAAACCATTTCAATCACGTGACAGTTAACACTAATCAGATTTTTTAAAATCATATCTTAAAAGACGTATAAAATCCGCTACGGAGTTAGAGTTTAATAAGCAAGCAGCTGTAATTAACCCAAGTTGTCACCGTTATGCTAAGCAGATTTTAGGTCATCAAGACTTTCATATGAAGTTAATGCCTTATGTTAATACAAAATGTTACAAAATATACTATGTTTAAAGTTAAATATAATCTATTTACGATAAGACTTTTAGTCATAAAATCAAAACTACCTAACATCAACTCACGCGTACTTAGGTACCTACGATATTATTTTACTTAGCTATAATTTGCCCAAGATTTTAAATAAATAAATAAATAATAAACAAAAATTGCTTCTACAACCATACTTAGCTAGCCCCAAACTAAGCAAAACTTGTACAATGGCGACTAGATAACGGATAATCATACCTAAATATATATATATACATCCAGGACTCAGGTATAAATGCTCGTGCTCCTCACACAGACATTACGGGATTCGAACCCGCAACCGCTTGGCATTGAAGTCCGGAGCGCGGACTACTACACCTGATTGTCGCCGTTATGCTTACCAGATTCAGGTCATCGCGAATTTCATTAGGAATTTCAAAATATACAATTTTTTAAGTTAAACCTACATAATCTTTATTATAATATTTTTTTTGTCATATAATCAAAACAACCTTACCTCAACTCATGTCTACCTATTTACATTATTATTTCAACTATTAACTAAACTGTATTTTTTGTTTGCTATGTGTGAATTAGGGTAATTGATGCGAACATTGGCATTTTGCCAATAATCGGCACGGATTCTGTGATTGAATCACTCTTCAAGACTTCTACAATCTTGACACCCACCCTTCCGTCTGTTTGGAAAGTTGAGCTGACCATTTTCATATACATATTTAAATAACTAAGTTATAGGTTGTAACAAAATATTTTATTCGTAGTAAACACCAATTTAATTCTACATAGGACCCATTTCTCAATCGCCAGATAATTACGGTTTGACACATTTTCTATACGAAAACTTACAATGTGTCAAACTTATTCATTACGTGAAAGTTATATATCTGGCTATGGAAAAAAAAATCTGTAAATAAACACATTTTTTTCTGCCTAAATATAAGCCTAAATTAAGCTATGCTACCCAAGTATCCAACTCATGTATGAATGGTATAACAGACAAATTTAGAGGGATATACGAAGCAATATAATGAATGTTTTGTGGATTTGAATACTATTTGACATTCCAAAATCAGATTAGCATTAAACAGCACTATCAGAATATTTACGTAGACCCTTCTCTTTATTCTATGTATTCCTTATAAACAAAAGTTATAGCTCAACAGAAAAATATTTCTACTAGTATTATGTTCTGTGCGTAGGTACGTTTTATTAAGATAAAACTTGAGAAGCCTGGGGAGGAATACCGATGAGTTCAATCACATAACTCGAATAAAAGGGTAGCCCTTCGAAGTTTGTCGTCGAGCCCGGCTATGTAGGCCACATGCAAATTGATTGAACAAGGATTGAACCACCGCTTTGTAGTAGGTAAACACGGTCGGAAGGAACAAGTAACCATCAAAAGTGTAAAGACGAAAATTGCTTTGTATTGTCAACCCGATATAGGAACAGCGAGCGCCATTTTTTGTCGCGACGGGAAATCCTTGAGACCGTAACTGGTAACACTAAATGAACAAATAATTCCGTAGGGTTTACGAGTAGGTCGTATTTATTATTAAATTGAAACCGCTATCAAGCATCTCAAAAGTGAAAAGGCCTGCTAGAGATGTAATCCCTATAAAAAATATAGGAACCTCGGGCGAACATGGCACAATCATACCTACTTCACGCATTATGCAGCAAGGTATGGGGATCAGGAGTCTGGCCAAATGACTGGACTCATACAGTGTCCACTGCTCTACACCAGAAGGGGTCGACGAAAAAATGTTGTAACTATACCGTCTGATTGCTTTATTATCACATGCGATATGCTAAAAGCTCTCTAGAGAAATTGAGGAGGAGACGAGCAAATCCTTGAGATAGCACGGGAATTTAACAAACTTACTTATATTTGCTTTGTAGACTTCTCGAAGGCGTTTGTTTCCGTAAAGTCGCCAATTACTCTGAGGAACACTTTTACAAAATGGGCACGCTGAAACATCTTGAACATCTTCTAAGACTACTTTATGAGGATACGTGTAGAACAGCAGTGGTACGGACAGACTACGTTCTATCAAGCAACTTTCACTCAAGCGAATGTGTTCGCCAGGTTTGTATAATATTACCTCTCCTCCTTAACATGTTGAGAGCTTATTATGCGTATCACTCTCAGGGACTGGATGGATGGTGCGGCGATTGTAAGATTTAGAATAGCAAACTGGCCCTACGAAGATGACACAACGCTTTTTGTGAGTACATCCAGCCAGATAGAGACTCTGTTTCTTAAGATGGAGTGTTGAATTTGGACTAAAATTGTATTGCGGCAAGACTAAAGAAGTGATGCAGATTGCGAATTGCGAAGAAGTTAAATCATATATCTACCTTGGAGCATAAATCTCGAATGAGGGCGGATGAATTGACGAGGTTAAGCGACGCTTGGCAATTACGAGAAGTGCGGTGGAGAAGCTTTATTTTATTTTATTTATTTAGTTTTTTAGAATATTATAACACAATATCAAAATTAGACATCTAAGTGTACAACTTTTTAAGGTAAACACAACATGCATATAAGTTTAGTAATTTTTTTCTTCTTCTTCTTCGAGTGCCTCTTCAATTCTGAAGGTTGGCCGTCGGCTTCTTGAACTCCTCTTTATCAGTAGCCAACCGAAACAGTTGTTCGACGGAGGTTATGCCGTTCCATTCCCGTATGTTTCGTAGCCACGATTTTCTCCGGCGCCCAGCGCGTCTTTTGCCCTCGACTATGCCCATCATGATAAGTTGAAGCAGTGAATATCTGTCGTGTCTGAGCACGTGCCCAAGATATTCTATTTTGCGCTTTTTGACGGTTGGCATCAATTTCCGGGACATATGAACACGCTGAAGCACGATCTCATTTTGATTCTCTGTGTCCAGCTTATGCGCAACATCCGACGGTAGCACCACATCTCGAATGCTTGCAGGCGTTTTGTGTGTATTTTTTTTTAAATATAAGTAAATTATTAAATCAAGAAAAAAAATACTTGAAATTTTTTTTAACTGCCTCTGGTGTAACTGGATATAATAAACTAGCATTATTGTGAATGCAAAAAATAAAATGTATAAGTTATTATAAACAAAATTATTATTAACTAGGACAAAAACTAGCCAAATAATATTTGTTGGACCTCGCGCTTAAACTTATGTGGACCACTTCCAAATATATCGATATCTTTTTAATATTTATTATACAGTTTACAGTCTCGGGATCAAACTGTTTGAGACAAATACTGTTTTACGGAAAGGTGGGCATAGAATATCCATAGTATGTCTAGGGAAGTTGTATGGCTATCAATATAACAGTTTATAATTTTATAAAGGCAAATAAGGTTTTCTAATGATTTAATTTTAAAATGTGCAAAACGATTCATGTATCCTTTAACTTTTTTGGAAATACTCGTGAAATAAGCTGAACAGAATATGGATGAATCACAACATCACCAAAGCTACAAAGACCCGGCTCGTAACAACTTAGAAAAGAAGAATTATTTTACAATAAATTGTAACTGGAGCAAAAAAATAATAATAAGTCTATAAACATTTTCAAAATGCGGGATATTGCCTTTCTTTCCTAATTAGGAAAATCGAAAAGAACAAATTTTTATAAGTAGGTACGTCATGTTGCCCAATGTTACCTCCAGGTTAAATAAATAGCTTTCCGTTACCTTTGTTAAATTTTGTTAAATTATTTTCGGGAGTATTTTTTTTCTTTGGAAACTACAATACGTAAACTACCTCAAAAGTCGAATGATTTTTAAAAGGTATTACTTGCTACCTCATCTAATATCTAGGGCCTAACTATAAACTTATGTATGCCATCCTTGGCTACTTTCTGTCAAATCGTACTATACTAATAATTGAAAACCAAAAGCTATTTTACACTGAGATTTGTTTGTTACCGTTCAGTTATTAAAAATCTATGCCCATTAGTCCTCGTTTTTTTGTCAAACTCATAAATGCTGGTAGTAACGATCTAGCCTTTTTGATTTTACCGCAGAAGGACAGCTCTCATAAGATTTTAATTTAGCGAACAATGCACAGGTATATCCGTGATAACAATAAAACCTATACTTATTGTGTCTGGAAAACTTTGTGTTGTTTTTTGTAGTTTGACGTAAAAACAACACTGCGGAGTCACGCGAAAGGACCGCGTAAGGAACTCGCGCATCCGCGGTAGCCTTCGTGTCCGTGATATTGCAGACAAACTGCAGGAGAGTCGCCTACGCTGGTACGGCCATGTTTTGCGGAAACCGGCAAGCTACGTAGGAAACAAATGTCTGGCCATGCCGCCACCGCCAGGTCCAAGGCAAAAGGGGTAGATCCAAGAAATGCTGGCTTGAAGTTGTGAGGGCTGACATGCGTGCCAATGATCTCACTACTAGAAACGCTCAAGACCGTGCGAAGTGGAGGAGTAAATCAAGGAAAGCGGACCCTGGGCTCCAAAGCAATAGCTTTGGACGCAACCGGGATTGACCGTATAGATGAAGAAGAAGACGTAAAAACAACACTGCTAGGTACTATTAGAGTTCATGGTTAAGCCCTTATAAATAATAACTGTACTTCAGGAACAAATTCGATTTCGAGATTGAATATAATCCTAGCACTAAATAAATGTCGAGTTGGAACTAGGAAGCGGTCCAAATCCAAGTTGCTAATGGGAAAATGTTGCAACTAAATACTTCAAGCAGTTACCAGAATTCTCCTAGACACTAAGACGTTAAATACATGGAAATGTCTTAAGTGTGCTTTTAGTGGAAATGTGTGTTGTACGTATTAAGTTCGTATTTAAATTTTTGTACGGTCTAAAAAGAGAAAATTCTTCATAAAACACCATACGGCTTTTTTGTAGTTTTCCAGACCTCCAACGAGTATGACATGCCAAATACTAATTTGTAAAACTTTTTCTAAGTAAATATATGTATAGTATATGTTTGTTTCTGTAACTCCAATTTTATTTAATATTATGTTTACAAAAAAGTGCTGGTGTAAATATTTTTATATTATCTATTACCCGAAAACCCTTATTTATGCCCATGCATAGCTAGGGTGTATACTCTAAATCCAAGAAAATATAGTCGGTCCATACCTACTACATTTTCTGGCATTTAAAGAACTTACTCTAAACCTGTTTCTGTCGTAATAAGTAGGCACATAAATATATTAATCAGATTAGCATAGTGGTTCAGTCGGCTTTCCTCCTTTGTTTGATTCGCCGTACGGGCCTATCCAGAAAAACATTTCAAAATTATCCAGGATCCTTATGTGCTATGAAATCTCGTAACACTAGGATGATATTTTTTAATAATTAACATAATATTTGGATTTAATTTTTAGATTTACTCTGTTCAAATCAAGAACTAAATAATATTTTCTACATTCATAATTCACGACTACTTCTAAGAATATAACAAGTTTCAATGAACTTATTCAACTTTTGTTTCTCTCCTTATTGATTCCGGTATTTTCGGAGTACGCCGCAACACTGGTTTTCAAACTGGTTGAATATTTTACAACCACTGCTAAAGTTTCCCTGGAAACTCTGAACATTACCTGCTTGGAGTTGAAATAAGTTAAAAATGTTCTTATTAAAATGGATAAATAACTCATAACTAACCGATTTTAAGTTCTGATGAAAAAGCTTAATGATCGAGTAATGAATGGCTAGGGAAAGCTGTTTTGAGAACATTAATTTAGAACTTTAAGAACCACTTACACTACTTGCTGATAAGTTCCAGATAACCTATCTGGCACTTTTTTGACAGCTGATTATATGGGTTATCTGTCAAAACAAAGAGACCCTTGGTAATTTTTTACTAGCTTTAATAATAATATAATAATCTCTGATTACATCCCATGATGTACTCAGAGATTGAATCCAGCAGTGTAACACTTTCAGGTTTGAGTATTTGCGCTTAAAACGGCTTCTACGTGTTGGATCGGTATGCTCACGCAAGCTTTATAAAGGACCGGGTCACTTTTGGTCCGTGAAATCCTCAGTGTTTCTTTGCGAAATCGAATTAGAAATGAGGAAATCCATAAACGAACAATAATCGCTGATATAGCCTAATGGATTAGCAAGCTAAAGTGGCAGTAGGCACATGCACATGGCACGTGGAACTGACGGCCGATGGGGCAGAAAGGTTCTACTAGAATTGAAGCCACGTAACGGCAGGCGCAGCGTAGGACGTCCATCGACAAGGTGGCCGGATGACCTGGTAAAGCTTCCTTTTTATCATACGTATCTGTTAACTGGAAATCGTCACAACTAACACTTCTTTAAGCTAAGGTGTAAGACGACCTGGTAAAGGTTGCAGGAAGCCGCTAGCTAGATGCAGGCTGCTTCCAACCGGTCAATCTGGAAGTCATTGGGGGAGGTAATGATGATGATGATTTTTACAGTTTTGTATTTATAGGTTAAGGGATTAAATGCATTAAAATTTCATTCTGTTTCTGTTAACTTCTTACAAAAGCAACAGATTTAGTATATAGTTTTAAACCGAGCTTAGGTTAAACCTTAAACTCCACAATTTCTTAACTGGAACACACAAACTGTAAGTACCTACGTTTTCAGTTACAGAAAGAACAATTATTAAAACTTGAGACTGAAAATTCACTTAAATAAGTTGGAGACGGATAATAATAATTGCTCTCGGGGACACTTCAAGCAAGACTCGTTAAATTCTAGTGCTCTCCCCGTTGCGGGCCGGAAGGTAAACGAATCGAATCAAATCGGCGAGCAACGACGAAAAGGCTGCAATCGAAAAGCACAAATTTTAAGCCAACCCTTTTTCCTTCAGCATTTTTTAAAAGATTTTAATAAGTATAAGTTAGCTCAACTTTTTCTCGGGTTAAACGACATATGAAACAAATTTTTCAATAATACAAAAGAACCTTCCAGGATCGCCAAGGTCTTGCGTTATTTTAATTAAACCTAGTAGTAGTTCTTTATAATTTTGTCAAAATTAGTTACTATACATATTTTATTACTTTCAAATGCCTCTGATATCTTGGAATATGGAGTTGCTGTGTCTGTAATTATCTATCATTCCAATTAAATATTTATTAATAAAAGTGTCAAAAAAAGTATAAGTTCTTGTAATAGGTAGATATACGGGTAGTATTAATAAGTTATTTTTTCACAAAAGTGAGTTGCGAATATGCCAATCAACGTTATCAACGTTTGTTTAGACACTGACTAAAAGATACCTTTTATGTTGCTTTATGAAATAACTGCGAACTTGACTAATAGTGACGCATCATCCACTTGGTTTTTATCATATACAAATATTTTAAAAGTTACTTCATAATACGTTGTGATTTATGTGAATGATATTACAAAAAATGTGTTTCGTAAAAGCTTTTTTGCGAGGCAACTTTCATGACAATTTTCGATAGCATCAGCTTTGCGGTCCATCGATCATCCATAAACAAAGTTAGCTTCGCTCTTGAAAGGGTCGGTAGCGAATTTTGTAATAAATAGGCCAGTCAGCCTCTGGTGTGTCTACCCAAGTAAACATACTTCGCTCAAATTGAGCGGATACGGGTTAGCGACTTGAATAAAATTATTTTCACTTTTGCTTATTTACCGTGACTTGTTTATGACGTGACGTGACCGTATCATCACTTGCTATAACATAAATAAATAAAAATATTGGACAACATCACATATATCGCTCTGATCCTATGGTAAGTAGCCAAAGCACTTGTTTTACAGAAATCACAAAGAACGATGGTACCTCAACACACTGCCCCAAGACAATCATCATCGTCATCATCATTTCAGCCATAGTACGTCCACTGCTGAACATAGGCCTCCCCCATTGACTTCCAGATTGGCCGGTTGGAAGCCGCCTGCATCCAGCGTCTTTCTGCGACCCTTACCAGGTCGTCTGACCACCTTGTGAGTGGACGTCCTACGCTGCACTTGCCGCTACGCGGCCTCCATTCTAGAACCTTTCTGCCCCATCGGCCGTCAGTTCTACGTGCCATGTGCCCCACCCACTGCCACTTCAGCTTCCTAATCCGTTGGGTTATGTCAGCGACTTTTGTTCGTTTACGGATCTCTTCATTACTGATTCGATCTCGCAAGGAAACACCGAGCATAGCTCTTATCATAGCACGCTGTGCGACCTTGAGCTTTCTTATGAGGCCCATATTGAGAGGCCACGTTTCAGTTCCATATTTCATCACTGGTAACACACACTGGTTTTAGACTTTCATTTTTAGACACTGAGGTATATTGGACGAGAAGACGTTATGTGATTTTCCGAACGCTGCTCAGCCGAGTTGGATTCGACGATTGACCTTCTCATCAAAATTGGATCTACCCAACTGGATCACTTGTCCTAAGTAGACATATTTGTCAACAATTTCGAGAATAGAGCTCCCAACGGATACTGGATAGGGCGCAACATAGGCATTCGACATAAGCTTGGTTTTGTCCATGTTCATCCGCAGGCCTACTTGTTTTTTTCTAGGAGCTTGAAAGCGTCTTCTAATGCAGCGGTAAACAGTTTTGGAGATATAACATCTTCCTGCCTACAAGACCAAGACCCAAGACAATACAGAAAAGTTATTTTTCTTTATTGACCGACCGAGAATCGAACCATGGACCTCAGAGCGACACCAAGTCCAGCATGCTCGCCTCTCGGCCACAGAGGTCATCGTCTATATATATACAGGGTGTAACGAAAAGGTGAAATAAAACTTCAAGGGGTTATTCTACGGCTAAATTACATCAACTTTTTCTATGGGACCAACATCAAAATCTCAAAAAAAAATTGCCGTTTCCATACAAACTGATGCCAGCTGGTCGCGTTTTAGTATAGGAAAGTGGTTTTTTTTTGCGATTTAGATGTTGGTCCCATAGAAAAAGTTGATGTAATTTAGCCGTAGAACAACCCCTTAAAGTTTTATTTCACCTTTTCGTTACACCCTGTATATTGGTATCAAAATTTATCAATCTCACACTATTTCACAGGACAGGCTGCTCCAATGCCACCAAATGACAGTCTACCATACCTAGGTACTATAACAGCTTTCCAATCTATACTATAGGTATTTACACTGGTTGGAGGACGGCTCCTGCAACTAGACATTATTAACATATAGCTGTGTTTTTTTTTGTAACCCTTGGCATTAAGAAATACCGCTGCACATAGAGAAAAAATTAAATTCTGGCTACTTTTTCTCTTCATTTCGTAATCTTTAATTTAATTTAGAAACCTTCATGGCGTCGCAACGCAATCGGATAATAGTTAAAAACGCATATTGGACAAATAAATAAATAAATTGTTTTCACAATCACACCAATTATCTAGACCCAAACTAAGCAAAGCTAATACTATGGCGACTAGATAACAGATAAACATACGTATATACTTTTATAAATATCCATGCATGACTTAGGTACAGATGCTCGTGCTTATCACACAAACATTTGCCCCTTGCGGAATTTGAACCCGCAACCGCTGGCTTTGTAGTCCGGAGCGCGAACGACTACACCAGACGGTCGTCAACTATTATATACATACATATATACGTAGGTCACACTATAAGATTTGCGTAACTTAAAAAAACAACATGTTATAACCAAAATATTATGTTTATTGCTTTTCAAAATACTCTCCTTTACATTTTAAAAATTTTTTCATGCGATCGAACCATTTTTTAAAACAGGACGACCACAGATCTGAAGGCATGTTTTCTACGTGCTGATTGAACGCTATCACTGCCTCTTCGGAGTTGTTAAAAGTAAAGCCTCTCATCTAATCTTTGATTTTGGGGAAAATACAGAAATTACATTACGGGAGTTGTACTTTTTCGGAAGCTAAAAATGACTTTGTTTTGTTGGCCGTGTGTAAAGAAGCGTTGTCATGATGTAGGAGAACGCGGCTTTTGGGTCGTCTTTCGCAAACTTTTTCTATCACCCTGGGTAAACAAATGGTAGAATACGGCATTAACACTCTTTTGATCTTCAAGTGGAATTGTACAGATGGGACCCGTAGCTGAGAAAAAAAACGCTTCATCATCATTTTTTTACCAACGTTTCTCGCCTGCCTCACTTTTGTTGGCCTGTTCTCATTTTCAAACACCCATTCACAAGGTAACTGTTTTTTTTCGGGTTCAAAACAATAAATCCACGTTTCGTCTCCTGTGACAATGTCATAAACAGCATTAGAATGTCCGTGGTCGTACTTCAGTAGCATCTGTGAGCACCATTCCACGCGAGCCCGCTTTTGCTCCGCTGTCAGTTCATGAGGGATCCAACGACAGCAAAGTTTCCGAACTTTCAATTAATCGTGTAAATTTTTTTAAATTTGGCTTATACCAATCCCCAATCGTCCTCGAATTGTCTCATAGGTAATCCGCGGGTTTTCTTCAATTAGCCGCTTAACAGTAGCCACATTATTTTCGTTGACGGCAGTTGAAGGCCGCCCTTCACGAAATTCGTCATGTAAAGAAACTTGACCTCTCTCAAATTCAGCAAACCATCGCCTCACTGTGCTCAAACAAGGTGCTTCTCTCCCAAAAGCATTTTGAAAATGAGCATCACAGTCTTGCGGAGAGAGAGAAATCATACAATCATAAAAAATCATCGCTCTAAAATCTTTTCAACTTAATTCCATTTTCGTTGCGTACGTAGAACTTTGATGTGTTATAAATAACAATTGACAAATCATTTCCCGCCAATTGTTTTTTTTATTACTAAGAAGGTTGCAACGTTTAAAAAAATATAACATTCGAAATTCAAATAGTTCCGATTAGCTAGAAGTGCAAAACTCTTAGTGTGCCCCATGTAATATTACAGAATACCTACTTTTATTTATTGATCATAATCATAACTCAGCTATTTTATAACGTTAATTAACGTGTAATGTTACGTAAATATAAGCTAACAACGCAGGTACTGTTCCCGAGAAAATGATAATAAACATTATTGGGTAATGAATTTACCTCCTAGACGCGCAAAGTTTCACCTCACTTAGCAACTATGATTTACGTTGCTATTTTCCAGTAAGAATCTTTTTTAGAAAACAAAGATTTTAACGTGATACGAACTTGTTTTAGAAATCAGATTTACACAAACTTATTTACATTATATTTATAGGGAAAAAATTAATAAAAAGCCCTAAAACTTTGGGGTTCGGCTAGAAAATTGCTATGTTAATATGTCGTAGGTACCATAAGACTGCAGTCCTATACACCCACTTTTTTCGGTAGTAAATAAAGAGTGAGTATCAAAAGAGCTGACAAACGAAAATCATTAATCAGCTTTATCTTTTCGTAATATTTTAATCAAAATTTGATGCTTTACATAGTTTTTATCTCACTTAATATTGTAAATTTTACAGCGAATTAAGTTTAAGTTACATAAACTTAATTAGATCATTATAAAATATAAAAAACCGAAAAAGATAAAAATAATATTAACACATAAGTACCTAATCAGTTTACTTCTGGACTTTTGGTGCAACGAAAACATTCAAACTCTGATCAGCTGGCACCGACTCCAAAAGTAACTGATTAGGTACTTTTTAGCTTTTAAGTTTTTTGAAGTCGTATTTTTTTAATAAAATTTACTTATTTCATAATTTGTTTGTCGTTACTCCGCATCAAAACAAATAAAAAAAGTTAACTGCTGAACACATTACATCCTCTATTTTTCCACCCTTAGGAGTGTTTTTTTATATTTTACTATTTGCCGAAGATATTGGGTAACATAGGTTCAACATCAGTTGTTGTGGTATGGAGTTCATGCAATGTTTGATGTTTTTTTATTAGATGCCATCATCAGAATATTTATATGGGAGCATTCCGAAAGTATTACCTTTCGAACAAAACGACGAACGACCACCTCCGTAGCCGAGAGGCGAGCATACTGGACTAGTTGTCGCTATCTCTGAGGTCCCGGGTTCGATTCCCGCTCGGTAAATGTAGAAAAATAACTATTGTCTCAGGTCTGGGAACCGTCGTTGTTTGTGATTTCTGTAACACTGTTGTGTCCAATATTTAAAAAGAATCATCGAAATCGGTCAACGTGGTAACGCGTAACATACATAAAAAAATATAAAAAAGATTCCGAAGAGAACCTCCTCCTGAAGTCGATTAAAAAGTGTGTATATTTGTTTAACGTCACGATTTATAAAAGTACCAATATCAATAATTGTATTTGATTTATTAATTGGTTTTTCAGGGAATTCACACATGGCTTCAAGCTGCGCCCTCAGTATAACTTGTAAATAGTTAAAAAATTACATGTTTTTATAAATATTTTATAATTTATACAAATCTACTCGTGATTCCTTCTCAGAGCTGCAGGCAAAAGCTAAGTACATAAAACCCCGCTTTTATTTACCCTGCCCCTGACAGAGGGCGCGGTGATAGCGGAGGATTTACGCGGAGGTGATTCATTGCGACACACATAGCGGTCATTAAGACCGCAATCTACATTACACATTTCGGGCCCAGGGTTAGCGGAATAGCCGGAAGCTATTGCAAAACATTTGTAAAAATATTGACTCGAAAAAAGAATACGATTTTATATACAAATCTTGTTTTAAAATCTGTATTTTTATACGGAAAAAAGCGCGTTGAAATTGTTTAAAATAAGATATCCAAGGATCAAAGTCGCCGAACGTAACTCGATCATGCTAAAGAGGCAATAGGCAGGCCACATCCCTTGCAGAGCTGACGACCGTTGGGGAAGAAGGAGAGAAAAGTTATCAATTGGCGGGAAGCAGCTGGATGCTAAAAACCCAGAGCCGCTCTCTACGGTGTTTGTATAGAGGAGGCCTACTTATGTCTAGCTGTAAACTTCCAAAGCCAGATGACGATGATAATTAAAAGGTTAAAAAGGTTAAAATATATAAAAATGAATCTCTATTTCCCTTGGTCATCGCATCACGTGTGTACGGGTGGAACAATTTCGCTAATTTTTTTTTTGTTGTGTTAATTATTGTCAGGAGAAGGTTCTTTTGAAAGAAAAAAATAAGAAAGTTGCGCAGAAAATCCTTTATGAATAAACTAAAGACCACGCGAACGAAGTCGCAGGCAACAGCTAGTAATATAATAAATATTGAAGTATATAACCATCATCACCGTCTGCCTATTGCAGTCCTGTTGTCCTATTGCACTACTGTTGGACAAAAGTACAACAAAAAATACGAGTTGAACTGTGGATGGTGTAAAAGGTGCGAGTTGAACCTTTTCCATGTGGGTTTTTCAAATTAAAAATGGGGTCCCTTTGTGTGATTGAACCACATTCCTATAATTATTTTCAGACTACTGTCATAAATGGAACCTTAAAAAGACATCAAGACGCTGCCTGCAGCTTCCCAGTTGTTCCAACACTAAATTTATTTGGCCAATATTTGTAGGCACTCAAACACTATAACAAGTTCCCCGCAAACAAATCCATTGGTACAGCAAACCACACACAAAGCGCAACTTTTTGTTCAATAATGACACATATTGCAAAAGGATAAGGTACGCTTGATGTATTCAAACAAGAGCGAGTGCATTTGCAAGGAGCTAGCTGAAGAACCGGGTACTTTTGAAAGATTAATGATTTGGTGCACGAAACTAATCTAAACTTCACGGATCTTTGGAATGATTGTACATTTTAAAAGATGTTTACACGTCAAGTGTATTTGTGTGGGAATGTTAATAAATACTACACTATTTCAAGTTGCTATTTTTGTAATACTTAGGAGTGCAAAAAATTCCTCAAGATGGCAAAATATCCCGATTTGGCAATATTGACAACAGCATAAGACAAAGGCAGACTCCAAACTTGTTACCCGATTGTAAATCACATTTTAAATCAAAAAGAAACTACATACTTATTATATTATTTATTTATTATTATTATTACTACAATGATAACATAACTAAAAATAAAAGCCTCACAAACCACTTTCATGGTTGACTGCGAGTGCGAATCTCACTTATACTCGTATTAGCTTAATATTTAGGTACTATACAAACATACTACATACAAACTATATTTTATTATGTAGTGTCGTTTAAGCTTAATGCCAAATTCTTTTTTAAATGTCAATTTGGCTACTTTGTATTTGTACTTTGGCTTAGTTTGGTAATAGTATCTATGGATTGCGAGATGCTTTATAATATTGTTTTTGAAAATTATCTTTTCAATAAAAAATCTATGTACTTCTAACTTAGCTTTAGACAAACGGTATAAAATTTTTTCGTTATTATATGAGAAAGTAAAATACCTACCTTGATTAATATTATCTCGTTCGAGAAGTACATCATAGTTCGATTGCGATGTCATAATAATTCATACCAATAAATAAACAAATTCATAAACTCCGTAGAACTCAGCAGCAACAGTAACTCATCGTAATCTCCCAAAACTTGCATTATCTGCGGCGGCACGGCGCAGGCGCGACCGGAAGGATCTGTCCCAACTCCTACCCAATTTATGACGGGCCGGGAGCCGCGCGGTCGACTATCTACCTATCTACCGCTTTATTGATGCTCACACTGTGTTTACAACGCGGTAGCCTGTGAAAAGTGAACTTTAATATCCATTGTTAATGTTAAGCACAAATCTAGGCCTTATTAAATATTGTATGTGGCCAGCCGATATTTTTATCAACGACGGATACTTAGACAACAGCACCAATCATGGAGAGAGAACTCTATTCATACAATAACGAAAAGCCAAGTTGGTAACTAGCCAATGTCTGGTCTGATGGTACGCTACCCGGACTACAAAACTTGTGATTCCTGGTTCGAATCCTGCATGGCATGAAGAAAATGATTGTGTGATGATCTATAAGTCCATCATTAGGCATGTCCTTTTATATGGCAGCGAAGCATGGCCGCTACTTGAGCGACACAAGCAGGAGACGGAGACTGCGTGTCACGGAGATGAATATGTTGCGGTGGATGTGCGCGAAAGGACCGCGTGAGGAACTCGCGCAGCCGCGGTAGCCTTCGTGTCCGTGATATTGCAGACAAACTGCAGGAGAGTCGCCTACGCTGGTACGGCCATGTTTTGCGGAAACCGGCAAGCTACGTAGGAAACAAATATCTAGCCATGCCACCACCGCCAGGTCCTGGCAAAAGGAGTAGACCCAATAAATGCTGGCTTGACGTCGTGAGGGCTGACATGCGTGCCAATGATCTCACAATAGGAGACGCTCAAGACCGTGCGAAGTGGAGGAGTAAATCAAGGAAGGCGGACCCTGGGCTCCAAAGCAATGGCTTTGGACGCAACCGGGATTGACCGTATAGATGAAAAAGAAGAAGGCGTTTGACTTAATCTTTTAGATCAATGTATTTTGTAAGTTTCTCTGCTATAGTAGATTGTAGGTTGTATTCGGGACCGCAATGCCGATTCAATATGCTGATTTTAGTGTGTTGTTTCATCAGTAAGTACGGCTCTATCATAGTAATGTTTGTGTGGTTGACTTTCTAAGACAGTTGATGATTTATATTTATAATAAGCAGCAGAGGGTTGATTTAAAAGTTTGTACATAATGGTAAATTTTTGTGGATAGTATTGGCAACCTGATTGATGTTTGTAATCAGTTTGGGCTATAGAGTAACATGCACCTGTAATGTGTTGGATGGTATCTGAAGCAAGTAAGTATTACATTTTCTACATAAATCTGTCTGTAGGTTGTGCGCTCTAATTATATGTTTTTGATAGTTTCTGGTCTCTATTATTTGATCTTGGATTGCTAACATGAACTCTTCCGTCTCGGAAAACAGATCACCTCAACTATAACCATTCGTTCGACGCACTTTTTTCGACATTAGGTTGGCTTAAGTCATTATGGTGTCTGCCATGCAGAGATTTTCGGGCCCATTCGTCCATCTTAGTTTGTCTATCTGACTGTTTTTGATTATTCTGTATAGTGCTATCATGCAAATTGAGGGATGTGAGACGTTGATCATTTGCAACTATTGCTTTATGAAGTGGATATGTATCAGTTTTATAATGGAAGTAGGCACGCAGGGTGGGTATTTGTTGGTTTTGCAAATTCATAATATCGATCAAACCCCTGCCTTGGTGATGTTTTCGGTTTTTGGTCATGGTGGTATTAATTGTATTCTGTATATTTTTAAGTTCGTTTTTGGTCCATTTAATAATTTCAAAGGAATATGTCAGAATTGGGATTCCAAAGGTATTGATTGCTTTAATGGTGCTCTTGGCTTTTAAGTATGGCGTTTAATCTGTGCTTGAATTTATGAACCAGCATCAATTTGGTTTCCTTATTATGTATCTGTTTTGTTGACTGATTATAACCAAGGTATTTATATGTTTGGTGCTCTTCTAAGGGTTCAATTTGTTGTCCTGTCACTATTGGGTAGTAATGCTCGTAGTTTTTATCGGATCTGTCTCTATATCTTCTTCTGCTGCATAAACTTTTAATCTATTAATCCATGATTTCATGGATGTGTTAAGAAAAGCAATAATATTATTATTGGCTAGAAAACTGGTGTCATTGTTGAAATCATTTAAAATTTGTATTTTATTGAGTCTATTGGGTACTATATTTTATGTGTACCTTCAATTCAGTAAATAAATACCTAATTAATTATTTTTTACTATTGGCAGTCTTATATACCCGTACTTAATAATTTGAATCCTTGACTCGATTGATGAACTCCTAAACTGTAACTTACAGAAATAAATTTCAGACTTTAGCATTCGTTTAATTCTAACAACTCCAGTTTACAGTATTACTACTGTGGTTCTAGAACAGAATTATGTTTGCAATGGCGCGGAATGAAAATACACTGCGCTAATTAAGTGCGCGTGTATTCGGAAGAATTCATCTGACAATATATTTTGGTATACAAATTGGTTTGCTGCCGGCATTGAACCGAAACGGTAGCGCGGTCATTAGGGCGACCGCAATGTTACAGCCCGAAAAATTTGTGCTACGATAAAATGTAATATTATATCAATTCAAATTTGAAATTTTACTAAGCGGTTTGTCTACTTTGAATGTGTTTGATCTACCTATCCGGTCATGTTTTTGAAGGTGTGCATTTTGGACTCCAACAGTTGTAACTATGTATATATTGCTAAAATAAATTAAATCCTAGAACCTGATTCAACATCGTCATCATCATTTCAGCCATAGGACGTCCTCTGCTCAACGTGGCCTATGTTCATATAAAACTGAAACGGGGCCTCTCACTATATAGGCCTCATAAGAAAGCTTAAGGTGGCACAGCGTGCTATGAAAAGGGCTATGCTCGGTGTTTCTTCGTGAGATCGATCATAAATGATGGAGATCCGTAAACGAACCTGATTACTGCACTATAAATATACCTACTTAGTACAGTTACAATTTGCTTCGAATTTTTATCGTTTTTTTTAAAAGTAGTTGAGTTTTAATGTCCCACTGCTAGGCTATACCTCCTCCACGCGTAGGCGAGTGCAGCATTGTAGAGAGTGTCTGTAAAACAATTAAATGCTTACTGTGTGATGTAATTAACCCGCCCTAAGGCATCTGACTAGGCTTAACGATATTAGCTTAACGTTGACGATATCCAGCGATATTAGCCGGGAATACCGTTTTACGTGCCTTCCGAAACACGGCTATGGTTATAGTTATTGTCACTACATTATAGTCGGAATGGTCACCCATACAATAATGGCTGCAACATTTGGTATTCACTACATTTGGTAGGGCTTAACCACTGCGCAACAAGCACCTGTCTCCAATACATTTTTTTTAAAAACTATAGAATAATTCTTATTCGTTATATGAATTTTCTCTCTAAATAAAGTGATAGCGGAGGCTCCGTTATCCAGTTTAAGCTAAATTATAACGCCTTATGTGACACTAACAGCAAAGTAACTTATAGGAAGGTACTTACTCTAAATTGTAGCACTTAAGTATATACGTCATTTTATTATTTGATGGAATAACATAAAAAAAGCAAATAGATACAAAATTGTTTTTTAGCTAGCCCTAAGTAATGAAGGCAAAGATGAAGAATGATGAGATACATTGCTTTATGTTATAAGCTGTTCATTTTGAGCTATATCGATTGCATTCCACTCGTTTTGAACAAAATTACATTGTTAATTCATTACTTTACGCATAGGGGTCCGAAAAGAAGGGTCACTTAATTTATGTCATTATACAAGTAGAGCCGTTAAAATGTAACAATGGGTTGTAAGGCACCGCACAAACACAATTTGGCATCAATTTCAGTTGAAATAGGATATGGTTGGTGTTAATAGGAGGAACGTAGCAGTAAATCCATACCAATTTGACATTTTATTGTGTTTACACAACACAAAGAGAAATGAAAACTTGCATAAGATATCGTTCCTCTCTTCATAATCATCCTATTTAAGAGTTATGGTCTTGTCAGTGGAGTCTTTTCCATCTCTCCCTGCATTTCGCATTTCTCTTCTCATTGTCGGTCTTTTGAATACCGAAAAACATACAGACAGTTTTTTTTAAAAGTATAAATCCAAGCGTGTCGGTATATAGTGTATATGTGCCGTGTGGGGACGGCCGTAAAGAATACACTTCCCCACCGCTAGCAGGTGGTGTGTCGTAAGAGGCGACTAATTCCTGTAGCACAAGATGGACAGCAGCGTCTGCGTGCGAAATCTTATAGAAAAACTGCGCTCGCCAACCCGCTGCCAAGCGTGGCGAGTATTAAAGGCAATCCCTCCCGATGATAGGTCATTGGGGGAGGCCTTGTTCAACAGTGGAATTCTTGGCTAAAGTGATGATGGTGATGATGAGGTATATAGTGTTGTGATTAAAATTATATAAATCTGGTCAAGTGTGAGTTAGGCACGCTTTGAGGATCCCAAACTAAATGCCAAAAAAGTGGTGATACGGATCCCTCGTTGCGCAAGTCCGACAAAAACCATAGTGAGTTCATTACAGCTCTGACTTCGCGGTGAACCTGAAATTCAGTCGGTTCCGGATTAGTATTTGTATTAAACTCAGCTATGTTTGTAATATTGCTGCAATTCTATTTTAGCTAGTAACAACAGAAGCAGCTACAAATCCCACAACACAAAGCAGTTAAACTCGTCTGCTAATTCTTAGAAAAGAATACGATGCAAACTAAAGACGAAGCGTTAGCGTGTGTATACTTTTCATTCGACAACCCAGGTTGTCTGTGGTCGCCTAGTGGATCAAACTCCGGACTAGACAACGGTCGGTGGTTCTAATCCCGCAAGGGGCAAGTGTTTGTGATCCATTATCTAGCCGCCATAGTAAAAGCTTAGCTTAGCTTAGCTGGTGGAGATCATACTAAAAAAAATACGACATAACATAATAAAAAGGGAAGAAACATTTTTTTAAAGCTGATTAGTACAAAAATTCTCAAAATTCAAGAAAAAAATTAATATCTCGAAAACTACGAAAAATCGAGTAACATATGTAGGGTATATTAAGATAGCCCGATACAAGGAATCCAAAAAAAAAATTTGGACGACACCTTTTGGACCAACCTGTAAATAAGATTATCAGCCCTTTGAAGTCTATTGCTGAAGTTGCTCTTCTACAAGAGCTGGGGTAGGAAGTCACTGGGGGATTTAATGGCAGGCCTATGTTCAGCAGTGGACGTCCTATGGCTGAATTGACGATAATGATGATGGTCAAGTTTGGAAACTTTACTTTCCATGTACAACCATACATTTTCTTTCCTTTGGATCCTCTTCATTAACCTAAATATGAATTGTGATTTAATTTCCTTTGTAACAACTAAAAGGATAATCATGTTTCAAACAACGCTTTGCAAATGTAAATAGGTAATGAAAACGGATTATTCTATCAGCTAAAATTAGGCTAGCCAGTTAGTTACCCTTGTATGCTAATATAGACCGTAATGCTGAGTACATAATGCATATAGAAGTAGTGCTGGTCCTTCTACATAGAGGTTCTACATAGAACCATTAAACTACCGGTAGTCCGGAGCACTCGAAACATGAAGTGATTTTAATAAGTAATTGCCAGAGGTACATTTGCTGTAATTTTTGATGATTGCGCAATTTGTGTAATGTGGAGAAAAATGCTGCGATATATGTACGAGGCTTGAATTGAAGTGACTTCTAAGAGCAATAACTTGGAGTTTATTGTGAGACTTAAGATGTCAATCTCTACATATGTAATATGGCATTATCTAAATTCTTTCTAAATATATTATATTTATTTAATGAAATAATAATAGAGAAAATCTGCCTTCTTTCTAACTAAATAAGTATTATTGACGACCGAATTTGCGTATTGGTGCTGTGACTCGCTTTGTACGCAATTAAAAGGTTCTGGATTCGATTTCCAGTTTTAGTAATTTAAGAAATTTAATTTTTTTAAATTAGTTCGGCTCTGGGTGTGCGGGGAAACGCCTCTGATACAAAATTATTTTCCCTCGTAACACAAGGATGTTAATTACTTATTTCGAGACCATGACAATAGGTTTATTGACTGGTCCATATTTATTTTATTTTAATCGTGAGCACATTTCATTAATATTATTATAACCGAGTTTGTTTCCTAGATTTTTAATAGGCTTCTTATACCATAGTAGATCCAAAACTATTTTTGAGACCTCTGTATGTACCTACATTCTGCAATATAAAATACTTGAATTGGAATAAACTTGTAAGTACCGTTCCATAAAAATTGCTCTTGCACCGTTTTCCCAAAGGATATAAATGAGAATCCCAAGTAACAACGTTTAGCGAAATCCTGCTGCAGAGTAAAGAGAGCCAATGTTGGAGTTGTGCTGTTTGCTGAGATACTTGTAATAACTTCCTTGCTAAGAAAAAGGTTGCATTAAAAACAGGTGTGTGTTGAACTTGTTAAGATCCCGACGATATTAAAAAACAAATGAAGGAAGAATTACTACAAACAGATATAATTAAATCGTCGCAATAAAAGTAACCCGTTTAGAAACTCAAGCAAGCATAATTTATTAATTTACCAATTGAACAACTCACATACAGACACAAGCTATACAAGTACCTACCTGAAACTCATAAAAAATACTGAGAACCCCTGTTTACAGCAATTTATAAACAAATAATTTAAATTCCCGGCAAACAACACAACAATCGAAGAAAGACATTAATAACCTTGTATCACCAGTCACCACGTAATAGACCATGACTTGATATGCCAGGAGTGTCTGTGTGTGTGTGTGTGTGTGTCTGTGTATGTGTGAGTGTGAAATTATTTTTGGACGGCTTATGTTTTTTTTTTAAATTTATTTGGGTAAAAAAACAGCATTGAATACAGAGTAGAAAACACTGATAATATTAAAATAGGGCTATTTTCAACACCAGCAACATTTACCACAGCTTAGTTTATAATATCAAAACATGAGTTGAGAGAGTGAGTACTAGCTTAAACTACTTATTAGAAAAACACTTTTCATTTATTAAAACTAAGTTACATTTAATTTGGCGTTAGGTTGGTGTCAGTAGGTAGGTTGCTTACTTATTGTTATACATATTTAAATTCTTATTCTAATTAAAAATAGCAAAGATTGTCTGCAGTACGTAAGTTGGTGCCTATTGCAAACACTATCTGCAATCAAGAGATTTAAAAAAATTTATAGACACAACATTTCATAATCGATAAATACGGGACTAGTCACAACTGCGCAGTGTTTCAAGTATACATTTTTTGAAAGTGCTAGGTCCCGTTGCCAGAATATCAATTGCATTAAAATATTTTATTATATGAATCTACAAGTCGAAATAGTGGTGAACGTTTACCAGCATTAGTGCGGCGTCGGGAAGTGGCAAACCATTGGCTATACTTACGGCAATGACTTCTAGTAGGGACTCTATAACACAATTTATTTATAATGGGTATGCAATAGTATCTGTAATGGCAAAGATCATACAATAACATCGCCTCAAGTTGCTTACGTCTTTGTTTGTGATTTTTATGATGCAGATTATTTTTGTGCAGGCACATTTTTACAGTTTTGCTATGTGCGCGATGACAGCGCCCCTAGTGACTACAATTTTTGTGGACTTAAGATTTCTAAATATGGCAACTGGATGGTTTGAGAACAATTTTCGGATTGTTTTTCTTTGAAATTAAATGAAAATATCTAAAAAGCTTGTGCTTAATATAATAAGTGATTATCTTACTTGAACTAAAATATGAATATTATAATACGTACGCAGAGACTATCAGAATCTCTGTACGTACGGTATTTGAATCGATACAAAATGGTATAACTTTCTAACCTCAAACTGTGCAAAAAGGGAAAAAATTGTATTAGCACAGCATGTGAGAGACTTTGAAGAACTTAAAACCAACGGACAAAGCTACTTAATAAAAGCTGTGATCATAAGACAAACGTCTGTGACACAAACTCCCTACTAACGTTTTTCTTTTCACAGCAGCTATCCATTTATTTATTTCCTCCAATTTCCATCTTGATGATGGAAATGAATAAAACATGCACGAATTGTTTTTACCATTGCTTCTACACTTTATAACACAACACCTACATCGCGAATTTCAACATTTTTACTTAAAAATACTTAATAACGTTAGTATGGAATTCTAAGGAAATATAGCAATTTGACACATGACAGTCCAGAGTTTTTGCACATTTCTGCTACATTGCGTGCTGCGATCGATTTGACGGCCCCCACCACTCACTTTGCACATAGCGAATAGGCACTCGGTGGATTCTGCGTGAACGCGCCATGAACGCTCTCATATACGTGGGGCACACTAAAAGTTTTGCATTTCTAGCTAATCGGAACTATTTGAATTTTGAATGTTATATTTTTTTAAACGTTGCAACCTTCTTAGTAATAAAAAAAACAATTGGCGGGAAATGATTTGTCAATTGTTTTTATCACACATCAAAGTTCTACACGCAACGAAAATTGAATTAAGTTAAGAAAAGATTTTAGAGTGATAATTTTTTATGATTTTAAAAGTTCTCTCTCTCCGCAAGACTGTGCCGCTCGTCTTCAAAATTCTTTTGGGAGAGAAGCACCTTGTTTGAGCACCGCGAGGCGATGGTTTGCTGAATTTGAGAGAGGTCGAGTTTCTTTGCATGACGAATTTCGTGAAGGGCGGCCTTCAACTGCCGTCAACGAAAATAATGTGGCTACTGTTAAGCGGTTAATTGAAGAAAACCCGCGGATTACGTATGAGACAATTCAAGGACTATTGGGGATTGGTATGAGCCAAATTTAGAAAATTTTACACGAATCATTGAAAGTTCGGAAACTTTGCTGTCGTTGGATCCCTCATGAACTGACAGCGGAGCAGAAGCGGGCTCGCGTGGAATGATGCTCACAGATGCTACTGAAGTACGACCACGGACATTCTAATGCTGTTTATGATATTGTCACAGGAGACGAAACGTGGATTTATTGTTTTGAACCCGAAAAAAAACAGCGATCTTGTGAATGGGTGTTTGAAAATGAGAACAGGCCAACAAAAGTGAGGCAGGCGAGAAACGTTAAACGGTAAAAAAATGATCGCTTTTTTTTCTCAGCTACGGGTCCCATCTGTACAATTCCACTTGAAGATCAAAAGAGTGTTAATGCCGTGTGGTATTCTACCATTTGTTTACCCAGTGTGTTAAAAAAAGTTCACGAAAGACGACCCAAAAGCCGCGTTCTCCTACATCATGACAACGCTTCTTCACACACACGCCAACAAAACAAAGTAATGTTTAGCTTCCGAAAAAGTACAACTCGTCACCCATCCTGCGCATAGCCCCGACCTTGCTGGGTCAAAAATCTTAGCTTAGGTGGGGAAAATACATCAGGGAGCATCCTGTATTTCTGTATTTTCCCCAAAATCAAAGATTTGATGAGAGGTTTTACTTTTACCAACTCCGAAGAGGCAGTGATAGCGTTCAATTAGCACGTAGAAAACATGCCTTCAGATCTGTGGTCCTCCTGTTTTAAAAAATGGTTTGATCGCATGAAAAAATTTTTAAAATGTAAAGGAGAGTATTTTGAAAAATAATAAACATAATATTTTGGTTATAACATGTTGTTTTTTTAAGTTACGCAAAACTTATAGTGTGACCTACGTATTAGCATACCGCGCGACGCGACGCTACACGTGCCGCGCAACGCCTCATGTCTCTCTGAAGCCGTTAGGTAAGACGGATAGCCAGACAGACAGTGAAAGCTTAATGACAGGGTCACGTTGGTCCCCTGTGACTAAAGAAAGACGTCATGTTGTCTTATGAGCAGTGATCGGAGTAGGTAGATTGATGCCACCGCCGGGTCTTGGCAAAAGCGGTAGGACCCAAGAAATGCTGGTTTGACGTCGTGAGGGCTGACATGTATGCCAATGATCTCACAACTACAGATGCTCAAGACCGTTAGAAGTGGAGGAGTATATCAGGGAAAGCGGACCCTTAGCTCCAAAGCGATGACTTTGAACGCAACCTAGATTGAACGTATTAGAAAATGATGATGATAACTTTTTTTAAATTTCTGAACATAATATGTACGTCTATAAGAGCCATCTATATCGTAAATCAGAATTTTTTCGGGTTAGGAAATAGCTTGATTATGTCCCTATGAAGGTTTATTATAAATATTAGCCATGGAATTATTTTGATCAAATGTGTAGTTCTGGAGGTTACCTTTTACATCCAAACAAACTTTACCTCTATATCCTATTACTGATATTATATATTATAATGATATCTTGTTCAACAATCACACAAAAAACAAAAATGTGCTCTACATCTGTTCAATATTCAAAGAGAAAATTAAAAAAGTGAAGTCCAAGAAAAAGCATCAAAAGGTTTTTTTTTATATCTATTAGTCAGGAGAGAGTTTTTGTAGCCATTCGAGTAATGCGCGCTGCATCAGTTTTTCAGGATTATGGAAGAGAAACGAGGGCATTATCGGATCTTAGGAAAGTAATCGCCTGTCCCGCGAATGTTTTCTCATTACCATTCCATTCCGCTCTCCTGCTGCGAGCCCCTGACTTATTGTTAGTTATTTTGTTGTTTTTCAACGAGGGAATGCCTGTTTTATTACCGAGTGTTTATTGAACGGGGGCCTTACCATAAACTCCAAACAGTACAAAAGCAGTGTTATTGTTTTACATCAAACTCTATAGGTATAAAGAAAAAAAGGAGAACAAGGTGGAAAGGAATTTAATAATAAGCTGATTACGGCATTAACTCTGCTAATTAGAAACTTTGTTAGAAGTTATGGTGTAGACGTTGTGGTGCCCTTAAATAGCTGATTTATCAAATTTTGATACTAAATGTATCGGTATCATGCTTTCCAATAAGTTCTTTTAATGATTGCACCAACCTGCTGCATTAAATGTCGCCCTTCTGTGTCCTAACAAGAGTAGTCAACATAACATATCTTCATACATTTTTTTAGAAGAAGTTTATATCTAACGAACTGGCCGCCTGGCTTCCTAATTCAATGAATACTGCTAAAATCATAGTTAAGTCAGGTTCGATTAATAACAAGTGGATTTTTTGTAACTACCAGTTATTGACAGATGTTGTGAGAGAATAAGACGAGTAAAGCTCGTAGTCGTAAACTATACTCGGTCAGTGCACTCAGGAAAATGCTGACCGTCTGTGAAACCTATGCAAACGCTCATAGCTTGGTTTACAATAGTAAAAAAAGTGAGTGCATGGTTTTAAAAGCTGGCAACAGACTTCCAGATCATGTACCACCGTGTGTCTTGGGTTACCTCTCTCTAGAGTGAATCATTTTAAATATCTTGGTCACATTGTAACGGAAGATCTAAAAGATGACAGTGATTTAGAAAGAGAACGTAGGGCGTTGTGTGTGAGGGCTTACATGATGGCTCGCAGATTTGCTCGATGTTCAGTAGTCAAAATCGCGCTTTTTATAGCATATTGCACATCATTCTACTCGAGCAGTCTGTGGGTCAGTTCTACACACAGAAATCGTATAACGCTCTGCGCGTACAATACAACAATGCCTTCAGGGCATTTTTGAGGCTACCACGATACCGTAGTGCCTCATGCATGTTCGCGTGCGCAGATGTCGACAGTTTCCCGGTTATACTGCGCATAAAGTTCTACAACAAGTCATAGCTGACAGTGGGGACTGTCCACTGATCGAGCATTTTAGCAAATTAACAAGATCACTTTTAACTATTAAGTATTAACATAGTTGATAAGCTTGCTGTTACTAACACTATATGGATCTTTTGTAATCTGATCAATAAATATTTTTATTTTTATTTTATTATTTATTTATACTAGTTTTAGGATAAATCGAATGTAGACCCGTTAGACTAAATAGAACTACCACGATGGTAATATTGCTTTTTATTGTATTAATCAGTAGCTACTCGATTATTAAACCAGAACGTTACATTTTTTGACAGGGATGACGCCCTACAAGACCCAAATCCATGTCACTAACCCAATTCCGATATTTTACCGCGTTTCACATACATATACGAGTATATAATAACCCATAGACCGCCACAGTTATACGTATGCGGCAAATTATTGGCTTTCCTTTGGCCAGAGTTCCGCGGCTACGAGTTACGACGTGAAAATTATTTTCTGTTTCATATTTGTTGAAATTTTTCATAGGTCCTGCCACTGACATTCATGTGTTTTATTTCAACGGAGCAGAGTCGATTGAGTAAAATATTACATACGTGATACAAGTTTGTTTTTGTCCGCGTCGATAAATGTGTATATGGAACGTAAAAGTATATTGTATATCGTACTGACCGTAACACATACCATTATCTGGATCTCTATACTCTAACTGGATTGAAACTTTGATAAAACAATTCATTAAAACAATAAAACAATATTAAAAAGAAAATAAGTGTGTAATTAAAAAATGGTTCGAATAATAGTAATAGTTATAAGTTTGGATAAATAAATAAAAATTGACTCAACTCTGCTCAATTCCGAACTTAAATAAAGTAATTGAAATGATAATAAAAGGTTAACGTAACATCGTTTTAGATGTAAAGGTTTATCTTACACAATACGTACGGCTTAATGATGGGGGCACACAATAGCCTGTCGTATATTTTAAAATATCGATAAAGGTAACAGACTCGCCGAAATAATCGGCAATATAATGGCTCATAAAGGGTGAAATTTACGAGTGCCAGCCCCGCTGCCCCGACAAATACTTCCGTATTATCTGATTCGAACATAGAAAACATATAATGCCATATAGCCTAAAGAATACAATCAGCCCATTTCGAACAAACTGAGATGTAACGTACTCTGAACAAGTTGTGAGTATTTTTTTTTTGTTTTTCATTATACATCATAAACCGCATGAATTATAACGGGTCAGTTTATAGATAAACATCCCAGTTAGGGACATCTCTGACACACAAATCACCAGTAAAGCCAATGTTAACACCTTTTACTTACCTGCGTTATATTATCAATATGTACCTTATAAATTAAGAGTTATTTCGGAAATCTACTGCAGTACATACAAAAAATACAAATCTTCCTATTCGAAAACATTGTTAAATGAACACACTTGATGAACATATTTGGAATTTACCATAATTTTTAATAGTATCTGTTAAAAAAACACACACATGTAAATGTTTCAAACTAAGTCGTCGAGTTTTAGATGTTTTTAACAGTATAAGATTGGTAAATACTCGTATATTATGACTCGTGAGTTTCCGTATCTCTTTTCGCTGTGATATTGTATTTACCTCATTTAAAATACATATACATATTTTATGAGAATAACATGAATAAATAATTTATGTGAACAAATATTTCTCAGTAGTTATTTCTATAAACGCCTAATTACATTTATAAATTTTAAGGTTTGTTTTAGAAAATATTTAACGTTTAATTTGGCTTTAATAAGAAACTTCTTTCTTAACTCGCGAAGGAACTTTTGACTAAGCGTTATATATAATACTTATAATAAGCGTTCAAGAATCAGTTTATCTTCCGCAGTCTCTACCTAAAAACTTCAACTACCTACATAAATAGTAACATTAACTTTAAAGTTGGAAACAGGTTAGCAACTTAGCGAAAATAAATATACCAAGGCTTGTGCTGGTAAAGTAATCAGGGGAACTTGATACTTGGAAGTCAGAACTTCGTCACGATACGGCATTTCGAATTAGTTATAAGTTTAAAGCAGTTTGTCGGCAGGTGGCGCTTTGTTCTGCGGTCGCACTTGATAATAACACAACTATGCTCTACCTAAACTCAGCATGAACTAACTCGCGGCAAGTTACCTCCGCGTATTTGGAACGTTAACGAACTGACAAAGGTAATCTAGTGCTGCTAGAATCTCTAGACCTATCTCAGCATGCAGGCGTAATTTAGCTAGTCTGTGATAGTCATCCCATCATTTCGTAGTGATGTGCCGATCCCAGCCGAATAATTTTACGACTATGTACTTTGACGATCTCTGTAGCCGCGAGGCGAGCATACCGGACTTGGTGTCGCTATCTCTGAGGTCCCGGGTTCGATTCCCGGTCGGTCAATACCATTACCATTTGTCTATTGTCTCGGGTCTGGGTGTTGTACCGTGGTCGATTCTGATTTATGTAATACAAGTGCTTAAGCAATATTTATTATTTTTAAAAAAACGTAACGCAAGGTGATCTGTGTTCAATGAGCTCATCAGGTGTCTTCTTTTGATGTGGTACTGGTTCCAGTGTTGTGGTTCTATTATCACTTTAAGTTGATTATTTAGGTAGTAGGTACCTACGCATAATTATTTTTCTTTTAACTAAGCTTGTGTTACTCGCACTGATGTGCCAATCCCAGTAACTATAGGTGATCATTCCTACGGTGAACAGATAAGTAGTAATATCAAATTATTTATTAAATATTTCTTTTTAACTTTTTAAATTTATTTTCTTAAATCAAATGTTATGTTATCTGCGCTTAAAAAAATTGCAATCCTTCGAAAATTAGGTTTAATGTAACCCTTTAAGTTCTGAGGAAATAAATACTTTTAAACTTTATTTTAAGTTTATACGCGCAATACGTCGCTCGAGACCTTAAGTTATATTTTACCTTTGGTGTTATTTTCAAAATGGCGTCGATAATACAGGGTTTGACGTCAAACCGGAACAAAGCAATATAATTCTGTTAACAAAACAGGATCAAACAACAGTCGCACATCCCTAAATCTCTACCTGTGCCTGCTTTTGAATAGATGTCAAACTTGCCATCAGGTAGCAACGAAGCTTTGTGAAAAAGTAGTCAAATGACAGAGACTCCTTTGAGGGTGCTTATAAAAACTTACAAGTAAATTCGCTTATTCTCGGAAGTCAGCGTTCGAATAACTATTAGGGACCACATTCATAGAAAGTATGAATCACGGTATGAATTGTGACGACCCCCGTAGCCGAGAGGCGAGCATACAGGGCTTGGTGTCGCTATCTCTAAGGTGCTGGGTTCGATTCCCGATCGGTCAATGTAGAAAAATAACTTTTCTACAGGTGTAGTCTGGGGTGTAGTGGTACCGTCGTTGTTTCGGGTTTCTGTAACACAAGTGCTTAAGATAGTTAACATAGGGTCAGAGCTATAATGTGATGCTGTCCAATATTTATTTATACTAATGTACAGACAGCACCTTCCTTGCATATTGCAATGCAGCAGTTACCTCATCATCATCATTATCAGCCTCTAGAATTCCACTGCTCTGCCTCTACTATAGAACGCCACAATGAGCGGGTCCCGGCCGTTTGCATCCAGGGGCTGCCCGCAAACTTGACTAAGTCGTAAGTCCGCCGTGTGTCTGCGTCTTCCCGTTCGTAGTCATCACGCTATTACCTCATAACCTCTATAAATCTTAGCTAGATCACAAAATATTTAATTAGACCAAACTAATTTGGATCATGGATATAAATCGGTGATATCAGAAAGTGCAGGTTTCCTTTGTGTTCCTTCAAGTATCAAACACCCACGTAAATTTTAATAAATAATAAACCGACTTTTGTGTCTGACACAAAATTTAAAAGTTACGTTAAGTCTGGCACCGACTCCAAACATAAATGATTATATACATAGTATCTTCAATACATTAATTGCAATGTGGTTCACCGGTGACCCCAAACAATAGATTTTCTGTGGTGTCTTTAGTTTCATTTAGTTTCAGGCTTGAGTAAATATTAGTTTTAGTTTTTTGTAATATTCCCCACGAAGATAAAGTACACAATCCACACGATATGAATCGGCTGCGACATCCGTGATCCTTGCGTTAAGAGCGAAGTGTCAAATGTCAGGGAGATAAATGTGGGAATACCCCGGCGAGTGGACGCGATGATTCAAATACGATCGGATTTGATATTATAAAAGTTTATTTCAGAATTGTTTTCTTTTTTTAAGGGTTAAAAGCATTTATACTATAGGAACTGAAAATTGTAAACGTAGTTAACTAAAAGTCACGGATTTCTGACGACATAAGTGCGCTTCATTCTGTCTTTTCTATATGCAATTTTATCACATTTTTTTAAATATACTCTTACGTAAAATCGACTATTTTTTTACCGATTGTTTAACCCAATATCTGGAATCTCGCTTCATATCTAAGAACTCACGATTCTTATCCCAGGACATACCTTTAGATATAACACTCGATGTCGATGAAGGTTAGACGGCAAAAGCTTTTGACTAAAGTAGATGGACTATTAAGCGCTATGAAGAGGATACAATCAATTATTTTTTTTTAAACTTTATTGCACAAACTTAAAATGTACAACAGGTGGACTTAATGCCAAGGGCATTCTCTACCAGCCAACCTTTGGGTCATGCAGAAAGCAGGTAATGGGTGCGGTAAAGGTCCAAAATAAATTGTAATTTGTACTAAACAATGATAATGCAAATTAAATTTAATAAAATACACATATATTTGGATAAATATGATACAATACACAAAATAAATAAATAATAAGTAAATAAACAGACATACTATTAATAAAATAAGAAAAAATATGCAACTATGTACTGAAATATTTTTTAAGTTTATTTTTGAAAGAAAGTTTTGATTCCGAATGTTTAATATCAATCAATCAATCGTTTAATTTATTTCTTTAATTTACCTGGAGAAATTAACTCTATGAAATAATCAAATAATTATATTTTCTCTGTTACCACACATCATTTCTTGTCAATAAATTACACATAAGTAGAATAGTATCAATATATGATATAAAAGGATAGAATTAAATATACCTACCTGCCCTAAAGATTGTGTAATCAAAGAATATCTTTTAAAATCGACCACCTACACAATATCAGCAGGTACCTTGTTTCCTATGAAACTTCGTTCTTTGTTTATACAAGGGACAAGGAAACTTTTTCGGAACATAATTATGTTAGTATTGTGCCTATACATTTGGCCATTTAGGACCCCTTTGCAATGTAACCCTGTTATATAGTTCTTCCTATACACAGGAAATTTAAAAAATAAGATCTAGGGAACAATATAAAGAAGCGTCTTTAACGTTATTATATTGAATAATCGTATGTTACGAAAAAAAAAATACTTCAAAATATCCGAAAATAAAGTCAATAGATAGATTACGAATGCCGCGCGGTCATTCATCAGAGGCGTAGGTACGGCGAGCCTACAAGGACCTTACGCAGTGCACATACGGTGCAAATTTTTCATGAATGAGTTAAATTATCCACGCGTACGATTTTTAACAGCGGATAGGAAAAATTAAATGTGAAGAAATTTTTTTTTGTCTTTTGCATAAGTAGTTCGATTAAGTTACTGATTCTTATCCACTCCTAAAGATTTGGCACCCCTTTGTAATGTAGCCCTGTAGAGACAAAATGATACGGTTGAGTAGAATTGATATTAAAATATAACTTTTTCTACTGGTTCTCAGACCCAATTTTAAATAAAGTCAATTGAGTTGTTTTTGACTGAGTATACTGCGATAACAAGTAAAAAAACTTTATTTATTTATTATTATATATTAATTATTGTACATTTAACAGATATGCCAACGCTGGTCTTTGTTTCGAAATAATTTGCATGCATGTCGTTTCCGTCGCTTACCTAGTACCTACAACGGGTAATATATATTGCTTACACAAAAAATACAAATCCAAATCTATTCAGATATTTTTCTCGTTCACACTCAAAAGATTCCTTCGAGCGTTTCATGCTTAAGCATTCAAGGTGAAGGTTGCCTTATTGGAACACACATCCAAAGAAAAACTTTTTCCGTCAACCATCTCCATATCCTCGGAATATTATGCAAATATGCTCTACTCGTATACCTGCTCTATTTTCGTGAACGATCGTTTCGTATTGTACATAATATTACAGGTATATAAAAACTTATTTGACTGAAAGTAAAAATCTTTTCGACCCGATGCGCGCAGTGCCACGCTGATTCCTTAAAAAACCAATAAAACCAATTTATTTCTGTAAATAGGCCTAAATTAAGCTCTTTTACATTTAGCATCTTAAGCGCAAGGGTCTTGGATTTGATTTCCAGAAGAGTCGGATTAAAAGAAATAACTCTTTAAAAGGCAGAAAACATTAAGATTATACATGGGGCACATTAAAAGTTTTGCACTTCTAGCTAATCGGAACTATTTGAATTTTGAATATTATATTTTTTAAACGTTGCAACCCTCTTAGAAATTAAAAAAAAAACAATTGGCGGGAAATGATTTGTCAATTGTTTTTTATCACACATCAAAGTTCTACGTACGCAACGAAAATAGAATTAAGTCGAAAAGATTTTAGAGCGATGATATTTTATGATTTTAAAAGTTTTCTCTCTCCACAAGACTGTGCCGGTCGTCTTCAAAATTCTTTTGGGAGAGAAGCACCTTGTTTGAGCTCCGTGAGGCGATGGTTTGCTGAATTTGAGAGAGGTCGAGTTTCTTTACATGACGAATTTCAACTGCCGTCAACGAAAATAATGTGGCTACTGTTAAGCAGCTAATTGAAGAAAACCCGCGGATTACGTATGAGACAATTCGAGGATTATTGGGGATTGGTATGAGCCAAATTCAGAAAATTGTACACGAAGCATTGAAAGTTCGGAAACTTTGCTGTCGTTGGGTCCCTCATGAACTAACAGCGGAGCAGAAGCGGGCTCGCGTGGAATGGTGCTCACAGATGCTACTGAAGTACGACCACGGACATTCTAATGCTGTTTATGACATTGTCACAGGAGACGAAACGTGGATTTATTGTTGAACCCGAAAAAAAACAGCAATCTTGTGAATTGGTGTTTGAAAATGAGAACAGGCCAACAAAAGTGAGGCAGGCAAGAAACGTTGTTAAAAAAATGATCGCTTTTTTTTTTCTCAGCTACGGGTCCCATCTGTACAATTCCACTTGAAGATCAAAAGAGTGATTAACACTCTTTAGCCTTTAGCTCTTTAGTGGTATTCTACCATTTGTTGACGCCGTTAAAGCCGCGTTCTCCTACATCATGACAACGCTTCTTCACACACGGCCAACAAAACTAAGTCATTTTTGGCTTCCGAAAAAGTACAACTCGTCACCCATTCTGCGCATAGTCCCGACCTAGCCCTCTGTGATTTCTGTATTTTCCCCAAAATCAAAGATTTGATGAGAGGTTTTACTTTTACCAACTCCGAAGAGGCAGTGATAGCGTTCAATCAGCACGGAGAAAACATGCCTTCAGATCTGTTTTGAACTGGTCGTCCTGTTTTAAATAAGTAAATTTTATTAAAAAAAATAAAACCGACTTCAAAACACTAAAATGCTAAAATAATCCTAACACTTAAGTACCTAATCAGTTACTTTTGGAGTCGGTGCCAGCCGATGAGAGATTCAATGTTTTTGTTTGCACCGACTCCAAAAGTAACTGATTAGGTACTTAAGTGTTAGGATTATTTTTAGCATTTTAGTGTTTTGAAGTCGGTTTTATTTTTTTTTAATAAAATTTACTTATTTCATAAATTTTTAGTGATAAATCCTAATCTAACTGCTGAACACCGATTTCATCCCCTATTTTCCTACCCTTAGGGGTGATTTTTATTTTGTAAACTTTTAGCATATTATCTTTGAAGTATAAGCTATTCAATAAAACAAAAATCATCAAAATCGGCTCATATTTGTCGAAGATAGGTAACAAGAACCACAACCAAAATACTATCTGGGTATATATTTGTTGATTTTCTCAAAAAGTTCTCAATCAATTTCGATAAAATTTATATGGGACCACCTCTGAAGTATGATCTACCAAACAAAAAAAGAATCTTTAAAATCGATTCATAATTGGCGGAGTAATCGCGTAACAAACATACAAAAAAAAAAAACATACAGTCGAATTGAGAACCTCCTCCTTTTTCGAAGTCGGTTGAAAATGGTTCGATCGCATGAAAAAATGTTTAAAATGTAAAGGAGAGTATTTTGAAAAGCAATTAACATAATATTTTGGTTATAACATGTTGTTTTTTTAAGTTACGCAAAACTTATAGTGTGACCTACGTATATCATACTTTGAGACCAGACAGCAGACAATCTGTGTGTTTCTGGTTAATATTAGTGAAATGATCGACCATTATCATGACTTTTATTATAAGAAGAAAGAGAATTAGCATCTTTTTTGTTGCTTTTTACAATGATTTAATTTTTTTTTTTCTTCTAAAGTACAGGTACTAGAAACTAATTCTATGCTCAGAATATAGCTTTTGACAATTCTTAGCATATATCTGAAAAAAAATTCTGACAAACGGGCCTTAAGTAGTAAGGCTTTTGAAACCACATGCTAGTTTACATTTAGCGATGGAGAATTAAGGCCTATGTAACCTTAATTTAGGAACATCAATAATTTTCAACAACGACATCCTGTATTTCTATATCATATGTCGTTAAAAGGACTTCGAACTTTTTGTATGGAGCCTAGCATACCTAAAGTTGCAAGTAACGTTATTAAGGTTTACACCTATAAAACATACGTAAATCGAAAAAGAAAATAATTACAAACAACAAATACTCTGACAAAATGTCGTAAATAATATTGTTTGTTCAGAATTTCAATTTGCATTTGCATGTAAATAACAATACCTAAATAATATTAATTTTGAACACAGTATTATTTACGACATTTTGTCTAAAAGTAATTGTTGTTTGTAATTTTTTTCTATATCGATTGGCGTATGTTTCTTAGGTGTACACCAAAATAGCGTAATTTTAGGTAGATACTTGCAACTTTTCATATGCCAATAGGTGCGTTGCCTTTTAACCGATTCACGGATAGTAAAAAACTTTACTGTAATTTTCTTATTTTCAAGAACATAATTAAGAATATAAGTTTTGTACAAGTATACATGTTATCTTATCTTACTACGCTATTAAGCTAAGCAATTTCTTTTGACGGCGTAAAAAGAAAACTTTTAGTTTAGAACGCCGATGAAAGAAATGTGAGCGCAATGAAGTTCTTACAAGAAAGAAATAAAGGAGAACCAATGCAGTGAAGCCATTCATTTCTTCCGCTGCAGCGGTGAATGAAAAAAGCATCAAAACTACTACGATTAAGTGACAAACGAAATCGTATGATGTTGGACCTTCACACACAAAGCCTCAGACCTGACTACCATAGATTCATCAATCAATTCAAGATTGCTTACTTTATAATATAACTAGTGAATATGCATTTTTTTTTTAATTAAAACAGATAAACCATAACTAAACAAGCTTTTTCATTTTTAACGTTGTACCATTGTACCATTGTGTGACAGAAGGTAGATTTTTTTAGAGTAAATCTAGGTGCTAAAAAAATGCACATTGCAGTATGCATACTTTGCAGACAAAAAAATATATTAACTGAAAATATCTTTTGATAACGTATGCGGTTGAAATTAATAAAGTATACAGTTGAACTTATAGTTTGACACAAAATGGCATACGGGTAAATACTTTTTATGTCAATAAAACTCTTCAGATTAAAATTAAATGAATTTAATTCAATTTGGCCATACATTTTGAAATCCGAGGTCTGCTGTACCATAATAATAAAAAAAACAGCTGAATACCTTATTTTCTCCTGTCTTTTTATGGCCTTGTTCGTAACCAAATAAATCGAATTGCATCGAAATCGCAAAAAAACGTCTTTCATACATTTTATAGTCGATTTCGATGTTTTTTTTTTTACTAAATGGCGGACAATTTCACATGATTTATTTGTTGCTCAATATTACTATCCTGTGAACGCCTCTAAGACGGTTTAAATTTCACGGTGTATATCTGCAATTTTCGTTTGAAGCGCCGCGCCATCAGAGATCAGGGCAGCTCTTAAGAAAGCCTTTATAGGATGACGTTTGCCGTTAGATTGCCACTCACTTAAAGAAAACGGACTGAATGAATCAATTTCAATGAAAAATAACATGTGATATTTTTCATTGAAATTGATCTGAGAGCTTAAAATACAAGGTAAATACAAAGACGAAATGATACTAAAATATTTTATATTTTAACAATACGGTCCTAAGAACTTAAACGAGTACAGATTTTGGACCAAGTTTATTGAGGCATTAAAAATTTTGTCCATAGAATGCGTCTAGGAGTTTCAAGAACACCCAGTTGGCAGAGAGTTAAATATTAATACCTAAGTCATAAAAAGTGCTGGAAAAGTGAATTTTCATAATTGTTGTTGTAAAGACCACTCTCACGCCGTTACTCAGCTGGAATTATAAAGTTAGAAGCAGATAGATTGATAAAGTTTGTTGCACGCCAACCACTATGTGAAATTAACAAACTTAGAAGCCCTCGTCCTTTGCTGGTGCTCCAAAGTTCAAACTAGTGAAGCTGGATTGCATAGAAATTGTGCCACGTCCATACAAGCCCCTTGTCCCGTATCGCACTTATCGCTCCATAAACACCAAACAAAATCGATTTTGTGTCGGCCACAAGTTTCTATCGCAACAAATTACCTTAGATTGAAACTTTAAAAACAAATTAAGGAGTTTAAACGGCCATTAATCTATCCCACTGTGACCTTTTAAGCGAACTGAAAGTATAACTGCAATAATTTGCGAGATCTCGTACAAACTCGTAAAACAAAGAAGAATTATCGCAGAAATCTTAAACAAAAATGACGTAATTTTAAATGATATTGAAAAATTCCTTTTGTATTGTTTTTAATTAAGTACAAGGGTACCGAAACAACTGCGAAATATTCTTATCGGGAACTCCGCAAACCAACTGGAAGTAAGAGCCAAGTGGGCAAAGAGTTCTTAGCCGAAGTGTTTGCTCAAACGAAGTTAGTTGCCTTAAGCTATGTAGTAGTTGAACGGCGTCTTGCATTTATTCCGACTATTGGATTTGGACCGAATCATTCCTATTTCCGAAGAACTCGATTCGGTCTGTCCTATTTTCATTGGAGAGCCCCTCGCGATCGGCTCTATCTAAATAAAGATAACCCATTTGATGGGCAAGAGGTTGACACTTACGTCATAACTTGAGATGGGGATACACACGCAGGTAATTTTACAAAATACTAATGTCGTTGCCACGAGACGAGAGACTTTTACCAAGAGGTAAAAAAACGATAACAAACGTTCATCGTACATAATATTATTACGAATAAATTAGATGCTTTTTTCTTGTTGTGTTGCATTTTATATAAGCAACTTGATTTGGGTAGTTAATTAAGCAAGCGATGATAAAATTATTATTACTATTTAGAACATGGAACCTCAAATTTTAATTTGTAATAAAAAAACAAATACCCTTTTTTATAAATTAACAAACAAATTCTTATCTAAACAAGCAAATGTAAAAAATAGCAGCCGCCCGAACAGGGACTTGAACCCTGGACCCTTGGATTAAAAGTCCAATGCTCTACCGACTGAGCTATCCGGGCTGTACAGTAAGACCCAAATAAATGGATCGCGAATGCTTGCTTCATTTTTTTGTTTACTTTTTATGAATTATTTAAGGCAACAATAAGTTAATATCGGTTTCATACTTATTTAATTAGCTGTTTAATATTTGTAGCATTACGTAACGTGTAGTTAATACTATTTTACTTTACTAGAAATTAAATCATATTTATAATACAGTTGGTCAATACAGTTACTGTTTAATTAGCATAATATCATCTAACTTGCAACAAAACGATCGATTATGAACAACTAACATATGCTTAATTAGATTGATTGCAATTTGTGTGATGTGAGCCAATAAATCTTATTGATTTACTATATTGTCCTCTCAAAATAAGATTTTCTTGACCAATAAATCCAATTAGGCGAGATTATAGTTTAGTAAGATAGTTTTTATACAAATTATCCATTTTGCATATTAAACATTTTGTTTTCCTTTTTTATTATGTTATATTGCATTTTTTTCGTTTAGTAGACCTATTATATTCTTTTTCGCAATGGTCATTCGTTTTACATAAATATTTTGTTTGACTTTTAATCTTTGTTTGTCTTTAAATGCCAATAAAAATGATTTTCTGCAAATTATTATTTAAATTTGCACATTTCCATCAAAATCAAAATGCGACCATTTTAGACAGTTGTGCCAAAGCACAGTATGTCGTTGTAGCAACTTTTTATGCTTGTTTCTAGATCTTGGATTAAATAACGCAGACAAAGTCACGAGCAAAACTTTGTTTTAAAAAATAGCCATCTCTTTAACCTCAAACCATGTATTGATGGTCAAAATGATTTTTTATTAACCTCAGCTGCGTTTTAGCTCGCGGTGCATCAGACATCGGACAGGATGTGTGGCAAATAAATTTTGAATGGCCGATCTTTCGCTAGCGCTACTCGTATTTTGTAGTTGAGTTTATATTCCGGTCGGCATTATATTCCTACGGACGGATAAACAGAGAATTTACAGATCTTCGCGATTGCTCGTTCGATTTGCCAGTTATAATAGTGTAAAGTATTTAGGGTGATAAGAAATAATGTGTCAAATACTGCATTTCTGAATTCCTGGTTATCTCTATGGTCTAAAACGGTGTCTTCTAGTTAGTTAGTTAAAAGTTCTTCGTAGAAGAAGATCCTTCAACGAACATTGCGCCAGCTGTCAACTTTCCTTACGGTATCGGAAAATATATTTTACAGCATTATTTCACGTATTTGAACGATATTCTTAACAAGAGCCTACTTTTATACTTTAAACGATTAAAGTCTAGCGACTCTACTGTGATTGGACTATATATTACTTACTTAACGCATTTGTTATATGTAATGTTATATATAACGCATAGTTATATAACAAATGCGTTAGGTAAATACAGCGCCTAATGATTGGTCGTTTGATTTGTCCATTATTTAATAAAGAGCTCAATTGATTAACTGAAATATAAACCTACTTTACATGGTCCGGTCATAACTAGCCCCAGAAGACTATATGTTTTTAATTAGGTACCGTTTGAATTAATACGGTTGAGAAATGAATTTATTAATATTCAGAAACAGATGCATTGTAGCTCTATCAATGTTTGACATGGGGTTTTCTATAGATGAAGTTATCAGTAACTTCACCTATAGAAAAACTCATCTGTGTATTCTTGCAGTTTAGTAATTTTTTATTAAGTCAAGCGGACTGACGTTAAGAGGTTTTTGATGAATATGTAAACTCAAAATTAAATTTTATGAGATTTATCCCTTAAAGCTTATGTGATTGTATTTCTTTGCAAGCTTTATGAACTGTGACTATAACTTCGCATGTTTGATTAGCATTACCCGTGTCCCTAAATTGCCTATATTGTCTGCTGCACCCAAATGAACATATTTGTGAAAACTAATTTGCTTTAACTTAACTTTTGCTTTTTTCCAAAGTCTGCTTTTTTACAAAATAGTTACCAAGTTAACTGGCAAGCTTATACAGAATTAAATTAACTTTCTCATTTCCACATGCGAAATAGCGTCGTATTTTTGAGCAGTTCACAAATTCCGCCGGCCCGCAAGGCATTGTTACGTCATAACTTACAATGACGTTATCCACGGCTACTTTGTAAGTTATTCGCCCTCTGTGTATCCTTGCTTACTGTTTCAGTACAAGCAAGTGCAAAATGACTATACAAAAGATATAAATATCTTCCTTTTTTCAATGCAGTACTGTGGTTTGTCAAAAGTATTTAAAAACTATCAAAAATCTTTTTTATTTTTTATTTCCACGGATCCCATAGTAAAAATCGATGTAATATTTGGTACAGACAACGGCAGGTCAACTTACCCAAAAAGTTAAAGGTCAGTGAATTGATTTTCATCTTTATGTCCAACACTGAGAGATCAATATCAATTGAGAAAATTTGACGTTTTGTGGTAGATTGATGTGCTGTTGTCTGTACAATAATAACACCTTATAAGTTTTGCGTTCACTAAATATAACTAAATTAAAACCAACCTAGTTTTATCAGCACCCTCATTTTTGCAGGTTTTTTATACACATGTTTCTAATAAATAAGTAGTAGTAGTAGTATTTTTACAGTCGGTGTCGACGTATCGCTATACTATTTGTATTTTTTTGCTCATGCTAGGGGGTGGGACGGCACAAGCAAGAAACATTAAACGAGTCTCTTTTGTTTAATATGATATGTATAAGTATAATTAAAAATGCATCCGCAATTTACCTACGTTATGAGCTTCTCCCACAACACACATCCAGACATGAAAATCCAGTTGATTAGAGCTGATATTTAGTTGGCGATAGTGAAATTGAATAAACTTTTTATAATCCTATCAATCACTACACTACTTTAGCCGTTCATTCCTGGTGAAGCCTGTTAGTCACGTACTGTAAAAATATGGGACGGGATAAAACAATATTGACCAAACCTCGGTCTGAAAAATAAGCGCTGAATTATTCTCTAATCTATTTGTGATCTCAATACTTTATACCGTAATCATATCGCATACGTGTTTGATTATAAAATAATTTAACGTAAACTTATATTTAATGTAATACTTTGATTGTGAGCAAAAAGGATTAACGTTATTTAAAAAAACAAGAACTTCACAAAACAAACACGAGGTACAAATTTCGGGTAAGCTTCATTTGTATTAAAAACAAATAAACTAATTTTAAATGGAACAACGCTTATTTAATATAATTTTTACTTGGATTAATTAATTTCATATAATTTTTATTCGTTATATTATAACATTTACATTTTATAATAACATTTTGTATAAAGCTCAATTATCATTTCATATAATAATTAAGATTAAATCCGACTTGAGTAAAACTTGACAAAAAGATCATCAAAGAGCGATAGATTGTAATTCTTGTTCTAAAACTTTGTAATTGTAAACTGTAAAGAAATTGCTTGCGGTTGTACACAATAATGCATGCTTGCGTTTTTAGGAAACATAAATAAATTAAACTTATGTTATATTTAATAAGCTTTATAACTTTTAATTGTTATTACAGGTGAGTATTAGAGTAAATGATTGTTATCTTAAATGATATTATAGAATTTAAGATTATATGAAACTTTTATTATATTAAGTGAGTTGTTATAAGAAAAAAGATTATATTAAGTGAAATTATATCATCAAATCGTTAATACTAATAATTTTTATTTTAAACATTACTCCCCCAAAAATTTCGCTATTACCAAATGAATCACAATCTAACAAACAAAATTAACGATGAGACTTTTCACATTATTAACCTTTGTTTTAAATGGGAATCGTAGTCGTAGAAAAGCACAGTAATGGTAAAAGTTATAGTGTACAGTAGAAAAGTATTCTTAATTTATTGAATTTACCTGATATTTCATTAAACAGACATACTACTATATTTATTTGAGCCTAACCAGGAACTCTAAAGAGTACTTGTGCAGTGTCATTTTATGACAAACTCTATACAATAACAAAACAAGGGTAGTACTGTTTTATGAGCTCATGGTATAGCCTCTATGTCTGATGCTTGATTGATTCACCTGCGTATGAAATTAGGAAGTCGAATCGGGCATTTGTGTATGGTTTTTGTTTTCTCTTGTCAAGTAATGGCCCATGACCGAAAAGATAAAGCACGGTTTCTGAAGTTATGCAAAGTATTTTTTGTATTGTTTATACACTTGGTACCTACCTGCTATTTACAAATAACTACTACGTACACAATAAACTTTAGCCTTTATCATAGACATTCGCGACATTATTACGCTAAAGTAGGGCCTTTGCACACCGGCGCTACAGAATTAAGTGTCACGTCAGACTTAGCCGTTTCTCTTGCGCTCTTTGTGCCTTTTTTCAAGCGCTATTATTGTCTAAAAAAGGCAGCGTCCCGGGTTTTTCCCGTTTAATTTTGTTCGTATGCAATTTCGGGTTAATGGTGGAATTTGTATCTAAGTAGCTACTTGAAAGGTTGCTACTTAAAAAGGGATAAGGGATGAGGAAAGATGATCGTGCTTTGGTACTTCACTTGGGTGGGTTGGAATCAATAAAATTCAAATCATTGCGTAAGTATGTTTCAAGATCGTCTTTTGTAAGGAAATAGATTTGCCTTTCCTGTTTTTTCTTTAATTCCCTTTGAACAATCTACGTACGTACACAATACAAAAAAGTTTTTTTATTTGAGCTAAGTATTTTATTTATTTATTCATTTTCATTTTTCCTTTAATTAAAACGGGTATATATTTACTTTCAGTTATGATGTTATTAGCTTACAGCCTTGTCTCCAGACCACAGGTACCTATTAGTCATTTATGACTCAACAAAGTAGGTTAGCTACCTAACCTACTTTGAATAGGTATGTTTGTTTGGATAACAAATTCATTTTTTTTTAAATTGCTACTCTCTTTTGCCTTTGTTAATAAATTGATAGCAATCTTTATTTTGTTCCGCCAATTTACTTTCTGATACAACTCAACGTGTAATATTCTTTTATATCTGTTCTCTAAATGATCTAAGTCTGACCGAAAATCTCACCTTGATACAAATCCATTGCCGATTTTCAGAGCCTCTATTTTTGCCTTTATTAATCCGATAAGCCATGTAATCTAGTCAGATCTTTGTAATTACACGCTAAAGTTCCCGTGTTGGATAATGTGGATTAGCTTAGGTAAGTCAAAGAGTATTTTGATTTGGGTATTAGATCAAATACTATTTGTTTATATAAACCTATGTATTTAGTCTTGACTTACAAATTAGGAGTAAACTTAGCCGTATCTGCCTACGTGGTGTAAAAATTTAAGCCTGAGCCTAAAACGACTTTCAATAGAAATGTTAGGCGGTGTCATGCGAACGCTCGGCATTTAATTAATACTTTTATAAATTAATACTTTTAAACTAAACAATTTTATTATGTACTAGCTGTTGCCTGCAACTTCTTTCGCATGATCTTTATTCATAAATGATTTTCTGCGCAACTTTCTAATTTCTAATCTCCTGACAATAATTAACACTACAAAAAAAGAATTAACGAAATTTGTTGCCTCCATTCCCGCGTGATTCGATGACCAAGGGAAATAGAGATTCATTTTATATATACAGGGTTTTATGCAAGGTAGTGCCAAATTTAAAAAAAATAAGATCTAGAGAATAATATAAAAGTGCGTCTTCTATTTTTTCACTATAATAATAAATAATAAATAAGAATAAATTTTATTTATTTGGCACAAAAAACACATCCCAGTGACATTATGTACATAGAAAGAAAAGTGCCAAAAAGGGTCCCCCGCTCAGTATTAGTCGTGGCAGCTAGAAATAGCTGCCGCGACACTGGTATTCTGCGGGGGCCCTACTATGCTATACTTTTATAACTAGCTGTCCCGTCGAACTTCGTACCGCCTCGTTTTTTTGCGTCTATTTTTCGATGTCTTAATTTGCTATTCGGGAGTCGGGGCGGTGACAAATCCAAAAAATCATAAATCATCAAACCTATTTTTTTGGATTTGTCTAGCCGTTCTTGACTTATTTTAAATGGTGTAACTAACCCGATTTTATTTTATATGAAATAAATATGTATGAAATATAATAATATAATATGTATGAAAAAAAAATTTGTTTGTTTTTTACATAGATCGATGTAGTTACTGATTCTGAGTGGTCCCTGAAAAATTGGCACTATCTTGAAATGTAACCCTGTGTAGATTTTGCAGTGATTGAAAGAAAATTTAAGGGAGACTACATATTCAATGAAAAATATATTTCACATACACACATTAACATTTGACAAAGATATAAAAACAGTCGAAGTGAGAATCGCCTTTTTTAATTCTAAAATATAACAGTAACGATATGTAACTTCGATAGGAATTCTAGGTTTCTTATAACAGACCTAGTATTTTGATAAACGAGTAATATCTGCCATTGGTTTAACTCCAACAGCGAAACCAGTTTCGATGGCTAAAAAAGGTTTATTCGACACAAAAGGCTAAGCCAAATGAAGCCAAGTTTTTCCAGCAGAACAATGGGTGGGTCGCACCGCAGGTTGCCAGCAAAGACACCGCTTCATTTAGTGCTTTATCAAGGCTTGGTTTCGCAAAAATCATAAATTGAACGGAAACAGGTGCGTACTATATTGCGTTTTCTTGGACTACGAACGAGTACAAAGAAAACGAAGCAAAACAGGTAGGTATGCGTATTCCATTTTTAAAATTAAAGAACAAATGAATCTGCATGATTGTTATTGTGCTAAAAAGAAAAGAAAATGTTATTGTTGTTACATTTAGTTACAGTTGCGAACCGTGATCAATATAATATCTGAAAAATAACTGCCACGAATTCGCCACAGAGTGAGGCGTGCAGCGGGCGTTTAAGTTGTTGTTAGACAAAGAAACGTCTTGACAAATGTGTGCAGTACCGCAGTTTGAATGATCTACTCAACGCCCCTTTGCCCGCCCCGCCATATCGAATTCGCAACAAAATCTTATACCTGTCATAACGATATTTAAAGATGTTTCATTAACTCCAAGCTAAGCACTTTTTACCTGCATTTTCACGTTTCTAAACTATAAAAACCACAACATAAGACAATTGTTAAACAAGTCAAATTATATTTTTTTAGATATATTGGTGGCCCGAATACAGCCCGAAGTAACTTCTCTATTTCATTTATTTTTATAGACCGTTGCTAGAAAATTACATAAATATTTTTTTAAATGAATTATCGTACCATGCTACCAAAAACTAAATTATTTACGTCTTTTTAGTTCGCATCGTCATGCCAAGCCTTTCTCTATGGTTGTCCTCTACCTGAAGGTTGTCTAGAAGAGATTGGCGATAAGACCGCCTAAATTGTACGTTTTTCTGTAAAAAATCTTGTGTAATTTACTTGTATGGTTTGCAATAAAGAGTATCTATCTATCTACGTATCATGCGATTTACGTTGCGTCTTCGGGTAATTATTACTTAACCGTAGCTGGTAAAGTTCGTCCGGGAAACTTTAGTAGATGTTGACAACACAAATTAGTCTATCTATATTAATGGCATATTTGGGAAAACCTCTACAACTTTCTAATTCTTTTATCGAATACTTTTAGTTTGATTGGTTTTTATCCTTTTTCTTTTGGAACGTTCGCGTTCCGCTAATATCTTGATTATACTTTTAGATAATCTAATTTTGTAAGAACTGGTGTTCAAATGAAACAGAAATGAATACCTAACAAATCTCTTAAAATATGTATGAGTTCTCGTACCGAATGGCGAAAAAATATTTAAATTTTTAACTGTTATCGAAAAAATGATGACATGTTACAAATCGGGTTCCAACAGATTGGAGGCTTGTTTGAATAAAATTTTGCATACAGATTGGACCTATGTCGCGGATTAGCATAGGTTGTTTCCAGAGCTCCCCGGGGGAAACTAAAAGCAGGTGGGGGGAAGTGGGATTAGCCGGTTTTGCCTAGATTTTTTTAGCACGCGTTCGTGAACGTATTTTGTTTATATGGAGCCTTAAGCCTGTGAATATGTTTGCGGAAAATGGGATTATAGAATAAGGTAACAATAACCCAATAGGCTCGTATAAAAGTTCATTTTGTCCTTTTACAAGGTGTCTTTTGTGTATCATTTTCGTGATTTTTATTCTGAAACTGGATAGTATACTTTTTTTTTACCTAACTTGTATCATGAGTTACCTAGATGTTGTAACACCAGTCTTTTATTAGTGCAGAACCATAGACTATCTCATCTAGGGCCTAACCATGAGCTCTTAAAATACTATTACTTTCAGCCATGTTTTGTTTTATCTATTTGATATAGAGTTTGACGACGAAAAACACTGCTTAGACTTTTAGTTTATAGCTAGGCCCCTAATCGATTGTCTCTTGTTTTTGATTGCCCTAACACCAGCACGAGAAAAGATTTCAATCGGGATAAAATTACCATACTCGCACGCCAAGCTCTAAGAGATAAAACACAGCAGTCTAAGTAATACTTACTGTTGTAAAATAAGACATCATTCATATAGTAATTACCTATATTATTTACTGACACGAGATGGAGAAGAATTGACACAAATAATATTTTCAAACTTCCCACCTGATATTCCAAGAATCAATATGTGAATACTGTACCTTATTCGAATTATTAATGGCATATTATTAGCATCATTGAAACAAATAATACCGTTTTTGTGCCGCAACCGTATCCGCCAGTAAACAAACATACACATACACTTTGTAAACAAACCATTTTTACCGTGTACCACTTGACCTGCGAAAGACGTTTTCATCGCATAAATTCGCATTCTGCATTTGACCTATGATAATGACACAAAACGGGGTTGAGCTGCGAAGGAAAATAAATTCTAATGTATACCGAGTGGATACGGCCGCTTTGTGCGCGGCGCGGGTTTATGCACGGAACTGTACTTGCAGACATCTTTAGAGAGAATAAACTACCATTTCTTCAAGTCCGAGTGCTATTAAACTCATGTATTTTGAATAAAATGGTAAAAAAAACGGTAACAACAACAAGCATCAAACTTGGTGTGATTATAGTGCTATTCTGAAAGTTAAACAATAAACACTGAAAACCGGTCAAGTAATGAGTCGGGTTGACACAACGGATCTCGTACTAAATAAAAGGAAATTTGGTGTAACGGATACCTTCCCGTGCGTTCTACTCGCACTTGGCCGGTTCTTCTTTTTATAGTAGGTATAAAAGGACAACTATCGCAGCTAGATAGGCTTTACAAGTTACCGAGTCAACTTGGAAAAGAAAATTAATTATATGATGTTATTAATTAAGTAAAACAGAAGCCTACATTGCGCGTAGCCCAACACGTATTTGACCCTTTTTCTTTCCATCTGTCATGGCAATTTTAGTGCCTGCTCTACCAGTAAGGCCTTCTGGCAAAAAGTTCATGTATACATCTTATTGCAAAAAACTCGTTTTAATACAAAGAACTCCATCCATCAGGACCAACTAACTCGTTGTAATCAATGATACCATAATGACGTTTTTAATGCACTCGAATTAAAAGGCTACTGAAAGAGCCAACCTTAGAGCAAAAGCTTAAGTTTTTAATAAATATATATAATTTGATAGGATAATTTAAATGTCGCGAGTAGCAGACAATTACTATTATCAGCCATTTAAGATTGACGCCGCAAAATGTAGCTATCGAAGGGTCAAAGAGACTAAGTCTGTAAAGACCTAGGTATTTCTTTTGGGTATTTCTTTTGTAGCAGATGTTAATGGCGGTGCAGTGTTGATCCTACCCATCAAGTGGATCGTCTTCGCATTAACCTATTCCATACGCTACATAAAAATGCCTCTACCTTACTGAAAGTCAGTTATTACTAGTTACAGTAGGTAATAATGATATCATAGCTTTAAAACTATAAAACACACTTATACATGGTTATTTTTTTAAATATTATGATGTTGATGTTTTAAAAAAAACCTGTATTATGTACTGTATACCCAAATGAATCGAATGAACCCAAACACAAAGATTTGACTAGTAGTCATTGAAGAGTTCTACTACCTATCTCCTGACTCCATGATGAGCACAATAGTGTCAAAATATTGTATTGTCATCCGAATGTAAAATATTTACAAAGTTTTAAACTGATAAGTCAGTAAGAAGGAGGTTAAAGGTTAAGGTCATTACATAGTTACAAGTGAAGCTAATATAAGTGTGTTAATTAAAAAATCTACGATAATATCCGTTAGATCTATTAAAACTACTTTCGAAATGCCAGGAATCTATCGCAAGTCGCTTTTAAAAGGTGTTGAATTTTGAACGAAAATAAATTCTAATGCATCCCAAGTGTGTATAAGAATGCTTTGTGCGCTCGGCGGAACACTCATCGCGGGAAATATACTTTGCTAACATTACGCCCGCTAAACCTCCAGGTAAGCGCATGAAATAACGTTTCTTGAATTTCAACTAAATATCTCTTAAAATTTTTAGTTTGCATGAAATGAAAATGTTGAAGAAATATTGCTTGGTATAAAGAAAATGAATTATCATTCGTGAAACTGTAAAGTTTACGAAAGCATAATTCTTTTCAAAGAGGTATGCACAGAATTGTATTATGTTTTAATCTTGTGTAACTAAATTTTTATTGATATAGGTACTTGTATGTAGAATCCAGTATTGGCTGTAAGTTTTGTATAAATGTGTTTTGTAACATTTTTACGAGCTGTGGATTTTGAATAAATTATAAAAACATTTTTTCATTCTTTATTTAAACTGTCTAAAAGTTTCCTAATTGTCAATTTTAAACTATTAAATGACTTGCTCAAAGAGATGATCAAATAAAATAACATGAATTGAATAAATTGTAGATTGTTCCCAATAAATTCTAAAGCAAACTAAAGTTGAGTCATAAAAAATAAATGGATTTAGGCTTTAGGCAACCTTCAGACGGGTTCTGGCCTATAAAATAAATTGCGACCGAGCTTACACCAATTTGATTTTCTTGAACATTCCCCGTTTCGCCGGAATGAAAAGTAGGGTTCCGCTTGGTACACAAAGATCCCCATTCAAAACAGAACTGTTCCCTGAATCTAGTCTTCAGGAGCTCCCAAGAGACGACCGCACGTCCTCTAACCATTTCCAATTCAAAAACATGTACTAAACTTCCATCCCGTATGTAGATCTATACAAACTAGCTTGTTTTCTTTGAATTCACACTATCGATACAATTTGCGTATGCAAAGGTACGAATTTGTATAAAACCTGCCACTTCTTGAAAAGGAATACTACGTAAACGTAACCATATAATACCTAGAAAATAGCGAACAGAAATATGAATGTTTGCGAACAACTTTGGATATTCCGACGCTTTTCATTTCACAACAAGACAGTTTAACGTAAACTTGGATTACTTATGCCTTGATGAAAATGTATTATGAAGATGCCGAATTTGCTGTCGACTTTGTTGATTAGATACTACCTACTAACTTTTCTGTTAACCATCAAAACAGCAAGGAAAACCTAAAGAAAACCATGAATGATTCATAAAGTATTTTGTCACTTTGTGGTGTATTAAAGACTAGCTGCAGCAGCGGCTTTACCTGCGTCGTATACTGATAGTTTTATTTTTGTTATAATTTTGACAACTAAACAGCGACGTCTACGTTAATTAGCACCATCTATATTATCTATCTCTGTCCTGTGCATTTTTTGGGATAAACAAAGTAGCCTTTGTCTATCAGGAAGGTTTATTAAATTCGAAATATTAGTCAAGATTTATATAAATTGAATGAGTAGTTACGAAGATTAGCTACAACCAAACAAACCTTACCACTGATATTAGAATATGTAGATTCAAGTATGTTTCGGAATAGGCACATCACGAGGCGTTTTAGTGCTAATTTAATTATAGACATAAGTAGGTAGTGTTTAAATTGTAACAAAACACTACTCAAGTCTGTTACAACGAGTGAGAACGTTATTGGATCTTTCGGATTTGGCACAGATAGACGTCTTCCAATAAAAACTATGAATGGCCAATTCCGACCCCCCTAAAATTTATGGGCTTGAGACAAAAGAAAGCAGTAATTTCAAGGAATCGCTCGTAAAGTTGAAAATTATTTTAGTTGTAAATTTCGAGCATCTGGCATAAAAAAAATTGATACAAAGTGAGATATTGGATATATAATTTTATTACAAGACACTTTTAGGATTTTGATTGGACAAATTAAAATTGGATGGCTTAGTTCTAAAAGTCACTAAGTCCATTTTCTTTGTTTTGAAATGATGTCACTTAAAGCGAAATATTTTTTTTTAAAGGTGTAGGTCAATAATACTAATTATTATTATTTATTAAATTATTATTTATATATAAAATAAATTTAGTTATTTGCTGAATTTATTTGACGGGATTTAGTGATGTTTTGAATTAGTATTTAGTAGTAAGTACATTTTATTGATAAACGGGTTTGAACGGGTCTCCGTTTTTTTTATGTTTTTATTTTTTTTTACCTTGGAATCTTAACATCGATAAAAATGGAGTTAGTGACTTATAGAACTAACTCCATTTTTATCGATGTTAAGAGAGAACTAGACTTTGTATTTGATTTGTTATATTCTCTTATCTTTTTTTCCTATGAGTGCCGCCTGGAGGCTTACCTTGATCAGAAAATAAATAATAGTACCCATGATCTTATAAATCAGTTTTACATGAAATTTATTTTGGCATAAGAACAACACTGCTAACTTACCTACGTTAGCGTTTATGGTAGGGGTGCTAGTGACGGGGTATTCTTATTATTTGTTATTTTAGAAAACATTGCAATGACCTTTTATTTAACTATTAGGTAAGCTGTGAAACAAATGCTATATCGACTAGAATTTGCTTTGAAACGTACGCTTTATCACATCACATTTTTATATTATAATTCAGAAATTATTATGTATGAACATGAAGAACTGAATCAATTACCACATGTCAGATGATGATGTCATCGAAGCCTTGGATCCTGAAAGTTTGTTCCAAATGAATACGCCAGACGCAAGAACTATAGGTCTTATTTTAAAATTGTGTATTTAATTGTTACAACACTTTAAAATAGCATGTTGGTAATCAATAGCTTAGCAGATACTATTTAAACAGAAACAAAATGGCATAAATGCAGTTGTTCTATTTTATTTTAATCAAATTTAATGGTTCAGGCGGAAAAAAACAAACCCTTATTGGATGAAAACTACCTTAGATATTAAAAATAACAATGTTGACCCAAATAATTTTATTTTTGCAAATAGGTGCACTTGCAAGTGATTACGTGTTTGCGCCATTTGCCAATAGTCGCAAAATTAATTTAAATTTTGGTTAATAAAAATGCTGGCTCGTTCCTCGCTCAAAGGCTTAGTTTAGCCATGCTGCACGCTGCCATTCTCGCCTCTTTGCCTCATGGATGCGCTTATATTTTTGAGTAGGTTGTTTTTAGTTTTAGGTTATTTTAATTTGTGTTGTTAGAATTTTAATTGGCATTAAATATCTTGTTTTAAAATATAAATAAATAAGTAGTAAATATAGTAAGTAATATTTCTGAAAAGTCGCTTGTCTTACTCGAATATTAGACTAAAACTAAAAATAAACTTTTTAAACGTTTTTGTTTAATTTTTTAAACTAACAGTAACACACGGGTATTAATGCATTAATTATTATAGTGTTAGTGTTACACATACCTCTTTTTACTAAAACAAATATAATAAGTTGGAAGTTACATCTTATGAATTTAAAGACCCTTGAAAGCTTTCATTCCTGAGGATTTACAATCTATAGAAGATGAACTTTAAAAAAAAACTAAGAACACAATATCTTAAAATGTGTTCATCATCATCATCATTTTAGCCATAGGACGTCCACTGCTGAACATAGGCCTCCCCCATTGACTTCCAGATTGGCCGGTTGGAAGCGGCCTGCATCCAGCGTCTTCCTGCTACCTTTACCAGGTCGTCTGACCACCTTGTGAGTGGACGTCCTACGCTGCGCTTGCCGATACTCGGCCTCCATTCTAGAACCTTTCTGCCCCATCGGCCATCGGTTCTACGTGCTATGTGCCCCGCCCACTGCCACTTCAGCTTGCTTCAGCAGTATGTTAAAATGTGTTAATTTTGATTTTAATTTTCGCCGGTGCGAACTCGTTTTTTTTCGTAATATTACTAAGTATGGTGAGCCACCATAAATTACGTCGGAATAAACCGTGTGACGTCAACAACACACCTTTACTACGGGAATAGGTACGTGTGTATACTAACTAGCTATACCTCTGTGTTACCACTACATACAAGACATCGATACTGTTTGTTTATTATTATTTGATACTTGGGCTACATACCTATTGTCTGCTTGTATAACCTTGACCGTCACTCCGAGAGCGCTGGTCGCTTCCATCCTGTCATCTTAAACTGGGCACAGTCGTATCAGAAACCACAAACGTGGAAATTTAAAATAAGACTTAAAATGTTTGAGCTTAAAGAAAAAGCACATAAAGACGACTTAAAATTTACAATAAAAAACTCTTTTTGGTTTGTTCCATTTACAGTTGCATTACGAGCTATAGTTGCATTTTTCTTTTGTTTACAAAAAATACTGTTTTGATCTTAATGTAACGAAGTCCGTCTCGAAACTGGATTGCGACTACTGTTAAATTACGGGAATTGGGCTTGGACTGGATTCAGAACCCTACGGTAACTCTGCTATCGACCGATTCGGTCACAACCGATCATTATCATCAACATCATCATTTTAAGCCATAGGACGTCGAATGCTGACAATATTGGGGTAGGCCCCAATGACATCTGTAAAATGCTTGATAACACCAATTCGGAATACACTTATCACTCCGTCAGTTCTAAGCACGCTCAGTACTTCCGTACGCTACGGCGGTTGACAACCGAATGCCCCCCACCATTGAACTGTAGTACACTACATCCCTTCCTTATTAAAATAAAATAACTGAGTGTAGGAAACTTGAAAATCATTTTAATCAAATCTAAACAATGGTTATTTTAGTTATTTTTTTATAATTATTTTATGTAAGGGATTCGTCCTCATTTTGGTTGCTGTCCGTTTCACCATCTACGTTCTGATCAATGATCTTCCACTCACCATTTTCGACTCTTTTGAGGTGTACAACATTTCTGCGATATTCTTTTCCCGTTGTATCATTCCTAACCCTAACATCTCCACCGTTTATCTCTGTTACCGTGTGAGACTCGGGGTTGAAGTTAGGAGTTAATTTGTTTTCTTTAATTAAATTTTTTACATAAACCTTTTCTCCAATTTCTAAGTTGTTTTCCACTGCTTTCCTCTTCTTGTCTGCATATTCCTTTCCTTTGTTTTTTTTCTCTGTATCCCTGTCTCTTACATCCGAATCCATAGTTTTATGTTCGATGTCTGCTGCAATCGGTATTTTGTCTCGAAATTGCCTTCGAAAGAAAAGTTCAGAAGGCGTTTTTCCAGTCGTTGTGTGGGGTGTGCTATTGTACATAATCATATATTCCAGAAGTTCGTCTTTCCATTCTTTTTTCTCTAACTGGCTTATTCTGAGTCGTTTTAGTATGTCCCGATTCTGTCGCTCAACTTCGCCGTTCATCTGGGGCCAATAAGGGATTGTATTGTACATTACGATACCGCACTCCTTACAGAATACTTTAAAAGACTCACTGGTAAATTGGTTGCCATTATCACAAGTCAGTGTTGCGGGATATCCCAGTCGAGAAAATATTTCTTTAAGATTTTTTATTGTTTCTGTGGCAGTAATATTTCTCACTATTTTTATCTCCTTGTACCGGCTGTAGTAGTCGACTAAGACGAGTAGATAATCGTTTGATGGAAGAGGTCCCAAAAAGTCTATAGCCACATCAATCCATGGCTCAACAGGGAGGTCTCGCCTTTTAGTCGGATGGGGCGGGTTAGGTGCCGAAACAAGCGTACATCCTTTGCAAGCTTTAACTCGATTTTCGGCATCCTTATCGATCTTTGGCCACCAAACCTTGGTTCTGAGACGAGTTTTCATGGCAACTATGCCCGGATGTCCTTGATGAGCAGCCTCGATTACTCGCTCACGTAGTTGTTTAGGGATAATAAGTTTATTCCCTCTAAGGGCTATATTTCCATGAAAACAAATCTCTGACTGAAAAACTTTATATGCATTTACAGATTCATCCCACTTGTTTTCAAAGACTCCGGTTTTCAGTGCTGTTATCTCCTCGTCTGTTGCACTGGCAACGTCAATCTCATGAAGTAGAACTGCTGTTGGCCTACTGTATTGTACCACTGCATTTATGTAGTTTTCATTATCGAACGGTATCGGGTGGGCTGATTGACTAAGCCGTGAAATAGAGTCAGCAATGTTGTCTTTGCCTGGGCGGTAGATGACTTTGTACTTAAAAGCTTGTAGCCGAAGGACCCAGCGCTCAATGCGTGCACAAGGTTTGGATCTGTTCCCGAAAATAGTTTCTAAGGGCTTGTGGTCACTAATGAGCTCGAATTCTTTACCCAATAGATATATTTTGAAATGTTCTACTGCCCATACAAGCGCCAATGCCTCTTTTTCTGTCTGACAATATCTTTTTTCGCAATCAGTGAGGATTTATTACCAAACGCTATTACGCGAGGCCCATGACTGTCAATTTGTATGAGCACTGCCCCTAATCCGACTGGAGATGCGTCAGCTATTACCTGTATTCTATCCGCTGGATTGTAATAGCCTAGAGTTTTTATGGTCGAGAGTCGTGTCTTAAGGGTTTCAAAAGCCTTGTCCTGAGTTTCCGTCCAATATTTTTGAATATTTGTTGATTTAGTTAATTTAAGCCGTATCAGCTGACGAAGGGGTTCTGTAAGTGTTGCTAAATTGGGTATCCATTTTCCGACATAATTAACAAGCCCAAGAAAACTTTGTATTTCTTCAACATTAGACGGCTTTTTTGAAGATTTTATTGCTTCTATGTATTTGTCTAGGGGCTTTACTCCTACTTAAGATAGTTGATGCCCTAAGAAATCGATTTTATTTGTCTTGTAGATGCATTTATCATGATTCAGATGGACATTATTGTCCTTTAAAACCTGTAGCACATTGTTCAGTCGTCTATCGTGCTCCAGCTCGTCTGACCCATGGACGATAATATCGTCTATGAAATTTGCAGTACCCTCACAACCTAGCAACATCTTTTCTACAACTTTTTGAAACATTTCAGGTGCGCATGATACACCGAACATTAGTCTCTTATATCTAAACAAGCCCTTACTAGTGCTAAAGGTTGTGATGTATCTACTGTCTTCATCGATCTCCAGTTGATGAAAGGCGTTTTTAATGTCAAGCCGTGAAAAATACTTGCTTTGCCTGAAATGGGGCAACAGTTCGTCCATTGTTGGTAGTGGATGATTTTCCCTTATAATAGCTTCATTCGCCCTTCTCATATCAATGCAAATACGAATGTCACCATTTTCTTTCAGGACCGGCACCATTGGAGAAACCCATGATGATGGTCCATTGACTTCTTCAATGATGTCGGCATCTTTAAGTTCAGCTAGTTTCTTGTTTACCTTTTCTTCCAAAGGAATTGGTATTCTTCTGTAGGGTTGGATGACTGGCTTTATTTCCTTATTAATGGGGATCTGAATTGTCATATCTTTAAATTTCGGAAAGATACTAATATTATTGACAGGAACGCCTATCCGAAGCGCGTTAAGTTGGATTGCACTAGTTTTCCCCAGAAGATTACGGGTCCCATTCCGAATCACGTAGAATGTAGCCTTTTGGATAATGTGACCATCAACAGTTATATTAGCATCAAAAGCACCAAGTACTTCTAGCGGCTTTTGACTGCCATATGGCAACAATATCTTTTCAGGATTTTTGATTTGGTTGGTGGCTTCCACTTTTTGGTCTTTTAAATATTCGTATGTTTTGTCTGTGATGATATTACATTTGCTACCAGAATCTATCAGCATTTCAATAACTACACCGCCTACTGTACAATTAATAGCTGCGTCATCATCTAAGCGGAAAACATAGTCTACTTCATCAGTATCCTGTTTGGATTGTTTGTTAAATTTCTGTCTTTTTGTACTATTAGTCTCATCATTCCTTGTAATCTTCCGTTTTTGTGCTTTGGTCTTACAATGATCCTTAAAATGTCCAAAGATTCCACATTTTAGACATTTTTTTATCTCTTGCTGGGCAACTGCTATCAAAAGATAAATGCTTGCTGCTGCCGCATCGAAAACAATTTTTTACTGAGCTTCGAGTCATTGGCAACTTTTTTGCATCTATTTTATTAATTTCCGAATTCTTCGCATCGTAAATTTTACTTGAACCCGGTTTATCAAAAGTGTCAAGCTGTCTATTGACTGTTTCTAGTGTGATAGCAATAGTAATTACTTGCTGAAGTGTAATACTATCTCCTCCGGCCAAGATTTTTTTTCTTAATTCCGCACTTCGACCTTTTTCGACAATTTGGTCGATCAAGTTTTCGTCCTTGGCGGTAAATTGGCATTTATCAGCTTGATTTCGCAGCCTTACTAAAAAAGTTTCAAGGGGGGCATTCGGTTGATACGTATAAACCGTTTATTCAAAAATAAATTCTCCACTAAAATAAGCATAAACACTCCAAACAAATACTTCCTTTCTATTTCAAGATTACTTTCATACACCTACATGACCACATTTTCTTTTCGTTTTTTCAAAAAAAATGTCTGTACTCACATTTGTCCACGTCGCCACTTGTAAAATGCTTGATAACACCAATTCGGAATACACTTATCACTCCGTCAGTTCTAAGCACGCTCAGTACTTCCGTACGCTACGGCGGTTGACAACCGAATGCCCCCCACCATTGAACTGTAGTACACTACAACATCCAACTGGCCATTCTAGAAGTCATTTGGGGAAACAATTATCACACTCGAATTCGAATCGGATGCTGTTCTGATAGCTCAAAATCTGACATTCGATTTGAGAACAATATCAAATCTTTTGCGATTCGGATTAACTACCGAAGGATTCTGAATCAAAGCACTGGTTTGCTAAGTGCATCTGTCTAAGGCGTAGTAATGTGTTTAAATTCTACAGTTATTCGATATATTTTAAAAAATCTCGAATTACACGAGTACATTATCTACTCGGCATAAATCAACAACAATGATACCGGAGGTAGACAGTCTAGATATTAGAAAATAACACTCATACGAAAATTTACGTTATTAAAACGAGATATAAAATGCTCTTGACAACATTATTTCAGTCATTCATTCCTGAAAAGTAGCGTGTCTCACATTATTGAACGGTACCTAAAAATAAACTTTATTTTATGAATCTATAAATTAATTGTTTTAATTCAGTCATCAGCCTACATTTGAAAGTATGCGAAGTATATCAGTGAAGTAGCTAGTAAGCTATGACTGCGACTTTGTGCGAAATTACTATAACAAACGTATTATGTACTTATTCTTCTGAATTTAATGAGTCCTTTAAAAAATATTCCCTAATAATTGCAGTCTATAGAAGATAAACTTTTAAAAGAGCTAATAACGCAACATTTTTAATTTTTAATATAATGACGTACCTGTTCGTGTTATTTCAATTTCGATTTACATTATCTAGTCGGCATAGATCAACACACGATACCAGAGGTACTCGTAGATAGCCTAAATATTAGGAAATAACACTACGAATATTTACTCGTGGTAATAAAATGAGATATAAAATGCGCTTGACAAACATTATTTTAACAAAGCCATTTGCACATAATTGCAGATAAAATACTTTATAAACATACCTTCTTTATCCTTGTTGCTTAAAATTTAATTCGAATATTTATGAAAGTGACTGAAAGGCATACTACACTACAATAATTATTGTCAACTAGCATTTACCCACGGCTTTGCTCGCGCTTATGTAGATTTAAAATAAGGAACACTATAGTTACATTTGAAACGTAATATAATAACAATATTAAAATAGAACTTAATATAGATAAATAAATAGTAAACAACGTCGTTATATTTCATTCGTATAAATCGCAATAATGTAGGTAGTATTATATTAGGTAGCATATTCTGTCCAGTGATGCTGTCTAGATTGAAGTGCGAGACATCATCGCACTTTTTATAACTCTGATAAATAATACGATCTGGCATTTTAAAATGTGGTCAGTCAGCGCTATCTATCGAGTTGTTATAATTGTTATGTCAATTACCAAAACGTGGTGGAACTGACAGAGCTAAATGTAATCATTTTAAGATGTGCCTTAGATAACTTGGCAACATTCGATTTTGTTTCGGTACCTATTCCTTTTTCTGTAGGTACTGCAGACATCTTGTCAGTAGACAGAGTTGTAATGCCTAACGACCATTTAAATTTGTTTTCCCACAGGAACAGTACGCTTTTAGGATGTAGTAGGATTCAAGGTACCATGTGCCCTGTTCTGCACCCTTGACATCTTGTATGCAAAATTTCATGATCATCGGTTGATTAGTAAAGACGTAAAGAATAACAGACAAACTCACTTTTTTCATTTTGATTAAACAATTAGTTAGTTAGGAGTTAAGTATGTCTATCTAATCACCACAACTTCTGAAAATCCGTCCTTAGTGGATGCCTACACTGCATAAGGTATATATGTGCAAAATTCCAAGTTCCTAGATGCCACCGTTTGGGCTTTGCGTTGATATATCAACGAGTCAGTCAGTTTATAATTTTATATTTACAGTGTTCGATCAGCTTATAAGAGTCAATGTATTAGGAGGGCCATTTTGTATTAAATTAATAAAAACGTAGTATTAAATTTAAGCGTTATAGAACTATTATTTATGCCGTCGTTATTTAACTGTTGTATTTGTTTTAAATAACGCCATGAGACCTATCCACAAGTTACGCAACCATTACTATAGAGCTGAGATATTTACTCGTGCCAGACAGAGACACAGACGGATAGACGGGTGGAGACCTATCCGCAAGTTCCTCAACCATTTCCAGACGGCTGAGATATCTGCTCAAACTGACAGACGGATAGACAGTAGAGGCAGTAGAGGCTTAGTAATAACACGACACTCGTAATAATGTCAAAGTCAAAGTCAAAAAGTCAAAAATCATTTATTCAGTTTAGGGCAGAAAACTGCCACTTATGAACGTCAATAATAACATTATTGGCCCATATGGGGCAGAAAATGTCTCCTTATTTTTTGGGCCCTACTAGCGCTTCGAGACAATCTGGCAAGTGCTGAGAAGAAACGCCGGAACAAACTCAGTCACCACTAGCTGCCACAAAAAAAAGGAAAAGAAAATAATGTATACCTGTGCGAGCAGGGCAGTATTTAATTCCAGACATTTTTGTCATTTAAATAGTCATTAACAGTATAATAACCCTTTTTCATTAAAATAATCTTAACATGCGATTTAAACTCAAACATGGGTAGTTCAACAATAGACTGTGGTAATTTGTTAAAAAAGCGAATACATTTCCCCATGAACGAATCACTCACTTTATGCAGTCTGAAATTTGAAACAGCAAGTTTATCTTTATTCCGGGTATTAAAATTATGTTTGTCACTTTTCTTAGGGAAAAGATGCAGGTTTTTGCGAATGTACATAATATTTTCATAAATGAATTGAGAGGCCACTGTTAGTATATTAATTTCCTTAAATAGTTCTTTTAATGAGTCTCGTAGTCGAAGGTTGTAAATTGCCACTACAGCTCTCTTTTGTAGTACAAAGATAGATTCAATATCGGCTGCTAAGCCCCATAACAATATTCCGTATGACATTATACTATGAAAGTAGCTAAAATACACTAATCTTGCCGTTCCAACATCAGTCAATTATCTTATCTTTCCCACAGCATAAGCAGCTGAACTAAGTCTTCCTGACAGAGTCTCAATATGAGCACCCCATTGCAGACGGGAATCTTAAGTTATTCCCAAAAAGGTAGTGGAATTACTAGTATCCAGTCGTTCATCTTTTACAATGATATTTGTTGAGACCTGCCTTACATTTGGCATTGTAAATTTTATGCATTTCGTTTTGCTTGCATTGAGCAAAAGATTGTTGGTACTAAACCAATGCAGAACCCGCGAGAGTGCATTATTTACATCGTCAAAAGATTCTTGTAAATTTGTACTTAATATAAAAACTTAAATACAACATTTTATCCCTCTTTTCACCCCTTAAGGGTTGAAATTCCAACAACACCGATATGATATTGCGTTATTATTTCAACCAAAAGTCTGAAAAATAAATTTGTGATTTTTACTTTGAAAATGAAGGACTTTCCTTTACAACTTTATGCCACTTTTAACCCCATCGGGGGTGGAATTATTGAAAACGCTGAGACACATCAATTCCTTTTCAGTTGTCAGCCTAAATACCTACAAATTTGAAGATCTTAACTTCGAAACTAATCGATTTCCATACAAACTTTCGTCCCCTATTGTACCTCCTTAGGAGTGGAACTTTTTAAAATCCTTCCGTATTGGATGCCTGAATTGTATAAGGTATCATATTATGCAAAATTTTCGGGCCTCTACCAGTCAGTCAATTGAAAAAATCCGTATTTTAAATACATCTTAAAATCGATGCTCCAAAATATTGTCAATATTTTATATTATTGCTTAAATAAGAATTGTCAAAAAATAGGTTTTATTGATGCTTATCATTTACCATCAATAATTATAGCAAGGTATTGTTCTATACTGTTGAACAGGAGTAATTTACATGGCCTACAAAGCTTAGGATTCTAAGATTTTTTTTTATTTAGTTGTACGAGTAAAAATCATCCATCATTGTAATAATGTTATGTAGGCTATTAACTGAGTTTATTTTTTACCAATACTTTAAAGGCCATTCGTATTGAAAATTTCGAATGGAAAGTAGTAAATTAGTCACACAATAGGCTGTGGACCTAAATATAGATCGAATGACTGGTTACATGATGACGACCATGACAGCGATTGGCGGTGAACCGCATACTTTTGTTCATAAATTATAATCCATGGTTCAGAGGATAAATCATTGATGTCCAATGTAGAGGAAATAACATTTAATACAAAGAAAGTAGACAATAATATTAGCTCTAACGTGATTTCTATCCTTATAGTTATTTTAAATTTAAATTTCTATCCATATATTTTAAAAAATGTTTTGTAAAGTAGTGCCTTAAGTTATGTACCTATTTAAGGTACTTAGGTTTATCAAATTACGCCTACTTAAGGTTAAGGCAAGTAGTGCCCCTAAATTAGCGACTCAACGGTTGTTAGTACTTATATCGCACGAAATTTCGTTGAAATACGGTTCATAACAGCGCGCAATAAAACGTGCCTGTTACGACCACGTTACGACAATCGCTGCGACAATAGTTAGGTAGCGAAAATTAGGGAAAATATTACTCTTCGCATGCCCGCAATTGTTCAATTAAAAAACCCTGTGCTCAGAGGGCCAATTCCCGTAATTTGACAATAGTCGCAATCCGGTGTCGATCCGCTCCCAGTAACATTACGATCCCAAACGGTATTCTAGTAAACTCAAAAAATGCTATTATAGTTCGTAATGCGACTGAAAATGAAAGAAACCAAAATTAGATATTTTTTTGCTCTGTTTTTAGTCTTATTGGGATAGTTTTAATAATTTTACGTCAAATTGAAAGTTTACGAGAAACCGTTTGTGATAGTAATGTTACTGGGACCGGATCGACACCGGATTGCGACAATTGTCAAATTACGGGAATTGGGCCTCTGTTTATAGCTATCGAGTTGGCCTATCAATTGACGTACAAAATGAATTAAATCGGTCAAGCGGTTTAAAAGTAGAAAGAGAAGTAGCATTTGTTTCGTGTGTTTTTTCAATGATTTCAATATTTTTTTTCTCCAAAAGTAGTTATAGGTGATAGCAACAAATGCTATGCTCAAAATGTTGAAAAGGTTTTGACAATTCTTAGCATATTTTTTATATATTTTTTCTGACAATTTGGGCTTAAATAGTAGGCGTTCGAAACCACATGCTAGTTTACATTTTGCGACTATACTCGTCTTACACGAATCTTTGTTATACATATAAAAATCTTGTGTCATGCTGTTTGTGGTCACACTCCACCAACGGCTTGACTGATTTTTATGATTTTTTGTATATATTTGGTAGTTAAGAGTATAGGTTATAAAGCATATTTTCATACCGCTAGGTAATTAGGGTGTCCCATCCCGTTTTTTTTTTTCTTTTAACTAAAGACTACGCGTACGAAGTCGCGGGCAACAGCTGGTTTGTCTATATTATTATAAAATAACAGAGAAGAAAGAGTGAGTGTGTCAGGACTGCAACACGACGTATTAATTTTAGTGCGTTGGCACTCATTTTAAATATTATTAATATTCAATTTGGCGATAGTGTACCTACTCGTTTTTTATCATAGGTCCCATTAGTGACTAGACGTAATTCGACAGGGCTACCTTATTTTAAAAATCTAATAAAACAATATTATAATAACAAAAAAAGATCATCTATATGTCAAAGAAGATCTATAGTAAGTTCTGTGGGTTGGTAATTTTATTTACCCTATTAAATTTTTGTGTTATTGTGTTGTTATCGTGTGATATTGTATTAATTTTTTTGTTGTGCTGTGTTATTTTTATCTTATATCATTGTGTTTACTGTAGGTAAAAGAGTGTACTTTCAATTAAATATTAGAATCATCAATGAAAATATATTTTCTGTAGCGGTCAAAATAATCAAGCTGTAATCTTGATTATTTTGAATATTCTAAATTCGTGGGTTTCTTGTTGCTAATTAACTAATTCTAAATACTATGCAGCAGCTTACATTTTGAAATACTTTGCTTCAGTCTTTTTCGGCAAAGATTGATGAATTTCTACCAAACTTTGAAGTTAGATAAACCTTTTCCAAGAAAACTTGTTACAAGTACAAATAAACTACCGCGCACCCTAAACACATATACCACCTGCCTCACGTCTAGAAAAGGTGGGAAAGGGGTGGGCAAGTTCAAGAGCGATAAATTATTCTAACTTTAGACGCAAAAAATTATAACTTCCAGCAACTTCGTTCGGAAACTTTAAATTAGGTACTATAATTTAATTAAGTATTATCTTGTTCTTTTTGATTAATTGACGCATTTTTCATAGTATAAAGAGATTTCCCTAGGCATTTTGTAATGCTTTAAATTATAAAAGAGTGAAGAACAACCCGGATCATAAATATAACATTTTAAAATTTTCTTGCTTTTGCAGCATTCTGAAAACCTTAATGAAATGATTGATGATTGATTGAATGAAATGATAATGAAATATTTATCATTTTAATTCCGAGAATTATAGCGTTCCTTAAACGTTATGATTTAAAGTAACAATTTCTAAAATTTAAATTTCATTATCCACGGATAGAACCCAACCGAGTATTATAGTAACAAATACGTTGTTTACGCTCGCATAGTAACGGATTTTCATAAATACCTACAAATTTCCGTGTGTTAACCTGAAAATTGCGGTTTAAAGCCAACATACATCCGCTGTAGACTCGCCTCGCACATCGGTGACGTTATCAGTGTGCCACCGCGCGACAAAGAATGATAAAGCAAATAGGCGGTTTATCAGAAACAAGCGTCGAACACAAGCATGGAGAGGGCGCCACGCCACGGTCGCCTCCCGCGTCACGTTGACAGCTGAGATCGTCAACAAAACGGGGACATTATTGTCTGTAGTGGTATAGTGCGTTCGACTAAATAAACCATTCGCGCTTGCGGCGAAACGCAGACAGCACGTGGCTTACAAAATTAGACCGGCATGACACAACGCGCCCGCTCCTACAGTGCACGAACACCATTAATCACAGATCATAAATGTTAATTCCGAGTGAGTGTATCAGCAATGGGCACGAGTCGAAAATGGAGGGAATATATGGCAGCACTCAGTGGTTAGTATTCACTTGTTTCAAATTAATTTTCAGGAATACCTACTATCGTGTACCGAGTACCGAGTCGTTTCGCACGAAGCCGGCAACACTGTAGCTACGCCTGTTTTACCGACTGTTCACACAGATATTAAATAAACATTATTGTTTTTCCTGCGTATTCACGTACGTACGAAGAAAAATAGGAAGTGTTACGAATACAAGTAGATGTACATTTTTCAAGTAGTGCCTTGTGTTAAAATCTTCAGAAAACAACATAAGTATCACAATATTTCATCATATTTAGAAGTTCGAGCAATGTCTATTTAGATCCTCGTATTTTGCACCAATTAGCGAATAAATAAAGGGTGCTTGACCGTGCTTGTTCAGAATATTAGTACACTTTAATCTCTGTAGTATTTACTTCCTATATTAACTGTTACTTAAATATTTTATGTCAAAATTAAACAGATGGGTAGACATTCAGTAATAATAATACAGTTTGTAAAATTATTATGTTTGTATGACAACAGCATACCATAATATCATCAAGACAAAACTTACTGAAGGCATTACTGAAATCTCACTTCATATTACAAATAATGTGAAGTTTTGTATATATGTTACTCAATCACGCTTCAACGGCAGAACGAAATTAGATGAATTTTGGCAAATATGAATGTATATTGATCCACCTTTTTTTTACATTATTGATTATTGTAAAAAATACCAATGTATTTGTTTGCCTGTATTTAAAATTGTCAATAAGGCGGGTCGCAATGATAGCATGTCTACTAAGTTACTTTGTAAGTAGGTAGGTACAGTCAGCACCAAAAGTAGCGATCAAAATCTAATTTACAAAACTGACCCTTTTAAATATCACAATAATCTGACTTCTTTATTTGACTTTCACGTGGTGATTCTGACAGACTATTGTGATACGTTTTACAATGAGATTATTTTAGAATATTCATATACTAAGCTACTTTTAATGTTGAGTGTACTATAGAACTGATATCCCGAGATAGATTTTGCGCTACGAACACATATGATTTTTATCCCATGTTTCTTAGAGATATCCCTGAGATGATTTATTAGTTTCCCTTTAGCTTAATTATAAAGTCTACGCCGACTTTGGCAGCAGCTAGTGAAATATAGTTGTTTAACTAAAAATCACCACATTTTCACACAATCTAAGGAAGAAACAGACACTTCAGAAATGTGAGACAAGTCGATATAAAAAAATATTTTTGACTGACTCGCCATACATTCTATTTATTAAGTATTTATGTTACGGGTAAGGTTGGATGTTGGAATAAACTTAGGTTTACCCGGGTTTACTTAGTATTACCCAAGGTTTTTGGGTAATGTCCAAATAATAATCACGGTTTCTTGGCTATCCTTCTAGTTCATATCTTGAAAACAAAAAAGGGTTCACTAAATGATAAAATGACTACTAAACATCTGAACGGAAGATTTGTGTCTAAGGCTTCATTGAGTTTATTTGACTAGCCATGACGATTAAGCCTGAAAGGTGTTTTACAGCATCACTGATCTCCTGAACTTATATCCTCCTAGTTTGAGCTCATCTCATTGTATTGTTCTTTATATAAGCGGCCTGGTATCAAATAAGTTTTCCCTTAAAAATAATAAATGAACAGAAATTGCTACGAGAAAGTGAAAAAAAACTGGCCAAGTGCGTGTCGGGCCACGAGCGATATAGGGTTCCGTAGTTTCCCATCTCAATATGCGGTATTTGCTACCTGTTGTACATAATAAAATTAACAACATAATTTAAGTATTATTCTTCCCCAAGTACACACATTAGCACATAGCACATTTTACAAGTTAACTCGGTAACTTGTAAAGCCTACTTAGCTTTGATAGTTTTCCCTTTAATTTCGTTATACGTAATACTGTCGTGAATTTATTCACATACCTTAAACCGACCATTTCGCTAGCACAAAAAATTGCACTTTAAGCTATAAAGCTTTAGTACTAACTTTAAATATTAATACTTTAAAAGGCTTTTTAGCGCACTTAACTCACTTTTTGTTAATATTCATAGAAGATTAACAATTGTGAATATATTCCGACTACAATTAATTCAACATACTACTACCTAAGAGTAATATTGAAACTAATATCACGTTGCGATATATCTGCTATGCATAGTTACTTAAGTAAAGTTACATGTTGATGAACAACATTAGAAGCATACTACTTATTGTAAAATTACAAAAACAATTGTTACCGCTTTATCACAGACAGTCAGACATCACAGACAGTCTTTTTGATGTACGGAACCCTAAAAACAACTTTTTGAAGACTCCATTGGCGTAGTTTTGCGGTGATTCGCCTTAACCGCAAAGGGACTCAGGTGCTATTCCCGTTTTAGGTTAATTTGTTAAACTAACTTTTCTAAACTGCCTGAGAGACGCCTTTGGCAAAATTCATTGTATAACATAACACGTCGTCTCACTATAAGGATGTCAACTCCTTTCTGCGAGATCATGACAACAACGACTGTCTTAAAAGGGCTGGAACCCAGAGCCGTAAAAAATCCCGTATTAAAAAAAAAGCTCATGACAAATTGGTGTCATGGACTAGAAGTAAAATATTAAAACGCACATTTATGGTACGCTGTCTGGACGCTTATCAATCTTTCCCTACTTAGCAGATACAGCAATCAAAATATAATTACGTCACCTCTCATTACGAACCCATCGGTCATTGTTCTAAGTGCCGACTGAAACTGAGTTCAGACAGTGACTCGTAATCAAAAAGAGACGTTACTAACTCACACTACAATGAAACATAAAACGACGGAAAATATTACAATTAATAATCATTTGTAATTGACGCTAACATATTGATACATAAATTCAATTTTTTACTATTTTTGTCCTAGGCAGGTACCTGGTTAGGTTTTTTCATTAAATGACAGTCTCTTTTGAAAAGCGTTTGCAAGTTAGACGACTGTAACATTTTGTTAATTGATTGACATTAATTTACTAAGGCAGTTATTGTCATCACTTAGTGGATATTCGTTTCCATAATCTCTTAATGTTATTATATCATCTCATAATATTATAGTAAAATCATCAAATCCACACAAATTTAATGGCAAAGTTTTTACATTTTTGTCTCCTAATACGAGAAATCTTTAAAAAATGTTTATTAGATAGTGTGTGCTACCAAAAATACTATGTATGTGACAGATACATTCCCCTTTTTTCTTATTTTTGCGTCGAGGGCCAACTATTTAAATCTGTTTTAATATTCAGTCAGGGTAGGTATTTTTGAAAAGATCTCAAGATTTAGGTACTGTAATGTCAGCCACCTAAGTTGGAGGTTTAACACTTAAAAGTTGTCAACGAACCAATATATTAGTTACCTGTTATGTTAACATAGGATCATGCAATATAGATGGGCTTTTCTTGCATAATTAACTATATCAACCGGTTATTAAGCTGTTCCTTAATAACCATAATTGTTTTTTGTTCTTACTGCAGCAGCCAGTAGACGTATTTTGCATAATGTTACTATTTATGCGACAATACGCGTATTATGTACTTATACCTAAATTAGTCTTGGATCATACAGCTATTGTCTATTGCAACAGATTGTTTTAAAATTTACAATGGGAACAGTTTGTTGGAAATGTATTCGTAATATTTTTACCTCTTTTAGGTACCTCTACACTAAAATAAAATTGTTGCTCCTAACAAGATTGTGATTGTTATGATGACAAAGAATATCTTGACTTTATATACGAACCTGTCAAGTAGATACATCGAATAACATGGATTTGATTGCTTTTCAACCGATTTCAAAAAAGTAGGAAGTTCTTAATTCGTCTTTTTTAAATAAAGATTATGTATGTTATTATTTTTTGTTCAAAAGGGAATACTTTCAAAATGGTCCCATATAAAAATTGACAAGTTCTGATAATGGGATCTATAAGAAAATCAAACATTGCATGAACCCCATACAACACTACTGATTTTTGTATCTATGGTACCCAATATCTTTGGAGAATGTGAACCGATTTTGATGGTTCTTTCTTTATTGAAATAGCTTATACTCCAAAGATAGTATATTTAAATTTTTTGAAATAAATATTCTAAGGTCTGAAGGGTGAGGGGATGAAATCGGTGTTCAGCAGTTAACTTTTGTTTGCACTATTATAATTCGTTTTGTTGAGGATGTATCACTAAAAATAGATGAAATAAGTAAATTTTATAAAAAAAACGACTTCAAAAAACTAAAAAGCTAAAAATAATATTAGCACATAAGTACCTAATACTTCAGGAGTCGGTGCAAACGAAAACATTCAAACTCTTATCGGCTGGCACCGACTCCAACGACACAACACCGGTTTATTTTTTTAATAAAATTATTCCAATATAACTAAGATAACTAATGTCTTATTCAATCTAACAGGATTATTTATTATAATTACCAACTATTATCATCTCATCTTAGTAAATACAACAAAATCTTAGTCAATATTAACTTGATTGATTCAACACAATATTTGTTTATGCATACTATTAAAATTGATCGAGTAATGATATATGCTACGTTTATACTTGTTAGAATTAGTAGCGCACCTACTTCTTTAGTTCAATCACAGATAAAGTTATTGTTATAAATATTCAGTTTTGATTTATTTAAGTATTATCATAAATAATGTAGGTATTCAATTTAACGTCTACTGAGAGAAAATCGCTCTTAGTTGGCTTACATTTTGAGTGAATAATTCTAATAAATCGCAAAGTTTTTGGAATTCTTATGTTCTGTTGATATTACAATATATTTATCATAAAAAACATTCTCAAAAATTAATTTTTTAAAAGGCACAGCCCTTTTAAAAAAACTACACATATTTTATGTCCCTCTTAAGTTTAAACTAAGATCAAACTTTCATGTAGGTACTGCAAACATTTAAAAATATTAATGACTCTCCTTAGAATTGTTTAAAATCGATAATTTTTAAGGAAAGGAAAAATAAAATAAATACTTATACTCTTGAAGAAACCACAGGTTTCTCGCAGTAAATGAAGGCTACATCAAATGGAGATTTACAGACGAAGTCTTGTTACAGCATATTACGTATCGCACAACAACTTTTAACCTGTTTTGACATATAACTTAACGATAACAGTAAGGATAAGTTTAAGGTCAAGCGAGCTAAAAGGCCGAGCGGAAGGCAATTCGCGATTAAGTGAACACAATTACTGTGATAGGTAAGAGAAATATAGATTAATTTAGGTTACTTAAGATCACTACGAAACATATATTTTTTTACACAGTTGTAAGTCTATCTCTACGTTTGATTAATTTATACGGCTTTGTGACTATCGCAAAAACTATGTCTTGTAGACTACCAATGTGATAAGCTACCTACTCCGCGGTTGTGATTGAATAGGTGACCATTCCAACCATAGTTAGTTAGTTAGTGACATTCATCACAAACATCTCCGTGCTTCGAAAAGTTGATCCCGACTAGGGTTACCAGATGAAGAAATCAAAAGTCCGGAAAAAAGGGCTGATTTCCATTGAAAAATCCTGAGACTTCGTTACCGTTAAAACGAACTGAACAATTTTAAAAAGTCGCAATATTATCGTCTTTATACCCTCCTACGAACCGCCCCTCGTCCCAAAATATGTTTTGATTTTAATTGTGCAATTATTACCAATACCAAATGAAGATTATTTTTAGTTTGTTTGACTTTTTATTAAAGAGATATTGAAAATTATTGAAAATTCTAAAAAATCCTGAGATTTCATGAGCTTTGCAAAATCCGGCCGCAGTCCTAAGAAAAGTTCAGAAATCCTAAAATCTCAGGACAAATCCTGAGATATGGTAACCCTAATCCCGACTAATATCTCTTAATACTAGTCATAAAGCCTTGTCAGAGGCTTTTAGGCGGCTTGATTGCATCTGACAGTAAGGTTTAGTCACTGGCCTTACAACATCTCTCCACTAGGCCCGCGTGGTGGAGTATGGCCCAAACCACCTTATACTTGAGGTGAGGCCTGTTCAGTTCCCTGCAGTGGGACGTATATAGGCATACCTTTTTCCTAATTTGCTTTTAGTGATAAGACGGCCTGAATTGTGCAGTTTTCAATTATTTGTCTTAACTTTTTGTTTTTTATGGTGTGCAATTAAGAGTATTATGTATATCTTTATTCACATTTAAAATTTGTACATCTCTTATCAAATCTACACAGTCAATTCTTTTAATCTAAGCTGAGTAATAAAATTAGGCACAGACAGATACTAAAAAAATATCCCGTACGTTCAGTGTCATATATTAGTCCCTTATCCAAAGATAGTAAAATTGATAACAACTAGTATGTTATTCGAATAGGTAAAATCAGGCTATACAGGGAGACTGGAACTGGAGTGGACTGGACTAGACTATTATAAAGTCTGTGTAGGTATATTTATTGAAGCGTTATCGATCCCATGATTGTTAATGAACGTATTTGGAGTAACTACAAAAAAAATGTGTAAAAATGTCTGTATGTACATAACTATATTGTTGAAAACTGGATAGGCTAACATAATACATTTTTCCAACAAACATCAAAAAAGGAGGAGGTTCTCAATTCGTCGGAACCTTTTTTTATGTAGGTTCAGCGATCATTCGCTACTGCGTTGACCGATTTCGATAATTATTTATTTGTTCAAAAGGCAATACTTACAGAATGATCCCATATAAATTTCGTTAAATTCTTATGATGGAATCTGTAAGAAAATCATCAAACATTGCATGAACTCCGTATCACGCCAACTGATTTTAATATCTATATTACCCAATATCTTCGACAAATGTGAACCGATTGTGATGATTTTTTTACTTGAAAAGCTTATACTTCAAAGACACTATAATAAAAATTTGCGGAAAACAATTAACCCCTAAGGGAGAAAAGATAGGAAATGAAATCGGTGTTCAGCAGTTAAATTATATTTGCACTTGTAAGATTTGTTTTGATTAGGATTTATCACTAAAATAGAAGAAATGAGTTTTTTTTTTTTAAAACAACTTAAAAAACTAAAAAGCTAAAAAAAATCTTAACACTTAAGTACCTAATCAGTTACTTTTGGAGTCGGTGCCAGCCGATTAGAGATTCAATGTTTTCGTTTGCACCGGTTCTGGAAACGGAACTGGTCCTGAGAATTATTGCCAAATCTTAAATATACATAACATTGTGCATCGATGTGAATCCGATTTTATATTTGGATACACATCAATGCACAATTTATTGTATAATAAAATTCGCTATACCATAAAAAATCTTAAAAATGTAGGTAATTAAAACAAAACTTTATAAATGGCTTATTAATCTTCCATAAACCTAAATAAAAATCAAATGCCGAATGCACGTACATTCGGCATTCACTACAGAACAGCTGCACCTATTTAGCTAATTCTTTTTTTTTCCAGATTGTCATTAAAAGGTTTGTGTGAAAGGAAAAATTGTAAAACTTTCCTTGTTTTTTTTTAAGTTTGGGCATAGCTGAACGACCTTTTTCTATGAGATTACTACAGGCATACGTTATACTGGACAAGACAAACGTTTGTCGGGGCAGCTAGTTTATGATTTAAAGCATTTAATTGATCGTAGGTTTTGATTCGACTATGTTTAGACTTAACCAAAAAAAAACTATAGTAACATCTAATAAACACCATATTCTTGAGCAAACAAAAAATATAAATTAAAAACAACTCAAATTTTAATGACCATTTCATGAACGAATATTACGTATCTAAATGTTTTAACTAGTATTTATTATATTTTCTCTCCTATTGTAACAATCTAAGTCGACTTTATTGCCCACATTCGCCACAAGTAGATACGTATCAAGACAAAACAACTCGTAAATCTCGCCGTCATCTATGCTATGACCTAGTTTTTATATTATTATCATTACTAGGACTTAATACGCGTCTAGAAATTTCTCGATTATCGCAGGTCAGACCTTTATAATATTACTCGACCTTAAATCGACCAGAAACAATTATTAAAAGCTATAACATGTATGGACAAATATGTACTTACTCTTTTTTATTTTATAGCCAACAAAGGAATGATAATTCCTGCCCGGTAACGCTAAACCTTACAACTTAAGAAACACGATCTTTTTTATCACGTTTGATTTTTCATCTTTTGATTCCTCTACTTACCGCTACTTATCTTTAAAGAGTAGTTAGTCTATATCTCGCTTAGATCATTAAATGCTCTAAGATATCTCGTATCAAAAACTACAGTTTTAAACTGTAATAATCTGCTAATTAATAATCACCCTATTCGTCAACTTGCGTTAAATGTGTCATTGTTTTCAAGAAAAATAACTTATTTTAAAAGAATATATGAAAGCGAAAACAATAAATTGGCAAAGCAAAAAAGTACAATGACAAATTTAAAACTGCTTGAGTAATATTTTTGGCAAAACTTCATTGTTATTCCAAAGTCGTCATTTAAGAGTCATTAAACAATACTTATTAACATAATGGCACAACAGGACTATTATACACAAACATTATTCGAAATGCCATGTAAAAAGAGAGAATATTTCTTTTATAAATAATTTGTAAATTAAAGTAATATTATTTAAAAAACTTATTAGGAAATTAAATTGATAACGCAGTTCGTATGGTCAAAGGTCCATAGAACTTGAGGAATATGGGCCTTGGAGAGAATGATGCACAAGAGCGAAGCAAATGACGTTGAATAAATTAGATTGGGAATGCCGACCCCACGTAACGAGATAAGGCAAGGCCAAAGAAGAAAGAAATAATGCAGCCCATGTGGTCACCTACTTATACGTATAAAATTTTCAATTAAAAAAACCCTCTGACACAAACGTGCAGCATCAGCTCAAGGCCTCGATTATTTATCATTTATCTAACACCGACTCATTGAAACCATTCTTATTAGACAAACAAGATATATCTGCTGTGAATTACTAAGGACTTGGGAATCCAGCTTCTTTTTAATTTGCATCATCAGCTCAAGGCCTCGATCATCATCTATTAACACCTCTCATTTTTTTAAACCATGCTTGTGTGTTCAAACACGCTAAATCGGCTGTAAATTGCCGAGTTATTGAGAATCCCGCAGACTTCTAGGTGTAGAGGAGTAGATAGGTGCTCAATCTGACCTTTGTAGTGACGCTTATCACAAGCATCTTCCTTATCACAGGTACGTAAAAAATTGGTCGATCATTCGATCGCAAAACGCGTCGCAAGTACATTAACTACGCGTAGTAAGACGTATCAAATCCTTAGACGTTCTACCAATAGATTTTGCTACTCGACTAATCAATTGCGGAAAGCCAACGCGATGACCTTCAGGACATCTATTTGCATACAATAATGTACAGTCAGGAGAGTGAGGTAGACAGACTGACACACAATAAAATGTAGCAAAGTGTATAAAAAGTTCAGATATATGTGTCTAAAAAACATTGTACAATGACAGATTAGCATAGGTATATTGTAAAATACCTAATGTTAAAAGATGTCATAATTAGGCTTACTCTTGAATTACCTAGGAATGACAAGGTATATCATTATTATTATTATTATTAGACGCTTTCTTGGCAAATCGCTTTTAATATCCCTATATTACTTATACATTGCTATGTATCTGTAAAATTATATCGACAACCCAAATCTGATTTATCTTCATATTATTTTATCGCATAGCCTACAGTTAAATTACCTACCTATCTAATACGTAGGTTACACTATAAGTTTTGCGTAACTTAAAAAAACAATATGTTATAACCAAAATATTATGTTTATTGCTTTTCAAAATACTCTCCTTTACATTTTAAACATTTTTTCATGCGATCAAACCATTTTTTAAAACAGCAGGACATCTTAAGGCATGCTTTCTACATGCTGATTGAACGCTATCACTGCCTCTTCGGAGTTGGTAAAAGTAAAACCTCTCATCAAATCTTTGATTTTGGGGAAAATACAGAAATCACAGGGTGCTAGGTCGGGGCTATGCGCAGGATGGGTGACGAGTTGTACTTTTTCGGAAGCTAAAAATGACTTTGTTTTGTTGGCCGTGTGTGAAGAAGCGTTGTCATGATGTAGGAGAACGCGGCTTTTGGGTCGTTTTTCTAATACCCTGGGTAAACAAATGGTAGAATACCACTCACCATTAACACTCTTTTGATCTTCAAGTGGAATTGTACAGATGGGACACGTAGCTGAGAAAAAAAACGCGATCATTTTTTACCAACGTTTCTCGCTGGCCTCACTTTTGTTGGCCTGTTCTCATTTTCAAACACCCATTCACAAGATTGCTGTTTTTTTTCGGGTTCAAAACAATAAATCCACGTTTCGTCTCCTGTGACAATGTTATAAACAGCATTAGAATGTCCGTGGTCGTACTTCAGTAGCATCTGTAAGCACCATTCCACGCGAGCTCGCTTCTGCTGCGCTGTCAGTTCATGAGGGATCCAACAACTGCAAAGATTCCGAACTTTAAATTTTTCGTGTAAAATTATCTGAATTTGGCTCATACCAACCAAATAGTCCTCGAATTGTCTCATAGGTAATCCGCGGGTTTTCTTCAATTAGCCGCTTAACAGTAGCCACATTATTTTCGTTGACGGCAGTTGAAGGCCGCCCTTCACGAAATTCGTCATGTAAAGAAACTCGACCTCTCTCAAATTCAGCAAACCATCGCCTCACGGTGCTCAAACAAGGTGCTTCTCTCCCAAAAGCATTTTGAAGACGAGCGGCACAGTCTTGCGGAGAGAGAGAACTTTTAAAATCATAAAAAAATATCGCTCTAAAATCTTTTCGACTTAAATCCATTTTCGTTGCGTAGGTACGTAGAACTTTGATATGTGATAAAAAACAATTGACAAATCATTTCCCGCCAATTGTTTTTTATTAAATATTACTAAGAAGGTTGCAACGTTTAAAAAAATATAGCATTCGAAATTCAAATAGTTCCGATTAGCTAGAAGTGCAAAACTTTTAGTGTGCCCCATGTAATTAATTTTGTAATCGTTTTTTTCTGTAAGAAAAATCGAGAATAGATAAGTACATATAAGTCGATTAGTGTGAATCTATTTATACATTGATGACACAATGCAGAAATAAAACAAATATAAGTAGATCTTCTCTATAATTAAAATAGATATCAGCAGACGGTCCACCATTGACGGTCAACCAGTTGACATTAATGTATGTTCCAGGTGTCCAAAGTCAGAAGGAAGTCTTATGTAGTAAAAAATTAGAGATCCTTGCTCCATTTATTCATAATCTTAAATTACGTTACGTACGGTATTTCCTCTGTATTAAATTATTTATGTCTAATATAAATTATATACGGAATCATTCTGTAATGACTAATAAATCTTGTGCTTGTTCCATAAATATTCTAATTAGCTAATTGTTGCGGAGTTATGTTCGCGCGGGCACCGATAGATGGCGTTGGGTGTCGCTTACCTCGCGCAATGTTTTAGATTTTTTGGGTCCCTATGACCATTTGATTTATTTAGTTTCATTGAGTAATTTTGTATGGAGATCGTGTTCAATAAAGAGTTGTGAAATATAACAGTGGTGTGTTCTTCGTAGTGAAATTAGTGCCCCGAACAAAGTGGTCCAGCGAACCGGATTGTGAGTAAAGTGAACTTAGCGCATTTGGGGCAGTGAGTGAGAAACTGAAAAAAAATACAAGTGTTTTAGACTTAGTGCAAAATCGAGTGAAAAATAACTTAAAAAACTTTACGTAATACGAACATAGTGCAATTTCATATTTGTGGACTTAGAAAAATTTGAGCAACTTTTAACTTAGAATAATTTCAATCATAAACTGATTTCTGGGACTTGTAATTTTTTGTGAATTTCAATAGACATTTAGACTTGTAAAATTTTTAATTTAAAAACAGTGAACAACAAATAGTTAATAATGGAAGTGTTAATAGCACAACAAGAAATTACCTTTGAATTAATAAAAAAAATAGGAGTTAACTTCAAGAAGGCACCGAAAGTGAGACTTACTAAGGGTTATATTCAAACGCGAGTTGAGACTTTGTCACAATATTGGGATCAATTTCGAACTACACATCTAGAAATATCCAAGTCAGTGTCGGCAAAGGAAAAACGAGAATCTGCCTATTTCACTGAGGATTGGTTTGATGCTGGAGAAGAAGAGTACTTAAACATAAAAGCAGATTTGCAAGATCAATTAGAATCGTTACATCAACCATTACCACATTTAACACAGAAAGTGTATGAGAGAAGCCATCAAGAAGTTAAATTACCTCAAATCAACATACCACAATTTTCGGGAAGTTACAATGATTGGAGTACTTTTAGAGACATATACAGTTCATTGATACATGAGAATAAAAGTTTGAGCAACGTACAAAAATTGCACTATTTGAAGAGCAGCATAAGCGGTGAGGCTGAACAGCTGTTGAAACATATACCCGTTACCGACAGTAGTTATGAAAGTGCATGGACGACATTAATAAATAGATATAACAACAAACGAATCATAGTAAACTCAATTTTAAACAAATTGCTAACACAGAAAAAATCGAGTACTGGATCAGCTAAAGGTGTCAAAGAACTACTAGATACGACCAATGAGTGCCTTAGCAACCTAAAAAGCAACGAGGTATCTACTGAAAACTGGGATACTCTGATTATTCACTTGATAGTTGGCAAATTAGATGACAAATCGCATAAGAGTTGGGAGGAAGAGCTTGGTTCCTTAGAGATAGATAAATTACCTACGCTACCAACTTTCTTGAAATTTCTAGAAACGAGATTCAGAGTACTCGAGATGATACAACCTGGGCCTATAACAAGAGAAAAGATCACAAATAAACCCAAATCGTTTGTTACCAATCTAGCATCATCGAACATAACATGTGCCATTTGTAGTGGGACCCATGCCACTTATTCCTGCGAAGAGTTAGCAAAATTAGGAGTGCAAGAGCGAGTACAACAGATTGAGAAAACAAGATTATGTTTCAACTGCCTATCACCAAAACACAACGCAAAGCATTGCAAGAGCAAGAACTCGTGTAAGCAATGCAATCGAAGACATCACACCCTGTTACATTTCCCGAGTACGAGCAACAACGCACAATCTTCAAACACTACTCCACCGAGTACAAGTACGAGCACGAGAGGAGCAGAGGAGCAAACTAATCATAAACCGAGTAGAGAGAATTACAACACAATACGATCACACCTTGTGACTCAAGGACAAAACGCCCTGATGGCTACAGCTTTGATAAATATACAGACTGGAAGAGGACTTCAACTTGTTAGAGCGTTAATCGACCCTTGCTCACAAGAATCGTTTATCAGCGAAGAGACAGCTCAGAGACTTCAACTGAAACGCAAACCTGTAGAAGGACAAGTGACTGGAGTAGATCAAATGACTGCACGAATAAAGTATGCCGTCGAGACGCAACTACATTCCAGAAGTAATACTTTCAGCATTCCCTGCACCGCATTTGTTGTAAAGCAAGTCACAGATATCTTACCAGCTAAGAGAATTAGTCATGAGTCATGGGAGCATTTGAGAAACTTGAACCTAGCTGACCCTGCCTTTTATCAACCTGGTAGTATAAACATGCTACTGGGAGTAAACATTTACACCGAGATTCTGATGAGTGGAGTCATTCGAGGAGAACCTGGGACACCAGTTGCCCAACAAACCGAGCTTGGTTGGATAATATCTGGGGGAGTCTTAAACCAACCTAACGAACGAGACATAGTGAGTTTACATCTAAGCATGTCATTGGGCTTAGACCAGATGCTTCAAAAGTTCTGGGAAACTGAGACTTTACATACTGAAGAGAAAAATGCCTTTACTCAACCTGAAATTCGTGCTGAAGAGATCTACATGAGTACATTAAGACGAGAACCAGATGGAAGATACGTGGTTGCACTTCCATTCAAACGAGACATACCTGTTCTGCCTACGAAATCAAGAGACATTGCGTTAAAGAGACTGAGAACCCTCGAGCGACGCCTATTAGATAATGAGAAACTACGCAATGAGTACAACGCTGTAATGAGAGAATATCTTGATCTGAAACACATGGAGCCTGTAAATGAGTGTGAGCCAAACGAGAGAGCAGTCTATCTACCACATCACGCCGTGGTACGAGAAGACAAGGAAACCACAAAAGTAAGAGTCGTCTACAACGCGTCACAAAAGGGAGAAAACGGAGTCTCATTAAACGACGAGTTATTAATAGGACCTTCGTTACAAGAAGATTTGAGAGATATAATACTAAGATGGAGAACCTATAAGGTTGGAATTGTAGCCGACGTTATAAAAATGTACCGCCAGATTCTGGTGCGTCGAGAAGATGTTGACATGCAAAGAGTACTATGGAGATTCAATCCTAGCGATCCTGTTCAGGAGTTTCGCTTGCTAACAGTAACCTTCGGCATGGCCTGTGCACCTTACCTGGCCATTAAAACACTAAAACAGGTCGCCAAGGATGAAGAACACGATGAGAAGTTTCAACAAGCTAGAGAGATACTCAATCACTATTTCTACGTTGACGATTGTTTGTCTGGGAGTCATGATGAAGAAACAGCTATCGAAGTGCAGAGAACATTAACAGAACTGATGTCAAGAGGATGTTTTGAGCTTCAAAAATGGTGTTCAAACAGCGAACGATTTATGAATGAGATAGAACCTGAAAAGCGAACTAAAAACACAGAAATTGAATTAAATAAGAAGGAGACTGTAAAAACATTAGGCCTTACCTGGAATGTGAGAGAAGACGAGCTGCAAATAACGAACAAGGTAAACATTCTAGAAGACAGGAAAATAACAAAAAGGAATGTGCTATCGGTCATCGCATCTCTTTTTGATCCAATGGGGTTTCTTGCACCGACAATCATACAAGCGAAGATCTTCATGCAGAGATTATGGAGTCTTGGCATATCGTGGGATGACGATTTGCCTGATGAGCAGCGAGATGAGTGGATTAAGTTCCGGTCAGAGATTCCAAAGCTTGAGGAGATAAGTGTTTCAAGATGGATTGGAATTGACAATCACACTAAATCTATACAACTGCATGGATTTTCGGATGCGTCAACATTAGCATACGCAGCTGTAATTTACATCAGAGTAACTAATAACGACGGACGAGTGGTTACATCCCTGTTGACAGCAAAAACTAAAGTCTCACCTCTCAACAAAACAACGCTACCCCGTCTTGAGTTATGTGCCGCTGTCTTACTCAGTAAATTGCTGAAACATGTTGCTGGAGCCATGAGAATAAGTCATGAGAATACTTACACGTGGAGTGATTCCAAAATTGTGTTAGCATGGATAAAAGGAGATCCTTCGAGATGGAATACCTACGTGAGAAATAGAGTCATCGAGATTGACAACAACATTCATACTACCTGGTCTTACGTTGGAACCAAAGAGAATCCTGCTGATCCCGCATCCCGAGGAGTAGCACCTGCAACATTAAAAGATAATAAGCTTTGGTGGAATGGTCCATTATTCCTTCAAGAAAGAAACTTAGAGCTACTTACCTGTAAGGTTCCAGACACCGAGCTTGAGAAGCGAGAGTGAAGACCTGTGCTGCAACAATAGTAGATCTTACAACCAACGACGGAGATGACCAATTACTTACCTTAATGAGGAGATACTCATCCCTGAAAAAGCTACTTGCAGTTGTCGCCTGGATCCGGAGATGGCTGCACCTGAAAGAAAACAAAAGAGAGGTTAGAAAAAGCTTACCTACATTTGTCACAAACACTGAACGAGAAGAAGCACTTACCGTCTGCGTTAAGATCACCCAGAGAATTGAGTTTTCAGAGGAGATCGATTACTTGAGCAATGGAAAACCTATGAAAAAAGGAAGTCGTTTATCTTCACTCACCCCTTTTATCGACGAAAAAGGCGTGTTACGAGTAGGAGGACGATTAAAACATGCTGATATTGAGTACTTGAGCAAACACCCGATGATTATTTCAAAACACAATGTTCTTTTACCTCTCTTATTGTTAGAAGCTCATGAGAAAACGCTACACGGTGGTCCACAAATGATGTTGACATTTCTTCGTCAGAGATATTGGCTGATTAACGCTGGTAACATAGTTAAAAGATTTGCGAGAAATTGCATGAAATGCGTTCGACAGAGAACAGCCACTAGAACGCAGATAATGGGAGAGTTACCTGAATGCCGAGTTACACCATCCAGACCATTTTCTATTACCGGAGTTGACTTTGCTGGTCCAATTAACACAAGAATGAGTAAAGGTCGTGGCAGCAAATCGCACAAATCTTATATTGCTATATTTATCTGCATGGTGACGAAAGCGATGCATATTGAGCTGGTCAGTGACATGACAACGGATGCATTCTTGGCTGCCTACCGAAGACTAATATCAAGGCGAGGCATCTGCAACGAAATGTGGAGTGATCACGGAACTACCTTTGTCGCGGCAAGCAAAGAATTGATAGAGATGTGGAAACAAGGCAAGGCTTGCATACCAGAGGAGTTGTCTACCTTATTGGACAAAGAGGGTACTAAATGGAAATACATACCGCCTGGATCGCCTAATTTCGGAGGACTGTGGGAGGCCGGCGTTAAGTCTATCAAGTTTCATCTGAAACGCACCATAGGAGAGAGCACACTTACCTTCGAAGAATTGAGCACCTTACTCACTCAGATTGAAGCTTGTCTCAATTCGTCGAGAATTGAGACAAGCTTCTCTTTCACCTCTAAGCGCTTTCACCTCTAAGCGATGATCCACGAGATTTAGAGCCATTAACGCCAGCACACTTTCTAATTGGTAGACCTTTAGTGACCTATCCCGAACGTGACATAACAGATATAAACCTACATTGCCTAACTAGATGGCAACTAATTCAGAGGATGACACAGACATTTTGGCGCAAGTGGCAATCCGAATACCTGACTCGACTGCAACAACGTCCGAAATGGCGTACACCTCGGAAAGAGTTTGAGATTGGAGACCTAGTCTTAATTAAAGATTCTCGCTACCCCCCTAGCAAGTGGATGTTAGGACGGATAGTAGCGAAGCATCCTGGAAAGGACAATTTTACAAGAACGTATGATGTTCGTACCCAATCTGGAGTATACACGAGAACTGTTACAAAGCTTTGCCCCTTACCAGAGATATGAAAGGACAACGTCCTTTGGGGGGGAGTATGTTGCGGAGTTATGTTCGCGCGGGCACCGATAGATGGCGTTGGGTGTCGCTTACCTCGCGCAATGTTTTAGATTTTTTGGGTCCCTATGACCATTTGATTTATTTAGTTTCATTGAGTAATTTTGTATGGAGATCGTGTTCAATAAAGAGTTGTGAAATATAACAGTGGTGTGTTCTTCGTAGTGAAATTAGTGCCCCGAACACTAATTTAACACTATCTTTAAGAATTAATACCAGCTAAACAGGTTAAGTGTCCTATTAATTTAGCAAGTAACATACCTGCCCAAATATATAATTTTAGCAGATAAGGCGATAGCAAATTCAATTTTGTGACTCAACATAATTAATTCCATACATCTATCTTTATAAGATTGTTTTGTCCTGGCTATCAACGTACAGCTGAAACTATTTAGTCAAAAAAGCTGGATTACAGGTTTATTTTATAACGTAAGCATCCGCTAAGAAAAAACTTTCGGAAATTTTAACTTTAAGAAGGTGAAATGGGAGAAACTTTGTACGAAAGTCTCTGTTTTTTATGATAGTACTCATTATAAATAAATGATGTTGTAGTACAAGGTAATTCCATGTCGATTTCTGATGTGTGATGTCTGGCGCATATAAAAAAAATTTGAAAAATATTTATATGTACCAGATGAAGTTTTTATCGTCATCCTGATTTTTAGGTAGAAGATGTTTTAGATAATCCATATTTGGACCAAATCTCGATACAGTATACGCTAAATAAAGTAATAGTTTTCTAAAATTACATGATGCAAATGATAGCAAAATACCTCTATAAAGCCTTATTAATTTAAACTTTATGCATAGATTTTAAGAAATCATACAAAAGGTGGACTTAATGCTTTCTAGTGAAAATAAGTTGAGATAGATTCATAATGTTTACTAATAAAATGTCATTGAAAGGAATAATGTTGTGACTGCTGACCTGTCTTATCAGACAATACAACTGCAACTATGTTTCATTGTTATATGATGCTCAATAAGTTTATGAACTAATTTTAAAAAACGCTGAATTGACTCTATAGTTAGGTCCTATTTTTTGACATTACGCATTAACTACCCTTAGCACAGATACTAAATAAGCTACAGCTTATAATTTCTTATTCGTTTTTAAGACTGAAATAATTTTTATTACCCTTTTTTTGTATGATACATTCTTTGTAACACTGAAAACGCATGCAATTAACATGATCAATTGGGAGTTTGAGCCTGATACTTAGTGAATCAATTAAACAACCGTTTACAATGAAACTCAAAGACATCGATGGCGTATTATAGCATTGAGCTCCGTTAATTGTCATCAATGCCACATTAACTAATTGATTTACTACTACAACTATGTTTAAAACAAACAAATACTACTGATGATTCTAATAAAAATACAGCAAGTGATACTTGTCACGAATTCGGTACTTGCGTGCGTCGTTTTCATAAAGAAAAACATTATTTAATATCTGAAAATTCCATATTTTTTGTGTTTTTTCGTTTTGTAACTTAAATACTGAAAGACGCTATAAAATATAGCTTTCGTCTATCCTGAAAGTCAATTCTATATCTCTAATCATAATCGGATGAGTTGTTTCCGATAACCTTACAAACTTTTCCTCCATATTTTAGTTATTTGACTTATCTTTAAGCCTCTTTTAAGTAACTTCATAATTACGTATTCCTACCCGAAATCTATGCAAGCAATTTTGAAAGGTCTTATTTTTTTTTATGACAAATATAAAAACAATTACCTTTCATTATGTCCATAAAATGTTTTGCGTCATCATATTCTTAGGATAAGTACTGTCATGTCTACCTGCTCCTGATAAATAAAAATAGACTAGGAACAATTGTTTAAGTTTTATATATTAAAAAATTACAATTTAAATAGAAAAGACAGCCCGATTTAAAAAATTACAGATGTGTACAAAAAATTATAACAAGATTGGGTCGAATAAAGAGGTAATAAAGAGGGGGTGAAGAGGAGGCGAAGCTAGGCAGGAAACTCCGCTACAGTGGTAATGATCCCAGGCGAGTCAGGAATCAGCACTGGGATGTGCGCTCTAGAGTAGTGCAGGACCGCGTCAGAGCGTCGGCGATCCTGAGTTCACTTACATAGGGTTTCCCATGTCAGGACAGGACTCCGAGAAAGCGCAAGGTCGCTTTAGAGCGTCGGTGGTCCTGAGCTCCCTGGCGTGACTCCGGTACAAGGAAGGCTTCCAGACCATTTCCAGGCTAAAAATATTTTTGGATTTTCTTCCTCTTGTACTCCCTTTGCAAGAAAATTATAGACCAGACTTAGATTAGCCGAAACATTATAAATGATTATTTAGAAATACAATTATAGTATAACTTCCTTATATATGCGGTACAGAAAAACTATGCTAGAAAAAGAATAAGTAGACATCAGTTGTCAGTCAGTAAAAAAAGTCAATTTTGACAGTTTGATTGAGATTTTCGCGAAACTCATTATTTTCTAATTTGCTGCGAAAAAGCGTCTTTAATGTGGAAACCTATGTATGATGCAGTATGATGAACCTTTGTATGATTATACCTATGTATGATGATACCTATGTATGATGATACCTATGTATGATCAAACTATCGGTGAATAATGTCGATACTTTGGATAACGGGAAAAACAGTATTTTAATCAATCTATAAAACTAAAGCATTCCAATCATAGGTAGCAAAATAAACAAAAATATTTTTTTTTCTTAAACTAAGCAGCACAGTCAAACATTATTGAAGTGGTGATTTAGGTCCATAATACGAGATTTTTCGTCAATCTTCTTATTCACTACATTACACAATAATTTTTTTGTCAATTATCGGTTAACCTTAGTGAAAACGATGCTCGATAGACCGTGAAAATAGTGCAAAAATAATATAATATGAAAATGTAAAGAACAGAGCCGCAATTATTTCATTTATTGAAATCGCTGGAGCTGAAAATGAAAATGATTATGTAAGTACAATAAAAATAACGACGTGTTAAGCAATTGCTCCAAAAACTGTGACAAAAACTATTTGGACACAATAAAAAATATTATATCGTACTATTAAGCTTATTAGATGAAGAAGCAATAAAAGCGACGCGTCATCGCGAGTTGTCCCCAACTGACGCCATTAGGGGTGTCAACGTGCGAAAAGATAATGGTTCTGCTGAAAAAGCTGACGCTCTGTCAAGCCACCGCTTCATCGCGATATCGGAGTGACCTCATCTCGTCTCGTCATGCCCCGATTCTTATCAAATCTTTTCTTTTGTTATTATTTTAATAATAAAGACCCAACTCGTTCTGCTCAGCAAAAACGAACATTCATTCTGGCAGTGCCACTTCTTGGTCTGAAATTAAATTACTAAATTGTCACTTTGTTTGTTTGTTTTTGAAGATTTTTAATTGTGGTTTTAATGTTGTTTATAAACTGAAGTACTACTTACCTATATTTACTGGTATCTAAGAAGTAGTACATTTATAAACCAAAAACGCAAACAAAACTTTTTCTTTTCGTCGGCGTCGTCGGCTGGGTTTAAACTCGCGGCCCTTGGAACATAGTCCGTCATTTGAACCACTGGGCCAACTATACTTGACAGATAGACGAAATTCATAATAGATTGATGCTTGCGATGATGTAAGCGGCTCAGACGTTACATTGCGAGTATGTTAAAAATCCTTACCAATACATAGAATAATAAGTATTTGCCAAAGTTATTTTACCTAAATGTCCGCTTAATCTTGACATTGTAGTACATAATGTTGAGTAAAAACAACAACTCGAACGATTTACAAATTGAATTTATACATAATAATTTCAATGACATTCATGTTAAATATGATTTGCTTGTACTTATCGAAAGTAAATAGAATTTTGTACGGCTTAGTAAAACAATACGTTACTTTAACATACATTGAAAATTATAGGTATTTTATTCCAGTTGGTACTTTCCATGCTACCATTTGTCTTCATTGTTTTATATTTATTCATTAAACAAGTAAGCCGTATGTAAATTACTATCGTATAGTGATAGGATGTACAGAGAATAGTTAGCAGGTCTTAGAATTGACATGTGTCTTTCAGAAGTAAACAAATTAGTACTTACCTGGTATTTAAGGAGGAAAACTTTCTCAAGAAGTACTAAGATAATGTTATTCTAATGAAAAGATAAGGATAGTTTTAAACGACATTATTAAAATACATCTGCTTGTCTTGAGAGCAAATATTAATGTTGTTTACTGGCACAAGACGTCGCACAAATAAAAGGTATCTTGAACGGAGTTCAATGAAGCGTACGACATAAATCAGAATAGGTAGGTACAAAATGTTTTGCATAAATAACACAGGGTACTACTTATTTTAAGAGATGCGGCTTAAATAGAAGATTCTATGGAAGTTCCGTCCCCACGGTTTTTTTTTTCAGTCAGTTAGGATCCTTAACATGAGGCCAACTCACACTTATCTGGTTTTGATTTTTAATTAATGTTAAAACATATTAATTACGACGACAAAATAAAATCTCGAAAAATAAAAAACAAATTTAAAAGCAAAACCATCACATCTAGTTACCGAGTTAACTTATAAAATATACCTATTTTGTATATTATAAACATTAAACAACATATTTATACATATACAAAATATGTATAAATAAATACCGCATATTGTGACGGGCAACTACGGAACCTTACACTTCGCCTGGCCCGACACGCATTTGGCCGGTTTTACTATAGATACACCATAATAAATTTACCGGCAAAAAAAATCATTTAAATTCTAATTGAATATTCGGGTTTCCATAACATGCCTTCAGTAAGGAACCCTATACATACATTTTTGTTTGTTTTAAACCAATCATCCGATTACGATGAAACTTAGATGAATCGTTGCCTTGTTGTCCGCACGCCGGGAAAGGTTATTGAGAGGGCAAAGCTTGTTTAAAAATATTATATATACGCAATTAGCAGTAGAAGAATTTTTTCCAAAAACAATATTGTGCCAAGTTCAGCACAGAAAAAGTGCCAGATTGTCGGCTTTGCCGATAAAATACTTGAGAACTAAACAGTTGACAAGGGCTGTGGATTTTCTTCCTCATTGATTGCTGCTGCAGAAATGTACAATTTTTTTACAAGTCCTCCTTTTATTATATTCTACATCTCACTATAAAAAGGCGGATACATCTATCTATACAAAACTACCAGTGCGAAAAAATACAAGTCCGTGTACACCTTTTACAGTTTCAAGCTCTTGGAATGAAAAGGATTCGGCATTAACATTAACGGCGAGTACGATTTGCCGACGACCAGATATCCTGGTAAAGGTTGCAGGGAGCCGCTGGATGCAGTCAGCTTCCAACCGGCCAACCAGAAGCCCAATTCCCGTAATTTGACAATAGTCACAATCCGGTGTCGATCCGCTCCCAGTAACATTACTTTCTCTTATTAATATATTCTCGTAAACTTTTAATTTGACGTAAAATTATCGAAACTATCCAAATAAGACTGAAAATAGAGCAAAAAAAAAATTTTGTTTTCTTCCATTTTCAGTCGCATTACGAACTATAATTGCGTTTTTTGGGTTTACGAGAATACCGTTTGTGATCGTAATGTTACTGGGAGCGGATCGACACCGATTTGCGACTATTCTCAAATTACGGGAATTGGGTCTCTGGAAGTTAGTGAAGAACGTCTGTGTTCAGAAAATGATTATGATGTTTGTTATCAGATATTTTTTGCTTTTCTCTTTATAAACGGATAATAACTAATTTTATGTCAAATTTAAAAATTCTAAGCCACTAGGAAGTGATTTAGGTCTTTTAAGGAATGAGTGAAATACTGATAAAAATTATATTGATATTTGGACGTTAATAACTGACCTTTAAAAATCACATTGACGATATTTGGTTTGTTTTTCAGGCTTAACAGGCATGCAAAATTGCAACATTTTAGGTCGAAAAAATAAATTTTCGACGCTGCGTGTAATATGGCAAACAGCGGTGCATCGCCTCCTTCAAATCCGTACATGGATTGACACACTGCCCTGTGTCTAGACAGAATAATAAAGCCAGTAATACTAATACATATTGTGAATAACCTTGCGCTGGCCTTCAACAAGTATCTATAGCTGAAAAGGTGCAAACACCATACCTTGTCAATATTTTATTGAAAACTTATCGAAGTTACCAGACACAGCTCGTGCGGCTCAAAGATTCTCAAAGAATATTCTTCTCAGTCTAGCTTAGCTTCCAAGCAAAGTCCCGTTTAATTTTTCTTTGGATTCGTTAAAATCTACTTCTATGAAACGAAGACGTGCAAACTGAAAATGTACCAAATATACGATGTTTTTAAAAAGAAGAGAACGTGCAACTTCAAATGTAAATGGATTTCTATTTCAGAAGTAATAGGAACATAGTTGAATTTTTAAATGTTGATTTAAAATAAACCTTTATCTTAGAAATGGTGCTGTACCTAGAAATAACATGGATCCTGCTCGATTTAGTCAAACTACGTCAGGTAATTCGGTATTAAGGTTTTATCTAAAGCGTAGTGACTGGCTTTTATTACAAATTTTTAGATAGATAGATACACTTTATTGCACATAGCATAAATTAAATAAAAAACAGGAAATACATTTAAAACTGCACAATTTAGGCAGTCTTATCGCTAGAAGCTATTTCTTCCAAACAACCTCCTGGTAAAGGACAGTTAAATTTTACTCAGCAAAGTCGTACAACGCGGCCCGTCAGCCTTTTTTTTTGTTTTTAGGCCTCGGTACCCCATAATTGTTATTAAGAAAACCGGCTTAGTAGCTGACCTGTCGGAACTCGTGCCATAGGGCTCCGAAGCCTTCAGTTAACGGTGTCGAAAAATTTGGTCATTAATAACGTAAACAGCTTATAATATCTACAGTTATCAAAATAAGTGTACAAAGCAACCTATTCAACAATAATACAGCAAACATTTGGGTGCGCAAATGAAACAAAGTTGTTTCTATAAAGTTTTGGTAAGCAAACACCTGGTTCTTCGTGGAACCTCTGAGCCTACCCGAGAACGTAGTACCTATTAGTTCCATAATATATAGTCACAGTGGAAATGTACAATAATATACAAGGTTTATAAAAAAAATTACACTTTTTAAAATCACGTAATCAGCTGCTAATATACAACTTTGTATGGAATTATATGTATAGAGCAACTTAAAAAAATCACAATTTTGATGTTGCTTCTATAATAAAAGTTATTGTACATCCTGTATACATACATTGCAAAGGGGTGCCAAATTTTTAGGAGAATCAATAACTTATCGAACTATGCAAAGATTTTTTTTTCATCACATTTAATTATTTCTGCCCGTGTTTAAAATCGTATGCGAGGATAATTTAACTCATTCATGAAAAAATTGTAAGGTCCTTGTAGGCTCGCCGAACCTACGCCTCTGGTGAATGACCGCGCGGCTTTCGTAGTCACTATATTGTGTCCGTCAAAATGGCGGGATTAAACGTGGAAACAAAATAATTTTGATACTTACATCGACTACTTCTTTTCTACTATTTGCTACATTTAGTGAAAAAATTACTTACTTTGATATTTGTAAAGTTATAAACAAAATTATCTGGTCTCGCCATCTAGATATCAAAATAGCGGGACCATAATGAGCCATTTGCTGCAAGTGCGAATATTTGATTTAAATATTTACTACCTCTACCTACACATAATCTTACTTCAAAGTTCCAGGTTAATTAATTTCGAACTTATGAAAAATAAATTGTGGTCTCGCTATTTTGAAGATCTAAGTTTACTAAAGCAACAATTCATTATTATTTTTTCTAATTACTAGAATATACTACAGAATTTCTACTTTACTGTACTGTAATTGCAATTATTTTTTATTGTTAAAATAGTTCCATTACATATATTTCTAAATTCTCTAGTATTTAACGAATCAAGATGTCACCGAGTTTGACAAAATATCCAGGCTGTTAGGTAAATGGTACATTAAGCCGAATCTAGCCTATGTTACGATTACTAAAAATAATAACGATTAAGACGCTTCTTTATATTGTTCCATAGATCTTATTTTTGAAATTTAGCACCCCATTGCAATGTAACCCTGTATATAAGGTGCTTTATAAATATCTGCAACGGCTGAAATTGGTAAAAGTATTGCTTATATAGATTACGATAGTGAAGGAATTACGTGCCCCGGATCGGTAATTAATTATTTGCGAAAAGACAGTAAATAAATGGTTACTTGCTTCAATTTGCATAACACACTTCGTCATCTGCCCTTGACACTACGCGGGAGCGGTATAATGTGAAACGTTAGCATTTTTGGACAGATGTGGACGGTTTGAGACAGAATAAAGCCTAATCTTTATTTAATATAATTATTTTAATGAAAACATTTATGATGTTCTGGACATAAAATTTCTTTACTATCGTAATCTATATAAGCAATACTTTTACCCATTTCAGCCGTTGCAGATATTTATGAAGCACCTTATATATATATAACGTAGTGTAAAGTGTATTACTAATGATTAGCAAGCCTGAATTTTGCGTTCTTCATCTTTTTGTGTTACCGAATATTCTGTCAAAAATGATTCTGCCTGACGAACCGCACCATCGGTGACAGGACCCTATCCCTACACATAAGACACGAAAGAAGCTCATAGCTCTTGGTTTGGGGGAAGCACCATGTATTAAAATCCGGCAGTGTATTCTTTCATTAAGTATGGAATTTCTAGCGCGATCCTGACTTACATTTACCCGGTTTTTGGTATTTTTTGTTTACAGTTTAACATTCATGTACCTAGTTTGCCATATTTTTATTATTTTATCAGTATTTTAAATTGGTTGTCATTTGTCAACTACTGTTTCTTCATTTATATTCCAATCCCTTTTAAATTTAGATAGAAAAAACCCTATTGAATTGACATTGTATTTTAGATATGCAATAGGTTGTTGTTTGTAAATTGTATTGGAACATTCGTTTCCGTATTACATGGCGATATGATTCGTGGCACTTTCAGAAATCATTACTAGTAAAATGCTACCGATGCCTCCATTCAGTATAGACGAAGGTATAATAATGTATGTTATATGACATGAACCAATGCATGCAAATCAAAATTTACATAACAAAAAGTACGATCATCTTATCGAAAACTAATTTTACACTTTGCTTTGTAATTATCGTAGTAGGAAACCGTAGAGTCGCTTAACAGACTCTATAAAGTCTAAAAAATCTCCTTTTAATACGTATACCTACCGTAAAATACTATTATATCTATATAACACACAATTATGTTCTTCTGTTCTCCATGCGAAACCCAATATTTAGTCATTATTACTTACTTTAATATAATTATTAATATAATATATTATTATAATTATTTACTAAATAATTATTCTGTTTAGTAAATACGCTGTCTATTCATTAGTTTACGTACTGTTTATTGTCTTTAAGTTTATTTCTTTTTATATTTAATATGTATATTATTTAAGTCTAGTAGGTCGGCTGTTCTTTCGTGTACCTCACTCGGCGAGGCCTACTGAGGCCGTGGCTCAAGCTGAGTGAGGTCCCATTATCCCGGACATCACAGGCACATAGTGGCACCGCTTGGTTTACTTGTTTTTCAATTATTATTTTTTTGTTTTTATTACTTGTTTTTCTTTTTCTTGTTTTAATTTAAATATTGTTTTTGTGTCATTTGTACTATTTATGTGTGATGTCAATGTATAATAAATGTCTTTTCATTCTTTCTAAAACTCATAATCGTTTGATTAAACTTCTATTTCTTTAATTAAACCTAAGGTTTGTGTCATCCATAGGTGTTATCCCAATAATAATCTTGCGGAAGTTAGGATGAATCACGCCAGAACGGCTAAACGGATCTAGATGAAATTAAGCACAGAGATAGATAATTGTCTGGAATAGCATATAGGTTACTTTTTATCCCGGAAAAATGTACGGTTCTCGTGGGGTAGATTTGTTTTTGTCTTACATAGTTTAGAGATCAGAAAATGACATAGACTACTACTTTTAATTTACCTTCTAAGGGAGTAAAATAGGATGTCACAAGACGTAACGCACGCGGCCAAAGCCGTGAGCACAGATAGTAATAAAATACAATTAAAATTGCGCCCGACAACACACCAAAATGGTCTCTAAGAAAGGAATTAACATCCGTATGTTACAAGATACCAGATTATGTATCTTGCTAAGGGCGTCTCCCCGCACACCCAGATTTAAACCAATTAGAAAAGATCGTTTTCAGAACTGACTCGAACCTAAGACTCTTTGCGATCAACGCGAATTACCAGCCACTACACTAATTGGGTTGTTAAAATTAAACAAAATAAACGAATCATCATTAACATTATTAGGACGTGTATCACATAGGCCTCCCCCATTGACTTTCAGATTGGCCGGTTGGAAGCGGCCTGAATCCAGCGGCTTCCTGCAACCTTTACCAGGTGGTCTGTCCACCTTGTGGGTAGACGTCCTACGCTGCGCTTGTCAGTAGGTACGTGGTCTCCATTCTAGAACCTTTTTTCCCCATCGGCCGTCAGTTCTACGTGGTATGTGCCCTGCCCACTGCCACTTCAGCTTGCTAATCCGTTGGGCTATGTCAGTGACTTTTGACGAAAGTCTATAACCAAAGTGTGAGGTATCATCACTGGTAAGTGATGACGGAACTAAAACGTGGCCACTCGCTATGGGCCTCATTAGAAAACTCAAGGTCTCACAGCGTGCTATGAGAAGGGCTATGCTAGGTGTTTCCTTGCGAGATCGAATCAGATAGAAACGGTTGTGAAGTAAATATTATATATTTTCAGCTACCTTGATCACGGCGGCGGCGGGCACGACCGTGGGCTGGACCTCACCGACCCTGGTGATGCTTATGGCGTCGGACTCCCCGATACAGACCTCGCCAGACCAGAGCTCATGGATCGTCTCGCTTATGATACTCTCATCAGGTATTAAAAACAGTTTTAAGAATTCTTATGCTACTATATAAAATTGAAAAACGTGGGCCCTAACCATAACCTCTAGTTCCTAGGTACTTAAGCAGTGTTGTTTTTACGGTAAACTCTATACAGAAAAAACAAAACAAGGTTTTTTTACCGACTTCAAAAAAAGAGAAGTTTTCCATTCGTTACCTCGTAGACCGATTTTGACGATTCTTTTTTTGGTTGAAAGGGATAGGAAGGAATACTTCTGAAATTCTTATATTAATTTCGTCAAGTTCTGACGATGGATCTATTAGAAAATTATGAAACAATGCATGAACTCCATTCCAAGCCAACTGATTTTGTATCTATGTTACCCAATATCTTCGAGAAAAGTAAACCCATTTTGACGATTATTTTTTTATTGATTAGGTTATCCTTCAAAAGTTGTATTTTAAAATTTGCGAAAAAAGATCTGTGTTCAGCGATTAACTTTTATGTACACTTAATCCGTTCCTTCTAATCCGATCCGATTTGATAAGAATTTATCACAAAAAAAATTAGATTAAATAAGTAAGTTTTATAATATAAATAAAACCGACTTAAAAAAACCAAAGCTAAAAATAATATCACTAACACTTAATTAATCAGTTACTTTTGGAGTCGGTACAAACGCGTAGCGTATTCTGAGTCTATGGTTCAAACAAATATATTTAAACTCTCATCGGCTGGCTCTTATTGCTAACATTTTAAACATGACGAGTAATACGCTACAAATATACAAACTTTAAGCAAAATATATGCAAGAATGTACACATATATAGACAGCTGTATCGTTTTAGTTTCTGTTGATGTGCGTAATAAGTAATGGAAGGAGCTTAAAGATCTTAAGGTACTTGTATGTGCGCGTAGAAAACTCTATAGATATTGTGTAACACAATTTAAAATTACTAAATAAAAAATATTTAACTAAAATTATTTGTCTTTTTCAAGAATCCAATGATTGTGCATTTTCTCCGTCCATTAGAAGGATAATTTATTATGATTTAGCTTTTGGTTCCTATAATTAGCTTGGTTAGGTAATATTGTAACAATATTTTAATATATTTAAACAATAAGTTCTCCATAAAATAATATTTTAGAAAATAAATATTCTTTCTTCTCAAATTCCAGCTATCAGTCCCCTCCCCGCGTCATATCTCGCCGACAAGATTGGCACAAAGAAGACGCTTCTCCTCGCCTCCATTCCTTACATCATCGGCTGGATCCTCGTGATGTTGGCCAACAACGTAGCCACCATCTACGTGTCCAGGCTCATCTCCGGCTTGGGCTACGGAATCGCTTACACTGCCGCCCCCATGTACTTAGGAGAAATTGCCTCTGATAAAGTCAGGGGCGCCATGGCAACTCTCATCACAGTTATGTCTAAGGTATGTGTCAGTTATGGGTATGACAAGTAGCATGCGGGATGATACTTTTTATTGGTGTTCTGGTTTTATATAAACTAGGTCAAGGTGTCTAGGTTTCAATAACTCCTTAAATGACGATAAGACAGAGCAGCGTTTATGAGTTAGCAATTTTATCGTGATTCTGAACCTAGTATACTTTTACTGACTTTCTCAACGACTGTTCTTTTTTCGTTCTTATTACAACTATTACAAGTACTTCATGTGGTAAAAACCACCTGCCTATAAAAACATCGCAGGTGAATAAACAAATAACATTATCGAGTTAAGGAAAACATAAGTGAAGGAAAACTTATAGCCCAATAACGTTGTAAAGTTTAAACTTTTGAAGAAGTTCAAGAGTGGCTGTACTACTACGTTTATTCACTGTGCTTTTACTTCCTGCAGTAAAAGTTTATGTAACGACCAGCCCAAGCTTCGCATAGTTAGACTAAGTAGTTAACTACAGGTAAAATAAATGATATTAGTACACAAAATTCACCTCTCAATTCCTTATATTATTAGGAACTAGCTTCCGCCCGCGGCTCCGCCCACGTGGAGTGCGGTCTGTCACTGTCACTTTTTCTATCAACGACCATATAATTCATTATTTTAGAACAAAGATTAGAAAAAATATATAACATTAAGTCATAGATTTAAATCCGTTTTAAAGGTAGGTATAGACAGGACGAATGTAAGACAAACGCAGCGAAGGACTTGAGAGTACATTTTTTTAATAGTGAAGTGAAGTAAATAAATCTGACGAAGTCCAACTTTTAACTAACTTATGAACAAGGATTTATGCGAGTCCAAAATTGCTGAAAATGAGCTAGCTTTATATAATGCACGATTTCATCAAAAAATGGTTGTGCTAAATATAATGTGAGCTTATTTAGTTGTAGGTTTTAACTTTAAGTTGATTATTAGAAAATGTGTTTTTGTTCAATTCTCACTCATCAGTACTAATCACACAATGTCTTTTCATTTCAGTTTGGAATCTTATCTCAGTATGCTATCGGACCCTACGTATCAATGCTGGCGTTGGCTAGCTTCAACATTGCGATACCAATTCTGTTCGTGGTTACATTCAGTGCCATGCCAGAGTCCCCGTACTACTTCATAAAATCTGGAAGGCTGGGGCTAGCCGAAAGATCCTTAAAGAAACTGCGCGGCAAAGAATTCTTTAGAGAAGAATTAGACAGCATGACTAACTTAGTAAATGAAAATATGAAAGAGAAAAGTCGATGGAAGGATTTGATAACAGTGGGGGGTAACAGAAAAGGTTTGATAATCCTGCTGGGTATTTATTTTACTCAGCAATTCTGCGGTAGTACGGCTATCATATCATACGCGCAGCAAATTTTTGGTGCAGCCGAAAGTGGTTTTGGTGCTGAAGAGTCTTGTATTTTATTTGGATCTGTCCAATTGTTAACATCAGCTATATCGTCCCAGCTAGTGGATAGGTTGGGTAGGAAACCTCTTTTACTTGTTTCGTCTTGTGGCGTCGGCTTAGCAAACATTATTATCGGTGCATACTTCTTTGTTAAGGATCTAGACAGCGAATACCTAGTTGGACTTAAATTCATTCCTATAGTTGTGATACCTATTTTTATATTTTCATATACCATCGGTTTAGCGACAGTGCCTTTCGCGATTACGTCAGAAATATTCCCGACGCATATCAAATCTAAAGCAACTTGTGTGATACAGATATGTGTAGCTATTATGACATTTGCAGTTACTAAATTATTTCAAGTAGTTAAAGATAACTTAGGAGAGTATGTGGCCTTTTGGGGTTTCGGAGTGTTATCGATAGCCGGTGTGGTATTCATATTAATATTGCTCCCTGAAACGAAGGGGCAATCGTTCGCCGCGATACAAGAGAAACTTTACACTCCCAGTGAAAAAGTGGTTTATGAGAAACAAAACGGTCATACGGGAATCGTGAGAATTGACCTTTAATAATCTAACTTTCAGTTGTAATGATCTCGAGACTGCTTGAAACGTTTCTGATGTTAAGTACTTAAGAATCATTACCTATAGATGAGCTAGGTTAGTATTTTTGTTTCCTAAACATGTGATAGTCCCATCATTTCATTGCATAGGAATACTAAGAAAAATATGAAACCTATTTTTCCATTTCATTATTATTTTTGATAGTTAAGTATTAATTTCTGATAGTTAAATTTTTAACCATATCTTTTATGAGATTTTGAACTTGTATCTATACATATGAAGTTGAAATTATTATTTACTAAAAAAAAATTAAACCATAGATTATCTTCCTTAATGAATGTATGATCATAAATAAGTACTTTAATATGGGAACAAATGTACTTACTAAAATATTTTTATAAATGTGTTTTATACTTGATGTCGTTAATAATATAAGCTGTTATCGGAGTGCCTTATCATTTACATTTAATTAAGTACAAATAAATAACATTTAATATAAGTCAGTAAATATTGTTAATAGGATAATATGAGATACTTAATCCGTAAAGTTACCTACTTAATAAGCCTAAACTGTTACCAATATTTATTTTCGAATATAACATAAAATTGCATCCTCAGTATTTAAAAATGTTAAGTAAAGTTAAGCATATAATGATGTATTTGTATTATTTCTAATAATTTCTTATAACTAAACCTAGAATACAACAGTGTTTTAAAGATTAAAATTCAATGTGTAACAAAAATGGCGAGTCATAAAAATTTCAGTAATGTGATTAACTATAATGAAACAAAACACAACAAATTTGCCAAAGAAACGTAGGCCTTATTATGAAATATATTTTAACCGGTATCTTTCATACTAAAGTGATCAACTGGGAACAGTTCGTATGAAGAGGAAATACATATTTAGGTGATTTTTAAAAATAAATTATGTATTAATTGGGCACACCCATTCTGAAATATGGTGTAATAAATAAATGTGGTCAGATATTACACATTGTATCTGATATAACCAACAATTATGCACAAGCTGAGAGAAAATATGTAATAACATTTTTAATTTGACATCACCAATTTTATTTTTAAAATATGAATTATACTTCGTAAAACATGGTGTTGGGTAAATACACAGTTCTATTGGTTTGGAATTCATCATTTTTTAGGGTTCCGTAGTCCTGACAAGGAACCCTTATAGTTTTGTCATGTCCGTCTGTCTGTCTGTCCTAAGAGACCGTTAGTACGATCAAGGTTTACTAAGAGACCGTTAGTACTACAAAGCTGCAATTTTGTAGGTGTGTGTATACCAATTACGCCAACAAAGTGGTAGAATAAAATTTTGAAAAATATTTTTAGGGTACCTTTCAATTCTAAATTGTACGCAAATCAAATCAAATCAAATCAAATCATTTATTTACTCACAGACACGGTATAATAAGATGGATACATATTTGAGAATGAATCAACATGTCTCGCCATTGTATGGCATGTAAATTACTAAGGAGGTAGATAACAATATTATAATCAGTAAATATTAATAATACATTGCATTATAATTTTAGTTTTTAGTCATATTATTTCATATCATCATTATTTCCAGTCATTATTAGTCAAATTATTTAGTCAATTCCTTAACACTATAAAAATTTCTTTCTAAAAGCCACTCAAACAATTTCTTTTTAAATAATATTGGTCCCAGTGTTTTTATATTTCCTGGTATTTTATTGTAAATTTTTATACACATATTTAAACAGTTTTTCATGTAAAGTCTAGTCCTGGGAGAACAATGCAACACAAGTCGATCAGGATTTCTCTTATTTCTAGGATAGACATCTCGAGCTTTATGAAATAGCCCAAGATTATTTTTCACAAATTTACCGATTTCAAATATGTAAAGGCCTGGTAATGTCAATAACTTAAGTTCTTTAAAGAGCGGTTTACATGTTTGGTAGGGTGGTATACCAAATATTGCACGAACACATTTTTTTTGTGTAACAAATGCTTTATGTACATCTACACTATTACCCCAGAGAATTAACCCGTAGCGCAATATCGAAGTGACATACGCATGATAGGCTGTAAGGATTGTACTCCGATCTGTTATATGGCGTAGTTTTTTTAGAACGTACACAAAGCGATTAACCTTGTCACATACTGATTCAACTTGTAATTTCCAATTCATACTCTTATCTACATTTATCCCCAGGAATTTAACCCAGTCAGCTTCATTTATGCATGTGTCTCCGTATGAAATATTTAAATTACATTGCCTTAAATTATTAAATTGTATAAAATTGGTCTTGGTTAAATTAATTTTAAGATTATTTTTGTCAAGCCATTCAATAATGTTAATTAGTGTATAATTTATTTCAGCTTCATGCTTCGTCAAACCGTCTTTTAAGTCATTTGTTATGATAATAGAAATGTCATCTGCAAATAATATAGACCTATGTCGCGTTACGTTTATTATGTCATTTATATAAATAATGAATAAAAGAGGCCCAAGCACACTTCCTTGTGGCACTCCGAATTTGTTAGTAATGTATTTTGAATTATACGATTTTTTTATATTGTCTTCATTGGTTTTTGTTATGATAACAGACTGCTGCCTATTTTTGAGGTACGACTCAAACCATTGGAGAGGTAGTCCTCTTACTCCTATTCCTTCTAGTTTCTGAAGCATGATGTTGTGATTTACCAAATCAAATGCTTTTGACATATCCAAAAACAACACTGTTGTCAACTTTTTTAAGTCAACACTAGTTACAACTTCTTGAAACAAGGCGAACATGGCAAGTGTGGTTGATTTTTGCTTTTGGAATCCATATTGGTCTTTATTGATTATGTTGAAATCTGAACAGTAACTCATTAATCTATCAAACATACACTTTTCAAAGATCTTTGAAACAATTGGAATCAGAGTTATTGGTCTGTAATTGTCTATGTCGTTCTTGCAGCCTTTTTTATGCATTGGTTTTACAATAGAATATTTTAGTCGTTGAGGAAATTCACCTCTTTCAAAAGACAAGTTTACCAGGTAAGTCAAGATAGGAGTTAGCTCGTCAATACATTTTTTTATTACATCTGTACAAATCTCATCAGGTCCTTCAGTTTTTGTGTTATTCAAAGATAGTATTTGTTTTCTTAGCTCATCATTAGTCACAGGTTTAAGATACATCGATCCAACTAAAGCATTATTGACACTAGTTTTCTGCTTACAATTTGATTTATTTCTTGATGAATCCGATGTTTCAATAAAATGCCTATTAAATGCTTCAGATATAAGTATCGGGTTATGAATTTTAACATTATTATGAAAAATTTTGTCAATATCTTTAGAGTCACAGTTATATTTGTCTTTTATAACTTGCCAGGCAGCTTTAGTTTTATTTTTACTGTTATTTATGAAATAACTATTCTTACTTTTTTGAGCTTGACTTATACATTTTTTAAGTAATTTAGAGTACTTCATGTAATCATGTTTATGTTTAATATTTTTTGATTTGTAGTACCTAATTCTAAGGGTCCGCTTAATTCTACAACTTAATCTTAGTCCTGTTGTTATCCATTTGTTTCTATTTTTATTATTTTGTATTTTGACTTTAACTTTAGGAAAACAAAGCTTGTAGAAAAGTAGTATCACATCATGAAATGCATCAAATGCCTTGTTAAGATCATTTTCCATAAATACTTCACTAAATGATAGCCCTTTAAGACAGGTTTTAAATATTTTAATGTTATCAGGGCTGTAGTCTCTTTTTAATATATATGTAATCTTTGGATTATGTTTTTTTTTGTCCACCGGAAAATGGAGCATCTGAGCAGTCTCATGATCAGATAATCCCAAATGTAGAACGGATGCTGTAGTGTTATCAATATTACTCAGAATATTATCTATACAAGAGGATCTTCGTGTAGGTTCGTTTATGTGTATAGTCAGATTGTGATTTTTTGTTAAATCACGCAGGGCTTTAGTTACTTTGTCAGCTTTTAGTGTATTAATGTTAAAATCACCTAAAACAACAATTTTCTTTTTTCTATTACTGTTTAATTGATATAGCAAAGAGTCAAGATTATTTAAGAAATCATTTACGTCAGATGTTGGAGTTCTGTACAGACAGATAATTATTAGATTATTGTCAGGAATTTCTATGGCGCAACATTCAAAAACATTTGATTTAGCATGTCTGGCAATACTAACATTTTTTTTGTAGATCAGCCCTTTTAAAACGAGTATACAAACACCTCCTCTTTTATTTTCCCTGCTATAAAAAGACGCCAATTCATAATTTGAAAGTTTCAAACAGTTTTCATGCCCAGATTTTAAAAATGTTTCGCTAAAACATATAACATCGGGAGTATTATTAGAATGTTTAAGATCGGCTAGTGTCAATTCTATTATGTCTACCTTAGATAACGCACTTGCTATATTTTGATGCATTATTCTAAATATTTTATTATTTACGAAAAAAATTATTTATATCAGAAGTTTTACAATCAATGTCATCATAAAAATTATACAAAATTATGTCGTCAATTAAGTATTTCAGATTAGTCATAATATTTTTTATCCCCTTATCATTTACAATACCATGTGGTCCACTAAACATTTGGTAGTCATACGTGAGATGTAAGTTTGAGTCCAGTAAATATGCATATGCATGTTCTTTTATATCCAGGTAGAGAAGACGGTTAAATATTTCAATTCTTCTGTTAAATATTTGGGTTAATTCTCCACACTTGAATGTTGGTAGACAAATTATGATGTTGGTTTTATTCAGGGGAATTAGTCTATTTCTTATATTTTTCACCAATCCTTTATAGTTCTGTGATGTCTCGAAGTCTTTTTCACCAACCATCACGACGCAGTAGTCATTCTTTGTGAATTCCATTGTTTTTTCATCTATTGTTTGTAGCAAATCTAGTATACCTCTGTGGGGTGTTTTATAATGGCATAAGTCATATCCACCTTGGAAAGTATTAATAGCTGTTTTTAGCATATTGTTGTTTAAGTTAGTGCTTATAATACTGAGTTTTGGTTTCAGTACTTTTTCTGTGCAATGTGCCCGTGGTATTACTTCGATAACTTTCTCATTTGATGAATCATGAAAGTTTTCAATGTTCAGAGAGTCATTCATAGTTTTTTTAATGTTTTTTCCCGAGGTTTTTTTGGCAGAGTCAGATCTACTTTTTGATGCGGATGGTTGCTCTATATTTTTGTATATAGATGTCAAATTGCACATTTTTGATTTGTATTCTTCGATTATCTTTTTTAAAGTAAAGTTCTCTGACAAAAGAAGCTCAATTTGCTGTTCAGCTGATTCATATTTTTGTTGCAGACTATCCAGCTTTGCCTGTAAAGCTTCATAGTCTAGATGACTTTTTACTATAATGTTTGGACAGCTTCTATTCAGTTGCTGAGGAGTGCTACAGGAGATATCTTGCTCTTCATATTCATCTAAATCAGTCTTTAAAGAATCAAAGGAATTGGCAGTAGGAATATTGATTACTGTTGTATTCTTTTTGCGATATGTAATATTATCAATATTATCATGCATTGGTGTGTCAATTGGTGTAGTCGATGTAGTCGCATTGAAATTAAGTGAATCACATTCAATAGGTTTATTATTTGTGATTTTTTGTTTTGTTTTATCTTGAGATTTTTTATTCGTAGACTTTGAACTAACGGGAGTTGTGTAGTTCTTAATTGTTGTCTTTTTTCGTTTACATGTATCACAAACCCACTTAGCTTTTCTGTCGTTGTCCATTAGATAATACAGTTTTTCCTTGCTAGTACATTTAAGGTCATATATCAAATTACAACGAGAACATTTAAGATATTGCTTCTGTTTTATAGCTTTGTGGCACATCGCACAAGAAATAATCTCTGTCTTAGGTGTACTCATTGTATTTATTTAATTTTAATGCACAAAACACAAAATGCGAACTTTTTTAGTCGGCGTGTGGATTCGATCCGGGTTCTCCCAGAGCGGTCGCCTTACAAGTCCGGTACTCGTACCGCTAGGCCAGCGATGCTTAAGATCCAGTGACGAAATATTGGTACTGATCTTGTGCTATGTCGTATTATAATGGATGTACGATGCAGGTAGTGTGTTATTTTCTATTTTAGTAACACCTTAACTTTTCATTTATCACAGTAACAATATCAAACAAAGTTATTTATTTCACAATAATCAGTGTAATTATATGTTATTATTTTAATGAGATAGTTAGATTGTTTGGTTTAATTCACATTAACACACTCACATATGTTTACTGTTTGAATCAGAGTGCACAATTTTTTGTTTATTCGTAATTTAGTCACTGTTTCGACACTCTCATAACTTTTGGCGGACAAATAAAATAACCATGGTGGTTACCATGAAAATATCATTATTGGATGGTGCTGACATTCATACAAAGTTAGATGAATTTCCGCGTTATGGCGTAGAATCTAGAATTTCTTGATAGGCCAAATCAAAAACAGCGGATTTCGACAACCGATTTAACGACCTGTCAACAACTAATAAAGTGTGCTACAATTTGATCTTATTAGATCATGAAAAACAGTAATTACTACAAATCACCATAAACTAAAATCGATAAAAAGAGTGATGTGATATTACTTGTGATGCCTAAATATCTCTCTTCTATCAACTTGTAAGTAGTGTTATTTATGTATCTAATACTATAAAATATGTTTTGTCTTCTTGTGATTTGTCTCCATTCCTAGTATGATGTTGAATTAGAACGATTGCATACCTTATAAGTTCAACAATCGGTACAGAAACAAAATAGTTACCACTTGTTTGTAATAATAAATCTGTTTGTAATTTATTGCCATTTGATGATGTTCTTAAACACGCAGGTTATTTATACCACAAAACAATTGTAACCGGTGCCATTTTTTGTATTTGTAAACATATTATTAACAAAATCTATAACATCCAAAAATTTATCATTGTACTCTAATTATGCAATGGATTTATTAAAATTTTGTTAACCTTACCACATTAAAAAGTTTTATTTACCTACTTACTTCTAAATAAATCATTTTACGTAGGAAAATTATTTACAAAATGTAAAGAAACCATTGACGAGTTTTGATATATTTTTAATTAAAGATCCAGTAAAGTTTTAAACGGTACCTACCTAATATATTAATATATTATTTATTATAAATATGGTAGGTAATTATTATAAATATGGTATTCTATAAAAGTAAATCGTTACACCCACAATATTGTCGCGATTCTGTGGTAGTGTTTAAAAATAATATTTGGGATGTGTAAAAGCCCATTTACAGAAATAAATTAGATTATTTGGTTTTTATTTGACTGAAGTCCAAAAAATCCTTTTTTTTTAGTGTTATAGTTTAATATTTTCAGCTCTACAAATTAATAAGAAATTCTACTCACAGCACCAATTGTCTATCCGCAAACTATGAAGAGCAAGTACTATGGCGACTAGATCATCATAGCTAATACTGGGCGGGGCGCAACATGGCCATTCGACATGGCCTTCGTTTTGTCCATGTTCATCCTAAGGCCTACCGTTTGGGAATCTCGACTCAGACCATCGAGTATTGTGCCGAGGCCTTCGATCGATTCTGCCATGACCAGAAAAGCGTCGGCAAACCGAAGACCTTTGTAGACCGTGATGTACTTTTGGCGACTAAATACTTAAAAACATTTCAAAACAGACATGCCGTAGGTTTAAGCACAATTCTCGTGATCATCACACAAACATTTGCCCCATGCGGAATTCGAACCCTCATCGCCTGGCTTTGTAGCCACTACACCAGAAGGTCGTCTGCTGCAACCGTGGGGTTATTTTGCTATCAAATGAACTCAAAACTATAATATTTTGTGTACCAGAATAATAAGCGATACGTAGTGTTGATAACGTCATGGAATACTGTACCTTCGTATAATTTTTATGTAAATTTTAAAATATTTTATTTTTTACGGTAACTAAGCTGACGTTGTCCTGTCTAAAGGATATCAGCTGTCAATTAATATTTTTTTAAGCTTTGTAGCTTTGTAGTTTTGAAGTCGTTTTTTTTTATGAAATTTACTTATTTAGGTATTTATTGATTCTGTGTGTTAGTAAATATTAAAAACAAAACTATGTATAATTTTGTTTCTTTAATTGTATTTTAAAAAAAAAACAGATTTGAACCAAAATATTGTATTTTGCGGACGACCTCCGTAGCCGAGAGGCGAGTACGCAGGGTTAGGATTTGGCATTCAGCATCTCTGAGGTCCCGGGTTCAATTCTCGGTCGGGCCAATGTAGAAAACAATCATTTTTATGCTGTCTGGGGTCTGGGTGTTGTGGTTCCGTCGTTGTTTCTGATTTCTATTACACAAGTGCTTTAGCTACTTATCTTACGATAATGTATGTTAAGTTGTCCAATATTTATTAAATAATCATTGATCTCTACGTATCGGACTTAATATTGAAAATCGGTTCAATGACCTTTAACTTTTTTGGTAGATTGACCTGCCGTTGTCTGTACCAATTTTTAAAGATAGTGAACCATAACAAGTTTTAAATATTTAAAAGATTAAATTTACATACTTTGACAGACAAGCCATAAAACGTAGAACGTGTGGACCTACCCTTTTAATACAAGGTTACATAATCCAATACTATGCAATAAATAGCACTTATCAAAATTAAAAGTCTTTATACGTGTGTGTTGATGATGATAACGATAATATTTTTAGACAACAATAGTTATTAATCATATTAATTATTAATAATCCAACTAGTGGATGGAGGGCCTCGTGACTGAACAGATTAATAAATAAGACAAATCATGTTGATGAGGCCAAGTACAAGTACTTAAGATTTTAATCATGGGACAACCTATATTTATCGTATAGATCGTTAATTAATAAATATCGTGGTACATAGTGTAATATAGAAATAGGGTCCTTAAACAGCTGAACTTGTGCTGTAAGTGAAACAAAATTTTAAAAAGTACTTAGCTACTTGTCAGAATTATTCGTCTATAAGGCCTAAAGGCCTTTGCCTTTTTTTCCGTCACGATGTTAAATGTGTTATGCATACCACACCAGACGCGGTCCCGGCCGGGATGATGTGGGACTCCAGACATCATAGTAAAGTCCTTATACCCACTAAAAAACCTGACAGTGTCTCTCCGAAGCCATGTGAGTCAGGACTACGGGTTCCACCTTAGGCCTAGGGCCATAGGCACACTCCTTAGTCCCAGCTCGGCTGTGCCTCACCTATTAGCGAGCGTCACCCGGTTTAGGGACGAGGGGAGCCTCCACCGTGTCTCCTGTGAGCGGCGTGGGTTCCCACGCGCGCTGCGTCGTCGCGAGCCCCATAAAGCGGACGACAGACACTCTCGTTTGGGGTTTATTTGGAAGAGACAGGTGGAGGATGTAATCGCTCCTCCGACGGCGGATAGCCGGAGCCTCGGCTGCGGCCTCCCAGTCCCTCTTCGCTTCTTCCTTCTGCGAGATGACAGTCTCGCAGATGGTAAGCACAGGCTGCCAAGCCTCCTTGCTGGAGACCATCCTCGCCATAATGGCCGTCAAGGAGAGGTCACCTCCTACGACTGAGACACGATCACTGCGCTCGCTTCCGAAGCCGTAGCCGCAATCAGCGAGAAGAAAGAAAACCTTAGAAGCTTTAATAGGTGTATAAACCTGACAAAGTGTTGCGTCTCATGTTTGTTTGTGCTCATTACTATGTATAGAATAATAGCATCTAACAATATTGTAACATTCTCAATTAATTAAAATATAAAAGATAACAAAAATTAAAAAATGCTATGTAATTAAGTTTTAAAACATGTATTTTTTCTGTACTTTAAATAACAACAATTTGATTAATGAAGTTTATAGCGATATTAGTCGGGACCAACTTTTAACGTGCCTACCGAAGCACCGAGATGCTTGTGATTTATATCACTAAATATGGTTCAAAGGTCACCCATCCACTCACAACCGCGGCATAGGTAGCTTATCTTTGGTAATCACTACCAAACCGCTGACGCCACTGAGCCACAAGCACCTGATGACGACAAGATGATAACTTGCCGCCTCTAAAATAACAAATGAGAGGTGTTGAGAGAGCAATACACGGTAAAGATGGTATCGTGAGAGTAGCGGAAACTCTTACAGTCTCCGGAGGCGTCAGGCGTGCTGTCACCAAGGTGTGTCCTCTATTCTAGGAACAGCCAGAGATGAATTCTGCATTGGTTTTGTAAGCTGATGCTTCCAAGGCCGGGGACATGTTTGGAAACCCGTAGCACCATTTGTGACGATCCTGCGGAAGCCATCAAAATCACCACCACCCTTAGAATTATCACGCGATCACCGACCAATCCGCGATGACCTACATGACGCGATAAATATTGTACACCAATCCGAGTGGCAAACTGTATTATATTTTCCTTGAACTCCACACCAGTTTATATGTAACACTCAACGATAGGGTATTTAATATCGTTGGCAACACATCGTATTATCGTTCAAGTAAAGCAACATTGAAGACCAATGTTTTTAATTTCTACGATTTTCCAGTGCAAATCAAGTGCCAATCTGAAACAATAAGAATTGCTCGTTTAAAGAATCAGATAAATAAGTACCTAGTAAGATTTTTCGTTTCATAATTCAATCGTCATTGGTATTTCGTCACGGAACCTAAATTAACACAGCAAAAGATAGATTACCAATTTTCTGTAGTTTAGTAGATTTTTTTGTTGCTGCTGACCCAATACCTACGTGTTAAGTTTCATATGATTAGTTCTTGTCAAATGGTTACATTTACGATACCCAATTAAGTCATTATTACAGTAAACAACATTATTAAATACGATAAAACATTTAATACTATGCAGACCTGGAAAAAGCTTCCAACGATACGGTTATCACGTCTTTTGCGTTTTAGTAAGTGTAATTATTACCTACTTTGGCTCCTTCCTTGATCAAAAACAGTGATTTTTAATGCTACAGAAATGAAAAATCAAGATTTTTTAGTATCTAAAACAATCTAATCTAATCTTTCACTGTAACTAGTAAACATTTTACTTACTTACAAGATGAAACAAAATAGGTACCACCGACATCAAATTCACTCCTCTGCCCAACAAAATAAGACACAATAGATTTTTTATAGTTATGCAGTCTCATGCGACCGCTTAGGGTGAAAAAGTATTTTGTAACGGAGGAAAAGTAATAATAAATGGCACACAACAGTAATAATTAATAAAATTAATAATCTCTTTGCTCATATAGTACCAAAAAATGGCGCAATAGACCAGAAACCAAAAGCTTGGTATTTTTAACCGACTCCAAAAAAGTAGGAGGTTCTCAATTCGACTGTATGTTTTTTTTTGTATGTATGTTACGCGATTACTCCGCCAATTATGATTCGATTTTGATGATAATTTTTTTGTTTGGTAGATTCAGAGGTGGTCTCATAAAAATTTTAGCGAAATTGTTTAGGTAGCAAATTGGTGTAATTGGTTAGGTTTTGTTTCGTGGTTCTTGTACAAACTAACTTATTATATGTATACTGGGTAACATAGATATGTTACCCAATATCTTTGATATGTAAACCGATTATAATTAATATTTTTTCATTGAATCGTTTATACTTCAAAGATACTATAGTAAATGTGCCAGCTGATGAGAGTTTGATTGAATATTTCGTTTGCACCGACTCTTAAAGTAACTCGTTATGTAGCTTTTTAGGTTTTTTTGGTCGGTTTAATTTTTTTTATAAAAATTTTTTTTTATTAACGTAGCTCGTGACTGTAGGCGGCTATGCTAATTGCTAGTTGCTACATTACATGTCAAAAAGTGACAGAATGTGTGTAGTGGATTTGAACAACTACAGTAGTAATTCTCGAATTACATTTTGACACGTGTTTGTGCAAGTAAGAAGAGTCAAGCACATTAGTGTTGTCTTTTATGAGTTTGTTTGGGATAAAAGGCTTACCTTATAAATGTATTAAAAAAAAAATTAAAAATTAGTTTATTTCATTAACAAAGGTAATGCCTTAAAAACTAGTACATTGGAGCCTCCATTAAAGCAAAAAATGCCTGTGTTTGGAGGGACCGCTCTTCCATCACTATATCCATACTTTACAAGGCAGTATGGGTAAACTTATCTTAATAAACATTTCTTTTTCACAGTAGTAGTAAGTTTGAGTATTAAATTAATTAAATTAAATATTAGTATCTATATTATGTGTGTGTGAGTGTGTGTGTGTGTGTGTGTGTGTGTGTGAGTTATAGTGTATGTGTTTGTGAGAGTTAATATGAGAGTGTATAATTAGCTATAAAGTATGTAATTATGCAATACGCTCCAGTAATTGTTCAATTTCATGGTATGTCTTATTTTGAATCCATTTTACTAAAAGTTTTTAAGGCTATGATGTGTTTTGTCATATATACATATAATTATATAAAATTAAACCTGAAAAATTATATAAAATAAAACCTGACAATTTCTTTTAACTTCGCTCTCTTAAAAAAAAATTACAAGACTAAGTATACCTTGTCAAGTGTCAAGTGTCAAGTGATAAGTTGTTGCCTAATATCGATTACTAAGAGTGCTTAGTTAAGCTCATAAAAGTGATACGAGTCGTAAGTTTGTCAATTGGTGGTACAATACACTTCAAGTGTTCAATTTGAATGAGCAACTGCACACTTTATTTTTCGGAGTTCGGCAAAAAGCTATTAGTTTTTTAATCGTGCTATAAGTTTACTTATAAATGTGTAAATTTGTTTAAAAACATGCAAGGTTTAAACATAAAATATTTAGCTTATCTCGTCGCAAAAAAAAATTCTATGGTCAAAAAAATGACCTGGAGACTTACTCTTGACGAGTTCGAGTTACGATCACAATCGATTCGACGTCGAGAATCAGTGATTTGGTACTCTGCAATCGATTATAGCGCCAATCGAGTTGTGGTCGAATAGTGAACTACTTGAAATCGAAAACCGCCGTTAATCCTTACAATTCCTTACCACCGACGCCATCGAGTTCGAGCTACGTCACTTTCGAAACTACGAAATCAAAAACATCTGTCAAAGCTCTCGATTCCTGGACTCGATTTCGATCGAAAATGTAATTTTTAAATTAAAAATAATAATTGGTAAGTTTCTTTATTAAAAATGCTATGAGATCCAATAATCTTTCTTCGTGAGTGAAAGTGCCGGAAATATTTGCAATTTTTGGAGCTTATTCGGTGTTTATGTTTGTAGTATGATGGCATCCCTTGCAGCACAATTTAATTTATTGGAAGAGGCCCAGAAAGTTGACTCACGCTAAAGAAGACGTATAAATGAGGCAAATAGCTCGCTATAGTGCAGCGGCTACAGAAACTCCAATCGTTAATGCCGCTGTTGTATCTTCAGAAGAATTGTATACGGAGATACACTGTTCAGCGCGTAACCGAGTAGAAAGAACCATAGGGTTGCTAAAGGCGCGCTGGCGGTGTCTACTCAAGCATAGGCTGCTCCATTATAATAAACCTGATACCTATGGTTTTCAAAATCACTAACGCATGCAACGTGTTACATAACATGTGCAACGCAGCGCGCGTCCCCGAGCCCAGCTCGCTACGTGGCGGAGGAAGGCGCTGTGCCAGAGCCGGCAGAGCCCGCGCCCACACCACGGGTACGGCGCCGGCGCCACCCTAGAGCTGCGATGAGGGGTCGCGAAGCTCACAACTTATTGTTAACATGTTGTGGACGAGGAGAAATAGAAATTAAAAAATTTAAGAGATAAAATAAGAAACTTCTTTTATTTTATACATAATTCTAATTAATAACTTTCACATAAAAATCTATATCTTAAACTCTACTTGTAATGCTTAAAAGTATGGCACAGATCAGTCTTTCATTTAAATTTTGGTTTAAATCGTGTCTCTATAAATTAACTACTCTTAATATACTATACATTTCTTTGTGCTAATAAATCGCCCACCTATAATGCTAGTTTATCCACCTAACACCTAACGAAATCGCATTAAAGTTTCTATAACATTAACCACCTTTGTACCTATTGTACATATGGCTTCAGCTATATTATTGCAAGCTGCAGCAAGTCCAGCCATGTTCTCTTGCAAAGCTCTAGCATTTATGAGCTCTGCCTCCACCCGCCCGCCTCTCTTCAATGGAGACAAGGCGATCTCTTTCGACTTGAATTTGAGATCCCCTTTCTCGGTCAATCGTTAGTCTATTAAATTGACGACTCAACCGAGCTCGAATGCGAGGGCTTCGTCTTGGAGCTGTAAAATTAAAAAATAATATTAAATTATTATTTTTTTTAATAATACTTGTGTTCTTCTTTGGGCTGAGTACCAATACGAAATTTCATTTAAGTCTTTATATTTATACACTTATATTACACTTTATATTCTACTAGCTGTGACTGCGGCTTCGTCCGCGTGGTTATCGGGTTCTAAAATAACGGACCCCTATTCACCCCCTTAAAGAGTGATTTCCGGGATAAAAAGCCTAACCATGAACTCGAAACAATAACAAAGCAGTGTTGATTTACGTCAAACTCTATACAGATATAGCGGCCTTAATAACATCTGACAGTAAGGTTGTCACTAGCCTTACAACACCCTTCCACCAATCCTCACTGGGCCCGCGTGCTGGAAATTGGCCGAAACCACCTCATAGTTGAGGTGAGGCCTGTGCCCTACAGTGGGACATATTAGACATACTTTACTATACAGAAAAAAATATAACAAAACTAGGTTTAATTTCATGAATACTGAGCTAAGCTAGCCATGTACTAAGCTAGGAAGGAAAGTTTCAGCAGGGGGCGCGTTGCCTTGGCCACCATTTAATTAATTGTTTTTAACATGTATCTCTATACCTATACTTGTCAAGAAATACAGACTTCCATTCACTAAGCACATAGCACTTTACAGTTATTAATTACCATTTTTTACAGCCGGTCTATTACGACCCAAGCACTAAGCACTTGCTCATACATTGCACTTGCACTTGTCACTGAACAATAAATCGGGCTTTAGTGATACCAATAATACAAGTGAAATGTTTTTATCTATTTTTAGGGTTCCGTACTTCAAAAGGAAAAAAGAAACCTTAAAGTTCACTTTGCTATCCTTCTGTCTTCCAAGACCCTTTTAATCAGGATCGCATGGAGATATTCAGTTGAAATTAATTTAAAATACTCAAGTCTGCGATCTCTTGGTTCTGTAAAAAAATATAACTTCTAGACTTCTAGCTCAACGCAATCAAAAGTAACAGTCATGCCGCATATTTTGACACCCGTCAGGGAATCAAAACCTATAAGGTACTTCTGGTTGACCTAAAATCATAAAATTTGCAAGAAGCAGTGTCTTAATAACCAGAATTCGATGACTTTAATTAAATAAATAAATATAATATTGGACAACATCACATACATTGCTCTGATCCTATGATAAGTAGTAAGTCAGAAACAACGACGAATTACTTAAACTTTGTAATAAGACATAACATAGAGTTGTTACAACCACCCAATCTTCGGGTTACCCGAAAAATACGAAGAATTTCTGTTTCATTTATAACCCTAGAAAAGAGGCCTTAAAAAATATTTGCAATTCCAATAAGAAAATAGTTGTATGCGGAGACTTCAACATCAACATATTAGCAAATTCAGTTCTTGTTCCTAGGGTGACTCCTACATCAAATACTTGCTTGGATACTTACATTTTTAAAAGCTTTTATTTAGTTTCACCTGTCCCGGTGTCTGTAATGAAATCTTGGAAGTTAAATATGACCTACTTCCCGGTTTCCGATTGAGCTGAAATTTTTCATGCATATGTATATCACGTGACAATGCAATATTATGGTGACATGGAGCTGATCTGTTGCTGGAGCTGGAAGGTGGCCATAGGAACTATAAAACGACACCACCCCGTCGAGTTTGGGCTCGTTTGATTTGTATTGACGAGTACTTTGATCCTATATGGTAACCAGGGTCTGATGCTGGAGCTGGAAGGTGGCTAGCTTGTCGCGAGATTCACCCATATAGATAAACAAGAAAATTAAATAACATGTTCTTTTTTTTTTATTCAAACTGTATAAAAACGAGTACTTAAATCTCGCGGCAAGCTTTTATATCATATAAATTGTGTAATGATGTTATAAGTTGATAGTAAAAGTTTTAAAGGAAATTTTTATTTTATTCTTTTTAGAGCATTTAAATAAAAGCTTGTTTATCAAAAGTTTTTATTTTTTTATATTAGCAATGTAATAGATAAATCAATTATAAACTATTTAAGATCTGACAATAGTGGACAAAGCGCATTATTTGAACATAATCGAGTCCAAAGCATTATAGATGCTATTTATAGGCCTATTACCGTCAATAGAATAAACTCATTTAAGGAACAAATTTGTGACGGTATAAATTCACTAAAACCTAGCAGTAGCCATACTTTCGATCTGTTTGTTATATGAGGATCTTTTTGGCATAATCAAAAATGTATTTTATTTTTTTACATAATAGAAGAAAAAGTAGGAAGACATTATATGAGTTGTGTATTCTAAAAGCAGATTTTCAGAACCCACAGAACATAGATCATGTTAAAAATTACTCTAAAATATTGAAAAAGGTATTTGCCGCTGCGAAATTAAATCATCTTCGTAATATTATCATTGGTTTTTATAATGAAGCAGGGCCAAATGGAACATCATAAATAAAGAAACGTGCAGGCATAAACCAAATAATCATGATTACTCTCTTAAAATTGGGAGTACAGTAATTAGTTCAAATGCTTTTGAGACATTCTTTTTGAACATAGCTCCCTCTACAACTAAGGAACTAGCTTCTTCTGCTGAACTAGCTGAATCCCCAGGTCGGGTGTTGACGAGTGAAGCGAAATTTTAGGCATATAAACCCTGAAATCGTAGTGAAAACCTTTAAGGAATTAAACATTGAAAAAACTGAGGACATATGAGGAATCTCTGTCAGCATTGTCAATAAAATTATAGTTTTACACAATATCCCCTTATCTCGCAATAATTTTTAACAAATGACGATAGACAGTCTCCAGCTCTAATGAAATTTAGTAAAATTATTCCTTTATTTAAGTCAGGGGAGAAAAAAGCCTTCTAACTTTCATCCATATTCAATATTACCAGTAGGCAGTAAAGTCCTTGAAAAAGTAATTTTTAATCAATTTTTATCTCACTTTGTCCTCAACAAATTGCAGCAAACCAATCAATATGGTTTCACGAAAGGTAGAAGTACTACTGATGCTGGAGTTGTACTCTTAAAACACGTGTTTGAAGCTTGGGAGAATAAGCAGGATGATTTTGGTGTTTTTTTGTGATCTTTCTTAAGTTTTTGATAGTGTGCACCATTAAACATTACTAAAAGAACTAAGGCACTATGGTATTTCAAATGATGCCTTAGCTTTAATAAACTCTTATCTCATAGGCAGAACATAAAAAGTTTGTAACAATGGTCTATAACCTGAGTTTTCTGGCTCGCCCGCCTCTTACCATGGGTGTGCCTCAGGGATCGATATTAGGACTCCTACTGTTACTTATTTACATTAACGACCTTCATTCTTTCACGAAATACGTCTGTGAGAGTGTTATAATAGTTGCAGATGGTAATACACTGATTTTTTTTAAATTAAGGGAGGTAAAAATTTATTTAACGATGTAAATATTGCTCTCTTGGAAGTTTTGTAATGCTTATGCTCAATGCAAATAAAACAAAATGTATTAGATTCACAATGCCGAGCGTAGGGCCCAACATATTATCTTTTCACTACCTTTTTGGGAATCACTTTAGATTTCCGTCTGCAATGTTGAGACTCTGCCAGGAAGACTTAGTTCAGCTGCTGTGTGACCAAGATAAGACAATTGACTGATGTTGGAACTCCAAATTGGTGTATTTTAGCAATTTTCACAATATATCATATCAGTCATATGGAATATTGTTATGGAGATCAGCAGCAGCGATGTTGAATCTATCTTTATACTACAAAAGAGAGTTGTATGGGGGAATTTCGGGGTTTCTTCTAATACAGGTTTTTCCAAACATAAAAGAAGAGACTATACATTGTAAAAACTGTAGTTAACAATAAAGATATTAATTTACGACCGTAGACCCCAGACTTGTTAAAATATCTTCAAGGAAATTAATATACTAACAGCCGGCTTCTCAATTCATTTATGCAAATATAACGTACGTTCGTAAAAACTTCCATCTATTTCCTAAGAAAAGTGACATTACCCGGAATAAAGACAAACTTGCCATTCCAAATTTCAGACTGCTTAAAGTAGGTAATATTGTTCATGGGAAAATGTGTTTGCTTATTTAACAAATTGCCGCAGTCTATTGCTGAACTACCAATAGCTAAAGGACACGGCCAAGATATCTATGAACATTTGCTTAAGTAGGTACTAAATTCATTTCCCAGTTATTCATTGTTATATCATCCTGAATAACACACAATATATAATTAAGAAATAGTCTTAAGTTAAGTTAAGTTAACTTACCATTCAAATAAAACAGACGAATACAGTTTTAAAGTCGTGTCTGTAGATGCACAGAAAGTGAGGGGATACCAAATGACTTTGCAATCTTTGCACAGCAATCCCACAATACTTGCACCTCATTATTAGTCCAGTAAGACCTCAAACAGTCCGTAAATCCACATAAACTTATTAAATAACACAAACTAATCGCACAATCCCACACAGTACATCAACAAACGCAAGCGCAACGAGGAGACATTAACAGTGACAGAAGTGACATCACAGGTAAGACAATGAATGACGTCTCGTTTTCTATCTTAATAGAAACACAAACTATTCAAACGAGAAAAAACGGAGGTTTCAGTACTATTTAGATTTATTAGAAAACTCTAAAGTTCAGCAGGTTTCTAGATTTTGTAACTTTGTGGTATTTGTGGCCATGGCTATAGGCAGAATTTGGCCATGTCATTATCGACTTCAAAAAAACTACTACAAGCTAAAAATAATATTTAAACAAACATATCTAACAGTTATTTTTGAAGTCGGTGCCAGCTGTGGAGTGTTTGAATGTTTTTGTTTACGTCGACTCCAGCGCGCAATGAAGCGTGGCCGTTACGACAATCGCTGCGACTTTAAATAGCGAAAATTTTGGAAAATAATACTTTTCGTATGTTCGATTAAAAAACCCTATGGTTCGTTTATAGCTATCAAGTTGGCCTATCAATCGACGTTTAAACGAATGTCGGTCAAGCAGTTTAAAAGAAGAAAGAGAATTAGCATCATTTTTGTTTGTTTCTTCAATGATTTCAATGTTTATTTTCTTCTGAAGTATTAGTACTTACTAAAAATAATGCTATGTTCAAAATGTTGTGTTGGTTTTGACAATTCATAGCATATTGTTTAAATATTTTTCTGAGAGTTTGGGTTTAAACAAGGCTTTTGAAACCACATGCCAATTTCATTTGGCGACTACACACGCCTTTAAATTCTTATCCTGTAGCCTAGCTAAAACAATAACACAGTAAGTAGTTTAATCCCGAGAAAAACTCATTAAGCCAAGGTAATTAAGCTTCAATAACGATAACGAATTTTTACGTCATCTTTTCTATTTTTGACATCAGACACGTAGGTTAGTTACAATATTACGAGTAAATGTATACTTAGTCTGGCCATAAATACTGTTACAATTAAAAATAAATATAATATTACATTTGAATTTGGAATCTGTCATTTTTATATGATTGTTCGTTAAGTTTTGTCATTTTAGCGCCAATACATTGTCATTTTTTTGTGATATTTAAATGGAGTGGGGTGATAAAGAGAACCGAATTGCTGTGATTGAATTACACAAAGTAGGTATGGCGCAAAATGGAATTTTTAAAATTTTCTATACGCTTGGTAATTAGTAAAATGTTTGTGTACTGGGCTATTAATAGGTACAATGAGACCTCCCCTGTTTTGTGACCGAAAAAGATCTGGCCGTCCACGGTGTGTTCGTACGAAAAAGGTGCTCAAAGCAGTAAGGGAAAGAATTCGAAGAAATCCTGTCCGCAAGCAAAATATTTTATCTCGGGAGATGAAGATAGCACCTAGAACGATATTGCGTATTTTAAAAGATGACTTAGGACTTGCAGCCTATAAGAGACGTATTGGTAATTTCTTAACTGATAATTTAGAAAAGAATAGGGTGATAAAATCGAAACAACTACTGAAGTGGCAAAGGGAGGAGAAAAAAATTGTTTACGGATGAGATTTTTTTTACAATTGAGCAACATTTTAACAAACAAAATGACCGTATTTATGCTCAAGCTCTAAGGAAGCTTCCCAATTAGTCGACAGAGTGCAACGTTGGTACTATCCGACTTAGGTATTAGCTACAAAGAAGTGACTGAGCCATATTTTGTGAAAAAGGTATCAAAACATCGGCACAAGTGTATCAAGATACTATTCTTGAGAAGGTAGTGAAGCCCCTTAACAACAGCATTTTCAATAACCAAGAATGGTCCTTCCAGCAAGATTCGGCGCCGGGTCATAAAGCTCGGTCTACGCAGTCTTGGTTGGAAACGAACGTTTCGGACTTCATCAGAGCTGAAGACTGGCCGTCGTCTAGTCCCGATCTTAATCCGCTGCAATTATGATTTATGGTCAGTTTAAGAGAGTACGGCTTGTTCTAAACGCCATGATAATTAGTAGTAGTACGATTGGCAGTGAGGAATTTTCCCATGGAAAGAGTGCGTGCTTTTATTGATAACTGGCCTAAACGTTTAAAGGACTGTACCTATTGCAGCCAATGGAGACCACTTCGAATAAGCTTTTTATATTTTAAATTGTTTTATATTTATGTATTTAACACACTGCAAAAATAATAAATGTTATTGGCAATAGTTTTTTTTATCTTTGTTTCAGTATTTATGGCAAGACGTACAATAACGTTAATAACGTAATAAATAACGTATTTACTAGTATTGTAAGAAACCTCGAGTCCTAGGTACAGGGCTCTGTGAGCTTAAAGGCTCGCGAGCTTCAGAATAAGCTTGCTTAAAACTCGAGCTTTAGAAACACATCAAGTCCCCAAAATTCAACATTAGGCTATATTATATTGTTATGATTTTTAAAAAATATTGTTACAATCTTAGAATTGTTAATGTGTATTTTGTACTAATTTGATCATTTTCTACAAAATGTAATGTTTGTCTAGACAAATAATGAGTATTAAAAGTATTTAACTTGATTACTACCGGGGGCGCGCTGTCTATGACGTTATGTCAACTAAAAAGGGAAGGGGAACCCGACGTTATGGACTGCGCGCTGTCGGACAGGGAGTTGAGTTTTGGCATTGGAGAAGTGAAGTAGTAGTGAATTGGTTGTTAGCGACAGCATTGTAATATTGCTGAGAGTTTAAGAATAAATATTCGAGAAGATTAAAGGCGTTTATTTTCATCTCGGAAGAGGGATTGACCCAAAATAAAAGGTAAGTGAATTCTAAGATGTTTAATTTTAAAAACAAAGTTATGCACATGAAATGATAACTTATTGTGATTTATATCAAAACATGTAGCAGTGGTATTATAAAAAAAAAATTATAATTAATCTACCTTTTGGACACGCCCACGTGTTAATTTTTTGGGATGTGAAAACTTACGCTTACTTAATATTTGGCCAGGGCTACTGCCTGGTAGTAACAAGACACATTTTTCTGGCATCATAGTTTCATAAATGGGCAATAAAGGCTTGTATTCTTTACTTTTAAGACTATTGTGAAGTAGAGAGCATTTTGACTAAGAGCGGCCGCGGGTTCGATCCCCGTTAAGGGCAAATACAGTATGTACATAGTAAATACATATTTATTTTTGACGAGCTGCATTTTTACATCTTACGAACGGTTATTAGATGATGTTTATTTCTTATATGCCTTCTATAAAGCTCTGCCAAGATGAATTACAAACAGTGTAAATTAAACGGATAAACATAGACTAATCTGTACGCGTAAATTAATAATTATACATGCATATGATAATAAATGAGAGATATTAATGGAGAGAAAATAAAGATACCTACGTATTAACTATATCTGAGGACTATGGTTGTCCACTTAGCTTAGGGGGCGCACTAGGTGTGCTTGCTGACTTACTGGCATGAACTTGCTGGTTTGATGGGCGAGCCACCTGGTCGTCGGAGGACTATGGTTGTCCACTTAGCTTAGGGGGCGCACTAGGTGTGCTTGCCGACTTACTGGCAGGAACTTGCTGGTTTGATGGGCGAGCCACCTGGTCGTCGGAGGACTATGGTTGTCCACTTAGCTTAGCGGGCGCACTAGGTGTGCTTGCTGACTTACTGGCATGAACTTGCTGGTTTGATGGGCGAGCCACCTGGGCGTCGGAGGACTATGGTTGTCCACTTAGCTTAGGGGGCGCATTAGGTGTGCTTGCTGACTTACTGGCATGAACTTGCTGGTTTGATGGGCGAACCACCTGGGCGTCGGAGGACTATGATTGTCCACTTAGCTTAGGGGGCGCACTAGGTGTGCTTGCTGACTTACTGGCAGGAACTTGCTAGTTTGATGGGCAAGCCACCTGGTCGTCGGAGGACTATGATTGTCCACTTAGCTTAGGGGGCGCACTAGGTGTGCTTGCTGACTTACTGGCATAAACTTGCTGGTTTGATGGGCGAGCCACCTGGGCGTCGGAGGACTATGATTGTCCACTTAGCTTAGGGGGCGCACTAGGTGTGCTTGCTGACTTACTGGCAGGAACTTGCTAGTTTGATGGGCGAGCCACCTGGTCGTCGGAGGACTATGGTTGTCCACTTAGCTTAGGGGGCGCACTAGGTGTGCTTGCTGACTTACTGGCAGGAACTTGCTGGTTTGATGGGCTTGCCAACTAGTCGTCGGAGGACTATGGTTGTCCATTTAGCTTAGGGGGCGCACTAGGTGTGCTTGCTGACTTACTGGCAGAATCTTGCTGGTTTGATAGGCGAGCCACCTGGTCGCCGGATACGTGCCTATGGAATAGGATTGAGTGCAGATAGGTGTAGCTGTAGGTTAGATTAGATGAGGCTACATTAATCCAAGTAGTAGACCATAATTTTCTGATACTCGATTATTATTGTATAATGGTTTATTTCGGTGACAATGTACACTTTCAGAGGAGGATGACGTCTGACGATGAAGCTGGTACTCCACCAGATACACCACCCAGACGACGACGACCTAAGAAACCTAAGCAGAAGTGTTCGTCTTCATCGACCAGCGAACGACTTTCCAAGAAAGAGAAACGGAGACGTGGAGCTTCATCATCAAGCTCTAGTGATGAAGACGTTCCTCGGAAGAAGCGCAAAACCGCAAGTAGACTTTCAACAAAAGATGTTTTGAAATTAGTTAAGACCCTTACCGGAGAGACTTCACGAAGCTCCTTTAACAACAACCTTAACAATGTTATTCCTGAATTTGACCCGTCGAACAGGGCTCAAACCATCGAAAGCTGGCTACGAAAGGTTAACGAGTGTGCTATCATATATGGCTGGGATGAGAAACGAGTTGTACATTTCTCACTTCAAAAATTAGTTGGGTTGGCCAAAAGATGGTTTGAGGCTTTGCCGACTGTAATCTACACCTGGAACGAGTGGCAAGAAAAACTCCGTAAGGCTTTTCCTAGTGAGGAAAATTATGGACGTCTTCTGGAAGAAATGTTGAACCGTGTTTCTCGAAATGACGAAACTCTACGTGATTATTTTTATGACAAACTAGGTTTGCTAAATAGGTGCGAAATAATCGGAAAAAAGGCTGTTGACTGTATAATATATGGAATTAGCGACCGGTCTATCAGGAATGGCGCCCAGGCACTGAATAGTTCGGAGCCCGAAGACCTACTTAATTTTCTCTCTTCCCAAAAACCCATTTCTTTTACTAACAGTAAGGGGCGGGAACGGTTAACCACTAAATCTAATGACTCTAGTACTTTTACAAATACAAATAATAGCTCGAAATTTAGCTCTATTATGTGTTTCAATTGCCATTCGAGGGGTCACCCATACTTTAAATGCACAAAACCGATTGTGAAATGCAGGAAATGTAATAGGATAGGACACGATAATGACTCTTGTAAATTGTCTCCTTACATCCCTTCGAATAATAACACTGGCCGTACTGAGAGCGAACCTGACAAGAAAACTATGAAAATAGATTCTTACACTATGAGAAATGACAAATTTTATAAAACTGTTTTGGTCGACGAGAAGTCTTTTGATGCCTATATAGATTTCGGCAGTGAGTGTACACTCATGCGCAAAAGTGACGCAGATTCATTACATCTGGTTAAAGAATTTGGAGGGGTTCCTGTAGTGAAAGGTTTTGGCCAATCATCAGTTGTACCAGTTTATAAGACAACCGTTAATTTAAACGTTGATGATATTGAAGCTGTTATTGAAATATTGGTAGTTGATGACATACACATGCAAAATTCACTGATAATTGGTCAAAGCTTCACGGAGCTACCATTTATTACAGTCATGAAAGATAGTTCTAAACTAATATTTTATAAAAGTCCTAATCAAAATATTGTTGAAAGTCATGAAGGCATTGTAAAGCTTTTTGTTGTTAATACGGTGGAAGTTACAAAGACAAGTATTGTATCAGTTCGTTCCGATCAAAATTTTACAGGAGATGTAATTATTGAAGGATATAATGCGATCAGTCCGGGGTTTGAATATCGTGTATTGCCAGGAGCTTTTAATATTAGTAATGGCATAGGTGAAGTTGTTGTTACCAATTTGTCTCCCGGTACCATAACTCTTAAAGAAAACTTGTTGATTGCTAGGTCCATACCCTTTCACGAGCATCCAGTATGTCGCGTTAATCGAATAATTAAAGAGTCCTCAACTCTAGAACCTCTTAATAAAAATGATATTACAACTGGACCAGAACTTGACTCTACGCAGTTAGATAAACTTTATGCCCTATTGCAAGATTATCGAGATTGTTTTGCTACAAATCTAGGAGAAATAGGTCAAGCAGTTGACGTTGAAATGAAGATAGATCTGATGGACAATAAACCTATTGTCTATCGTCCCTATCGTCTGTCTCATTATGAACGCGAGCAGGTTCGACAAACTATAGACGAATTATTACGAAACAATATTATTCAGGAATCGAAGTCAGAGTATTCTAGCCCAATTTTGATGGTTAGGAAGAAAACCGGTGAACAAAGGCTGTGTGTCGATTTTCGAGCTTTGAATAATAAGACCGTAAAAGATAGGTTTCCCCTGCCGCTTATCGATGACCAAATAACTAACCTTAGCGGCAACAATTTTTTCACGACTCTGGATCTTGCATCAGGATATTATCAAATTCCAATGGCAGAAGAGAGTAAGCATCTCACGGGATTTGTTACGCCCGATGGGCATTATGAATTTAACAGGATGCCCTTCGGTCTAGCCAATGCACCAGCGGTATTCCAAAGAATGGTCAATAAAATTCTTGGTAATAGGCGATTCGAATATGCACTGGCTTATTTGGATGACGTCCTAATCCCATCAAAAGGTATCGAAGATATGTTTGAGCGGTTGGAGGACATACTGAAGCTTTTTAGGGAATATGGGCTGACGCTAAAACTAACAAAGTGTCGTTTTTTCGACACTACCGTCAGCTACCTTGGGTACGATATATCTTCGAATGGTATTCAGCCGGGTCTCTCAAAGGTGATGGCGGTCGAGAAGTTTCCCAGACCACGTAACGTTCATGAAATCCGTCAATTTCTTGGCTTAACGGGATATTTCCGAAAATTTATTCAGGGTTATGGGGAGATTGCTCGACCGCTAACATCTCTTTTGAAGAAGGAAGCTGTTTGGCGATGGTCTGATACAGAAGATAGCGCTTTTTCGCTTTTAAAGCAAAAACTTGTAGCTCGACCCGTCCTCGCCCTTTACGACCCCACTCTTGAAACAGAATTGCATACCGACGCCAGTTCTCTGGGCATAGGAGGTATACTAATGCAGTGGCAAAAGGATTCAAGGGTCTTGAAACCTGTTGCATATTTTAGCCGACAGACTACCCCAGAGGAAAAGCATCTTCACTCCTATGAATTGGAGACACTGGCTGTCGTGTGCGCGTTAAAAAAGTTCAGGGTATATCTTTTAGGTCTTCACTTTAAAGTATACACTGATTGCGCTGCTTTGCGAACTACTTTGACTAAAAGAGACCTAGTTCCGCGAATTGCAAGGTGGTGGCTACAAATCGGGGAATACACATTCGATATTGAGTATCGGCCTGGGGTTCAAATGTCACACGTAGACGCGTTAAGTAGAAATACAATTCTGGTCGAGAAATCTGATGATAATCCGTCTGTTAACATCTACACCATAGAGAAGGAAAATTGGCTATTATCACTTCAAATCGCCGATCCCGAAATATCGCGAATTATTAAAATTTACAAAACCAGATGATGATCAAGAATGTAGAGATATCCGTAAAAATTATGTTATTAAAAATCACACGGTGTATAGGAAGGTAGAAGATAAATTGTGTCTAGTGGTTCCTCGAAGTGCTAGGTGGCAAGTATGTCGTGCTAATCACGATGACATCGGTCATCACGGCTATTCGAAAACTCTGGAAAAAATACAAGAGCAATATTGGTTTCCCAAACTTAGAAATTTTGTAAAAAAGTATGTAGGAGCTTGCTTAGAGTGTGCCTATAACAAGGATAATGTGGCGAGACACAAATCAGGACATTTATACCCCATAGAAAAGGTTAAAATTCCATTTCACACTATTCACTTAGATCATTTGGGCCCCTTTGTGAGAAGTAAGGACGGAAATACACATATTCTAACTGTTGTGGACTCCTTCACTAAGTATGTTTTTGTAAGAGCTGTAAAAGATCTAAAGTCGAAGAGTACAGTAAAAATTTTAGAGAAAATATTTTATGATTTCGGTGTTCCGGCTAGAATAGTTTCTGATCGTGGTACTAGTTTCACGTCAACCACCTTTAAAAGTTTTTGTGACTCGCATGGCATAAAGCATATCCTAAACGCAGTGGCTTGTCCCAGGGCTAATGGTCAAGCTGAGAGGTATAACCAGACTATTCTGAATTCATTGTCAGCACAAAATGCATTTGGTCACGAGCGGGACTGGGACAAGTCATTGGGTAAGATTCAATGGGGCATTAACAACACGGTTAATGCTTCAACACAGCAAACTGCGACAGAAGCTATGTTCGGGGTAAAAATGCGCGATGTCTTGTCAAACAAACTGGGCGTCGAGACACAGAAAAGTAATTTAGATTTACAAGAAGTGAGGGAAATAATAAATAATAACATACAAAAACAACAAGCTAAAGCAAAAGAACGACATGACGCCGATCGGATACCAGCCACTAAATATGAAGTTGGCGACTTGGTGAAAATATCTAGAAATAATTATGATAACAAAAATAAAAGTACAAAGCTTCTGTCAAAGTTTGTTGGCCCCTATAAAGTCACGGAGGTATTAGGCAATGATCGATACAGAATAACTGATGTCCCAGGTTTTATCAAGAAAGGAAAGCCTTATAAGACAGTGATAGCAGCCGATAGAATTCGACCTTGGATCCATATTAAAGCCCTTGAAATACATCAGAGTGATGAAAGTAGCGACGACAAAAATAGTGAGTAATGATCCTAACTACTTCTTGATAAAACTTGGAACCAATAAGTTAATAATAAATTGCATAAAATAATGTATAAATACAAATAAATTGTTGGTGTTGATTTTAGTATACATAAATTGTAATATAGTAATAAAAGAATAAGAATATATTTATTTGTCTCAAAGCAGATTACAGATACAACAGAATAATATGAATAAGATGAAAACGTACAAAAATTGTAGATATATTTTTGCAAAAAAAAAAAAGATAATAATACATAACAGTAATTATCTAAAAATTATCTAATGTCAATAATTATCAATGTAACTATCTGTTCATTACATTACCTTTGTGAAAGAGATTGGTGTAAAGATGTTATGATTTATAGTGCCTTATATAGGTATGTGAGTGCCGGGAGGCATCACAGTGTCGGATGGCCGAATGTTATGATTTTTAAAAAATATTGTTACAATCTTAGAATTGTTAATGTGTATTTTGTACTAATTTGATCATTTTCTACAAAATGTAATGTTTGTCTAGACAAATAATGAGTATTAAAAGTATTTAACTTGATTACTACCGGGGGCGCGCTGTCTATGACGTTATGTCAACTAAAAAGGGAAGGGGAACCCGACGTTATGGGCTGCGCGCTGTCGGACAGGGAGTTGAGTTTTGGCATTGGAGAAGTGAAGTAGTAGTGAATTGGTTGTTAGCGACAGCATTGTAATATTGCTGAGAGTTTAAGAATAAATATTCGAGAAGATTAAAGGTGTTTATTTTCAATATGAATATTACCACTTGAATATTAACATAACAGGAGTAAGGTACTATTGCATAATTTCACTGTATAAATTTCACGGATTCAATCGCAGATTTATTTTAAAAGGACAAGATTACATTACAAAAGTCAAAATGTACACTTGTAAATTTGGAAGTCGTCAAGCACTTGAAAGTTCTTTTAATTTGACTACCTAAGTACTCGGTCTCTAACTCCCTCGATCCGGCCCACTAGACTTGTTTGCATTCATAGACTAGTCTGTAACGCAACCCTGGGTCACTCAAGACAGTGGTACCACTGGTCGGGCTTACCTCTTAGCCGGGTGCCCTCAGCACACGGCACGGTCAAATCACGCCCGCTAGTACGGGGCCCGCCCACGAGGTTCCCGCTAGCTGCCACTTTCTAGGCTAAGTGCCTAGGCCTTCTGCCAAGAACATACTCAACAATACTCGTGCAACACTAGTTTTAAATAACACGCAATATTGCCATTTAAAACCTTACCAAACAATTCGGTTATCTAATCTATGATTTTTTTTAAATACGGCTGGACATGAATATGATGTTCTAGCTAATTAAGCATTACAACCAAAAAGATAATCAGATTATATCTACTGATGCATCTAACAAATAGGTATATCAACCACCAGATTACTTTAAACCATTTTTCAATTTAAAATCGTGCTCTAGATCACGAACTTTGGAAACTGTGACTCTTGACATATCTAAGCCAATGCCAAAACGTCATCGCATCGATAACTTCGACAAATAAATTATTTAAAGGTAGATATTTTAAACTGTAATTTATCAGCAGATCGAGAGTTCAAAACATATCCCATCTCGATTTTTTAAGCGGATTTAAACAGTGATGTAAATAAAAATGTTTAAGATGAATTTTTATTACATTGTATACTTAAAGTAAATGTTAGGGCACAAAAACCTAAGTTGAGAAACGTAATTAGTTTCTTAGGCAAAGTGTTTATAGTAAGTATATTCAAACCCTTAAATATTTTACACTAATAAAATTTTGCCATATACCTAAGTAGACCTGGATCTGTGACCGCCAGTCAGTCAGTCAGGTAAGCTTAATAAATTAAGGTGCAAACTTCGGAATGTTTACGAAAATTTTTAGTAATACTTTCGAAAACTTCCCAAATAAATGGCAACTTTAGAAGTTTTCAAAAGAAATATTATTTTACTTACTTAAACAGCATTTAGGGATATTTAAAACTTAAATTATTTTTTAGTTTCCTAGATTTTAAAATATTGAACAAAACTAGTACAGGCCACAGGGTTTGAAATACACACACGCGCTTACATATTTATTTTTTTTCAAAATTTCTGTGATACCGTCTTGTGTTTTTAAATAATATGCTCCTAAGTAATAATATTAGCTTAAGAAAAAACAAAATCCGAAAATCTACAAGTACACTTTGTTTAATTGAATAGAAAACTATTAGGGCTGGTATTATATACCTACTTACTAGGGGCCCTCGGCCAAACGGAACAATGAGAAGTCAATTCATTCGATATGTTTTAGAAACGCAGCCCTGCATAATAACTAAGTAGGTACATAAAAAGGACATATTAGTTTAAAAAAACCGGTCAAGTGCAAGTCGGACTCGCCCACCGAGATTTCGTACTAGGTATATTATAAATAGTTCAGGAATAGAGTCACGCAGTTAATTACAAAATTTAATTACACATGTATAGTTTTTAGACTCTTCCTGTGCTTGTAGTATAATACGATATAACTTGCCAAAGTTCATAGTTCCAGGTAAACGGAAAGTATGTACCCTGTAAATTTTGATTCCCTTAAGATTGTTCGAAATAGAAGGTTACATTTCAAGGTAGTGCCATAAATTTAAAAAATAAGGTCTATAACAATATAAAAATACTAATTTATCGTAATTAATTTTACTCGTCGTATTTCTGGAGTAAAATATACTGAATTCCCTGAAAAATTGGCACTACCGTGAAATGTAACCCTGTAAAAACGTATTTTTTGCGGCATAAACGCCCATATGTTTTTTTCACGTTAGCTTAGAAGATCTATTTTTTCACAGCTTCAAGGAACTTTAGTCTTGAGTTTAAAGTTTTAATTTCAACTTGACACCTCCACGCGTTCCCGAGATAAAGGGTCTTGACTTTTGACAGACATACGGACAGACAGATAGACGGACAACAAAGTGATCCTATAGAGGTTTCGTTTTTTCCCTTTTAGGTACAGTACCCTAAAAGCTGCAAGGATTTTACGTACCTAGCGCTGTTACTACTGATACCATCACAAAAATTTCTGTGAAAAGATAGCTCAAAAATCACCTACACTGCTCATGCGAAAAATCGTATCACTGTAGTAAAATATCGTTAATGTAGGAAGAAAACACAGGGTGGCCCCCATTGGGCCCCACGGTAAATCCTAAAAAGCAGTAACGAATAATGACTTATATGTACTCGGACGTCGCCACAAGTTTGCGCAGCGAAAATTTTTTTGTCTTATCAGTCGTGTTGACTGCACACTTTTTTATTTTATCAAAAAGCAAGCACGTGAAGATACAGCCTCATGTAAGTCATACGGCACATTATTGCATGGACGAGCATGTGAAGAATTATGTGATAATAAAACATATCTGCCAATGATGAACATTCATAATTTTATCATTATCTTTGTGGGTGTGTTCGATAAACGTCATCATTATTTCTATATAGTGAATCGGCTACATGTGCTGTTCCTACTTACTTTAAAACAGTAGCACTGTGATAATGTAGGCTCTATTCATGAATCCGTAGAATGCTTGTGAGTCAAGATCAATTATTTTTTTATTTATTTAAAAAGCCTTTTTGTTTTATTTATTCAAAATTCTAGAATGATATTTTTCCTGATAAATTATCACCATAATTTTATGGAGCAAGTACATGATGGTCATCTCTGAAAATTTTCCTAAGTTTCTACAATGAAACTTAGTGGTTAATAGGGCAATTTATGACTTAGGTGGATGCATTATCGTCAGAATTTAATATCCTCGGTCAATCTTTACTAAGGACAATTCAAGGTACTACTAGCTACTACTTTTAGTAAAAAAAGATTTTGTAACTGATACACTTGTTTCTTAAAGTCACTTATATATAGTCATACAAAGTGTTTACTTTATTATTATAAATTCGCTGGCCAATTCAATTTCAAATAAGTTTTGTTTTTTCCTCCTTGACAATTTATCCAAAATTTTATCATTTTATATATACGAGTACGTATATATATATTAGTATGAAACCTATACGATGTATCGTCGAAAAGACGAATGATTTTAAAATTTAAGCCCATCTCTCTCGGTTAGTATGTGTCACTCACACACACGGCTGGCAACGATGTTGGCACTTGGCACACACGCGCGCGTCATATGTGCGCGGGCGCCGCGCGCAGCGTCTTCACGCGGCGCGCGCCTGATCGTGTCCACATTCCGACGTGCAATCGACGCGGCAAAACGACAAACGCTTGTTACACCTGGGGCTGCATAGTCTAGAGAACATGCTTGTCTGAATGTCTGTATGTCAAGTATCACGTGGCTGATGTATTACTGAACATATCTTATTTACTATGTAAGCATATAAAGTAGATAAAAATATGAGATCTCAGTTTTGTGTCCTCTCTCTCTTTTTGAGAACCTAATACACATATTCTTTCAAAATCTCATTTTCTCCATACCACCGAACTAAAGTCGATTACTTTGCGTAAACTCAATCCCTCTACATAGTATTGGCATGGATGGATGCTATAAGAAAAGAAGCAGCCGCTCTTGAATGGAAACCAGTGCTTGCGGAAACTTCGATTGACATTAAGGTAACCAATTTAAACTCTACTTTGCTACATCTGTTTAATGCGTTTGTGCCACTATTGTTTCATGTCTGATTGGCAACTCGCTGATCCAAAGTTTACTATAACTATGACCCAAATGAACGCGACCGATGGCTTTCTAAAATCTAAACAGAAACTCTCGAATAATGGTACTTCAAGGCTGCCATCCCTGGGAACCTTCAAAATCGGATGGTGAGTGAGAACAACCAAACGTCAATGCATCCACACAACAATATTTTTTAGATTCCTTTTCGTCTGGCGCGTTTCTCAGGCGAAAATACTACCAACTCCCCCTTTCTTCTTTCTCGTCTGATGATTATAATAGCCGTTCTTCTTGTACTTCTGTTTTAGGTATTACGTAGAATTATAAATTAAAAAAAAAATTTTTTTTATATTATGGTGTACATAATTTTGCTGACCATTTTATCAGTTATGTCAAGAAAGTATTTGATAGAGGTCGTATTTTAACTGCATGTATATGTGTTTATATTATTTTTAGCTTTTTAGTTTTTTGAAGTCGGTTTACTTTTTTTTTATACAGTAATTTTTTTTCATTTTGCAACAAGTATAATCAACATTTGTGATATAACTACAAAAATAACGATTGTCGATTTTTCTTTTACTTGTGCTGTGAGACCTTGCAATAGGTTTTGATAGAATAGTCTACAAGTATCAAATATGTTACATACAAATATAGTTACTTATTATTATTGCGTTGACTTGGAAGCTTACATTTTTACACCTTCATTGTCTTAATATTAATTTCAAATCGATACCTCTACTTGTGCCTGAGAAAAAGAGCTTTGACTAACAGATAGACGGTTAATTGATGTCTGTTTGGGGTACGGAACCCTAAAATTATAAAATGTTAAATTATTTGCAAGTAATTTCACAATGGCTTTAGAATCTAGAAAGTAAGGTTCAGTTAATCATCATTGACGTTAATTGCCTTCGCAGCATGCATCAAAGTCGTTAATCACAAGTTTTCTTCGACTTGTAACAAAATACATGTGACAGTCATTGTTAAAAAACTACAGTAAAGATAGCATTGATTTTATCTGTTTGTGCTGTTTTTGGTAGAGTTGAGATGACGGTGCTGTTACAAAAATATCTACATTATTGAAAGTCATGATTTCTTAAAATATTATAACGTTAAATAAAAAGTAAATGGGACTGCCTAAACTTCACATCGTTGAATTACAGAATCACCTTTTACGTCGTTGTTTTCCTAACTTGCTATGTCTTAATCACTGTTATTTTTATTTTGAATTATATTCTTGTAAATATATTTTTTTGGTACAACAATTACAGAAAACTTTTATTCAAATCCCTCCCCCATTTTTAGAACAGAAAGTATAATTTTTGTATTTTTTAAATAAAATTAAGCACCAATTTGTTTAGCATTCAATTGGTATATATTTGTCGAAACTTTCACCTCGGAAAAGAAAAAGCAAAAATTAAGTAGAAACAGTACCGTAATTTTTAGATATTACATCACCAGTTAATACATATACAACGTGCAACCCCAGATACTCAAGTATCAGCTGCTCAACAAAAAAATATATGGGATCAACATCGAAGTAAGATAAACAAAAAATGATATCACGTAACCAAGAAGTTATTACAAAACTACGTTTATTTTTTTCGATGGTGATCCCGTAAAAAAAGTTATTGTATATGAGCACCAGAAGCAGCCCTTAAGAGGTTCCGAATATTTGGAGTTACACGTTGTATATTAATACTTTATTACACTACTAAAGACAGAAGGGATACCCTCTTCAGATGCACAACAACCAAACATTTTCAAATTTTAAGTTTACAGTGTTTCCATCTTTGCGATTTACGAAAAACCCGTTTGTTCATCTGTTTCATATCTATGATGGTGGCTGGATTATTTTAAGTGATCAATATCATATTCCTGCAGAAATTCCTAGTTTTTTATTTTACGTTCAAAATAAGTAATTACAGTCCAACAAGAAATGCACCGTCATGACAATTTGAGTTATTACACATCTCGATATAACAATAGAATACATTATATCTATAAGGTATGTCATTAAATGCAATAAAAACTTTTGTCGTTATTCGCCAACTTTAGTATAAATATCAACAGAACCTTTGATGGTAAAGTAATTCATCGTACTACCAAATAGCCGCGCCCCAGGTTTAATGTAAAGCTGGATTTCGTCTGCAACACTTTCATATTGATTGACACCTACAAGTGTCCGAGTCTACGAATTCCTTTCACGAATTAGAATCCCCAATTTTTTGGCCTTCGGCCATTTTAAGCCGTCCTTACTAATTGCAATTAACTCGCAGACAAGAAGAAACTTCTGAAAAAGATTTTATTTTCGTTACCTCAACTCTGACGACTCAAAAGTAAGGAAATCCAATTTTGATCTGATTTTTAATTTCGTGGATGCTGACTATGAAGAAGAAAAGCGTTAGTTTAGGAACCTCGAAAGTATTTTGCAACAACCTTTGTACCAATTTCGTATATAATTAATGGAAAGAAGCCAACTCGCACACCTTGAAGTAGAGTTCAATGAAAATAAAGATTTAAATCAGTCGGAAGTGGTCTCGTTATTATGCGACTACAGACAATATTCGCTTCGTCGCAAATGTTAAAAAGTTTGATTAATGTATCACTTCATTATAACATTTTAATAACAGCTAAACGAATTGATTACCTGAACGCAAATCAGCTTTTAGCAACTGTATAATGTAAAATTAGAAACGTAAATATATAGGAATATTTATGCATCCAAATGCAAATAAACAAGATCTGGGAATTTTCTGGAGTCGTTGAATGTCTTGACTCTCGGTCAAAAGAACATCTCGTGTCTAATGATTTGCATACCTCGTGCTGTATTTGTGTCATGCTTAAATCGACTATACGCATACATTATTATCAATGTTGGAGAACTTCATATTTGACAAATACAAAATCGATAGGCCTATGTTCAGCAGTGGACGTTTAATGACTAAAATGATGAAAATGATGAAATTAGATATATTGGCATCTATGCCTATTATCATAATCCTCATGAATCATATAAACTTTGATAATATTTCCATGTAATGTAACGAACCCGCACGTAATGAGTTTGTCGAAATAATTATTATCGAGCCCACGAGGAAGGCTTGTGCTTGCTAGATTAGGAAGCCGCTTTTAATCGAAAAACTTGTTGATAATAATGTAATTATGTCCACTTACAAAGTATCACCAGCCCCGCAATTCAAGCTCTTAGTAACGAATCGTTTTAAGTACATAAATTATTTTTTTATTAGAAAACACAGCAGACATCATATAAACAAGCAACAAAAAAAATATATAAGTATGTATAAAAAGTGTTAGACTAGACTGATATTCGAAGGGTCTACTCTTTGTATAAATAACGACATTATTGCTTTGAAGTTATATTTAGATTAATATAAATAGAAATAAGTATTTTAAAATGGCATGCTTAATGGGTTCCTCACTACATACACTATATAAACATTAGTTTTAATTAGGTACAAGTTAAAATTGAAGACTCGATACTTGCCAAGACATGTTGCGAATCGGTATGAAGAATTACCACATCAAAGAATATCGCCAATGTATGTTTATTGTGGTAATGTTTTAATTAATACAAATATATATACATAATAGTGAATTATGCTAAATGACCAACCAGCAACTGTTTCCTTATATGGAGAAATAGCTTACTTTTTTCAGATTTCTATGTTAGTCCCATCGAAAAAGTTGTTTAAACTTTTATTATTTTTTGAACAACAGAATCAATCTTGAGGTTTCTAGATAAATAAAAAAAACTAAAGCCATGTCAAGAAGACCATACTGAAACTTAGATAGATAGATAGATATGTACTCTTTAATGTAGACCACATAAAAAAATCAATAATTGATAACTCAATATTCACCGTGAATTTGGGTTATATATCATTCATTATTCATATATTAATACCAAAGCTTTCAAGCAGCTTTTTTTTGCGTTTGATTTATTATTCATCAAGTCTAATAAGGTCGACAATGCCTAACAATGTGGTTTATGTGTTTACGATAGAGTTTTATTGAAGTAGATATTTCATGTAATTTTCATTGTACCTGTTTATTACTATTGGAGAGACCTTGTCTGACTGGATGACTAAACATGGTTTATTTGGTTACATGATGCAACATTATACTTACTTATATTTGATCTATGATGTACCCAGTATTATCTAGTACAGTAGAAACGCTTAAGCAATTATTTTTCAGCATCAATTTAAAGTTATCTAGCGTATTAGAATAAAACGATCGAAAAAATATAGACGGAAGAACTGATAAAATAACAATCACCATCCATAGGGTAATTTTGGGCATTTTAACGGACAAACTTACATTAACTCCATTCAAATTGCAGCTTTATGTTTGAGGACAAGAGGCACAAATCCAATATCAACAAGGTATTTGTGCTACGACAGTAGTCTCGTGATGTGTCAGTTTTAACGAGTGTTAGTAGTATTTTTGGAGTATTATGTCTAAAAATAATTGTCTCGGGAGATAGAGTCAGGGCTGGTGCAGTGCGAGGAAGAGGCGCGGGCGCAAGCGGGCGCGGGGCGCGAGCCGAGCAGCGCGGGCGCACGCTTGTTCCGCCGCGTTATCGACCTTCTTCTTATCTCAACAAGAGCTACCCGCCACCCGATAAACAACCAGAAAAAGCGTGCGCCTGCGCCGATTTGCCTCATTCCGTCCCACTTGGTGCGTTGCGATTAGTTCGTTCGCCTCGATTCGGTCGCGCAACGTTCAGTTGCTCACCCGTCGCCGTCGCGCTACCACGACACCGCACGAGTACTTCTCGCACTATGAACCAGCAAACCAACAACACATAAACCTTCCAAAATGAAGCCTAATCGGTTATAACGTTTCGTTTAAAAACTCAATTTATTATTTAGATCGAATACAGTATATTGTGATATTTAGCTAGTTATAGTATATATCGTTATTATTTATACCATTTAAGATGGATTCAAATTTTATCTAGTTTTTCAATAACAAATCAGTGCTCAAGATAATCTCATTCCAAAAACCCCAGTAATCGCAAGTTAGTCCAAAAATTAAAAATATAACAATTGAAATGACTGCCAAAACTCGTTCACATTGGAAAGAATATGGAACCGCGCTATGTGGTAAGTTAATATCCTAACCTATCTGTACTGCATGTTATCGACCATGTGTCGACGTGTCAATAATTAATTACATTGTAAGTTATTTTTTCATACATTTTTAAATATTTTTATCATCATCATGCTTGACCAAAACTTCTTCGGTAAGAATTGCTTGCCATAGGTTAGATTTTTCGCACACCAACATACATTACTCATTTAATGTGTTGTGTTCATGTAGAGGTTAGGTTATGTTATGCTTTTTCATTGTACATTATTTACATACCAGCCTCTTAATGTAAAACGTTGAAAATATGTCCATATAAAATTTTTCTTTAAAGCTAAAAGTAATCTGGAATGTGTTCTTTTTAAAAGGTTTTATTTAGCTTTCCGTGTTTGTGTCTTGTTTTAAGTGAAGTGAGGTGTTTACTATTACAGCGATCATGTTATGCTATTGCGTTGCGGTAACTTTATGATATAAAAGGTCCTAACTCTTTCAAAATTCGCATTGCCCGTGACGCTTGCCAAAACATATGTATCAGCAAGTTAAAATACATATTTGTTTACTGTAAACTAAAATGATGAATTGCGCCATGTTTCCCGATACTGCGTGTTATCGTTTCGATCGCTGTAGATTTCCCGCGTATTTTGTAGCGGTATGCATTCTTGAAACAATCACAATTAAACACGACGTGATTATATTACGTTCGGAGTGATATAACTGCTTATGAAAAGTTTAATAATATTTCCATTAATAAGATTGCATTTTCTTTCAAAAGTCACGTTTATAATTTCAGTTTAGAGACTAACTAGACTATAGTAGACTAGAGAAATGCGCCTGAAATACTCGTTATAACAGTTTCAGATAACAATTTTCAAAGTAGAGCAAATAAAAAATGTTCCACTCATCGTGAATTCACTCTCGTTCAAGTGAAGGTTAGAATAGGTTATCATTCGGGCTTATTGTTGTAAAATTAACAAATCGTACCAGTAAACTTTAAGGAAGTACAAATTCTTAGAGTAACGAAGTAACTCAGCTTACTTTTACTAGGTGAAAAATGTAAACCAATTTGTAATGTCTCGTCTATGTGAAAACGTGAAAGTGTTGTCAAACAAGTCAGTTTGTTTGGCATGCCGAGCAGTACATTTATTGGATACGGAGACATTAAATGTTACATTCACAATTTTGTCTTAAAACAAATGTATTTCTTTATTATTTAAGCAATATAAATTAAAAATGTCTGTCACTATTGCAAGTAGGTTACATACATTTTTATACTAATGCAGACTCAACAATATTTTAACGCAATATGCACAAATCCAAAATACAGAGACTATGATACTAAAATTGTGGTCTCCTGAAATTAATTAAAGCATAAATAAATATCAACGTACACAAAACAATGTGTAACACTAAAGAATGCAATAAATTTATTAAATTGAATAGAATTGAACACTTATTTAACTCCAGAATAAAACCACCACAGGTAAAGTTATATGTATTTGATCTTTATCTACAAGCAGAACATTTTACGCTTACACATGATATTAATAATAAATTAATTGCTTAACTACCTAGATAATTGCTAATACATTGTATTCATAATTAAAACACATTAAGTCCGTTAAATTTCTTCGAGGATCTCTTATCACAAGGACATACAAAATATAAATTATGTTACAAAACGAACAAATAATTCGTATCTTAATGAAGAATGTGTATGCACGAGCCTGTATTGTTTTTCTAATTGCTGTTACAAATCATCAAAAACTTAATCACTCCAATAACCTTCGCTAATATCTTGATTACTTGGATAATTACTTTTATTGTTGGTTAGCAAAATTTGCTTATTAGATTTCAAATTGACTTCACCATCATTGATGATAGGTATTGGTTTCCTAGCAACAAGTATCAGTGCCTATCAATGTATAATTAAATGATCTAATAATAGATGAAATTCAACTTTATCCACTAAATATGCCAAATTCTAAGCATCTTCTAAATACACTCATAGTAACCGTTACAATAATGGTTACGTTATATGATTAGGCAAAAGCACTTGTCACAAAAGCAACACAAATTCTAGGAAGATATACTCAGGTACAAATTATAAAAAGGGATCCGAATACATTTATTGAGCAGTACAAAAATATTGCGACGGAACATTTTTGGAAAAATTCAGATAAATATATCTCTCTTAGTATGTAGTAATAGTTAGTTAATACTACTGGAAAACAGTGACGTTTTTCGTCATCCTGATATACATGATGCAAATTGTGGCAACGTTTTTTTTGTTAGTGGGATGATAAGGAGACACGGGGACATTGCGTGACTATCTGAATAATAAAATGTGTACGTCATCTTCATATTTATAGTAGATTTGAGAGATTCCCATTTTATTGGAAGCGCACGAAACATATGCATTTATTGGCACCATTATGTAAATAAATAATTATGACAGCAATAACATCGTTTACAACGACAACTGTAAATTCACTTCAATCTGGGAATAAAAGGAAAGCATTAAAATGCATTTTATAATCTTAGAATTATCAATTCCAATATTAAGTAACGTCTTAAAATTATTCAATTGGTTCTTATGAACTTGTTAGAATGGAAGAATCTAAATAAATAAATATTGGACAACATCACATACATTGCTCTGATCCTATGATAAGTAGCTTAAGCACTTGTGTTACAGAAATCAGAAATAACGACGGTACCAAAACACTCAGACCCGAGACAATATAGAAAAGTTATTTTCCTACATTGACCGACCGGGAATCGAACTCGGAACCTCAGAGATAGCGATACCAAGTCCGGTATGCTCGCCTATCGGCTACAAAAGTCGTCGAAAATAATTTTTTTAGAAAAGAATAGAATTTTATTTTCATATAAGTTTAGTACACAGTATACCACCTTAAACTATACACTTAGGTAACAGTAGCAAATATTATAGTTGTTAGATTGCTGACCCTATTTACTTTACTTTACCTTTATTTACCAATGAACAATTTGAATCTGTTTTAAAAGATAGCTCCGCCTCGTATATTAATTGGGTCAACATTATTCCATTCTACATCGATAGCATTAATGTACTATCGAGAATAAGCTAGTACGCACGCAGATGTCAACGACATTGCAGTTTACAGTTGGATTGTGTCGCGATTTCTGCGACTTGCCTGCTGTAGTGAGAGAGAGTTCTGCGCAATACGCAAACCACTCGAGAATTATCAAGAGAAAAGATAATAACTCGTAATATCAAAACAAAGGAATTACCAGAACAAGTAAACAAAATTATATCTATTGAATTAATTTTAAAAACGTTGACCACTGTTTTGTTAATCTCGGCCGACATCAACATATATAAATGAAAATATGTTTTGGGTGATTCAATCTTTATTTTAACATATGTAACGAGTAGGATCTAATAATGTTTGTCAGTCCCAATAAAGATACAGGAATACCAATTTTACCTTTTCATCGATTTGATGGTTTCTAAGTCACTATACGATCATTATCACCGAAACTTACCTAAAACACTGAAGATATAACTGAAGATATAGATCACATGGCAAATACATAATAATTATGCTCCAAATATTGTAGAGGTTCCTAACAAAGTTGCAAAATCTGTACGACTTTTTAACAATAGGAAAAAGTCGACCGACTTCCAGATTGGTTCCTCTGACAGCCCAGTGACGGCTGCTGTTTACAAACAATAGCTCTACAATCGTTCCACTTCAAGAGACCGTTCGTGGAAAGGAGCAAGGCTATAAACCCGTATCCGATATGCAAAATGTCTAGTGCGCAGGACACGAGAAATCTAACGTATGGTAAAAACAACATTTCGAAACTATTAGTAATACATAATGTGGCTGTGGTAGTGGTTCATAAAGTTGATTCATTTAACAACGTTTATTAACAACAGAAAGCAAGTCTTTCTGGTGACTCTATTTTTTTGCTTGTACCCGTATCTCTTATTTAAATGTACAGCTGTATACATTTAAAATATTTTACTGTCGGGACAACGGTATAAAAAAATCAAGTATATTTACTAATAGAGCTAAAATAAAAGTAAACATCATAAAGTATTAAAAACACAGAATATACAACGATCGTACGAACAATCGCGAAGTTTGGTAAGCAAGCAAGCATCAAATTGTTCGCGACCCAAACATTTGGTGAATCTACGTAAAAAATAATTTCAATCGTTCGTTTGGCAACTTTTTGTTTGTTTCCGAATAGTATAGTATGTAGTCGGTCAAACAGGCTAAATATTATGAAAATGTCATTATGTTGTTTACAATTTCCGCTCAGTTACGCCGGCATAGGCACCCCGATTACACCACCCCGGTAACAAAACACAAGCAAAATGGAAAAAGCACCACCCGCCTCAAATTTCATGCGAGACAGATGAATACAAAAGTTGGATGAATAATGGATTTCCGCAAAGTAACGCCTAATTCTTGGTCAACCAGACGATCAACTATTGAATAACCCATCATGAAACAGTCAGTCAATTAACCAGTCGACGAAGATCAACCAACGAACTCTTTAAAGTTCGCAACCCTAGAAATTTTGCTCGCGAAAGAATATTTGATTTGCGATTATTTTGCTCACGTAGTAAACGCCTGCCCATACATTAAACGCTCGATAGTTAAATTTTGCGCTCATCAGCGGAAAGAATTCTCTTGGTAAGCACTAACCGTCCTTAAACTAAATCAAGTCAGAGTGACAACATAAACAAAAAATGACTAACTAGTTCACGCAAGACTGCAAATACGTTCACTGATACCGCTGACTGCTTGATATGACGCCTTGATAGTGGATGGACAAACTAAGCCTTACTTTGATGGCTCAGAAGTTTTCCATTATTGACTTCACTGATAATTTTAGTGGTAGTTTTAGTTGCATTTCTACTTAATTGATAGACATAAACTTTTCGTCATCAAAGGAAATGGGATTTATAACACTCTTTTTAGTAATTATTGCCATAAATGATTCAGTTTTTTTTAAAATTAGCTCTATTAAACCTATTTCGATCTAATTGCCTTATTTTATTGTTGTATTATCGTATTGAGTTGAAAAATATTTTCTTCATCGTCTAGCTAGATTATATTTGCGGAATACACAATAATCTGCTATATTACGCTTATTATCGGTAACACTATCTTTCATCGACCTATCACTCCTAAATCACATGTTTTCAGGTAATTCTGATTATAACTACTAGAATACCATCACTGATTTATTTAAAGGAACATTGATTATTACATTATTCTAATCTCGATTCAATGCCATCAAAATGGATAAAATGGATGAAAATAATTTCAACCATTAGTCTGTGGTAATTTAACAAAAAAAGACACTTCAATATAGGTGTACTACTTATCTGATATAGCATAATTTTATCTATATATGGCACACAAAAAGTAATACTTAAGCGAAATCTTCTGATAAATCCTTTTACGTGACGCCATTATTAGGTACTTAGGTACTCAAGTACGCGAAAACTAAGCCAGTATTTTATAGTTAGAATGTAAAAATTAAATTGCAAATCAAAAGTATCCTTACCGAATGAATGTTTTTTAAAATTAAGTACTTATTTTTACATTGTGACCTCTTTAAAAGAGTATTTTATTGTTATTGTCAATTGTTAATGTCTCTCTTTATTCGCGTAGGAAATACAACGAATATTTTCTCTATCAACAAACAAAAAATCCTATGACTAATCTAAAAGTTAGCTTCCGATTCTCATGTTAAAAACTAATAAGTAATCAGAGTTGGCAGTAAAGCTAGCTCATAGTATGCATTGATAAATGTAACGTTTACGTTTAGTTAACTTAAAGGGGACTGAAACTGCCTTCATGCAGTTAAAAAAGGCTCTTTCCGTGTACCTTAGCTTCAGCCATGTTATGAGTTCACGTAGCTTCGGGCGCCATAAAATACGAGTGGTAATGAATAAAAACCCGTCCACGTGCTTTAAAACCTCACGTGACCTTTGTTCTCACAACCTAACTACAATCGAGACTTGTACATAATAATATATATTAGGCATTCCTCGTTGTTAAAGCTGTTCAGTTATACTTCGATATTAATTTAAAATGACGTGACATGAATCATTCCTTGTTATTGAAAATATGTACTCTTATAGCTCAGAGATAAACGGTAATTATTTAGGATGAATTGGCATTCTACGACTGCCAATCCATCCTTTATAAAAACAAGTTACAACAACATCTTTAATTCAGTAATAATTCTAAGGATATTAGAGAAACAAAATTACCATATGTGTTTTAGTATATAACTTCATAAACGGATTTTTCGTCTACAAAGTTCCTTTACGAATTGACTGTTGTCGATTTCGTTACTTACGCTAATTTGCAAAGTAACGTCTTTGTTCTGCAGCCAATACAATTTAAAATTGAATATATATGCACTGATTGTCACAATAACCCATTCAATTGACACAGAAGATCTTTAAAATAGCTGCGAACTGTTCCAGTTTCTACGCAACACATTAATTCAAACAGATCTGACGCACCGCACAGCAATAATAATACAATCGAAATAATTACGGCCATTGTGATATCTGATAAAAATGGGTCCACAGCACATATTTACACATTTTCTTTTTTTGTTAATTTCATTACTTTAATCTTTTAATAGCTTCAAACAAAAATGGTTTTAGGGCTTCTTTTTAAGAAAAGAAGATAGTTGAAAAGGTATGTAGTAAATTCGTAACGATTCAACTTTTCTACCCCTAACAAGTAATTTACAAAGTAATTTGTTATTCTCAAATATTACTTGATCATTTCAATCAACCTAATCTCAAAATCTTTTCGCTGGATAATATTACTTTTAACAATGGATAAAATTTATGCAAATAGACCGGGTTTTCAACCGACTTCAAAAAAGGAGGAGGTTCTCAATTCGACTGTATGTTTTTTTTTTTTGTATGTATGTTACGCGATTACTCCACCAATTATGAATCGATTTTAATGATTCTTTTTTTGTTTGGTAGATCATACTTCAGAGGTGGTCCCATATAAATTTTATCGAAATTGATTCAGAAATTTTTGAGAAAATCAACAAATATATACCCAGATAATATTTTGGTTGTGGTTCTTGTTACCCATCTTCGACAAATATGAGCCGATTTTGATGATTTTTGTTTTATTGAATAGCTTATACTTCAAAGATGCTATGATAAAAGTTTGCAAAATAAAAATCACCCCTAAGGGTAGGAAAATAGGGGATGAAATCGGTGTTCAGCAGTTAGATTAGGATTTATCACTAAAAATAGATAAAATAAGTAAATTTTATTGAAAAAAATAAAATCGACTTCAAAACACTAAAATGCTAAAAATAATCCTAACACTTAAGTACCTAATCAGTTACTTTTGGAGTCGGAGATTTTCAATGAGAGATTCAATGTTTTTGTTTGCACCGACTCCAAAATTAACTGATTAGGTACTTAAGTGTTAGGATTATTTTTAGCATTTTAGTGTTTTGAAGTCGGTTTTATTTTTTTAAATAATATTATATCAGAAAAAGTTGACACACTGCAGAAAAATGCCAGGAATTATATAAGATATATGGGTTGTTACCACCCTTTCGTTGGCTCATAAAAAAAGTTTGTCCCAAACAAAAACAATTTCAAAACTTCAGTGTGATAAAAAAGCAAGCCTCCTACCTAGACCACGACTCGTATCGTAGCCCGATAAGTTCGATAAGCATATTCGGTGAGTTGGACACCAAGTAACGTACCAACGCAGGCTTACTACACATGGAACAACAAAGTAAACTAATAATTCGTAATTGTGAACGAAGCCTTAGCACACAAAGCAATGGCAGCTTGCGTCACCGACCGGCCGGCTTATGCCGACGCCGCGCCGCGCCCGACCTCGTGTGCGGGTCACAAACACACGCTCAACACACCCACACCAGCACGTGTATACAAATGCTACCACGGCGTGGTCACGTGGCGTGCGTTTTTAGAACCTTCAATAAGTATCGCTTTAAATATCTTGTTTTAATTAATCACTTATTTGCGAAATATAAAAACAAAAATCTTTTCTCCTACCTACTTCCTATTTACAAGCCCAGTACAGCAACTAAACCTAAATAGACTATAATGATGAAATCAGTAATTAATTCTACCAGACTGTCGCTATCACGCGCTATCACTTCAAGAACGTTTGAAAAACCCCCAGAACTTAAAACCTATTTTTGACTTTATATGTTGAAGATTTGTAAGAATAGTAATTTTGAAAGAAAATGGATTCAATAAGAAGATGAAGAATTGTAGAATAATACTAATAATATATTATTATCATTATTTTTCTATGTAGAGTTGACTCTAAAAAATAAAGATCAATGGATAATTAGCATTTTGTTTTGATTACTAAAATTTCCAAACAATGACGGCACCATTGCAAGGAATTTCGTCGCTGGGAAAATTGACTTAATTATTAAGAACAGTAAAGTTTCTTTTTTACTTAGAAGTCTTCAATTGTATTTATTTTAATCACACAAATTAAAATAATAATAATACTTTAAACAATTTAAATAAACTAACTTAACCTAAAACTAAAAACTACCTACTCAAAAATAAAAACGTGTCCGTGAGGCATACTGGCGGGGTATACTGGCAGCGTTTCCTCGAAAATAAAAATGGCAAATGGCTTATATATATAATAATAAATAAAAACCTTTGTTTTCCTCCACAATCTAAATCTTATCAATAGTTGGTACAACAAAAGTGCTATACACATACACATTATATTATATAGAACAAATTTGATTACTTACCATAAAAAAGGTTATAGTGAGTCAACCTGAAATAATGAGGTTAGTGCGTTCAACCAAACAAACTAACAAACTCTTCAGCTTTATAATATTAGTACAGAGGTACATTGCTTAAATTTGTTAATAAATTAATATTTAGGAATGTTCTTAAGCCTATATTTTACTAACCCTAAATGCAACCTTATCAAGAACTATGAAGGAAATACTTATTATTTTCTGATTTAGTTACCGATACTAACTTCAACCAGGATACAAATGTAGCTCTAGTTACTGTGTAACTATGATAGGTACATTGTTATTGCATTTTATTTTAATTGATCCGTAAAGGACACGGAACAGTGACTCTTAAGGTCATGCATACCCACACACACTCACAAAATATCACTTAATACCTGTTCTCGTGGCGTCTATAACGAATTACGAGTATTTTTTTAAGATTCATAATACGTGCAATCGTAAATTTTGAATAGGCCTCTCGTAAAATTTTTGAGATGCATTTTTATAGTTGGCTCCCTTGAAAAAAAATATCGCTACCCCGGAGAAATGAACTTTTCAAATAAAAACGTTTTATTGCGAGTTGCTGTCCATCAAATAACAATAACTCGCGACGAGCGGTGTTACGTGTAGTGGTCGTTAAAAAAGTTTTTGCTGTTTGTTTCCTCAATTACGTCCACATTTTGATACTGTTTTATTTACAACTTCAAATTCATATTTACAACCTTTTCTTTATAGTAATAGCAAGTCTTCCGCATTATCAAAAAAATAAAAGTGTTGAAGGCCTAAGGCCGGGTTTTTCCGTATAGTGTTAACGCCAGAAGGTATATATACCATACCGCCTTCTTCTTCTTCTTCTGTATTTCTGTGCAAAAAAGCGACTAGCAAGCATTAGTAGACCGACCAGATGCGTCTCCATAATAGTCCATAACTATAAATCGCGGAGCGCACAATGTGCCAACTGGCATTCGGTGCGGCAGCGATCGCTATTCGCAAACCTGCCCCAGTGTCCATATTAAATCGTACGTTTTACTCGAGTCACGTTTTCGGTTACGGCGCAAAACATTACAAAATGACAATGGAACAAATAGAACCGCTGCACGCTTCAAATTCTTAATATGTTACCGTCTGTAAACAAGATTCCCAATACTCATGGAAAGCTATTTACAGGCCTTAGAACTCCACAAGATGCAAATGCATAGAAAACGTATTAGTATTTGCCTAAAACTTTATTATTACATAAAAATGCAGCTAATAAACATTACACATATATAAGTACATTATAGTTAATTGTAATTACTTACTTTTTTATTGAAAAAGTTATATTAGTGTTTTATTGCGTTTACTAAAGTGTGTATAAATTTTGTGTAGAAACATTTTTCTAAGACTAAATTGTACAAGTGGCTTATTGACCAAAGAATTTATGACTTAAAAGAACTATTTGACCGCACATCTCATTGACTCGATTTAATTTGACCAATTTATTAAAAGTGGTAATATTAATTGAGTATTCCAATCAATATTATTAATTTATCCATCTAATTATATTACAATTGTTTCACGCATAATGTAACTACATTTAATTTAATTAATATTTGGATGCTAATAATCCTGGAGAGATATGTGCAACCGACTTCAAAAAAAGAGGAGGTTCTCAATTCGTCGGAACCTTTTTTTATGTATGTATGTATGTATGATTTTGATAATTCTTGTTTTGTTCGAAATATAATACTTTCAGAATGGTCCCATTTAAATTTGGTCAAATTCTGATGGTGGGATCTATAAGAAAATCATCAAACATTGCTGAACTCTGTACCACGCCAGCTGATTTTTGTATCTATCTTACCCAATATCCTTGTCAAATGTGAACCGATTTCGATGATTCTTTTTTTTATTGAATAGCTTATACCTTAAAGATACTATAATAAAAATTTGCGGAAAAAATTTCACCCCTAAGAGTGGAATAATATGAAATAAAATCGCTGTTCAGCAGTTAAATTTTGTTAACGCTCTTAAGATCTGTTTTGATTAGGATTTATCACTAAAAATAGATTAAATAGGTAAATTTAAAAAAAAAACTACTTCAAAAAACTAAAAAGCTAAAAATAATCTTAACACGTAAGGTACCTAATCACTTTTGGAGTCGGTGCAAACGAAAACATTGAATCTCTCATCGGCTGGCACCGACTCCAAAAGTAACTGATTAGGTACCTTACGTTTTTTTTTTTTTTGTTGTTTCGTTCGATTTTTTTAATGAAAAAAATTATGTAACATCTTTAGACCATGTTCTTACGCAAATGAAATATTATGACTATGATTAGAATGATCCTGGCCGAACCTGAATTCCTGATTACCCTGCCCTCACAACAGTAGTACCACAAACAATAAGGAAATCAAGTTATCAGTAATATTGTTATTTCGTTGGTCAAAACAAGAGATTTACCTAAATTTTAGCAAATTTAAAATAATTATGCTTATGCGAAGATGAACACATAAGTTTATATATATCCTTAGGTAGGTAGATTAGATATTTTATTAGATAACTCGGATTATTTATGTCATAGTTAATGTTTTTCGTTACCAAAACAACTGATTGCGTGTATACCAAATACGAAATTTCGTAAAAAAAATATACTCAAGAACTCAACTAATTTTTGTTTATTTTGGACGTTAAGCAAATACTAACCTCAAAAAAATCCCAAGATAATTACCGTTACACAAAATAAAGCTATAAATCGTTGACTCATTAAGGGAATTCGATTTCCGCTACTTTATTTAAAATACAAATTAAATATTTAATTAAACTATCAGCGGAGTAAGTCCCTGGAACACAACTTGAGTGGTCAGAAGTTTCCATAAGTGTAGATAAGCGTGAGTGATAAAGCCCCTCCCAAACTTGTTTATCCCTCTAACTAACATTGATAGGAAGTCTCCATTGTATTGTAAACAAAATATTACCAGTAAATCTTTAACAAACAACTTCGAATCGCTTACTGGGGCGTATCGAATCAATAATTATGAAACCGAGATAGTGTATCTTGCAGACTGCCGTAAATATAATGAGATCCATTTCATATAAATGTGAATATTTTTACACTTTTAAATAACACATTCTTATGATAAACCTTGGGCAAACCCGGCAAGAAAACAAAATGTTTATAAGTACTAGTATTAATAACTTTATCTCAAAAATGATTTATTTTTAGATAATTGTAATATTGATGGTAAATAATGAGTCGTATAGTTATGGTCACTATACGTTGATAATACGTTAATTATCCATACCTAACTATAATTGTACTCGAGGTTATTGAAGAACACAATTACAAGCAGGATTAGCCAATAGAAGTTAAATGCGTCATCCTCTTTATCTACATAGTCAAAGTAAACATACTTCGTTTATCCTTTCTCGTACGTTATTTAACTTAGATAAATAAAACTGTAATCAAACAATGTAAAGAACGATGCACCTGAGGTGAACCTAATCAAAGAGTAAAATTTTGATTAGTGTGTACTTCTCTACTTCCTCACTCTGGATATGTATTTAATTTGTAAAAAGTCCTGAAGGTTTCGAAACTCAGTACAGCTTAGGAATACTTTCATAAAGATTAATTTAATTAATTCACGTTATGAATGCTCGTAGGTACACCCTACCAAGTTCTACTAAGATTATTAATTAATAAGTTTCCTTAATTTTCCTTTTCAACCCTCTTTCTTACACAGTTGCTTTTCGTATAGAATTATAAACACGAAATTCATTAGATATTTTCTCAATTTCAGCAACGCTCATCACCGCTACTGCGGGTACCTGCTACGGCTGGCCCTCTCCCACGCTGCCGTACCTCCAGTCCCCCGATAGCTCGATACCGACGTCTGCCGACGAGGGATCATGGATAGTCTCCATCATGATCCTTTGCTCCGCGCTCACGCCGGTCCCAGCCGCCTACTTCGCCGACAGATTCGGGAGGAAAACGACGCTACTCCTCGGAGCCATTCCCTTCATCATGGGCTGGGTTCTAGTCATCGTCGCCAACTCCGTGGCGGTTCTATACGTCGCGCGGATGTTCTCAGGCCTCGGCTACGGCATTGTGTACACTGTCGCTCCCATGTACACGGGAGAAATCGCCACAAACGAAGTCCGAGGCGCTCTTTCAACTCTCATCACCTTAATGAATAAAGTAAGTATCTTGATGAAAACTTTTGCCGCGCTTCAAAAGGTTTAGTAAAACTGTAAAGAAGTCCCGCCTAGAAATATTAAATTTAAGCTTTGACTAAAAAGTTTAAAGTTTATTGGTATTTCAAGTAATTTGTATGTAACAAAAATATATTTCAAAAAACCCTTTATTATTTTGAAATATACGTATCTAGATAGTTATCTCTGTCTGGGTTTACTTTTCATACGTAAACCCCTATGAGACTGACTCCATTTATATGTTGTCTACTTGTATAGCCAGATTATTGCAAATTGTTTTTAATTAAACATTGTTTGTTATTGTTATTGGAATACTAAACATGACTTCTTAGGTAGGTAAATCAGTCACATGAGCACCGATAGTAATGTTAATCAAAACATCCTATTACATTAGCCCATTAAAATTAAATGATCATACAATATAAACATAACAATAGAAAGCAATGTATAACATTCCCATATATATGTACTCGTATTCATATTTTCATAAAACAGTAATGAAATATACCTACTAGTAAGACAAGGAAATCGCTTAAACAGAGCTTTAACTTTTACTATGAGGCCAAATCGCAAAACGCAAAAATTACTGACGTTTCATACATTATCATCGAGGTATTGGTGCAATAGTAAAACTTGTTTATTTTAATAGGTAGCAAATGTCCTGTTAAACCGATTCCTTCTTAAGTACAGATCTAATGCAATGCAGTAAGTTAAAATTTATATGCACCTGCTTACTTCTCTTTCTACATTGTATAATATGCTTTCTACACACTAAAACATAAATAAGATACCCGTACACTACTAAGTATGCACCTTTATATAGGGCCACATTATCAGCGCCATTCAACTCTAATCTCAGTTCACAGGTTAATTAACATCTTTTGTCCCTTTCTCGGCTGCTATGATAACAAGTCTAACTAATCCCTTAAGATTAAACCCGATTTATGCTTGTTCATTCGTCGTAAGATGATTATATTAGTAATTTGCCAAACATTTCGAGTTAGAAATTAAATCTGAGTACATTATAAATAATTAAAGGGTTCCAATTAATAAATTCAAATCTGTTTGGCGTTGATACGTAATGTAAATACGAGTAGGTTCCTAAATATGTATACCTCGTAGATTCTGATCGCAAAATTTACACAGACACAGAGAATACATATCTGATTCTTTGGCTCTGACTAAATAACCGATGTTATGTCTTCTTTTAAATAGCTTGTTCAATATCCTGTCCTAATCAATGCTATTTATTTGATTTCTTTCGAATTAAAGTAGCACAAATAGAGACCTATTTCTGGAATGGAATTGTTTACTGAATGACAAAATTATTAAGAAATAAGATTGTTTGTTTAATGCGTACGTGGTTAATTGATTCGAAACATATGAGCCTGCGACGTTATACGTGACTCATATTACCTTTATTAGTTGGGTGTTGCGCAAAATTTAAGAATTTGCTTTAATTTTTCAATGAAATATACGATTAAAGTCTATATGATTACGGAAATCCGCAAATAGGTAGCTTAATCATTACTTTAATAGAGTTTAGGTAACTCATAACATAACATAATAAATTAATAACTCGTAACATAATAAATATTTTATTTACAAATAATACATTTTGCGGTATATAATAAAGTAATTCATTCATTAAAGTTACATTAATATGACAGTGTTTTCTATTAAAAATAATATATTTAGATCAAAGAACATGAATAATTGATACGATTAATCTAATGCACATAAAACAAAGATTAAATAGATGATCGTTTATAACTCTACTATCTCTTATTGTTAATTTATCACATGAGCACCTTTGAAAATTAATTTATATTAAATAAATAATCTTTATCTTTTATTCACTTCCATAAAGTGCATAAAAGATATGCACGAGTACGACGCACGTGAAAAAAAACTTACTATCTTAACTAGGTACAATATTTAACTATCTCTTAGTGTTATTATACTAAGAATTTTCGTGTATATTAAAGATATTATATTTGACATATATCAACATACTTGAGTTTGATTATAAATTGTTTTTATCTTCTTTTCCAGGTCGGAATTCTTGCCCAATACTGCATCGGACCATTCGTCTCGATGCGCACCTTAGCAGCCATCAACTTGATCCTGCCCATTACTTTTCTTATCACCTTCATCTTTCTACCTGAGTCGCCATACTACTACCTGAAGTTCGAACGAAGCGAAAGAGCCGAAAGATCCCTAAGAAATTTACGCTCTGGTGATATAAGGACTGAACTGAAAAACATAGAAATTAACGTACAAGAAGACATGAAAAACAAAGGCACGTGGGCAGACTTAGTCACAGAAGCCACTAATAGAAAAGCTATGTGGATAAGTTTAGGAATTTTCACTATTCAGCAGTTGTGTGGAAGCGCTGCGGTAGTGGCATACGCTCAAGTTATATTCAACTGCACCACTGCCCAAGGACCTTCGACCAACGCCACAAATGGTACCACAGAACCAGTTTCAGCATCGATAGAGCCATACCAAGAGTCTATAATATTAGGATGTGTTCAGGTGGCAACATGCGTCCTATCAGTGATCCTGGTAGATCGCGTTGGCAGAAAGCCTCTCTTACTTCTGTCTGCTCTTGGTGTCGGCCTCATGAATGGCACCATCGGAACCTACTTCTTCTTCGACATCACGAACAAAGGGTCAGTTGCGAGCTTGCATTGGCTGCCACTAGCAGCTCTACTTGTCTACATCGTATGCTACGCCATTGGCTTATCGACAGTACCCTACGTCATTATTGGAGAGATGTTTCCAACGAATGTCAAGCTGTATGCTTCTTGTATCGCACACATCTACACGGGAATTTCTATGTTTGCTGTTCAGAAACTCTTCCAGGTACGACACGTTTGCTCATTATTTCATTATCATCATCACTCAGCCACAGGACGTCCATTGTTCATTATTTAGCCTATCTAAATATAAGAATATTCCTCTTGGACACAAGCCTTGAATCCACTTACTTATATTACTTCTGACTCCTAAATAGAACTCTAATATTTTTTTTTAAATTGTCTAAAAATTTGCAATGAATCGACATTTGCAAGTCGTGACAGCCTGTAACTGAATCTCACTAAGCTTAGGTATGTTATAGTTAGAATTTGTTAAAAGTATTATTGGTGTAAGATTCCTCCAATAAGATCTAAGGCCCTTAAACTGTAGGATTGGTTTGCGTACAAGTTACAATATTTATTATTCCCAATTACACGACTGTATCACTGTACTAATAGGTACCCATTTTCTATTCCAGGTAGTGAAAGACGCATACGAAATTTACACAGTATTCTGGGGCTTCGCGACATTCTCGCTGCTCGGGCTCGTGTTTATGTTGGCCGTATTACCAGAGACAAAGGGCAAGTCATTCGCGAGCATACAGGCCCAACTGAAACGCGAGGTCGCTCGAGACAACGCCAAGAAACTCACCACTGTCGAGTACTAGCCCTTCAAGCACTCGCTAATTCCTTCTCACTATTTAAGTCTTAAGCTAATCTTAATTTAAGGGATCAAGTTGAAAACTTACGATATTGTTACTTAAAATTTAATAATAAGTAGACGTACAGTTTTATATACAAGTATTGTATGTACATGGCGATCAGTGAAGTATTGTGTATAGGAGAATAGGGGGAAGCAAGGTCGGGGCGAGAGTAGTGGCAGATGAGAAGGCGGTGAAATCTTCAGGGTCGTAGTTCGCAGGCAGCCGGCGTGTGGAGACCACGCCAGAATAAAGCGTCGCTGAGTGTTTTGCCGTTCTCGTCTTGTTCGGACTCTTGAAATCAACCAGATACAGACCGAAGCGGGACCTGCAAATGCATTTACAAACATGACGAGTGAAATTATAGAAAGTTTGACTGAGACTCCTTTGACGTTTTATTATAATTCCATTGTGTTTACAAAAGTTAACTTTAGTATTTATTGCAAAATATCAAGTTTTTTTTTTTACTTAAGTAAGTACATAATATACAGTTTAGAATAAAAATAGACGTGACAATAATGTTCGAGTTCTAAAAATGTACAAGGTATTTTTATTGTCAATATTAATGTCAACTGTATGTTAATACATTGATAATTAAATAAATTTCGCTGTTTTGTTATTGCTTGGGTATCAATACTTAATTAAACTACTTGAGTTTTTTAAACAGCAATAACATCATTAATAATTAATTAAATCATAACAGTCATAGTTGTCAGAAATATTTTTTATCAGAAATCCTTCGTCAGTTAACTTAAGTAAGTAATCGACACAGCTCAAAGGATTAGCACACTAAAGTGGCAGTGGTGACATTTGACGTAGAAACAATAAGGTAACCAATAGGGTAGACGTGTTCTTGAGCGTGGAGGTCCAGGCTTTCGAAAAGACTTTATCTTACAATAAAAATGTACGTTATAACAGTGATGCTGATTGTACAAATACAAACTTTATCACGAATCGCAACAATAAACCAAGAGATCATAATAATATAATGTTTACCAGAGGGTTTACCATGATCTCTAAGACATAAGTGTATAGTCCTAAACAGCATGCGCTGCATCTCGTCGTTAACACTAGAAGACAGACAAATTAAAGGGAATCTTGTTAGTTGTGTAGTACCTCAAGCCTAATGGTAATCGTTTTTAGGAAATTATAAAGATACACCAACGTGTAGCTATATCATTTTTTATTTTAATCGTGTGGTCTGCATTTTTTTAACTATCAGTGTCGGGATTTCTAATGTTTTTTTTTTCCATCGCCGTTAGTTTTACGGATTCTTCACGGATAATTCTATCTATCGCTATCGCATCTATTACATTATTTTGCTTTACAGGCGTAGGTATATAATCAGAATTTGCAACCGCTGTTAAGTCCCTCTGGATCGTGAGATCCATCATATATCATGAATGAACCTGATCCCGTCGGGTTGGTGCTAGGTATACATAATAATTCTACACCTGTCAATGAGTCGATTCAAGTTTTGATATTGTGTCGACTACTACTGTGGGCTTAATGAAACTTTTAAATTAAACGAAAAATAAACGCAATTTCGTATGTCGTACGTCATTCGGGGTGTTTTCAATCGATATGTCAGTTAGAAGTAGGTTAAAACTTTGATTATATATTCAGTTACTTACAAATGAAGCTAATAAAAGTGTGTTAATAATTGGAATTGGATAACTTACACATATCCATCATCCCACTCAAAGTTGTCCATCAAACTCCACGCGAAGTATCCTCGAACATTGCTATGGTCTTCGTGTATGGCATGCAGAAGAGCATTCAAATAGTGACTGTAGTATGAAACCCGTGCAGCATCGTCAACGCCGCTAAAGTCTGCGTAGCCGTTTTCAGTCACAATAATTGGGACATTGTTGTACGTCTTGGTGATGTATTTGAGCAAACGGCGGAAACCAAAGGGAACAACCTGAAATGCGAGAAAAAATAACGTATCTGTAATATTACTATTCTAAAGTGTATCGACCAAAATAACTGAATTTATCATCTGAACATCATCATTGAGCAAATTCTGTATTTGTTACATACAATCAGTTCAACAGTTTCGCCACGAAAATTATACTAGCGATAAACTGAGATTATTAAACAAGATGTAGTTTAATGATCTGCTTTACATTATTACAACATTATTATTTGCAAAAACTACCTTCAACCAGGACGAAGATGACTTAGACGGCCATTTTGGATCTTGAACTCTTACTATACCAACGTCATTTTCATGTGATGGTATCGCACCTACTTCTTTGTCGGCCATGCTAAGAAGGTAAGTAGTGTAATGGTTTAATCCAAAGAAATCTGCTGTGCCACGAATGTAAGCTACTTCCTCTGGAGAAAATTTGGGTAGACGAGACCGGGTATAATTTTGTTTGCGACTCTTTTCATCAACCAATTTGATAAGTTCAGGGGGGTAGTTTCCTTCTGAAGAATATACTGGATGCGCGTACCAACCCATCTAGAAATAAGACATTTGTTTAAAATTCTGTAGGACAGACATTGTCTCAAAGTCAAAGATAGCAAATACGGTGCAGATAAAATACTATAATCGTAGATATAGATAGAGGCAATGAACAATCTGTAACATTGTTTGTTACTGTATCATAAAATATAGCTATCTTTCAACGACTGTCTACATACATAAAATACAATAGAGATAAAAGTCTTATTTATATTTACTGTCATGCTGTTTTTGTCGGTTACAGAAAAATACTTAATTTGTAGCGATCTTTAAAACTAAAAAGATGTACCGTCGTTGTTTCGGATTTCTGTAACCCAAGTGCTTTCGCTACTATTAGAGGGGGATCCTCTTAATATAACGGTATATTAACTTAATAAAATATATTGATACGGAAAACGCGCGAAAGCACAATTACGACGCATGAATAGAGTGACGTCCGATGACAGTTGACAGCTAATGCCGGGAACTGCTCATAGGGATGTTTCCTGCATTCGATTCCCCGCTACTTACTGTAGGATCGGAGCAATGTATGTGATGTCCAATATTTTTAAAAAAGTTAAAATTTATTACTCACATGAGTTTTTAAATATAATTCAGCAGCTTCCCTGTCTCTCGCAGATTCGGTTTTTGGTTCAGCCCAGTTTGAATCAACAGACATTCCGATTTGACCTTAAAATTATAGAAATTCATTTCACTTCATTACCATAAAATTGACAGGAAATAGTTAAGTTAATTTTACAGTATTACAAACCTCCAAAAACTGGACGATATGTGTCGTTAAAAAGGTGATAGACACTTGCGTGAGCTTTCAGAAGATTGTGAGTGCACAGGTACTCTGCTATTCCATGACGATTTAGCGCTGGCGCCCTGTACGTCCCTCCGTACCCTTCCAAGCAAGTTTGCATAGGTTCGTTGAAAGTGACCCAGTATTTTACCCTGCTGCCGAAATTCTTAAACAAAACATTCGCGTAGTCGGTGTAAAAGTCAACTATATGTGCGTTAGTCCATCCTCCGATATCTTGTAATTTCTGAGGAAGATCCCAGTGGTAAATAGTGACCATAGGAGTAACGTTGTATTTAAGCAGCTCGTCAATAAGATTGCTGTAGTACTGAATACCGAGAGGATTAATATGGTTGGTCAAGCCCGTGGGTAATACACGAGGCCAAGATATAGAAAACCGGTATATATCCACTCCGAGCTCGTGGACCATTTCAGCATCCCTTTTGTAAAGGTGATATGAGTCAGCTGCAACGTCGGCGTTGCTTCCATCTTTAACAAAACTCTTGTTGGTGTGTATTAAGTGATCCCATATGCTTTCTGATTTTCCTGGAAGACAAAATAAATACGTGGTTGCTAAAATCATAGTGTATTATGGGTGAGATTTTTTTAACTCACCATATCAAACATAATGGCATGTTTAGACTTAATTAGTTAATTAGGGGAAGCAATATTTTTAGAGATATAGTTTCCGTGGCTGTAAAAGGTTCGATTGGTCCACTCTTTCTTTATACATAGGTAATAGAAGTATGTATGTGCTATTTGTACATAATAGGTACCAACATCCTCTTACACAATCTCGAAGTAATTATTTTTAATATATATCGTAGTAATAGTGTATGTCAGTTAATTAATAGGGGCAAGCTGACAAACCGTCTGTGTTCCAGGCGCCTTCGATTTGCACAGCTGCCGTGGACACACCAAATACGAAGTCTTTCGGAAATGTGTAATTGCTTTTGGGTCCCCCAGCCAATTCTAATGCAGCATTTCTGTAAATAAGAACACAGAATAGTATACAAAGTGATCTAAAGTAGTTAATTTAACACCAACAATATAAAGATTGAAAATAAAACTCCAGATACTTAAATAGATCACTTTTAAAACGTGACCGAGATCATTTAAAGATGCTTAGATGTAGATAACATCACAAGCATAACACAATTACTTAGTTACCTACCTATAGTAGTTAGCAGTCTTTTGCTTTAGTCTATTTGTGGTTCCGCGTGTCATTAATCAAATTGCAATCGGGTCTTTAGTTCCCATGCTTTACTTGAATAATCTTTAAGGTTAAAGTCACCGAGAACTATATTTTTATTATGTATTTCTCATTAATACACTTGCAAAACAAATCAATACAAAACGTGATTGATATTGCAGTAAATTATTTCATAATTGCTTGCAAAACACAAACGCGGGAGATTGTTAAGCTCGATAGGTATTTTAAGCTAAACAAGACACGAGGAATTTTAATATTCTATCGATACATACTTTAGTTCTTATGTAATAATACTTATAAGGTAAAGGGGTTCTAGCATCAACGTTAAGCAATACTTATGCAGTGTTATTTTTACCTTAAACTCTTTATAGGATAACAAAACAAGGTTGGAGTAAAACTGCTATGAGAGATCATACATTGATTATATAATTATAATTGATATAGCTCAACGAATAATCAAGCTTGAATGGCAATGGGCTGGTCACATTTACCGAAGAACTGATAACCGATGGGGTAGACATGTTTTTAGTGGAGACCACGACTTGGCTGGCAAGCGCATCGTGGGTACCCTACGATGCGCTTGCCAGCCAATGCGGATGATAATTTACTTGCGCAAAGCTGCTGGCTACGAATGGAAAAGAATAGCCGAGAATCAGTGGACTGACGTGGGCTGATTATGATGATAATGAGAGCCATAACTCGAGTAAATCAAGCTCTCATAATATAGCTTATAGCTTGGGCGCCCATTTCCCATCAGTCATGGAGTCAAAGTACTTTAAAAGGTTAATTAAGGAACCTTTTGGAATGGAAACTTTTATTAAGATATAAATAAATAATTCAACTGGCATCATAAAATTCAGAGCGACTTTATTTCACGTTACAATCGGTTTGATTTCTTTAGAAGTTTAAACAACAGTAAGTTATATACGTTACATATATCAAGACTGAAAGTAATGTACACTAATACTTAGTCAGCACGTGGATAAATTTGTCAAAGCCTAGCACGTAATTATGTTGACCTTCCAATTAATGATTTGCAATCTGTTGACACAAAATACTTATAATCAAGGGCGAGGCATAAGACAAAGTAGGCGTCGGCAAGATTGGTTTTATGAAGTAGGTATCAAAATTTTTAGAAGGAAATTATTTACAATGTCATAAATTTATATTTTATCATATCATAATTGATGAATTTTAGTTGCATACTTTTTCAACACACATTGTCTTCTCACCTCGTATGTATCAAATCTTGGAAGTTGAGTTTTACCTTCTAATAGGAAACATGCGTGAAAGAAATGTATTGTTTTTACTATAGAGTAAAAACAATATATATTTTTTACGCATGTTTCCTATTAGAAAATCAATTTTATTTTCACTATTAACACTATAATTTCCTTATTATACATAGGTATATAAAGGAAATTATAGTGTTAATAGTGAAAATAAAATAGATTTTACGTAATAAAATAACCGTAATACAGTAATTAGAATGTAACATACTTAACATAAGTTTTTTATCGTTGTTTAAACATTTTTAATGTAAACATTATTTTCAAATTGTTTCGTGTTGTTGTGACTAAGTACAATGTTACTTTCTTTTTGCTAGTAGAACTTTGATCAAAGTTTTTTATGGAGTTGTATTACTCGTATTTAGAGTTAAGAGATAAGGTTTCTAAGTTTACCTTCAAGTGTGAAGAAATGTAGGGCATTATTAAATACTATCGGATATCGAGTAACTATGTCATTGTCGTCTAAAGGTAGCAGTTAACAGTTTCCGCAAGGAAAACCTTCGACACCGCCGTATTAAGTTTCGCGGAAAATAAAATAAAGCAAAAAAAGTGCATTGTGGTAACTTGGACAAATTAATTACATTAATTGAACTACCTACTGGTAGATACAAATTTTACATTCAACTATAAATGTTGCAAGGCCAACAATCATAATGACCCGATATTGACCGACAAAGGTCTAAATTGCGCAATTGCAATAAGCATTAATCACTTCTTATTTATTATGAGGCTATAATCAAATGCAGCTTGTAATAATAGCTTAATAAGTGACTGAGCACTAAAAACTTCTGCAATTTGTCGCCATGCTCAGCTGATTCTCTGCTACGTTAGGTACACAAGTTAATTTACTTCAGACAATTAGCTTTATCATCTTCATAAGATGGATTTGCTAACCCAATAAATAAAGTGCCTTCGTAAGCTAGCACAAATTAAAGGTCATATTGAGAGGTATATATAACCTACTATAGTAAGTTATTATTTTTTTTAAGATTAGGTTCTTACTAATTATGAAAATAAAAATAACAAACACAAACAGCTTTAAACATCAACAAAGTCTGCCTCTTTTCTGTGTCTAAAAATGTTTAACCAACTGTTATCTCAATTTCAAGCGCTAAACAGTGTGCCTGTTATTTGATACCCCTTAAATCGAAATCTATCTTGATATTAAGATAGTTATGATAATTCTAAATACAAGAAACGTCTTAGATAAGAAAATAACAAAAACAAAAGTACGCTTCAACAACAATTCGAGATACAAGTACTTGTATATTAACTATACCTACCATAGTACCTGCCCTAACAAAAAATACATGGTGATGTTCAAGCTTAAAAAGTCCGTATTTGGGTACTTTGGGTTAAGGATCGAAACCGGTTAATATTTATATCAAAATGTATAAGACCCATTTCTAATATTTAATAGTAGTTGTAAAGATTTGACCATAAAACTAAATTTGCCATAGGTTTTAAGTCGGTATTTGGAGTATGTGATAGTAATTTAGCGAAAACCTTTATTATTCCGGTTAAGGTTCCATAGCAAAATAACCGGTTTCCGATCTCTGCTTTGGGTAGTTTTGTATTTCAATGGAATAGGTATCACTACTATTCCTTAAATTAATGTCTTACCCATCCATCTAATAGTCCGACAAAACTACTGAACCTATTATTAACTACTACCTACTTGGTATGGGACATAACCAAGTTACCTACTTGAGATTTCTATACTTTCCAGACTGATTAATTTTTTACCACGACATAATTATAACTAGTATTTATGAAGATGCACGTGCTTATCAAGTAGACCGAAATCTCTTTAGAGTTCCATGTGCATATGAGGACCACATTCTGTAAAATTTTTATAGCTTATAAATTAATGCAGATTGTGATTCTGGATGTTCGCAGAAAGTTTGTTTGCCTATTTTTTTTACCCCAACCGCTCAAGTGTCAAGTAAACTGACTGATACTCGTACCTTAGAGGCATTCTAATTATTATTTTAGTGACAATATCCAATTTAAGATTGTCTGACACTATCATGGCTAAGTGCGAGTCGGACTAGCGCACTGAGGGTTCCATAAAAACTTGAGCGGGACATCGAGTCACAATGATTCCTACCGCTTTATTCGAGATTGTTCAAAATAAAAATAAAAGTTGTGTGATCTAAGTACAAATTTCCGATTTTTGTACTTTTTCTTGACTTGAGCTATGTTTTTATTTTCTTAGCAATTGTCATGATTCTAGGTTAACAGGAAGTACCCTAGGTTTTAATTCCCTTGCGAGTATCATATGCGGCATAAATAACCGTGTCTTTTGATTGCTTTGATTAAGAAGCTTTTTTTTGCAGCTTCAAGGTATTGAAGACTTGAGTATTTGATATTAATTTCAACTTAATACCTCCGCGCGTTCCTGGTAAAATGTGTCTTGACAGACAGACAACGAAATTATCTGTTCTGTATCGTTTTCTGACCTTAAAACAATTTACAGAATGCGGTCCTCATATTTGGCATACTTAACTTCCTTTGCGCCTGCACAAACACCTTTAGTGTAGGTAGGCTTAGCGTCAAATTTGGAGAAAAATCTGAATCTATGCAGCATCGTCATCTAATTTGTATGAAAAACCTAAAAAAGCGTTTGCGTTAACAAACGCAATAAATATTGTAATGCATACAGATACGAGCCGCTCATTCGTGACTCGTTTGCCAGATCTACGCTCCAAGGATTGAAAGAACCCTATCCAAATACATAATGCATTTTGAGATTTCAGTGGGCTAATTCAAAATTATAAGAGTAAAATGACCTACGGAACCAAAAGTTAAAGAAAAGTGAATTCGCAGATTTTATAAAACAAAGTGAAGAAGAGAACAGTATAAACTCGGAATCCCTAAGTTTGTCCTCTAACTCAATCCTTCTACAAGACCTCTAGTCGACATTGGTTTTTGTTAATGATACCTGTACCCACAATCAAGTACTAAAAATATGTTGTTTGATTTTAACAAAGTCAGACGCAGATTGAAGTCTTGCAATTTTTCAAATACTTTTTATCTATTACTTAGTTTGTGTATGACTTAGTGTGAAATATCCCCCGGCCCAACAGACGAAATGTTCTCCCATCCGTAGCTATCCGAGAAAATTTTCCCGGGAACGGCACATCTCTACTAAGGGGGCTGGATATAAAAGGATATTAGGATAGTAGAGAAATTAGTGATGTGGCGCAGTGTCAGTGACGGGAAAGGGCAATGTCTAGCAATAGACCATAATTGGTTGATTTTATTCATTGAAGTAAATAACGTACACCATGTAACAGCCAAGAGCCAACAGCTGATCAAACGAATACCACAAAATGTTAAATTTCCTCTACCGATTTCCAACTTAATTAAAGTTCAACACGTTTAGAGTTCGACCTCCGTAGCCAAGAGGCGAGCATGCCGAATTTGGTGTCGCTATCTCTGAGGTCCCGGGTTCGATTCCCGGTCGATAATTGTTAAAAAATAACTTATCTATATTGTCTCGAGTCTGGGTGTTGTAGTACTGTCGTTGTTTCTGATTTCTGTATCACAAGTGTTTTAGCTACTTACCATGGGATCAGAACAATGTATGTGATGTTGTCCAATATTTAGTTTCATAACCATAAATCGGGAAAATTTCAGGTTTTGTAGCAGGGTAAAGGATTATTGACTGTCCCATAACGGCTGGGGAAAAGTCAAGACTTGTAATTATGTTTTACCGCTACAACTATAAATATAAGAGTGTACCAGAACTTTTTTTTATACTCAAAAATTAAACGTAATAATGAGATTGAACTTGTTTTTATATTAATGGAGACCGGGGATAGTTGACTGATTGACTGTATGGGTAGGTTTGAAAAAACGAGACGATACTCCTTTTTTTTACAATTTTTCTCCCAAAAGATAGACAAGTCTAATCTGAGTTATCGAGTTTTAAAACTGGACCCCCTGGCAATTAGCGATGAACCATTCAAGCCAAGCAGTTACGAAAGTACGAGTAGTGTGCACAAAACTTGTGGTTTAGTAGAAAACTTACATTTATTAATTCATTTAATTTATTAATAAACTCATGGTTAGTAGGTAGGTATAATTTAGGTATCCCTTTTTTTCTCAAAGTCAAAGCAGTTATTTTTTTAAACCTTAGTAGGTACTAACAAGACCGTCATTAAAGTATTCAAGAACTAAATAAGCCACTAAGTGATAAAGAACAATGTAGAGCCACACAAAATATCGACATTCAAATTATTGAAAGTCAAATGTAATGCCTTCTTTGAATTGTTGTCATGCAAATTTCGGCATTATTTCTTTGAAAATAATCGTTCGTTTATTTGCCTGTTGCAATCCAGTGAGACACGTGTTCCATATCTTTATTTAGGAAATCAAAACCTGTCAGACGGCTACTTTACTAGCTATTCTCGCAACTTTATTCGTACAGAAATAGCTTTCGATGGTTTACAAATTGGACTATAAATTTTATAATTATTTTGACGAGAAGTCTAAACTGATTAAGTCATAGGAAGTAAATACGACACATTTTCTCTTCTGTGATTCTGTACCATTGCTCTAAAGTTATCGTCTTATTGATATGATTACAGCTTGTATTTTCTACTGTTTTTGAAAAACCTACAAGAAGGTTCCAATTCGACGCTTATGTTTTATAATATTAAAGTAGTCTCATTTAAATGACGGACTTTTTGTTAGTTTTTTTTTAAGGTTGATAACCTACAATTATTTATTTTTATAAAATTATTATTTTTATATTTTTTTATAAAGAATTAATTGTAGGTATTAAGAATAAGAAGTGTATATTAATTAATCAATTGGACAAAACTTTAATTAATTGACTGTAAAGTAACAAAACGAATTATGTTCGTAACACTATTTCGATATACTTCGACAAGTTTTGAAATACTGCTTGTTCCTTACTATTCGTGTTTTTCTAATTGAGTAGAATTAGTATTATGTGTAGCAGTTCTAATAGATACAAATTAACATGATAAAACTAAACTTAAAATGATTACGGTAAATAATGTTAGCTGACGTCGCATACGGTGGATAGGATGAGTGACAATGTGCCATTACGGAGGTATGAGTAAGGAAAACAATACATCATAAACCAATAAACATCTCCGCAACAAAATAAGAAAAATCATTTATGGAAAAGAGAATCGGCATGAGGGTTATTTTATGTCATTTATCATGTATACTTGTAAAAATATACTAAAAACACATGATAATAGATTTCTTAAATATATGATGAGTAAATTACACATTTCTCTTATGAGGTGATAAATGAGCAAAAAAGCAACAACTCTTTATCACCTTTTATTATCAAAATAAAAAACACACCTACCCATAAAAATCGTAACAGCTGATCTTGTAGTTAGTATGTGACAGCGAATATTTTTTCATATTTTCTAATCTATTAAAAATTTGTTGGATATTTGCTAATGGACATGAAAGGAGGTCACAAGGAAAATTCAAATCTTGCTTTGTTTCCTCTGGGGCAGGTTGTATAATTTGTGAAATTAACAAATTTATTAAATTTCAAAACAGGTAACTGACCCTTTGGGCAAGCTCACTTTATCGTATCTCAAATACCTTTGAATATGATTTAGGAGATCAAAGTAACTAACTAGACCGTACAATAAGAAAAAAACAAACTTTATTATTAAGATATTACTAAAATTATTAGTTCCTGACGGATTTGTATTTTTTACCAAATTAAAAAATCACGAATTATCTTAACCAGTTTTGCTGTTAGTTAACGATGTTGCTCTTAATAACAGAAAGTCGTAGCATCGGCTGCTGATAACACTTTCAAGGGTGTACATGATTTTATGTCACACAAGGATGTTAATTCCTTTACTTTGAGACCAAGACAATTGTTGTGTTACTTGAAGCATTTTTTTTATTTGTTCACAAGTAATTAAAAGAGATAAAATCATACAAATAGTCATGTGATGTGAAATACAAGTCTCAGTGACCCCATTCTACAAAATGTCTATTGTTTCGAACCTAAGCTCTAAAGATAAAATGATAACACGATTAAAATAATTAACTGTAAGTACCTAACAACTAGCTAGGAAAATTTGTTTAACAATTGTGCCTAACAAAGAAGACACCATACATGATGTATGTGTGTAAAAATGTTTCCAATTACCAAACTTTTATCCGCATAGCGAAACACGTGTTTTCCAAAAAGACACGAGAAGTACAATTTAAATTATATAAACAAAACACACACTTGTTGTACGATGTACAATACTCTTTTGCCAGGGGCATCTCTCAGAGCGGGACTCTAAACACAAGTCAATGTTGAAAATTTTGTTTGCTAAAGTGACCTAAACACTTTGCGCCTAAAGAGAATCCCCGCGCGCTATTCCATCAGTCAGGGTCGTAATGTTACTCTATATTCTGCAAATTTTTCTTTTACCTCAATTTTTTTTCTTTCATACTATTTTACCTATTTATCTATCTAAAGTGTTCTCATGACCAATTTACTCATAAACTAATATATGATACCTAAATCTATCTTTTATATTTTAAATTCTTTAGATAAATTATCTTTATCTCTATTGCAGGGCGAAAAATATTTTAGGTTCGGTTAAGTTCCTGCTTGGGTTAAAGACCTTTGCCCAGCGTTGCTGAACCACAGCTGGGCAATATAAGCTGCTTCCGCTACTACATACCTACTTCCTCTGTTCTATTGCTACTGTGTTAAAGAAACAAACGTTTCTAAACAAACTCCTATCTAAATAACAAAATATTGTACAATTAATTTAGTATAGTAGAATCAATCAAAGAAGGGAATAAATAATTTATTATTTAAAGTAGGTAGGTTATAATTTCAATCTGACTTTGACTGCAATTTTAATCCATTCACTTATTTTAATTACTAGTAGTCGATTTACATTGCTTAATTTATTGTTGTCATTAAAACATTAATGGTTTTTACAACATTTGCGTCAGGGTAAATATAAAAAAAAGAAAATAATGATTATATTTATTTTATAAAGAACTTTTCTTTAAATTTAGTTAAGTAATACTGTTAATTGAAAATTAATTACCTGTTCTAGGAAAAAGTTGTTAGTTTTTTTAAATATTACATATATTGTTCTGATCCTAAGGTAAGTAGCTAAAGCACTTGTGTTGTAGAAATCAGAAACAACGATAGTACCACAACACCCAGACCCGAGCGAATATAGAAAAGCTATTTTTCTAGTTTAACCGACCTGGAATCGAACCCGGGACCTCAGAGGGACAGGGACCCTAAGTCTGGTATGCCCCCCTTTTCAGCTACGGAGATCGTAATAAATAACATCTATATTGATCCTACTCATAGTTAAATACAAAAAATAGGTACCTACTACTAAAAGTTCGACAACAAAGTCTGTTTGAGTGGTGTTACAGAGTAGATAGTACACTCGTAGCACTGGCAATGGTAAATTCGTAGTCAGAGATTGCAATGAATTTTTTGGAATTTCACTAAAGTACCTGCATCTAAATTTTTTATTGTTTGTTAATGTAACTTCGTAAACAAACCTGCTCATTCAGATAACACTGGATATGTAAGTAAGTAATCAGTGAAATATACTCTAATCTCCTGTCCGAGGCTTCAAATATACTCTACCAGAAGGTTGTCTGGAAGAGATCGCTATTATCGATAACACCGCCTTAATTGTATGTCTTTCTGTACAAATCATGTGTAATTTACTTGTATGGTGTGCAATAAAGAGTATCTATCTATATACCTCATATACCTGACTTATAATCATATATAAGCGTACCCCGAATAGAAATGGGACAAAGTTCTATAGTTAAATGAAGAGAAAATTATGTGTAGAGTGGCATTGTAAAAGGGCCCTTGTACCTATCAGCTGGATTCATTAGAGTAGGTGTACTCATTGAATAAGACAACGAATTGTATGGAAAGTTTTGTTTATGTAAGTATGTACTCCAGCCACTCGTATTTGGCTTTATTCAGTACAGAAAGACTCCACTGGAATAGTCAGTGTTAGGAATAATAGTCAAAAATACCATAGCAGGATGTTATCTTGAGGAGAAACGACACAATAATCTATCGTAAATTGATGTTTTGTCAAAAGATGACCACCTAAACAACAAAGCCTTTTACGAGTATATACTTAAGCAGGATAAAAATCAATATTTATAAAGCAATAGATTAATAAAACATTTTAAGTAGGAAGTCGGAAGTCTTAATAGTGTCTCTTATAGTTGTTTTGATCACCGTAGAGTTGTTAGACCTTCGATTTTATTAAATATTTAATTGCGGATCCAATAATTAATATTAAAATATTAATTAGTCATATAAAAAAACTATTTATGGTGCCACTAACTCGTTCATGAATAACTTAATTTCGAGAAATATTTAACCCTATAAGCTTGAAATTGAATAGTTATGCTCCATTATAGTGTAATGGGATGTTAAATTTTGATACAGGCATTATCTAATAGGTACTCTCAAACGTATATGTGTGTACTTACCTAAAACACTACCAACCTAGAGGCGTAAAATATACCCGGGTCCCGGACTTTAATTAATATTTTAAAATCTCAAAACATTAGAACTTACCCTTCACAAATAAAAACAGCAATCAAAATTATTAATCTATACATTTTCATTATTAAATTAATCACTAAAATATCTTATTCGAAATATCACTTTTACTATCACTTATGTATAAATAAAATAATAACTTTAAGTTCTGCACATGGCTATACAGTTAGGGCTCAGGAAATGGTCATTGAGCAGAGTGATTGTCGTAAAGAAGGTCAGTTTGTTTGTGGGTACGTGAGTCGTGCCCGGGTGACCGCCGCGCACTGCGCTGCGCCTGCGCTGCGACTCTACGATCACAAACTGCAGGCTACAGCTGTTAGCGAGCAATTGCAAAACTCATTGACGACAACAGGTAGACTAAATGATAAGAATGACACTGAGACATTCAGGCGCAGAATACATTTTAGTTACTAACTACCGGCTCATTTGAGTTTTTGTTTACGATATCCTTGTAAATGTCCTTTCCAAATAGTGATGTTGAAAGATGTAGAGCAGAATTCCAAAATAACGAGGCTTAATTTGTCATAGTTACTTTGCAGACAATTTTGCTAAACTTACATAATTAATTTTAAGTCGACCGTCTGGTCTAATGGTTCCCGCTCCGGACTACAAAGCCTGGCGGTTGCGGGTTTGAATCCCGCTAGGGGCATGTTTGTGTGATGAACACGAACATTAGTATCTAAGTCATGGACGTTTATAAATGTTATTTATGTACTTATGTCTATCCGTTATCGAGTCGCCATAGGTAGTACAAGCTTTGCTTTGTTACGGTAGGTATAGATAATTATTGTGAGTACGCTCTAGGAACAAAGACGGTACCACAACACCCAGACCCAAAACAATATAGAAAAGTTATATTAATACTATTCGTTAGTTATTTGACCGACCGGGATCGAACCCAGGACCTCAGAGAGAGCGACAATAAGTTCGATAATATGCTCGCCTCTCGGCTACGGAGGTCGTCTATCTATCTATGAATGAGATGTAATAAAATTGTTATTATTATTACCACTGATAAAGTACGTAAATACTTACCTATTAAGAAAGACTGAAACTATTATTTCCCAACACTTACCCAATCTTGAGTAAACTTTTTCGTGCATATTATATTAATAATTAATAAGTAGACAGAGAAAACCTCCTGTAGAGAGTATTAGGGCATCTTTCACCACTTGCTGATAAGTTCCAGATAACCTATCTGACACTTTTTTGACAGCTAATTGTATGGGCTATCTGTCAAAACAAGTGCTAGATAAGTTATCCAGAACTTATCAGCAAGTGGTGAAAGTGGCCTTTAGAGTTCTTTATAAGTTCAACAAACACTACGAGAACTAAAACGCATGGTACAATGCATTTGCTTCTATTTCATTTTGTGCGTTCATAGTTATTATTATCTAAGTTATTGGATTACTTAATGTATCAACAGGTGATTTGTACCAATTTAAGAATGGATTTTTAGAAGCCAAAGTTGTTACAGGTGCCTCCGCTATGGATAAAATGTTATTATTCTGATTTGTCAGGCTTGATTCTGGATGTGGTATACCATTGACGTTATTAGCAGGATTGTGGATAGTTATTTCATATAAGTATTTGATCAGTGTTTGACTTAATAGGTAGATGGTAAAAGGGTATCTTTGGTTAAACATCCCAAGCTCGTTGTTTTATATTATTTTTGAAATGTCATTAGGTACTTCACCTATAAAGTTATTATTGTTACCAGTTATAGAAATGGTTGAATTTTTTTGGTAGGTTTGGTCATTATATCTATCTGGACTTATATATTTATCCATTGGGTATATTAAATTTCAGACTAAGCTCTCCGCACCACTTTCCGCTTTCTTCTTATCTGTCCTCTACCTAAAGGTTGTCTGGAAGAGATCGCTTTTAGCGATAAGACCGCCTAAATTGTGCATCTTTCTGTAAACACAAATTGTAACTTCTTTGTATGGTGTACAATAAAGAGTATTTATCTATCTATCTATCTATAATTGATATTTGGTAATCCTGTCACCCTGAGACCCTGACTGAGCTAAACCAAACATCAATCAATCGTCTAAGAAATGCAATAATCACCGTTAGTGAAATCATTTCGTTAAGTCGAATAACGATTGATTGCGTCAGTCTCATTCTGTACTTTATACAGGGTTATTTGTAAAACATTAATAGAGCTAATCACAGATTCGAAGATTCTTAAAATCAAATCAATTCTGACAAACGTCCTAAATATCACAAATGATTGCCCATAACGAGTCTTATTGAATATACTATAGATAATGCAGCTCAACAGACACCATTATCTCATTGACTCAGGCAATTTCATTCACGCGAACATCATTTGAAAATTACTTCCAAGATTATATAAAACCGGTTCCCCGAACCTAACCTAATTTAAAGCAATTAGTGTTATTGTAAACCTGAATGGTAAAAAAGGCTAACATTTAATTAACTTATCAAAACCACATACCACATAAGCAAACAATGTTGTTTTTAAGCCAAACTCTTTAACTCTTTAACAAAATTAAGTTGGAGAATTACATTGCTCACTTGTGCATATGTTTTAGTTACATAATATGTAATCATTGTAATGTATTTTTTAAATACTTAAAAAAAGTGAATACTTCTAGAATATTGTAGGTGTATTAATCATGTATTGTATAAGTACACGTACATATTGTTCACAATGTTAATTTTAACTACTGTCTATTGATGTTTACATTCATAGACATAATATTATGAATAATTAATATAATAACGTCTAAATAAACGGTCTAACAATAAAGCAAAATTAAACTGAAACTGAATTCACCACGTTTAGATTTTTTATGTAACCCACATAGTGTACAACCGTCACATAAATTACCGATAGTATACATATAGGTACCTAATTTCATTGTTCGCATTGAAAAGATATCAGCGACTCTGATAAAGCACGCACAAGTAAAAAGAGGTTTTTTGAAGGCTCTTTTATGAGGTCGGAAATAATAAAGAATTATCTCCTGAATACGGATACAGGCTGACAGGGATTAACCGATGAAGGAAGAAGAATGGTATTAGATTAAGCATGGTGATTTACGACATCTGGGATGTCCATTAATTCTCCGCTACTATATTAAGAATCTTAATAACTTATCTGACGTTTAGAAATTAGTACATAATTCAGAGTTGTATTATTTTCCCTCCGCCTGAATAGTTTGGAGTAAAATATATACTCCACAAATATATCCACCTTATACGAATTGTTAAAAAGGTAAATTAAAACTAAAATAAAAAAACGACTTCCGTTTTAAAAACCTTAATAAAAAGTTCGAAATAAATTATTTATAAGGTAGGTTATTGTTGGCAGTCGTAGGACAAAGGTCCTACCAACCAAAGGGTTAAAAGGTGTAAATGGTGTAATGTAATGGTTAAAAAACCGACTTCAAAACACTAAAATGCTAAAAATAATCCTAACACTTAAGTACCTAATCAGTTACTTTTGGAGTCGGTGCCAGCCGATGAGAAATGTTTTTGTTTGCACCGACTCCAAAAGTAACTGATTAGGTACTTAAGTGTTAGGATTATTTTTAGCATTTTAGTGTTTTGAAGTCGGTTTTATTTTTTTTAATAAAATTTACTTATTTCATCAATTTTTAGTGATAAATCCTAATCTAACTGCTGAACACCGATTTCATCCCCTATTTTCCTACCCTTAGGGGTGATTTTTATTTTGTAAACTTTTAGCATATTATCTTTGAAGTATAAGCTATTCAATAAAACAAAAATCATCAAAATCGGCTCATATTTGACGAAGATAGGTAACAAGAACCACAACCAAAATACTATCTAGGTATATATTTGTTGATTTTCTCAAAAAGTTCTAAATCAATTTCGATAAAATTTATATGGGACCACCTCTGAAGTATGATCTACCAAACAAAAAAAGAATCATTAAAATCGATTGATAATTGGCGGAGTAATCGCGTAACAAATATACAAAAAAAAAAAAAAAAAAAAAAAACATACAGTCGAATTGAGAACCTCCTCGTTTTTTGAAGTCGGTTGAAAAGGTAACGGCTGTCGTGTGTTTTAAATTATAATATATCTTTTCTTTTGTTTGTTAAAAGGGTTTTTTTAACATGTCATCGGAGTTATCCATCAATGTGGGCCACAATGTGTCAGAGCTGCTGTAGTTAACACCCTCGATCACTGTAATTACGTAAACACGTAGGTGACGTAGGCAATAGTAAAACAGTTTCGCGAAATGGTATTAATCATTAATGCAGTTTACCATGGTACATAATTTCATATTGCGTCACCGTGTTTGCAACTATGAGTATGAAAAAATACCTTAGTTTTCCTTAAAGTTGATCTAAGCCTAAATTATGGCGCTGTCAGCTGTAACTATCAATTATACACAGCCTGTTTACAGGGCTGTCCAAAGCACGCCTGCCCCCCTAGCATGACGACCAAAACACGATATGATACTTAAAGCGGTTTATCAACACCATCTTAGACTCCATTTCTGGTCAGTTACATATTTAATATGGAAAGGCATTTTTTTTTGAGATTGTGACATTTGGATTGCAAATTTATTTTATTTATAAAAAAGCAGAAGCAACTCCTTTTAAGTTGTGTCATTAAATTTTCATTTAATTATAATTTCCTGGTGCTATACATATACATATAAAACACCGGAAAACATCAACCGTTTTAGGAACTTTAACTGGGTTTTCTGTCCATGAAAAATATAACTGCTCTATGAGCAACATCGAAATCGCGAGAAATTTTTCCTCCTTTCAAACAAAAATACCATCCACCTCGACGAGTGTAATTGCTCTGCCCTTGCAGGGTTTTGCACTGTATTAACATGGTACAATAATGCAATAAAAGAATAAATAAATAATTTAGATTTCCGGTTCTGTTTATTTTTCGCGAATTTTGATTTTAAGCCCGACAAGTTCGTGCACGATACGCGGGTACTCATACGATAACGACTGACGCAGTCCAGAAGCACAATTCCCGTAATTTAAAGTATTTAAACTTTTAATTTGATGTATTATTAAAACTATCAATACGACTGAATAAAAGGAAAGTTTTTTTTTTTTTTCATTTCTTCCATTTTCTGTCGCATTACGAACTATTTAATTGTATTTTCTGGGTTCACGAGAATACCATTTTAGATAGTAATGTTACTAGGAGCGGATTTGGATTGCAACTACTGTTTAATTACAAGAATTGGGCCATTGGGGCTGGGCATGGCATGGCATGGCATTCCGCAAGGTAAGCGCTTCCTACTTGCTAATACTTATTAACTAAGATAGATAAATATAAATACAAGACACAATTACGTACAATCAGGCGGCCTTATCGCCAAAAGCGATCTCTTCCAGGCAACCTTAGGGTAGAAGAAATTAAGTTGTAATGGAGTGGGGTAACGTAGTGCAAGAGCAAAAACATACTTTTAGGTATTCTGTGGCAAAAGAGTGCGTAATGGAAACAAACAGAAATAAATAAAAATACATATACATGTATAGTAATAATAGTACAATTAACATACATTTAATAAATAAAATACTTATACTTATTAATACAAACGTCACCTAATTATGATCATGGATGTTTAAATGAATATTGGGACATTGGTAATGTTAGTAAAAAAATATTTCCAGCATACTTAAAGGTACCACACGTTACCAGATACCAGATATTGAATTTTGGCGGGATCATATCACAGCACACCCAGACTCGAAACAATAGGAATCTAACTCGGGAAAGCCTAGCTTAAATTATGTATCCATGACACCCTGTATATCGATCAATGAAAATGCGCCTTACAGACGGGTAAAATACGGAAAGCCTATATTTATTGCATAAGCCGTTAGGATGCTCAAGCTCATCATACAAACACTTGCCCCTTGCGGGATTTGAACTCCCAACCGCTGGGAATACACACTTGAGCTAACCGCTGAAGTATTAAGGTCCAGCTAGACAACACTGTTGTCGATTCGTTCGGTTGATTAACAGACAAAAATTCATCGATTGGTGCTTTAGTGTGTTAATTATCTTTTTCGCATTCCAACATTTTTGCCATTGAACATGATGATATCTAACGGTAAGAAGTGCTATCTATAATGACAGTTATCTTGCATCTTGCATCTCTCGGGAACCATACCATTTACCGGAATAAAAAGTATCCTATCTGGTATTCCAGGCTATAATCTATTTCTGTACCAAATTTTATCTAGATCCGTTCAGCCGTTCTGGCGTGATTGAGTAACAAACATCCATTCAACAACGATATTAAAAACCCAACTTTCGAATAACGTCATTACACAATTATCTTATTTATTTCATGAAAGATACATTTTATGAAATTGAATAACAAAAACGAACCCTAAAAAGCAGCAAAGCCAGCCCCTGACGAGGTACATGAAAGATGAGATGGAGCAAGTGTGTCAACGCAGGTTGCGTCCTCGCACCAGAGGCCGACCCATCTTCCACGGAACCAAGGTCAGACCATCAGGCCTCTTGCCATCACTCCGCACCAGGCCATTAGGTTCAAGAATAGCCGGTACTGACGAATTAATAATTTTAGAATGATAAGGGGTATGGGTTCTTAGAAAGGGTGCGCAGGACTTAGAAAATAAAATAGGAAATGAACTGGCACAGGTTTATATCACAAAACCGTAAAACTTTATTTTAATGCTGAGTAGATTTAGGTAGGTCAAAAACCTAGACAAGTAGCAAACTACTTAGTCTAAAATTAAGTTTACCTACTGATATAATATGTTTTTACAATCACACCAAATATCTAGCCCCAAACTAAGCAAAGCTTGTACTATGGCGACTAGATAACGGATAATTGCCGGATTCGAACCCGCAACCGCTGGCTTTGTAGTCCGGAGCGCAAACCACTACACCAGACGGTCGTCTTGTGTAGTGGTTCGCGCGTTCTCGAAGTTAATATATATTATTTTGATTTAGATACAAAATAATACATTCATAAAATACATACAATGACATTGAAAATGAACCAAAAGTTTTCTGAACTGAGTATTCCCGCAACCTAACCTTGGCCAACCAGTTTCAATGATCACATTATTGTGCGCGAAATAAACTTAATCAAAACACTGTTTTATTATTATCAATTTAACCCGGGTGATGCAAAGACCGACTTTACCGGAAATGACGTATTTGTGGAACAGTTTTGTAAAAATACATCGTTTTTTTTTTAAATTTTTTAATTTGATTACGTACGTTAGTATAACTTTTTTTTACTTAAATTTCAGCCTTAACTACTTAATAAGCACTTATAACATTGTTTAAGTAATCCTACCTATTTGTCCAAGATTCCAGGGTCAGAAGACTTTACTTACTTTCTAAGTAACAAAATGTCTCGGATCGAGAAGTGTTAGTATGTAGGTGTGAAAGTGTGCATACTTACTTGCTAGTTTGTACCACAAACTAGCCCGGCTTTGGCCCTAGGACCGTGTTTTATATTATAATTTTTACAAAGTATCGTTAGTACCGTCAGTACCTTTGGGCTTTGACCCACAAAATAATTTGATTTTTTAGGAATCGGTTGGTCTTTCTCTTTCACCCTGTAGGTAAGTACCTATAAGTCGCAGCCAACTAGCTTAATTAACCGTTCAATGGGCTAGTTTCCTAAAAAAATCTAATTACTCCATCAGTTGGATTAACAGAAAATATATGACAGTTTTTCTTTTCTCAATCAAAGAAAAATGATAAAGATATAGCCCGTTAAAGTTCCGAGTAACGTTCCTTGCGACACTTTTTAGCAAGGCGTGACGTCACATGCTTACTTGATGCGCTTTATCTTCGTCATTTTTTGTTTGATTAACAAAAGACAAAATATGGGTTCAATATTTTTTGATAATCTAATTTTTTGACCCAGTAAACTAGCCTAATCGACGACGTTCCACTAGTGGCTTATATCATAAATAACCATTTGATTAAATGGTATGTGCATGTATTTACCATTTATTCAATTTTTTTTTTTTTTTTTTCTTAATGGACTTTCCCACTCTATATAGAGCGGTGATTCTGCCAATGTCGAGTAATTCTTGATATAGTGTTCACAATAAACAACGGGTGTTTAGTTTTTATTGCTTTTCTTGGATTCAGTGAAGGCTACTCTTCCCGTAGAAGCAGGTTTCAAGACGCTATCGGGTCTAAAGCAAGTTGTCTTGAGACAAGTCACTTGACACTCGATGCGGCGTTGAATACAATGATATTTCAATAGTTTCAGGTCTTTATCACTTCACCAAACATTAGAACACAAACTACACCAAACTTGCACTCTAAAGCTCTTTAAATGATAAATAAAAACCATTAAAATAGATCGACCATGCTTTTCGTTCGACTACCCCCCACCGAATCCCCATTTATTCAAACAGCTAGGCTACGTAAAATGTCATGGATTGATAAACTACCTGCCTAGGATAGATAATACTCAAAGACCAGAAAGATCTACTTCTGCTAGTCTGTCATTGAAATTTAAGCTGGTGACAAACTGCGGCGGACGCAGCTCCGGACTCGTCTTGACATTGTGAGGTCAAGCGCTGCCATTGGTCTATCCTTCAGACAACTTCCGCCAGCCCAAGGATCGACCAATGGCAGCGTTTGACCTTACAATGTCAAGACGAGTCCGGAGCCGCGTCCGCCGCCATCTGTCACCGGTATCAGTTCCAAATTCTGCTACGGGGCTGATACACACTTTTAGTAATTATGGCGTCGCGTCGGAAAGCTACATTACACAATATACAAAAATACCGTTAAATATTTTATCTTTTTTGACACATGGTCCCCTATTGTCTGAATGGGTACAGCCGGTGACAGATGGCGACGGACGCGGCTCCGGACTCGTCTTGACAAAGGTCAAACGCTGCCATTGGTCGATCTTTGGGCTGGCGGAAGTTGACTGAATGGCAGCGCTTGACCTCACAATGTCAAGACGCGTCCAGAGACGCGTCCGTCGCAGTTTGTCACCAGCTTTAAGCATTCAGCCAGCCAGGCCAAGAGATGTAGTTTTGAAGCATTCGATAACTTGAATTCTAACATTTCTAACACGAAAATAATTCTTTTATTAAATTATTTTCTATTGCTTCCAATTTAACGCATGAAACGCAAATTATTTTTTGTACTTTTTTTTTAAATAAACGTCTTATTCGCCAATTAACAATAAAGTGTTGATTAACATTTTTGTTCATTCAAAATTTTCTTTATTCGTACCCACTTTAGTATTACAGGTTTTTCATAAGTAATCATTAAAGTTAAGTGACGCCTCTGAGTGCGGCAGTAAGTGACATATATAGCAAAATACTAAGAGGACGAATGCGATACCGGAATGGCTTCCATGTGTCACACGGAGCAAGCGCTTTAGGCTGTTCAACTGTTAGCATAAAGACAGCTTCATGGCTGTTAGTACTGTTAATCATCATATTTAATATATGCCAGTGGTGCTATTTACTGTTAGACATGTTAACAAAATAAATCAAAAAACAATCACCTTTTTTTACTTAAGACTGAATAATATTTTATTCCTTTGCAAGATGACAGACTGACGTTTCGTTGAAATGACAAATGACGTTTACTACACCTTTGTTTTAATACGTCTCATTTTAGAAGGTCAGTTATTTTCTTTCTGTCTCTTTCTTAGGCAAGCTGTTGCTATTATAAAAAGACAAGGAAAGAATAATTTGTCAAAATACCACTCTGAAGTTTAAACGTTTGTACTGGTAATGAGTATTTAGATTTTCCTGAAAAATATATCGGATCACTGAAATTAACAGACAACAACGTAATTTTCGGGCTGAAAAATATTTTCCTACTGGATGTAGTAGACTTAAATCAACTATTTTGCAGAAGTGTGGTTTTCTAATCGCGTCATAACGCTGTGATGTGAACTATTTTATTTTTATTTTATGTATTGCGAACCTTAAGCATGAATTTCATGATTTTCTTTGGTGTCCTATTACATGTTGTAATAATTTGCCATGCGTCGGGTACTGACATCGCTTTGGACGCTAAGGCGACGCTACTACATCGTATCGATAGTTTAAATCTTCTTATATACACTTGTCTTCTTACCTTAACTGTTCTTACTATATGGGTATTCAAACATCGACGGGTGAGCTGGCTCCATGAGACAGGATTGGCAGTTATATATGGTGAGTTACATCCTAAGAATTGAAGTAGATACGTATTTAATAAACTCAACAGTGCTTGAAACCAATAGGGGTAAACATGTGATCTGTCAATAGCTGAGACCTTGAGTTTTTTAATGTTATACTTATTTAGTTTTGTTGGTTGAAAACTCATCTTTTAAGTCTTAAGATTATAATTTTTCGTTTTAAGTTAATAAAATAAATCCTTATTTTCTACTCTCCATTACAAATATGAACACTTCTATTTGTTACCTCCTACTTTCAGTATTCGTAACATTTCTTTCTGTCATACAGCCAGAGAAACCAGGCCTAATGTTGATTCAAAAATACATGTATGTTTTCTTTTATAATTAAAACTACATAATACTCTTGATGCTAGAATGTCACTAACTTGTCATACATCGGGTAATCAAAGTTTAACCCTGTCCTTTTAATACTTGTCTACCTATTTTAAAAAAGGAGTGCAATGTTTTTAGGGCTCAAGTATCTTTTTTTAGGTTTATATTTTATTCCTTCATAACATGCAAATGTAAACCTATTTAGAAATTCGTAGTATTTAAATTGTTATGTCCTGAGTAACATAACAGGGTACCAAAATGGAAAGTTATTGGTATTTTAAATCACAAGTAAACAAAGTTATCTATTATTATTTTCTACTGTCTATAAATGTCACCTTCTAGGACTTATTGTTGGAGCTATTATTCGTTATGCGGGCCGTACGAACCAGATCACACACATTGATGTGCACCCTGCTCCAGACACCAAGTACAATGATTCTGTACCACCTGATGTCTTACGCTTTCACTTCCCTGATAAAATACAAGTATCATCTGGAGGTAAGCCATCTGTATTTGAATGTTTAGCCCTAGATCCACATTGTGAGATATATTTAGTGAGCACTGGAGTAAATGTTCAATGTAGTAAAATATCACAATATGTAAGATATTCAAAAATGAACATCTTAGCCTTATGAATGAGTGCCATTAGCACCAATTAACATCAAAGATAAAATTATTGTCACACTTTTCCCCTTGCACAATAGAAGAAACCATGTCCTGAAAGAGAAAAAGAGCTAACCTAAATTGTGCATCAATTTGGTTTTGTTCCCATAGGGACTAGCAATAAAAAATTAATTAATAATGCCTGATAATTATCAGATGATAATGATCTATCTACAACTTTTATGTATACATAAGTGCTTAATATATATGTTGTTGGTGTACCTTATTAAATTAATAAATGCCTGATATCATTATCTAGTGAAAAATAACATAGCTTATTTATTTGTTGTAGTGTTGTAGTCCATAAATTTTACTCTAATTACACATTATCTTGGTTGCAGATATCCCAGTCCCTAACAAAACCTATGCTTATAGCTTTAGGGGTGAAATAGTAAATATAGAACAAAATGAAATAGATCTAAAAGCTACATTTGATCCTGAAATATTTTTCAACATTATCTTACCGCCTATTATATTCCACGCTGGGTACTGTCTTAAAAGAGTAAGTATTCTTTTAACTTTCTATTCTAGTATTTTAACAAAGCATTGTGAAAATCTTCATTTAAAAATTTGTTGACCTATCTCTTAATCTTCTAAAAATAAGAAGACATAAAACTAAGAAAATAAGATATCAAACAATAAGAAAACTGCCTTCCATGCCTTATTTAATGCCTCTTTTATCAACCGACTTCAAAATAGGAGGAGGTTCTCAATTTGTCGAAATCTTTTTTTTAAATTTTTTTTTATGTATGTTCAGCAATCATTCTTTACTACGTTGACCGATTTTAATAATTCATTTTTTGTTCGAATGGTAATACTTTTAGAATGGTCCCATATAAATTTAGTCAAAATCTGATGATCGGATCTATAAGAAAATCATCAAACATTGCATGAACTCCATACCACGCCAACTGATTTTTGTATCTATGTTACCCAATATCTTTGACAAATGTGAACCGATTTTGATGATTCTTTTTTTATTGAATAGCTTATACTTCAAATAGGTAATAGATAGATATATAGATACTATAAAAAAAATTGCGGAAAAAATTTCACTCCCTAAAAGTGGAATAATAGGAAATAAAATCGGTGTACAGCAGTAAAATTTTGTTTGCACCCTTAAGATCGGTTTTGATTAGGATTTATCACTAAAAATAGATGAAATAAGTAAATTTTATTTTAAAAAAAAACCGACTAAAAAACTGAAAAGCTAAAAATAATTTTAACATGTAAGGTACCTACGTAAGGTTTTTTTTTTCTTCTCTTGTCTCTCTTTTTATAACATCACCTGATTATAATTATGAAAGACAGTAAAGTATATCATATTTATAGTTATAATGTGTTTATTAGTTAAACTATTTTGTTTCAGAAATATTTCTTCCGTAACTTAGGGGCAATTTTAACATTTGCTATGGTCGGCACAGCCCTCTCTGCGCTAGTGATCGGCTCTCTGATGTATGGCTGCGTGCAGCTTATGCCAGCATCGCTCGCCGCCAGCTTCACCTTCTTGGACACCCTATACTTTGGTGCCTTGATCTCACCCACTGATCCCTTAACTGTACTAGCGATTTTTTCACAGCTAAAAGTAAGTATTCTTTTCAGCTTTTTTTTAACACTACTTACTGAAACGGTTTTCTATTAATTACAATTTACATGAATATGTAACAAATAAATATACAATTTAAAACTAATTATAAGACAAATAATAGATATTTACAAAATGTACATTATACACATACAAAATAAAATATAAAAAATGTATAAAATATAAAATAAAAGTTTATCAGAACCTGACATCACCCATTCCCACAGAAATGTTGAAGGTGCCCAGAATGCCAGCTGCATTACCAAGTTGAATGGCCAAGCTTCAGGTCACCAGATTATTTAAAATTTGTATATTCTCAGGAGTAAAAACTTGTTTGCCTTGGCGGACACAAAAAATGTATACCTGCAATCAGCAATTTGCAGTGACAAAAAACGATGCATTATAATTCATACACAACCATTTGAAACTACTTCTTAATTATATCTTTTTAGTATTGTGATTATTAGTATATCCAGGGGCTAAGTACATTTCAATGGTCTATGGCGAAGTTTTGCTCTGTACGTCTCTCTCACTTATTCTACAGGATTGGGGTGGGATTGAGAAAGATGAACAACACGAAAGCATCTTTGCAGTTCTTCAGTTCTACTACTTTTATTAGGTTATCAGTTATCACTTACAAAATAACGTGATATTTTTTATATTGTTTTTGGTGCACAAAACAAAAAATGCCCATTTATCTGTTTTTATGTGTCTGTGTATAATCTCAGTATTTGATTATAATAGTGGTATAATCTAATAATAATGTGTTATATTAAACATTGTTTTAGGTTGATGTCAACTTGTATGCCATGATATTTGGCGAGAGCGTCCTCAACGATGCGGTGGCTTTAGTACTGAGCGGGTAATTACATAGATATTTACATTATTATCTTCGCCACCCGTGGAACGAAGTTGTATGATGCTAATGGCATGAATCATGACTTTATTTTGGAGAGCAACAACATAAATAGATATTATCCTTATGTGTGGTGTAATAAGAGCTATAAGATCTATTAAAATATTAAGTAAATACGTTCTTCCAACAGTCACACCAACTGTGCTATATAATGTTTTATTGGCTTGCTCTTGATCACAGATATGACGGACTTATCTGTTTATAATCGGGACTTCGTCATCTACCATTTAAATGCGATTTCAAATATCTAAACGAATGTGTTTAGGTACTAAAGAATATAAAAACCTTTAAAATCAGCAACGAGAGTGTCGTTTTAGGTATCTACAAAAATATTTATGAACCGGTAAAATCAGCACTTTATTAAATCATCCCATATGCTTTTAAAAGGAAATACCTATTGTTATGAATACTTTTGCTATCATGAAATACAAAATTAGCAAAACTAACATACCTACATTAAATGTGGCAATTATTGTTGCAGAGCTATTCAAAACTATGAGAAGAGGTACTCGAATGACGGTGGCTTTGAGATTACTGCGTTCTTGGGTGCAATAGGAGATTTCATCGGGATATTCAGCCTGTCTCTCCTCGTCGGTGCTTTTATGGGCTGTCTGACGGCATTGATATCCTTTTAAATAGCATGAATAACTCATCTATAGAATTAACGATCGCAAAAATAACAATTTAAATTCTGACTCATTGAATAACCTTCTCATGATGATCATCGGCGATCGTTCTTATTTTTTATTTGGATAGCAAATTGCTGTTGCCAGATCAAGTTTTAATTTATAATATTAGGATATAGTTCCTTAATATTTTTAAAGCTTGTTTTGGGTACCCATAAGACGAAGACGACGTCGCGAACTTATGCAAGTTAATTAATAAATTCATTCTGTGATAGAAAAAAAGCATAATTTTTTTTTACTTAAGGTAGTGCTGATGATCCCATGCGACTGGTAAATCCAAAATCATTTAAACTATTCTTAGTACATGGTTATTCAATACGTCAAAAATCTGCCGTGATGTTCCAACCAGACTATTAAGATTCTTTGGGGAATACCCCATTTACCTTGTTTGATGTTTATAGTAAGTAGTTTCAACCACAATTTATTTAATAGTGTAATAATATTTCCTTAACCACCGTGTACATGACGAAGTTCACCCACGTGCGCGAATGGCCACTGCTGGAGTCTGCGCTCTTCGTTCTGATGTCCTACGGCTCTTTCCTCATTGCCGAAGTGTGCGAACTTACAGGTATGTAAATGTAATATCGTTTAACAAATCAATTATTAATTATTATTACATATTTTATGATCATAATACAATTTGAATATGGATTCGTTTTTTCCTTGAAAATACGTACGCAGCTACTGCTATAAATATTGCTTTAAGACACATTTCACCTTTCTATACTAAGTGTGTCTGTCTGTCAGCCTATTTTATTTGTTGCATTATTAAAATAGGCTGCTTGAAAATGTGCTATTAATTTTAATAAAATTTTGAAACAATGCTCGAAACAGAATTGAGAAAGGGCTCTAAATAAAAAACGGGCCGTGTGCCCGTACACATCTATGCCACGCCACTTCTCACGTCGCTCTGAGATCAAATAAGAGTGTGGATAGCGTTCTCTTTCTCGCCCGAGAAAACCTTTGAAGCGGGCAAAAATACCAACACCGATTGAAGAACACGCGAGGAAGCCTATACACTCATGGGTGCTCTCGCCGAGACTCTGAGCCGCCATGATAGCCTTCGCCATGAGAAGTGACGTGGCATAGATGTGTCAAAAAAATTATAATATCGGTTTTGTTGATACTATCCAATTAGACAATAATATATGTTTTATTGTTATTATTATATTTGTAGAAAAAAAAAGTGAGAGATCAAAGTTAAACGATGGTAGTAGTAGATGGAAGTACTTTGATTCCCCACGTTTTTTTAAAGGAAATCGAAAGAATCCCCTGTAAGGAATACAACTAAAAATGGTTTAAGGATTTGTTAAGGTTTTTATATATTTGGGGTGACTTTGACACAGAAAAACTAGGGTATTATATGTAATAATCAACTTTATTTAAAAACTGAAGTTTTCAGAATATTACTCTGCAGATGCCAAGATGCCAAGTAGGTTCCACAGCGACTGACTAAACGCAAGCATTGATAACCATTTCTGCCAACCGAGAAAAAATAATACTAAAGGTTGCGTTCAGAAACCGTACAATTTAAGTTTTACTACGAAATGAAGTTTTTATCGAAGTAACACCCCATTCTACCAGTATATGTTTATCTACTTGAATATTTTATTTCTAGCACTTTTTTATTCTATATCTTTTAAATGTAAGCATTTTTTAAAATGTAAGATAATGACCTAGAATTTCAGTTAATAGAACATTTTCAATTAAAGCAGAGATTTATTTGATGCTAAACACCGGTATCTCAAAGACAAAATCCAAACCACGATGATAATATGTATGCTAATTCCATCGAGCACATACCCATGGCTTATGCAGACATAAACAAAACCACTGCACTATCAGTCGTCCATACGAGATAAGGGACGAGAACAGAAGTGAGCCATCGAGAGTGTCGACAGTACCGTTAGTTCGCGAGAAGTCTCAACGAACCTTCTCGCAGAGACTTCTCGCCGTGAATCTGGAGCCGGCAAAGGTTTTTATGTCGCTCTTGGGTATCAAATGAATAAATATTACCACAATATCCAGACCCGGGACAACATAGAAATTTATTGATTTAATTTATTTTTAATGTTTTCACCGGAGTTGTCTGTCTAAATAGCCCAGGGCCCCCACAGAATACCAGTGTCGCGGCAGCTATTTCTAGCTGCCACGACTAATACTGAGCGGGGTACCCTTTTTGGCACATTTCTTTCTTTATGTACATAATGTCACTATGATGTGTTTTTGTGCCAAATAAATAAAATGTATTCTTTATTCTTTAAAAGATCGTTTTCTACATTGACTCTACCGAAAATCGAACCCGGGACCTCAGAGATGGCGACGCCAAGTCCGGCGTATTCGCCCCTCGGCTACGGAGGTCGTCGAACTAATAATTTATCTGTGTTCGCAATTTGTGGCGGTGCACTTTGCCTTAGCTTGCCAACGGAGTGTAGATGCAGATGGTCCGATTGTGGTGCCTATGTGCGAGTGAAAATTAAGAACTAAGTGAAGAAAAGATAACTAATTTAGTTTCATAATTTTTCACCACAATCAAACTGAACTAGTTTTTTTCCTACAGGCGTAGTTGCAGTACTCTTTTGCGGGATATGCCAGGCGCATTACACGTACAACAACTTATCGTCAGACTCGCGTAACCGCACCAAACAACTTTTCGAACTGCTGAACTTCTTGGCTGAGAACTTCATATTCACCTACATAGGGGTCTCGATGTTCACCTTCCCGAAACATCACTTCGACCCGTGGTTCATCATCGCTGGATTTGTATCCTTTTAGAACTGAAATTCTAGTGATAAGACTTTAATAAAAAAAAATCAGTAGGTAAATCTATCTATATATATAAAAGAAAGTCGGGTTAGTTACACCATTTATAACTCGAGAACGGCTGGACCGATTTTTATGATCTTTGGTTTGTTGGATTTGTCTCCGCCCCGAATAGCAGAATAAATAATAAAAAAAACTAAAAATTCACAAAAAAGGCGGTACGAAGTTCGCCGGGACAGCTAGTTAGATTATAAAGAACATTCACACGCAGCACAGCATTAGGGTTGACTTAATTACTCAACAACGTCTCGCCTCTCCCTATAGCCACAGAATACCTAATAGTACTACTATAACTCTTAATACTTCCCAGATACTACTTAAACTGTCTATCTTACTTTAATCACATCATACTTCACGTTTATTCTGGATTGGCGAACTAGGTATGTAAACAAACATAGCGTCTTTCAGTGTCGACCGTCTGGTCTAGTGGTTTGCGCTACGGAGTACAGAGCCAGGCGGTTGCGGGTTCGAATCCCGCAAGAGGTTGTGTTGTGTGATGAGCACACAACCATTTGTAACCTATGTTATGGATGTTTATAATGGTATTTAAATATGATTATCCGTTATCTAGTCGCATAGTACAAGCTTAGCTTAGTTTGGGGCTAGATAATTAGTGTGATTGTTGGAAGAATGTGTTGTATGTATTTCATTATAAGTTTTGCGAATTACTAGACGGTTCAATTGAATGTAATTGTAGTTCCAATCTTATATATAAAATCTAATAATAAAAATAGGATGAGATAGTTTAGAAAAATATTTTGTGTCAGGTTATTTCAACTTTATAACTTTACAGAAATGTTATCTTATTAATTTTGTGAATTAAATATATTTTTAAGTGTTTATTAAGATGCATGAGCATTATATTCACTTATGTTGTGAAATTTGTGAGTTGGCCAAGATTAGTGGTTTATTCACATCATGCGCGAGTTAGTAAAGAACAGACTTGTCGAGCGACATAACTATAAAGAAGTAAGGGACAATGGCTAAACCGTGACGAACTATATTCGTGCCAAGGTTAAAAGTTATCAGAATTGCCTTTCATGACAATTTTTCCGATAAAATAAATTGATTATGTCGTACTATGATTGTTTTAAATTCCAGAGTTATTTTATGTTGCTATGCTAATAATATTTCTTAGCTTCTGCATCAGATCACTTCAACCTTGGGCCGAGCTGTAAACATCTATCCTTTATCGTTCCTTCTGAATTTGGGACGTAAACCACCTATACCAATTAATTTCCAGCACATGCTTTTCTTTTCTGGTAAGTTAGATAGTTATATAGGTTTTTAATTATATATATAATATATATATATAATAATAATAACTACATTAAAGCTTTATTCAGAACTATTTGATAGCAAATTGTTCACCAATTAACCATGTGCATTGAGCATTTTTCTTTTTTTCAACCATATTTCTTCGAAACTAGTTGCTGATTTTTCACTTACATTTAATATGAAATGACAAGTCCTGACAACTCTCTCCCATAGTACTTATGCAGTACAGATGCCAACAAGGTTACATCAACAATAAGCAAACTTCAAGCACTTCATTATAATACATTTTAATCTTATGTATATCTGATGATATAAACTTAATTATAGGCGACAACAGCATGGATCGATTTTTTTTCTGATTTGCTATAATTTGCCCATGTGTGGCGCCCAGGTCTCCGCGGAGCCATGTCGTTCGCGCTAGCCATCCGCAACACAGTGTCGGAAGCGAGGCAAGCCATGCTGACCACCACCTCGCTTATCGTGATCGCTACAGTCGTGCTGCAAGGCGGGGCCGCGTCACACGCGCTGGCGTACCTGCGCATACCCACCGGGTACGTTCACAAATATAGTTATATTCACTTAGTATAGCTCACCAAGTGCAGACGCGGTACCTATGCAGGGCGACAGGCGTTGGCTAGGATGACATATTATTATGCTAGTTATATCAGGGTATATAGGGTGTACTAGCCGTGCGCCTGGTATTAGAAATAAATAGATAACAAAAAAATAGTTAGAATCGATAGGGTTGACCCTCATAATACTTATATATTACTGCAAAAATAAATATACCCAAAATATTTATTTCAGAATGGATTTTGTCCTGATAATAAATTAATCTAGAAAAACACTTGTAAAAACTAAACGGTTAGTGCTAGAGTCATATTATTTTTTTGTTAAAGAAGTCCAAAAATGAAGTTTTTAAATAGAATAAAGTCAGTTAAACGTCACCCTAAAACAGTTGGGGGAAAAATTATATATTTTATTACAATTTTGATAATTTCTATAATTTATCTTATCTGTAACTTAATCACGCTAAGGCAACCTAACTTATTTTAGTACGTATCTTAAATATTTCCTTTCTAGTTACCCAGACTAAAAGCTCACACACAAACGAACATGGGAGTCAAATTCATAGGTCATCGTGTCCTCTAACACCAGGCGCCCGGCTGGCACACCCTTCTTAGAATATCCTATATAGTATAGATTAACATCAGCCTTTGGAAGTCCACTGCTGGATGTAGGCCTCTCCTATAGAACGCCACAGGGAGCAGGTCTGGCCCGTTTGCATACAGCGGCCTCCCGCAACCTTGACTAGGTCGTCAGTTTACCGGACACGAAAGATACACATTTCATTGTGAGAATTCAGAATAATTGCACCACACAGAGCTGCGCCTCGAGATGCCTCGCAGCATATAGCTTTGCATCGCGACGCAACGTATTCTGAATTCTTACAATGAAATGTGTATCTTTTCGTGTAGTAAATAAAGTATATTTTGAGTCGCTCTATTAAAATGTGCGCGCAGCGTCGCGTCGCGTCGCGTCTCGGTGTGATCTGACCCTAACCCTAAAAGCGCCTAATTTCCTAATGCACCACTTGTCGCTATTGACACCTAGCACACCTCGTCCGTGCCGTGTGGGGACGGCCGTAAAGAATACACTTCTCCACCGCCTACAGGAGGTGTGTCGTAAGAGGCGACTAATTCCTGTAGCATGAGGCGGGCAACAGCGTCTACGTTCGAAATCTTGTAAAAAACTGCGCTCGCCAACCCGCCTGCCAAGCGTGGGAGTATTGGCAATCCCCTCCCAATGATAGGTCATTGAGGGAGGCCTATGTTCTGTAGTGGATGTCCTAAGGCTGAAATGATGATGATGACACCTCGTCCCATTCAATAGTCTGTCCCTTAGTACGTGCGCCCTTGACCGCCATTAGCCGTGGGATATTAAAAGACATCGTTCTACTAAACTTTAGGCTCGTAGTGCGTTCTCTTTTACACACGCACTAATGACACCAAATTTTGTCGTAGTGTAGTTGGTGTAGTTTTAAGTATGATTCTATTTGGTAGTTTACAATTATTATTTTTTTATAAATGCACAAAACTATATTTTACAGACAAAGCCAAAATGACGAAAATGAAGCTCTCCCCTATCGCGATGTGAGAAGTGTAAGTATACATTACTATTGTTACTACCAAAGTCTTTTTTTCTTTTTAGTAATGATAACCGGTGAAAGCTTTTTGCACATTTATTTAGACGTGCTATAAAGTTTTTTTATTCATGCTAATTTTATTAAAATACTTTTGTTTTTCTCTATTTAAACATTTAGCTTTTGCTATAGAAAAAATGCGCTATCATTGCCTTTACTTTCTGCTTAAATTTTTGTGCGCTTGTTCCATATTTTGCGTTTACACTATTAATAAATATTGACCTTTTACTTTTTACTGCCCAATACATAAGTAATATTTTTCACTTGTCGAAAGTATAGCTTCATTTCATTACGTGATATGTTATTTATAAAAGTTACAAGTAACGGCAAACGACTGTATTACACAAAAACTGGGTTGTATTTAAGTTATTGTCGTCTGACAAAAATAACTTAAGGAATTTTAACTAAATGTCTTTGACATTGTCATTGTCAATGACACTTTGAGTCGTTAGATTACCGACTATTTTTCACGATAAGTAAACCAGTCTTGTGCGCAGTCAGCTTTAAATCACTTTTGTGGATAAAATGCACAAACTGATCAGTATACCATCGTTTATTTGTACATATTGTCTTTGTAAATATTAGTTTTTAAGTTAGGCTTTTCCAAATTTAGGAAATGCCTTTAACGAAAGTTTACTGATGCTAGTGGTGGCAGTGGAATGTGTATAACAAATGTTAGTCAGTCAATTAATAGGACTAAGAATTATCACATTATTCGAAAGAGATACATTTTGTTCAAATTTCATCACAAATAACCATCGCCATTTGTAACTAAGTATTATCATTTGTTATACCGTTCTGCTTCTTAACGAAAGGTAATTAGTTGTATTCTGGTTTTTGGCACTGTACAATTGGACATTACTCACATATCTTGCTCACATAGTGACATAAAGCACGACAAGGCAGTGCCGCGCATGTCATTAATAACGTATTATTGTGGCAGCTCTACCAGGCCACGGACTCCGGCGGACCGGTACGTACTCTAGTGTTGCCAAGAGCACTATCTTTAAGGAGCTTTATAGGTGTTACACGCTGCTTAACCGCGAAACGTGGCTTGCCAGTGAACGTTGTTGGTATAGTATAGAAACTAAATGCTGTAAGACGAGCCCCAATATTAAACATTCCAATTAAAATCAAACATAATTAATGCGCCATAAAATGCGAGTCCAAATCGGACTCCAAATAATGTGCACTTAACTTGGAAGTTTTCCAAAACAAAAGCTACCTTCATATTTATTAATATTTCTATAGATTGCAACGCGCATTTAAGTATACAATAATGAAGCAACTCGTTTGCTGTCAAGCCTTAAAATATATTATGATCGATCATTACTGGTATAAGTTTGTCACAAAAGGTTTAGAAGCCCCAATAAACTGAATACAGGGTGAACATGAAATCATGTAATTCCTTGAAGGTACGTAATATACTGTTACTTACACAACAGCTGTGACTACGGGCCGAGCATAGATTTTTTTTACTGGAGACGTATTTTTGAATCATGCAAATTCCAATCCGAACACGAAATCGCAAGATTCGCATGCGAATTCCTAAAATCTCAATTTTTGAAAATTTATTCCATGAATTCTGCAACGACCACTCGTTTTTCTTTTTCTACTAGGAGAAATTACGGAAGATTTAAATGACATTGCCAAGTAAACATATGTTTGACAGAAATTTGACATAATAACTTTTTATTTACGTTCCGTTTTAAGCGATTTAATACCAGTTTTTAAAATCAATGAGTTTTTGCATTCCATTTCATAATATTTTCTGCGTAAAACGAAAATAGTTGTGAGACGTTGTGAAACGAAATAAACGAGTGATTCAAAAATGCGTAAATCGGAAGCAATAGAAACTGTTTTCATACACGAATTGTATCGTGTTCGAATTCAAGATTCATTTCTAATGCTTCAAAAATACGTCTCCTGGTCTCATGATGGGACCATACATGATAACGGAGGATACGCTCTCTAGAGGAAATATATGACATAATGTTATATTAATGAACAATGCCCAAAGCTAGAAAAAGTCAACGTTTTATTCCTTTCTGTGATGGAAAATTAAAAAGTAAAAGCTTTTAAAAACAAAACGAAGTTCATAAAAGGTCCCTGTGGCCATATTATTTTGAGGCAAACTTGTACACATATTTTGGTGTTTTATCTTAACCATTCAAACGACTAATTTATTTCCATTATTATCATTTAATATAAAGTCAATTATAAATTTCACGATACGGTTTCATTTACCAGTGTAAAATTCGTTAGTTAAGAAAGGCATTATAACTTACTATCAGTTGAAATATATAAATTGAGGCAAATCTTGGCACTGGGTCAAAAGTACCATCAATATTGACGACAGCACATTTAAGTTGATTAATAGCGAAAACTGTACTGACAGAATTTTACGAAAGCAGCTTACCTCATCCGAACTGACATAAACTTTTAGAATGAACAGCATCTATTTTATGGTGTCAGTCGATGGAAATGATATACCTACATACATCAAATCGATATTTCTAACAAAAACAGAAATTTGTTTTTTGCACTTGTGTATCAGTTTGATTCCTGGTAGAGGCAAGCATATTCAAATGCTGTTTTAATTCTTCTAAATATTAAATAGAGGTTTCTTTGAGATAAAATTAGTTGTCAACAATCTACGGTATTTTTCATCTAGGGCCCATTAATTTGCATCAACCGTTGCGTTAGGCATGAATTGTTTCAAAACATACATGAACCGAGTATGTTTGTTGTCCAGCCCGCCGACATGGGTTTCGGCCTTCGAAATATGGACGCGACGCAACCGTCCAGTGACAGAGCTGCAGTAAGACTCAAATCAAAGCACGCTTTTTAAATAATAACTTTGCACGAATTATATCTCCTACAATAACCAATATAAATAATATTAATATTGGCTATTCAAGATGACAAAATTGATGGATAACAAAGCTTAAATTACTTTAGTAAGCAACAATCAAGATATTTGAAGTTAATTGAGTGCAATTAAACTTAAATATCTGTCTAATCTTATTCATATTTTTTCTCTGCATTAACATAATCATATATTCTAATAAATAATAATACGTTATTTAATTTATTTTGCAGTTGTGTGTTATTAGAATTATAATACTTATATGAAATGTTTCATTGTTTGCCAATTTAACTAGTGGTGCCAAAATACCTAACCGCTATCATAATCAGAACTTTATGATCTTGAGATTTCCGACTCTTGTTACACGAAAAATATATTTTGATATTAATGATTATATGTAAATAACAGAATCCGAGTTATCGGTCTTCTTGTAACAATAAATTACTAGTCTTACCGTTTGACTGAGTCGGTAGCTGCGCAGTGTGGGAGGAGCGTAGTCACGTGACGCGTCTCCGAAACTATGTAGTTAGTGATTTTTCACTTACATTTAGTATGAAATGACAAGTCCTGTCAACTTTCGCCCATACTAAATTAGTACAGATACAAATTTAAAAAATGGCGGTTTTTTTTTTCGAACCAAATATTACATCAGCAACCAACTCCGTAACGATAAGACGAAAATAAAGTTTGAGATACACTAATAATATTCTGGAATAGTGGTTCTTCTCTCTTGTCACACAACTTCTATTGAATTTCAGCTTTGTATTAAAACATAATTGCATGGATTTTTATTTTATTTTGTTTGATTTCCTTCTCACAATTTAGACCGGCAGCATGGTAGTTAAGTGGGGCAATGGCGCGAAGGGAGTGATAATGCCTTGGCAACTAAACTCGTTTGACGTATGTACTTTTTATGATATTTTTAACTGTGTGATGTTTAAGTTGAGCATGATTGGCATGTTAATAATTATTAATATCAGCACCTATTGACATACTAACATCACAGTTTTACAATGTATAAACTATACAGATAAGCAACGCTTTTGATGACTGCCGATGCCGCTCGCCTGTATTTAAGCTGGCCTCCGCAGTTATGCAAAGATTGTTTCCAAAGTTGGTAACATACATAAAGGTTAATAAATATTTTTGTAAACAAAAAAATCACTTGCTTCCGATGCAATCCAAGCCGACCAAAGCTATTTATTAAAAATAAATTATTTCGATCAAGTTAAATATTATTATTTAACTCATCAAGTATACATAAACGAGACACAATAGAAATTCCATTGTTAAGCGGTCTCATGAGACCTCTTGAATGCTGACCTAAGTATAGAACTTGCTAAACGTCACTTGCAATATTCAAAACACTTTCGCATCGACCTGTGTCGCTCGAAACCCGCAAAAGACAAGAGGGCCGCGTTGCTTCGTAAAATTACATTCGTTGCTTAACTGTAGAATAGATTATAAAACTGTGCTTATATTAAATTTTGACATGTTTGTGTAAGGAATGGCTTTTTCAATTGTCCAACCGCTCTGTCCAACCAGTTGGACTACGGGCCTTTACTTGGGGCCACGGTCCAACTAATTTTATAATTGGACTAACAACCCTGCTTCACAGTCCCGTAGTCCAAAAAATTGCATTAGAACTATTATAGACTTAGATCAAAAACCTCAATATGAAAAGAGGTTAGCTGTCATAGTTGTATTTCACTTTTAAAAAAGAAAAAGTGCCCTGGACTGGGTTTATTAATTACCTACTACATCTATATATATATAAATGAATCTCTATTTTCCTTGGTCACGCCTCACGCGATAACTTGAGGACGACTTAACCGATTTCATCCAATTTTTTTAAAAGTTTTCTAATACTTTGTAGAAGGTTCTTAGGGGGAAAAATAACAAAATTTGCGCAGAAAATCCTTTATGAATAAACTAAAGACCACGCGAGCGAAGTCGCGGGCAACAGCTAGTATTATTTGAAAGATTAAACTACTACACTTCCTTATGCCCTATACAGGTTACAGTTAAAAAATGATCAGAATATCCCGTACGTATAACTACTCAAACTAAAAAGAATTACCAGTTCAATATACAGATTTTATTGATACATGATTAATTTATATGTTATAGTATAATTTCACACAGACCCTTAAGCTTTATATTGAAAATAGTCTTTCAAAAACTGCCTTATTCAAAATATTCCATGATTATTCTGCTCTGGCGCTGCTTTAACTACCCTGTAAAAAAACATACAATTTTAATTCAATTTTGATATAAGCGATCAGAGTGCTGTTGATGGCAGCTGCAATATAGTTTGACTACAAGCGCTTTGCTGTACCGCTACTTTGAAGTTGCTATTCTTTGGATCTCATGTGCATGTCGCAGCCGACTGGTTAAAAATTGCCGTGCACGATTAGCCAAATCATTGAACAACGCCATTCAACCACATGCCTAGTTTTATAGTTGAAACATTATGACATTTAAGATCACGGCTGACTTAATTAAATTAGTTTATTTATCCGCCACCGCGGCGCTGTTTTGTTTTGTTTCCAAGATGGTGGCAAAAGCAGGTCTATCGTTGTGGGTTGTTTTGTGGTAAAAAAAAATAACCAAAATAAGTTTCTAGTGTTATTAAAGAAGTATAAATAATGGATTTATCTACCAGCGTTTCAAGTGAATTAAAATTTATTGACATTTATTTAACCTGTGTGTGTGTGAGTGTCGTCTCGCTGTACTGTTGTACGTTGTGTTCAGCTAATCGGCAATTTGATGTTGGCTGCGACATGCATATGAAGTTTACAGTCCAGTACAAGTAACGCGTCTTACCGCTGCGAACTTTGATGGCGAAGAGACAGAATAATCACAATGCGAGCTACCCCGCCCTTGCATCTCGCTTCTGCGTTTGTGGTCAAACTACATCAATGTTTACCCTTTTACGTAGTTAAAATAACTTGGCTTATGTAATGTTAATCAAACACCAGGAGGGCAGAGGATCTGGCGATGGCAGTGTTGGTGAGAAGGCTCGCCTCGCAAAATTGTGGGGCGCTGTTGATTCACGCCTACTCAAGCCACTGCTTACTCATGCGCGGCCACCACTTACCGAGACCCTGCCGGCCTTTATGAGACCCGTGGCTAGAGTGCTGACTACTACCCACCAATATACGCAAGGGGTTTGTATATTTTGTTTATTCCAATTATATAAGTAAATTAGTGTGCCAGTTATCCAAGTGTATCTGAAGTAACAGTCTTAAAACATTTTTAATGATACATAAAGCCAGTCAGTCGTGCGAATATAAACACGTGAAAATTGCATACGCAGGTAGCGTTCGGGTTCTCAATTCCTATTCTACTTTGAGAAATTGGATAGGTTACGCACGATTCAAACTCGTACGCGGCTAAAGTGTTGCTAGCTTAATGCTCAGCAGCCATATGGCTCGTGAGCAAGCCGAGTAGTGCCGAAATAGCTTAAACACCTACAAAAGACTATTACAATGATTGACATTGCTTTATAGGCGGCTGACGAAAACAAATTAGTCCGCTAGTCGGCAAATACCGTAGTCAGCTCATCTCAACTCATATCGCACTCTATTTTTTCGACTATGCTGAATATCGGTTAAGGAAATTTAACATTTTGTAGTAAGTTTGATGAGCCGCTAACTGTACAGACAACAGCTCGTCAACCTACCACAAAACGTCAAATTTTCTCTATTTATATTGATCTCAACATGTCAGACACAGGTTGAAAATAGATTCAATGACCTTTAACTTTTTGGGTAGTGACCTGCCGGTGACTATACATTACAATTCAAATTTTAGATAAGTTATCAACTATGGCGAATATGTACTAATTTATAGTTCGTTGGTACGCAAGCAAAGGCATACGAAAATCCAGGTAGGTACTTTATGGACAATAGCACGCACGCCAATAGTGACACCGCGTCTCGAGTTTCCTCAGAATCAAACAAGCTTTTAGTTATTGTAAAACAGGAGATGATTTATAAAATGTGTTTGATTATGTACGCACGATACACTTCAAAATGTATCAGGCAAATTAAAAAAAAAACGAACTACTTTTCAAGTTTGTTTTCTTCTGCACTCTCTTAACCAAATATTGGCAGAACTTAACATCTTTTTGGACCGCGATTGTGAATACGAATTATTAGTTTCTAAAAATTTTTGCTGTAGTTTTCAATGAGTATGCAGAAATATGAACTTGATGAGTAGACAAGTTTTTTAATGTCTGTTTACGAGACCAATATACAGTTCTAAGCAAGTATGTCAAAATTTAATGTGTTTAAAACTTTAGCCACTTTATTTATTTTCAGGATAATACTCTTAGAAGAACCGATTCTGATTCTGATCTCTGTATTGATGAACCTCAACCTGTACCTACAAGCATTGACCCACAGGTAAATAACATTTATAATTGTTCATTTCATTGTTATATTTTGTGTATTTTTCATCATTACATTTTATTACATTAAATACACTAATGACTATGATATAAATGGCTTAGTTTCTTATGTTTTTTGTTATTGTATTTATTGTGCATTAGATTTTTCTGTCTCAGGTATTATTTTTTCAGTTCTTACCTATTGCCTACTTATTATAATAATTATGTTTAAGTACTTATTAACTTAATTTAACAATTTATTACATTTGAATTTATTTTTGGTTGCAGCTATCAATTAATGTTCGGAACGGATATGGGCATGTTTAAAAGCTTTGTAGCGTATTAGTGAATTATACGGCTGTGATTTAAAATGGTTCACATAGTAGTTCGAGAAATGTGTATATTTCTTAATTATTGCACGCAGCAATTATGGCCTGGACTCGTCGACACCAGGATATCGGTAGAGGGCATCACCGGCAGTAATATTTAATCAGTACGTGTGAGCGTGTCTACACCATGCTGTGAACAAAATGTAATATGAGAGTGCCACATTTAAATAAATGTTGTTTTTAAGTATCTATCAAATAAAATATTTTTATGTAATGCTAGTGCACTCTTTATGTAAATTCTATCATTTAGATGAGCTCCAAATATTTACTATTAAATGTGATATACATATTAGTAAAATTTAATGTGATTTTTGTGACGTTTAAAAGACCAACAAATCAATCTCAATGACTACTTTAGGTGCTGTATAAATTCCAATCATGACAGCATTGTCGAATATCTAGTCTACTTTAGAAAAAATTTAAAATGTATCATCCATATAATATATACTATGATGTATTTTGCTATTCTGCTTTTTAAAGTGTGTTTGAAAATTCTTGGCTATTCGAAATTTTTAACCCATCAAATGGGCTGTGTATTATTTTACTACAATTGCAAGGTTTGTTTTCGAAATTCCTGATGAATGTTCAGTCAACTGTAAAAAATGTAACCACTTTTAACATCATTTTATGGTGTACTAAGGGATTGAAGTTGTTGAACACTCAAAGTACACGTTTTTACAGTTACTGAACAGACTTTTAATGTTGTATGTATTTGCATTATTATTATAGTATTGATTTGGTTATCTAGAACCTATCCTCATTACCTTGTGTACAAAGTATTATTTCGTTCCATGAGTCTCAGAAAACTTCATATTTTGACGTTTTAGCCACCTGGTGTCAAAAAAGTTGTATCAAATTCTAAATATTATTTATCAATAAAATAAATAACTGCAAAATTAAGTAGCTCCTAACCTAGTAATTTAACAACTCATTTTTTTGTGATAGTAACTTAATAATTGACAAATTAGTGTCACTTTAAATCAGAGAATTTGTTTTTTTTTTTTAAGGAGGAAGATTGTGCTGTAATGCTAAGTAGGCTAAGTACCTAGATGACTTAATTCATTCACTTATGTAAATTTTGACAAAATGTTATAAAGTTATGTTACCCTACTACACATTACTTTTATGTCCTGCACATTGAGTATACCCGTCTATCATGTAAGTACCTATTAATTTCAAACACATTTACAGGGTTATTTTATGTGTGTGCTTAATTGAAATTATAGGATAAAATTACATATTTGTTGACATAAGCTTCTTTTTGCGTATGGAGTTGTTGATGTAATAAAAATTTGATCTAAATACCTACGTCTTTTATTTCTTATATCTACAAAAAGTGAAATTTAATGATCACCTTTTTTCATTGAACATGTGTTACCAGATTGTTCCCTGAGAGATTTTCTTATATGTTCAGTCACTTTGAATTTTGGTCCATGTCCTGGAATAATCCAGTCTGCGATGTCAGCAATTTTGGCTCTATTCTTCATCTGCTGCACTGGATCTTCACTACCCGCTTCCAACCAGATATTTGGGTTGCCTACATCTTCCATCTTTTCAAATAAATCACCTATAATTATAATAATTTAATTATTAACATTTTCGAGAAAAATACGGCCAAGTTTACAGCTTAAATTCATACCAGTTATTGCAATTGATTCTGCATTTTTGGTTTTAACAAGTACCGTCACATCCGATAATGTGTGTCCTGGAGTAGGAAGTATTTCCACACTGTCATTCACAATGAATTTTTCACCTAAAACAAAACAAAAATGCAGTAGTAGAATCAAATAAGCAAGGCCATAAAAATATTGTATGTCTAGACAGAAAACACCTATCTTATCTTACTCACCTTTGTCAAATGGGTGCATATAGTATTTATCTTGAAAGGAGACACTAAAACCGACAATATGTTTCGCCTGCAGAAAGAGATTGTTGTTTCCAATGTGGTCAGAATGCCCATGTGTAGAAACCACATAGCCTATTGTACTGGGCGCAATGCCATAGTTTTGTAAAGCTGAAATTTGAATTGTTATGTAAATTATAATTAAATCATAAAAATATTTGATCAACATACTATAGTTAAAACATGTAAGAAACCTCTCAGTATTTTTTCAGAGTCCCAAGCAGTCATAGTATCCACAATAATATTGTGTCCACCTGTTACTAAGGTGCAGCTACAGTTGGCAACCATTTCGTCTTTTGCACACATGGTAGAGAATCCATCATACAAAACAAAAACTTCACTCATGATTTAGAAGATTACTAAAAGCCTAATTAAAATTCAAGTAAACCTAAGAAGTAAACAATATAATCAGCTGAACTTGACAACTTTATAATCTGTGCATCTGACTGTAATTTAATAACTGTCAGTTGTCAATGTCATCTGTCACCAGTAGTGATGTTTGTAAAATAATTGATCAATTAAGGAGGCAAGTAATTGAATGATTTTTAATTTAAAAGTTTTTTTTTACATCAACAACGCACATGCATGCATCTTTTATACTTATTTTATAAGTGTGTTTTTTATGTAAATATTATAACGCGCTTATTATTGTCAAATATCTTACTGTCTCATTTTGTCTAATGTTATTGAAATAAATGCTAATGCTGCGTCCGCACCCTTGGCACTTGCCGCAAACTCCAAATCGATCAAACGTCAAATGTGTGGACGCGTCGCAAGGGCTTGCGGTAAATTCCCTTTGATTTGTAACAAAAACTCATTTGACACTCGTTGGATCGGCTACAAGTGCTTGCAAACGTATGCAGACCAAGACAAACACTCCATCCACACGTTTAAATTTGTGACAGTTTGTTGAGATTTGCCAAGCGTGTGGATCTGGCATAAAATATCCATTGCTCAGTCTCATATATTTATCAAAAGAAGTACATCACTATGATATACTTACTTGATACCTACCTTCTCAGCTGTCTCTTGGCGGTTATTTTTAGGTTAAATCTAAAATAAATTCAAGAAAGCTGTTGCGGTGGTACAGACTTTTCTACGTAGGTTATTTTAAAATTACAACGTGCCAGTGTCCTTTCTTTATGAAAATTGCGCATTTGGATCCTTGTTTGTCTCGTGTCGTGATAATTGCAAGTTCATTGTATTGTAACTCATTGTTTACACAGGGTTATGAAACAATAAGTGGATCTCTGTCGCCTACGGAGCGCCAGATCAAGCCAAACCATGTCAGGCGACGTACAGCCAAGGAAACGCAAAGACAAGAAAAGAAAAAAAGGTAAATAAATTGCACTTTTTGAAAATTGATTTACTGTGTTTAGTAGAAAAGTACAAAGGCACTATCATTTCAGATGAGTTAGGCTTAGAGGAGCCTCGTGGTACGGCAGCTGCGCTCGGCGAGGGAGATGTATTTATGCATTCCCAGCATGAACATGGTACCGGAGGACATTGGTGTGCTAAAGTAATATTCTTTTCATTACTAGCTATACTTGTCACACTTATTGGATTGATCATATTGGAAAATAGAGGCCTATCAGAATGTAAGTATAATTTCCAATTGCATTGATACCTAAGTAAATAATATGTTCAATTTGAGAAAACAATTTCAACAGTGTAGGATTATGTACCTGACTTATAGTACTTTTATTTATGCCAGTTATCTGTCCATCCATTATAATGTACTAATTCTTGCCAAACATTCCATTGCAAGTATTTTCAAACCAGCATCCAAAACTATAGTCTTTTGTTTAATTAGACTAAAAATAAACTTGGTAATTTTTTGTTTTTAGTGGAAGCAAATGCTGTGGAGTCACGATACTCAGGTGTATTGGAGGGTTGGCTGGAAGATGCTCCTGAGGATGACCACCATGATGAGCACACGTTAGAACTTACACATCATGTAAGTGTTATATCAATATAAAACTGATACATTGCCCACCCAAAACTTGATTACAAATTGATACAATATGTACCTACCTAGAATATAACTCTCTAAATCTACCTTTCAGTCTTTTAACTTTATTTCAAGAAATTGACCAATCTTATTGGGACACAAAAACATTGAATGACTTCTTTTTAACTTGAAATTTAAACATATATACAGTAAGTCAGTTTCTATTGTCTATAAAAATATATGAATAAACTCATCAGCCATCCATAATCGAGACACAGTAGAAATTCCATCGTTTTGCGATTTTAAAAGACCGCTTGGATGTTGACAAGTTAATTAGAGAATATGGACTTGGCTTTTATTTTGGAAATGATAATAACATTAAATGAACAAACAACTTTAATGAATTGAAAAACAACATTAGATATTTTCAAGACATGTATGCTTTACATACTTTCCATACCTACAAGATAGAGTTTAGTAATAATACATTATAAAACATAAATCTATGAGAAATATTGTTAATGTTCATTACATATTACTGGGACTAAACTAGTTTTCTTATTTATACTAATATGTCTAATATGTCTTATAATATCTTTTATAATATTGAGCTCTAATTAAATGTTTAACAGGTACATTCACATAGTAGTACATATTTACAGGTCACATTTAAAATCTTGTACTTCTAGTTTGAAGTATTTCTAATTTATTGTATTCCTACTTTGATGTCAAATATAAGAAGCAGGTTACCAGATTTTAATCAATTAGACAGCTATTAATTAGATTCTTTACCCATTTGGCAACATAGCAGGTATGGTATCTTAATAAATAACCTGAGAATTAAATAATAACTAACTAGTTGAACAAATAGGATCATGATGATGATGGCCATGATGAAGATGTCGATCACGTCGGCGATGAAGAAGCTGATGATCACGATGATATAAATGACGAAGATGATGAGGTCGACGAAGATGATGAACATGGTGACGACGATGATGATGAGCAACTTGAACAAGATGATGATGAGCAACTTGAACAAGATGATGAGGATCAAGATGAAGAAGACGGTGATTCGGACGAAAATAATGATCAGGATAACGACGATGATAATCTGGAAAACTATGATGCCAGCCAAGAAAATTATAAGGTGGTATTTGTTTATAAATGACTTATTAAGTTTCTTCAACCTTTTGTTTTATAACTTTAAATTACATTAAACCATTGAGCAGGGTGAAGAAGAAGAACTGCGACAAGAAACATTTGAAAATGATGAAGACAATGAGTACCAAGCAGATGATGGCGATGAAGACAATGGCGACCTACAAGATGATAATAATGATCAAAAGTCTAAATTAAATACAGGAAATGATGATGAATTCGAAAATGACGAAAACAGTGAAGTTGTCAAGAACCAAAGTGACGAAAATGATGATGATGATGATGATGATAATGAAGATAATGAGGTGCTAGTAAAAAAAAGTCATGAAGTGTGTGCTTGAATAAAATGTGCAGATTTTGCATATGATTGGCACTAACAAAAATAATTTTATAGCTTTATTTTCTGGAATGATTGAATTATATTGACATACGAACATTCACTTGCAAGTAATACTATTAACTTGCTATAGTGTTATGATTGGCCACTAATTTAAATTAAAGATACACGACAACTGATTCGCTTATTGATGTTCTTTTATATTTTAATAAATTCATACACTGAAGAATACGCCTTTATTGACTCGTTCTAATAACATAGTATTGTTTAGTGATGCAATAAATAGTGATTTGGCCGAATACTGAATTTTTTACAGCGCTCTCGGCCATGCGCCGAATTTACGGCAGAAGTTCTGTTTATTTCGAGCGAACAAGTATTTGACCTATTTCGTTATGGTGCTAATACTTAGCTCACCTGAAAATACATAATGCCTCGGAACTCTTTGTTTGCACTTTTATAATTGTAGATGAACATGAATTATAAGCATTTAGAATTACGAACTATTGAAATATTGTCAGTAATATTAATAGATGCCTGTTTTTTTTAAAGTGCATTTTATCTTCAGGTTTTAGGTATTCGGCCGAATGTAGAATATTAAACAGCCGCACAACGTCGAATACCAAATACTGGCTGACGAATATGTGTTGTATCTGTAAAAAAAGATGTTTCTTTTCTCCAATGTATTATTATGACAATACCTTTGTTAGATTAGAAAAATGGTAAACAGATTACTATTTCTATTTTCTTGCTATTAAAAATACATAATATTCTTTTTACGATATTGATCGATAGGACGATGAACAACACGAAGAAGAAGATGAACCAGATGAAGAAGTCGAAGTAGAAAAACTGCAGAAAGAATTTTCAGAGGAAGAACCAATATCTGTCGAACTACCGGCTTTGCCTGAAGATGACGACGACATAGATGAAGGTAAAGTAAAAAAAGATAATATTTCTCTTAAAAAAACCGTTATAGGGATTTAGTATTAACCTTATAGTTATTGTTAAAATACTTATACAAAATGTCATTTTTTTTTATTAGCGTAAATTTTCCCCCTGCAGGGCAAAAGGCCTCTCCCATATCTCTTTAACCACAACCAAACTCTGCCAATGCTGAGATTACCTACTTGTCCAGATCGTCTCGCCACCCTTTTCTGGGCCTATCTCCTTGTCGGCGTCTAAGACCACTTCCCAGGATGCATCCTACAAACATGGCTAGCCCAGTCCTATTGCAGTTTGGCAGTATTCTTACTGACATCGATGATACCGGTTTGGGAGCAATTGGTCGTAATCCTACCCAGTTAATACAAAACCAAAATAGAAAAAGTTTATGTATATTTTGTAAAATTTAAGGTGTTTCCGACGAGAAAGATGAACCCGAGGCTGATGATGATAGCGGCATTGAAGAAGAAGATGAGTTCCTAGAAGCGGATGACTCTGACGAGCCGCCGATTGAACATATTACCGTACCGCCAGGCAAACCGTTTGTAGAGGTGAGGAACATTAAGTTTATCAAAAATATTAACGAATAGTGGGCGGGGCACATAGCACGTAGAACTGACGGCCTGGGACTACTGAACTGGGACAGAAAGGTTCTAGAATGGGGGCCACGAATCGGAATGCGCAACGTAGAACGTCCACCCACAAAGGTTACAGAAAGCCGCTGGATGCAGGCCGCTTCCAACCGGCCAATCTGGAAGTCATTGGGAGAGGCCTATGTTTAGCAGTGGACGTCCTATGACTGGAATGATGCTGATGATAAACGTCTCAGCGCAAGATGTTCTTTTCTCTAAATGTCCCTTTCTAAAAATGGCCTTTCTCAAAATGGCCTTTTCTCAAAATGGCCCCTTTTGAAATTACATCATTTTTAATCTTATGTAGTCAAATGTACATCAAACTTTGATCGTCACTTTGAACTTTAGCTCAAAAGCTTTTAAAATTTACTTGTTTTACAAAAAATACCAATAATCCTTATTATCCTCATCAGTATTTTTTAAAAGTAATAAATAAAAAAGGATATACATATAGTATGTATAGACATTCACAAATGTTATTTAAACTAAGAAAGTTGTATCTTTGTACATGTTTTGGTATTGACACAGTTATGGTATCGATACTTTACGTTTTAAAGTTGAAATTAATTTATTATAATGACTGTGTTGATATATTGAACGTATAATTATTTGTATTTTCCATGTATACTTAAATATAAAATAAATATTGTTGATATCACATATAATGTCATTACTTGTAAGTACCTAAATATCTATTAAAGTGGTTTATACTCGCAGTTAACGACAATTTCAACTTTAAAATGTAAAGTATCGATAATAAGGAGCCGCTGGATGCAGGCCACTTCCAACCGGCCAATCTGGAAGTCATTGGGAGAGGCCTTTGTTCAGTAGTGGACGTCCTATGACTGAAATGATGCTGATGATAAACACCATTCACACAAGAGCCGGTTTTGGTGAAGTTTGCGACTCATGCCACAGACGTGCTGTCTATGGTCGGCGTATATTGTTTTTTGTAGTTTAAAAAAATCGCTAAAATTATGAAATAAGTTAATTTTATAAAAAAAATAAAAACCGACTTCAAAAAACTAAAACGCTAAAAATAATCTTAATACTTACGTACCTAATCAGTTACTTTTGGAGTCGGTGCAAACGAAAACATAGAATCTCTCATCGACTGGCACTTAAAGCTTAAAATAAATAAACAAACTTTTTACACTACTTCTAAACATAGTACTCCTATTTACTGGCTGGTCACGTAATAAAGAACGCTAAATAGTTTATACCTTTATTCAAATTTAAATAGAGAACATTCAGTCAATTTGTTACTGTTTGTATAATTTTGGCGCCATTTAGTGCTGTAAAAGATTAAAAGTGATTGCTTCCTATGAAAAAACAATGGGAAAAAATAAAAGTTATGATAAATCTACAAGGGAAGTAATAATAAAATTTTGCCGGAAGAATTGGTCTTATAAAAAGATAGCCGACCATCTGCAATGTTCAAAAACGATGGATTTCCACGCTGTAAAGCATTTTGCTACGTATCAAACTACTTCGAATGTTCTACGTGTACCTAAACAGAGAAAAACAACTCCTCGAGATGACCGAAACATCGTTCATATGGCAAAACAAAATCCTTTTAAAGGGTCCAATGAGCTGTAAAATGTGAAAAGAATATTTTGGTGAAAACAACCCTTCAGCAATCTCAGCACGCACTATTCGAAGACGTTTGGTAGAAGAAAAATTGCACGGTAGGATAGCAAGAAAGATACCCATGTTAAAACTTTGCCACAGGCAAGCCCCAGGCTTGCATTTGCGAGAAAGTATGAAAACTGGACTGTGCGACAGTGGAAAAATGAACTTTTTTCTGACGAGACGAAAATTAACAGAGTATGTTCTGATGGAAAACGATATGTACGACGTCCCCCGAATACAGCATTCGACCCTAAGTACACGAAAGTTACATTAAAGCACGGTGGTGGAAATGTGAAAATTTGGGGGTGCTTTTCTGGACATGGTTTTGGACCTGTAAAGTTGATAGAAGGTAACTTGAATCAGTTCCAATACAAAATATACTGGAAGAAACAATGTTACCTTATGCTGAAGACTTTCTACCGGTGATTTGGACATTCCAGCATGACTATGATCCAAAACACACTGCACGCACCGTAAAGGAATTTCTTACAGCGCAATCAGTTTCTGTCTTAGACTGGCCAGCTAACAGCCCAGATCTAAACCCAATAGAGAATCTGTGGTTCGAAGTAAAGAAAAAGGTTTCAAATACACAGTGTGGGAATTTAAGAGAGTTGTACGACGTTTTTTTTAGAAGAATGGAAAACTATTTCTCTTGCGAAATGACAAAAATTAATAGAGACAATGCCTCGCCGGTGTAAAGCAGTAATTAAAAGCCGTGGATATGCTATTAACTATTAATTTTAGTTAAAAATGAATTAAATTGCTTTTTAAATTTTCCGCGCTATTGTGATTTTTTAAATGTAAGTGTTGTGTGTTGTGTACAAAACAATTACCGAGCAGTTAATTAAATCGTTCTTAATTATTCGTCCAGCTTCAGTATTATTTGAATGTGTTACTTTGGTAAAATAAATAAAATGTGAAGAAAAATAGTTAGCGATTTAATTATTTATTCCTAAGCCACGTTGCTCTATTAATGTGGCTATTTTATAACATAACTAGTTGCTTCTCAGAAGGTACACATCTCTGTGTATGACATGATTTAAATAAAAAACTTCTAGAACTTCAAATCGTTCTTAATTATATGACCACAACTGTATTTATATTAACCATCAAGAAAAAAAATAAAGTAGGTATTCTCGTTGAATAAAAAAAATACCGCTGCCTATATAAAGTTACTAGCTTTGCCCGCGGCTTCGCTCGCGTAAAATACGGTTTGTCACACCCTTTTTAACTCGCTTAGGAAGTAGATTATAAATAGTAATAGTTTTTCCGTACAAAATTTCATCAATTTTGCTTTCACAACAAAACGTAGCCTATGTCCTTTCCCAAGCTTAAGTCTCTCTCTGTACAAAATTTCAACAAAATCGGTTTAGACGTTTAGGCGTGAAAGCGTAACAGACAGACAGACTGACTTTCGCATTTATAATATTAGCAAGCATTTTTTGGCTTTTTTTGACCGACCGGTCATACACAATACAAAAACAAATACTCGCCGAATTGAGAATATTTTTAAGTTTCTAAGTTTAAGGAGTTCCTAACAGTAGCCGTAGTAGTATGCGACTGCTAAATTTATTTGAGTTACAATTGATTTTGTCACTGTAGGTAGAAGAAGAAGAGTCGTCTGAACAGCCTCCGGACACGCTAGCTGACGAGGAGGAATACGAAAAGCGGCAAGAGGAACTACGCAAGGAGGAAGCTCAATCCTCCCACAGTGAGTGTTATTTATTAGCCTCTTTTTGCATGAGCTTGATTTTTACAATTAATTTTTTATTATGAGTATTACAACAATTGAGACTGCACGTAATCTTGTGTTGTCTGATAGTCTTTAACTCTAAATAATCTTCGATGTTTTATGATTTAATGATTTTAAATATGAAACGTAGACGAAACTCCATTAGCAATGACATGCGAGTTTGTCGTTCTAAGAAAATATTTTTAAATTACTTACACAAATCTGACTGATTGTCCGGAACTATATTTGATTTATTGCGAAAAAGACAATGCTTCCATGTCCTAAAATAATTAAAGTACTTTAAAGGATAAGAGTAATAAAAATATTTCAGTTTTACGTATTCGTCTACATGATATGCATAATTCCGAAACTAACTTTGCTCTGCTTTTTGCTTTTAAAACCCACACGGCTAATAACATGGTCTCGATGTACTAACATTAACTTTTCTAAACTAATCTCATTCGAATCTGTAAAATAAATGCTTATAATAAGGTAAATATCTTTTATTTCGCCCAATCTGCTTTTACTTTCTCAGTTATTTATGGATGAATTTACATTGGTAAGTGAAGTTAATTCCACTGAAGAAAATTATGTTGTTTTCACAAAAAAAAACCTTATTCGCTTGCACCAAGAGTTCATCAGTTCAAAAGAATCGGTTTGATACACTTTTACAAGTAATATCAAAATTAAAATAAATGTTAAACACTAATCATTGCACTCTATCATTGACACAATGTGGCACTCGTAAAATGCCTCATTTGTTTAACAACAACAAACAAAATAAACAACAACATCAACAATTCCAACATGATCCAATAAATTAATATGACTATAATTGGTTGGTGAACAAATCTGTCATTGCAAAGGCACTGTCGACGATAAATCTTGTATAGTCAGCCTAATAACCCTTTATACCACAAGCGGCGACGGTCCCCACACCTTGTCTGCTTGCTTAGCTCTAAATTATTGGGTTAAACTCACTCTTCAAGCGATCGGACAATCGCTACATGAGGCATCAGCTATAGAATATCTGGTCGGTCGTAAACAGATGTGTTTGTCGGCCGCGTTTGGCGGACGAAAGTCGTCGGCCGGATTCGGCAAAAGACCAAATGGCTTTTTATTTGGGGTTGTGCTAAGCAAATGGCGCGTGTGTTGCAGTGTGGCTGAAGCTGACTGTGGGCGGCGCGCTGCTGGTCGCCACGCACGCCGTCATGCGTCGCGCCACGCGCTCGCGCGGTGCGTATACGCATACAAAATAGTAGTTTAGGAAATTGCTAAGTTTCATAGTTCAATTATTACTTTAATACTATCAGATACTAGTTACATTCACAGTAAAAAATGTTAGACCAGATATTTAAGATTTAATATATAATTTGAAGTATTTTTTATCATTATTTACACAACAGATGCATCAGAAAACGAAGAACATGCTAGTAGAGAGGAAACCCCAATTATAGATCGCCGCATGACACTGTCACCTGAACAACGCTCAGTGCCCGGTAGGATTTTTTAATACAAATTTTAGTAGTTTTGTTCTGTCAAATATAAAATACATTGAATAAAACTACAAGCAGCTACGATTTTAATTAATTTCAGCTAGAAAAGTAATTGAAGAAGACTTGCAGCCGGTAATAGAGAAAGTAATTGAAAAAGTGTCGCCTATCGTTAAATCAGTTCCAATAAAAAAACAAGAAAGTGAAGAAGAAGAAGAGGACGAAGAAAAACAACTGTCAGAGGATGAAGTAAGTCCTATTATTTATATATAAATTAATGATGTCCTCAACAAGCTATTGTATCTCAACATATTTGTTTAGGAAATAGTTGTCGAGAAAGCCACGGACGACAAAGAACTATACAGTGATGAAGATGAAGCCGCTGAGGAGGTTGAAGAAGAGGAAGAAGAAATTATAGAAGAAAAAAAAGAAACTCCAAAACAAAGCGCTCCTCTGGCGGTGAAAAAACCTGAGCCAGAATCAGAAGAAGAAATTGAAGATCCGGATGACGTTGAGATAATTGGTGACGATCAGTTGGAAGAAGAATTAGAAGAAGAAGATGACGATGAGGAAATTTCAGACGTAGACGATGCGGAATTGTTGAACCGCCTCGAGGCAAAATACGGGAGGCTGCCCGAACCAGAGAGACCTGGACAAAAATTCAGTAAACACGACTGGCCCCGTGTGATCGCTTATATAGCCATGCTGCATGCTCCACATTAACCTATTAACATTATAAGTTGGCTTGACTAACATGTGAGTGGATTTTTCATTGTAAATAGTTTTATATGGTATTTTCGGAATAATACATACATCATTACGTATAATAACATGTCTAGTAGTCCTCAATCACATTACGCTAAACCGGATATTGTGTAAAATTGGTTCGTTTAAATAGCCAAGCTGCTGTATTTTCAGAATCATGAATCATCAGAATCATAACAATATAAATAAAAATAACATTAATTCAGTAAATATGTCAAACAGAATTAAAGAAATTACTTACAGCAAAAGATGACGGAATAATTAGTAATACTTACTTATATAAAATTTACATCTTTTATCCATATACTTACCACAGAATTTAGACTTAAACATATTAATATTTTGATTTTTATGTCATCCGGAATTTCCTATTAAACATGGTTATAGATATTTCGATGGTGGTCCCATACAAAGTTGTTGTATTTGAGCACCAGAATCAGCCCCTAGGGGGTTGTTGATGTTTTACAAATAACCCCGTATATCTTCAAACACATTGTTAAACAGATTTTATTGTATTTAGCTGATCTTGAAATTGGAATATATTTAACACAAGCCTAGGTATCTTTTCCATGTTGTGTTTCACAAAACAGCTTGTCAAAATATCTTGTCACAGAAATCCGTAACAGGAGTTAATCTTTATGAAACCGCATTATTCAATCGGACTACTGGTAGGTGACTGGCTGCAAATAGTGTGTTTGTTTGAATAATTAGTTTTCTATGAAAACAGACATGCTACCTTTCGTAAGGGCGCGTCGTTTTGTCGGCTAACCGGATAGTTCGGCTCAAATATTTTTACACAGTTTTTTTTCTTAAGTACCACATTCTCTTCACCGTATATCTAAAACGCAGCTTAACGAATAGAACAAAGTCGTGTTGTTTTCCTATTGATTTATTTACTATAAATAATCTCAAAAATCATACTCGTTTCAGTCTTTGTAAAACACGAACTAAAATTCAAAGTTTTTTTTTATTGTCTATTATTTGTATTTAATTCCTTTACCAATTAGTGTTTGTTTTTCTAGAAGATGGCGGTAACAGCATAGAGGACGTGTGGCCGGGAGAGCCCAGCGACGCCTACTGGCGCCAGCAGCTAGACTCGGCGGAACGAGAGCTCCGCCAGGTATCTATAAATATTTATAAATAGTAGCTGTTGCCCCCGACTTCAATCGCGTCGTCTTCAATACAAAACAACTCAACATAGTTTTATCGCAATTAGATTTGGATTGAATTGAAGGTTTAATATAATCGTGTCCCAGTTCCAGCCGAGTTATGGTTATTGATTATAGAACAAGTGTATTTTAAGTTTTTTAGTAGATCACACCTCCAAAACGACACAAAAACAGGTTAAATACCTAGAGTAATAAAACCAAAAGGCCAGCGTGTCTAAGACGAGGCCATTTAGCATATTGAAATGAGGGCATTTATTGACGCATTAGAATCAAAGCCGTTAATTTTATTTGGATTTAGTAAAACAGTTACAAAAAAAGATCTTGAAATTATTCAGCGTTTCATAGTGGAAGTAATTTTGTAAACAATTTCCGTTTCTAAGTGAAACGTTTTAATTGAATATCCGGATTGATACGTAGGTATTTAATGATGTCGGTGTATTCATGTAAATTATTGTACGTTTTTAAAAGTAATACATGCATGATTACACGTTTAACTAAAACAATTTTTCTGTAACACAAGTTTGAAATGCTTCTGCTTTTTGCATGCGTTGTCACTATAAAAATAAATATCTTTGGTCACTCTAAACTAAACACTAGAAGTTTATTGAAATATAATAATAAGAATACACCGACATATATGAAAAACTTGTCTTCCTAATTATTTGGCGTATTTATTCCAGGACTGGCTGGACTAATTCATTTTACTTTGCATCTTACTTACATCCATCCCATACTTTGCTCGTTGTGTCATTTTTACCTAATCACTCGTCCGCGGCGTCGCCGCGTCGGGAGCCACGCCCGCACCCCGCGTGGTTCCCCCGCGACGAGTCTCGGACGACGTCACCCCGTAGTATAGAAATCGTACGTGACGGAAGATCGTGGATATCATTTCTCTTCGGAATTCGCTTTCGAATCGTCGAAGCGTGGTTCCGCACGTACGTGCACGTGTGTTAGCGTTTGCGTGAGTGTGTTGTGTACTAACGAGGGCGCGTGGAGTGCGGCGGGCGAGCGTGCGGGCGCGGCCCAGTTGCGGGCGAGCGCGCGGGCGCGGTACGTGGCGGCGCGGTCGCTCGACGCGGCGGCCGAGGCGCGCCGCGACAACCGCCTACTGTCCCAAGCGATCGCGGCGTACCTCGATCTGCTCAAGATGAACGAACGCCTCTCCGATAAGAAGCTGCTCGAGGTCACGAGCAGAACGCTGGACAGAATACAGTTTAGAGGTGAGGGATTTTTTTTTTCATCGTTAAAACTTAAAACATTGAAACTGAACTGTTATCGCTTCTTTAGGGCCTAAGCCCTACTTAGTTTAGTGCGCCCGCAGCGGGTTCTTACTGCCACAGAGTACATTAATTGTATCTTACTGCGGCCTATTGAGCGAGTGTGTTCGATAGGTAGGTAGATATATAACAAATCGATCTCATGAACGTTTGAAAACAACGAATTTACAAATTTAAAACTTTCGATAAAATATCAATACGATTTAGTATATGACTTTTCGATGAATTGTTGTCGGTAGACAGATTGGTAACCCATTTTTGACGTGCAGAAATATGAACTTGACGAGTAGATATATAGTAACTTTTAAAAATCATTTATCGTCTCATATTTTTAACAATAAGTCGAGCTTTTGAATAATATTATGTAAGTTAAATTATTTTCTTCTTTGTTACAGGAAATTATTTAAATGCCGAACCGGTTTATAGATTACTGATACGTCGATTTCCAAATGAACCTTCATATCGAAACAACCTCACTATCTCATTTCTTATGGCTAACAGGTACTAATTAACTTTAAAAACACTTACATTTAGTTTTGAACTCGAAAATAAATAGATTACCTTATTTTAATATTATACTTGCAGGGCTGATTTGGCGGAAGAAGTTTTGAAAGAAACTCTCAAACGCTGGCCCGACGACCGCATAGCATTAGCACATTACGGCTTCGTATTAAAAACCAAACACAATCAGTATGAAAAGGCTGTCGAAGCCTTCGAGAAAGCTTTAGAAGGTGACACTGGTCCCGCCAACGAGGCGAGGTTCTACTACCACTACGGCGACTCACTACTCCTATTAGGTCGCCCCGACGAAGCGCACGAAGTCCACAAACGCGGCGCCAAACTCGGACATTTCTTGTCACCTTCCCAGCGCTCTTTGTACAACGTGCCCAGATTGAAAGGTTCGCCCTGGTGGAACGTGGAAGATACGCCGTACCTGCGCCTGGCAAAATCGTTAGAAAAATCGTGGAAAGAGATACTGAAGGAGGGAGAGGCAGCGAAAGCGTTGTATGAGCAAGAGAAGGAGGGGTTGAAGGAGCGCGGGGATTGGTCGCAGCTGGATTTGTTCGTGCGGGGGCAGGAGATCCCCGAGCGCTGTAAGCGCGCGCCGGTCACGTGCGCTATAGTGAGGAGCGAGCCGGCTGCGGCCGGCTGCCGCCGCGGGCAGGTCAAGTTCAGCGCCGTGGCGCCCGGCACGCACGTGCGCGCCCACGTCGGCCCCACCAACTGCCGGCTGAGGATGCATCTAGGGTTGAGCAATACCAAAGATACTTACATTAGAGTGGATAAGGAAATCAGGTAAATCTTGTTTTCCCCCATCTTGTATTAGATGTACCGGTTCAATCAATTGAAACGCAAAGGGAAGCCACATTCATTCATTTCATTTCATTCATAGTCTTAGTTTATAAACTACTAGCTGTCCCGGCGAACTTTGTACCGCCCCTTAATTTTTTTTTTTCGTGAATTTTTTCATGTTTTTTATAGTTATTCTGCTATTCTGGCTATTCTGGGCGAAGACAAATTCAACAAATCAAAGATCATAAAAATCGGTCCAGCCGTTCTCGACTTATAAATGATGTAACTAACCCGACTTTCTTTTATATATAAAGATTGTTAATTTTTATTTAATAGAAATAGTTTGAATATTGATTTCTTACAAATATCAAATTGTCATCTATACGTCATTAAATAGCTGTCATTTGCGTTTTGTTATTCCAAGTCTGATTCTTTTTTGTTATACCACGTTTTATAGTGACTGACGTTTCATGTCAAGTCACACGGGAACGCTGTCGAACGGGATAAAAAGTATCTTATGTCCGTCTCCTGGCTCTAAGCTACCTCCCTACCAATTTTCACCCAAATCTGTTCTGCCGTTCTTGAGTTATAAGTGGTGTAACTAACACGACTTTCTTTTATATATATAGATTTATTTCTTATAAATCAAACTGCTATTAACTTCATTCTGACAAGCGCTCAAACATTGGCTGCTGCTCTAGTTTACATCTCCCTTACATATTCGAAGGTAGAATTTTACCATAATTGAATCCTTTGATGAGTTGACATGCCTTCTAAAATGGTCAATGCATATTGATAGTTTAGTTTATCAGCGAATCGCCACCGTTTATTTATTAGTTAATTTACGATAGGTACATACACTAATCTTATAAAAAAAACTGCGCTCGCCAACCCGTGGCGAATATTGGCAATCCTCCCCGATGCAAATCATTGGGGGAGGCCCGTGTTCAGCAGTAGACGTCCAATGGCTGGAATGATGATGATGATGACACTAACCGTTATTTTATTTCGCCAATTGTATCTTACGCCAGGCAGTGGCAAGCCGGCAAGGTGTTGCTGTTCGACGACAGCTTCGAGCACGAGGTGTGGCACAACGGGTCGCGCGCGCGCCTCGTGCTCATCGTGGACGTGTGGCACCCGCAGCTGACGCCCGCCGAGAGGACGCAGCTGCCCGCTATATAGACCCGCACATTACCACTTACCTGGCCCTGTACTCCGCGATACGACCTGCCCGCGCTGTTTTTGTACAGAACTAGTGCCGTAACTAACCTGGTCATTTATACGCCCTGTGCCTGAGCACCGCTGGCACTATCCTATTTACGGCATTACACAGAATAAGGATCTTTAAGGGTCTGATAAATGGAAGCTGGCCGCCTCTTGACATTGCTTGACCGTCGACTCTTCGCTTCGTTCCGGAGGAGGACGAAAGGATCGTCCAATGGCAGCGTTTGTCCCCACAATGTCAAGAGGCGTCCGTCCTCTGTTTAACAAGGGTTTTGTTCTCATACTACCAAAGTTCACCTATTATGAGAAATTAATTAACAAATATTTGATAATGTTTAGAGTGAACGCAGAATTCGGGGGTAGAAAAAAAGTTGTCACGGCGACTTGAAATAGATGGCACGGCAAACAAAATTTCCATAATAAAAATACCGAAAAGTATAAAAGATACGCTTTCATACAAACACGCCGTGAGCCGTGACTCGAGACAGGGCCCTCATTCTGTACTCATACTAGGAATTATAACCGGCTCCAAGCGCTGCTCGTATAACTCGAGGAGCATGCGGGGATTGCTTTTTTTAATTTATTGTAGTGGTATTACCAAAAACGTATCTCCGAGTTGATTTTGGATACAAGGCTATAAAAAAAATATATGTTGGTTTGTTAATAAGTAAAATTTAAAAATTGATAAAGTTCATCTGTTATATTGAAAGCAACCAGTTGAAAATGCATTTTGTCGTTTATGAATGTTTTGTCAGTATTTTAAGCAATCTGTATTTGTGATATTTTTTACAATTATGTTTATTATTGTTTATAAGCGTCCTATTTCATGTTACATTTATTTATTAGATAAATATAAATTCCAATGCTCGAACCAAAACGGATTTTGAATTAAAAAATCCCCATCATCCGAGAATCTTCTCTATTTAGTTATAATTTTAATAAATGGAAGTAAAATTAAATGCAAAATAAGTCAATAGGTGTATATTTGGCATAAACAACTTTTAACTCAAATACAACCTATGTTTAGTTAAACTTAATAAGAGTCTAGTAAAGCTATGAATGTTCTAATTGCTAATACAATGTTGGTCCGTGGATTTTATGTCATAAGTAAATTTGTGTCTGCACACACATATTAAAAATGAGATTCATAGTCATCATCATGGACGGAAAAGTTAACAATCGAAATTATCTATTCCCTACTTAAAAATAGTTATAGTGAGGTTTTACATGGCAAGAAAACTTAATAATTCTAATCTACATATAACTTTGCCATGTAAACAAAGTTCAGTAAATTAATGCCTGATTGAACACTAAATCATAATAACAAGTTCAAGTGACACGATCAAGTCACTGCTTTGTATAAAGGCACTCAATTAAAAAAAAACTTATTCAAAAACTGTGCCTACAAATAAACATGTAGGTAGGTGTATAATAGACAGAACTGACAACCTTATACTTGATGATAATTGATGAAGACGGCCAAACCGTTTGCTTAATTTAAAAACAAATTAAATACATAAGACAAAATCTTACAATTTCATAAAGATTCGTCTTTCATATCAGATTCAGCAAACGGGCATAATTCCATACGAAAACAATAACAATGTTTTCAAAAATACAGATGCTTAAGTCTAGTTTCAAGTAAAAAAATACAAAAGTTAAAGCTATTACTTAGAATATAAAAGGATTGTATTTCATACAGTAAATAAATGACTTAAGTAATTCTTTAGTAGAGATGTGATAATTTAAAAAAATAAGGTGTACCTAAATATAAAATTTTATAGAATTAAGGTAGGGTTTTTATGATTAATTAATGCTTCTTTGAATACAGAATAGTAAAATTTTATATGGCTAAAAGATATGTGTTTATTGTAATTATTTTAAATAGAAAAACTCCTAGAGTTTTTCTATTTACAATATAAAAAAATTATAAAATGAGTGCACAAGTTTTAAGTCTACAAGGAATGTACATGTCGTTGTATACTTTCTCGGTATTCTGGAATGTAACATATTATTATGGTCATACTTTCATACCCTAAACATGTTATGTAAATAACATGTATATCGAAATGGATTAAAATAACATCACTGGAAAAAGGCACATTGAGATTATGAATTACGACATGTAGCCGTCGTTTGCTGGCTGATAGGCGGGCGGGCCGGGCGCCTGCGGCGTGGCGCGCGCGCTGTAGGGCGGCGCGGGCGGCGGCGGCATCTCCCACCCGCCCTCGGCGCCGTACCCGCCCTCGGCGCCGTACCCGCCCTCGGCGCCGTACCCACCCGCCGCGCCGTACCCGCTCGCCCCGTACGGAGACTCACACGGTGGCACAGAATCCACCCTTCCGTCGTAATTAGGAACTGTCTCGTAGCCCCGGTTCGTAGTATCGTAGGACGGTACATTTCCTTCGTAGTTCCTCGGCGGATCGTATCCCCTGTTAGGTTCGTTGTACGGTCCCGCAACGTCGTAGCCTGCATTTTTATTGATGCGACGAATAGTGTCGTACCTATTGGTAATTATGGGTACGGACTCCGTCGGCGGCGGGGGATCGTATACGTCCTGTGACCGTGAGATAGCTTCTCTCTCTGGAGCGTGGTACGAAGCCGGACGGGCGGCGTGAAAATTTGAATACGAGGAATGTGCTGAAGTCGGTCGAGACGGTTTTGAGTCGCGCGGTAATGAAGCAGTTGAAGCTAGATAGCCGTTATTTCTGTACGAGCGCCGTGAGCGGCGCACAGAGGAGCCAGCGCCACGCGACCCAGAACGTCTCTTCACCCGCCGGGGCGTCATTGGCTTCAACGAAGTTTCACTGACTGTTGTTTCAGTGGGGCTTAATTCTATAGTATACACAGGACGGCGGGACAATGTTCCTTTATCTATAAATATAAAGAAAATATACTGTAATGTAATTTGTAAATGTGTACTGAAACTAAAACATTTTAAATGTGTTTTTAAATGAAATAGTATTAAATACACAATTTGAAAATTGCTTTTACCTGACATTGGTTTTCGTTTTTTGAATGACTGAACAGCTAATAGTATGGCAAGGGGTAGAGCAATAACAGTGAATGCTGCTGCCACAGCTGATTGAGCAAGTTCGATGTAGTGCCATTGGGCAAAACAGCCATCAACTCGTGTTGGCCTCCACGTACTAGGTTTATCAGCTTCACCCCACACTGGCTGACATCCCCAGCCGTTCCATTCCCACCAACTGACACTATCTGTCCCCAGGGATAACAACCCACTTTCCTGAACAAAATACGAAAAGTTAGAGAACTGTTTTACTATGCTTACTAATATTATAAACAAGTTTGTATGTATGGATCTTTGTAACTTTTTCAAGCAAAAACTACTGCACAGATTTTGATGAAATTTGGCATACAGGCCAGGACATGGCCCGGATTAACACATAAGATACTTTTTATTCGGGTAAATTCAAAGCAGACGAAGTCGCGGGCAAAAGCTAGTAACTGAATACCCACACACACATACCCTATAGAGTAGAAATGTCATATGAATTATTCGACAAAATTTTCTATCATTTTTTAATCTGTATCTTTACTGTTTTTTATGGGCGAGCATGGACAGGAGTTGTCATTCATACTAAATATAAGTGAAAAAGCACTAATTTCAGAGAAAGATGGTTCATATTGCTGCTCTATAGGGTATGTGCTCGATGGAACTAGGAAACTGCTCTTCGGCTATTTGAATTTTTTTTTTGGTACTACACAGATAAACAGAAATCTTAGTCAAAGCATCAAATTGCAACTGATAAGTTGGTACGAAATAGTGCAAGAAAATTATTTTAAAAAAACTTACCCGGTTCAGAAATCCTAAGTTCATATAGTAACAAATTAAAAACACATTCCATGTTAACCACATGAAACTCCATATCGCATACTGTAAAGAGATATTTTTTTATAAGCCTTATTGCCTTGAGATAATAAAACGAAAATACAATATAAATAACCAAAATTTTTAGGTAACCAAAAAACATATTAATACTTATAGTATGGTCTCTTAATACATTGAAAACAGTAACTTTGAAATGCAAGCTATGCTCAGCCTTATTTTAAAATATATTTACTTACAGCTAATAAATAGTTTGCAACATATTGTACAGCTCCAAATGATCCAAAAATAATTAAAATTATATTAACAAAATTTGCAATTATGGGCAGCCACATATATCCCAAGAAATCAAACACTTGTCTTTGAATGGTAACAATCTGAAACAAAGCAACACAATCAATACAAACAAGTAAATTTAATACATAGATGTATGTAATTTAATAAAATGTACGTACCAGCTCAAGAATACATACGATCAACAACAAAGTTCTCAGACCACACACGGCCATTTTTATGGAATTTCAGACATACAAAACGGAACTATCGCATGCATTCATAGCAATTGGTTTAGTAAACACCATTTTTAATTAAATTCTTTTAACTTAGATTGTTTATTTCCATCTTTAATGATTTATCTATAATTAGGAGCACGACGGTTTCTTTCTGTAATCTTTTTTGACGTGAATGAATGATTGACTCCAATTCCATAGAGTAAAGTAATACCCTGAAAAATTGATTACCTACTCACTCACTTATTGACATTTATAGTACTCTGTGCTCACTGACTGCCATTCAGGATAATCTATGGACATAAAAATAAGTATTGACTGGCTGCTGTCAAATGAAATTTGTCTATTTAATTTTCGTCATTTTGGCGCTATAGGCCGTAGTACCAAATCTTGTAACTAAATTAATAATTTTTGATCTTCATTTTTCATTAGAGTTACAGTGTGACTGTGTGTGTTAGCTAGGTAAAATTTAAGATATAAGTGAATGGACGCCTTTTGACATTGTTGGGACTTAAACTGGAAACAAACGGGGACAGACGCGTGTCTCGACGCGTCTTGACATTGTGAGGTCATACGCTGCCATTGGTCTTTCTTTCAGTCAACTTCCGCCAGCCCAAGGACCAATGGCTGCGTTTGAACTTACAATGTCAAGACGCGTCCGTGCCCGTTTACTTGTATCCAGTTTAACGCTGCCATTGGTCGATCCTTCCGTCAGCCCGCCAGCCAGACTCCGCCCCCTTTCTCCGAAACTGGCCATAATCGATATTAGTGTTTTCAAACTTGGTCCGATTTTATATTCGATAATACACCACTCGAGTTTCAGTTTACCTAACTTCTACCTAACTTTTTAATGCTATTCGGAACAAGGAACAAGAAGCGAAGAGTCGACGGTCAATGCAATGTAAAGACACGTTCGTCACCCCGTTTGCCACCAGCTAGAAATCAATGTTTTTTTAAAATAGAAACAAACGTTAAAATAGTAGAAGAGGGAACATGATTCGTCATTTATGATTAGATGACAGATGAAAAGCCAAGGCAGAAAAATACGTGCACTCATTCAATCAATACCAAAGAGGATCAATACATTTTACGATTTTCAGTACAGTACATACAGTGTTTTAGTTGAAATTAGTACTGTTCGTTAGCTTTAATTGCCTGCTTGGTACAGTCTAGACGTATTTTAAAATACAAGTGATAAGTGTACGTCCCCTGTATTCTTTTTTATTCTTCCATTAATTTATTTTTCGAAACCGGTAACCTAAAATTTTCTTATTTTTGTAGACTACTCCTAAGATGGCGACTGAAACATTAATCCCACTGGAATCTAATCCAGAAGTCATGAATAAATTTCTTCAAAAATTAGGGGTCCCTAGCAGCTGGAGTGTTGTGGATGTGATGGGATTAGATCCTGAAATGCTATCGTGGGTGCCGCGCCCCGTTCTCTCTGTAATGCTTCTTTTTCCTGTGTCAAAAGCTTATGAGGAACATAAACAAAAAGAAGAAAATGAGATTTTGTCTAAAGGTCAAGAAGTCACAAGTGATATATTTTATATGAAGCAGAATATCAGCAATGCCTGTGGCACAGTTGCTCTTGTACATAGTGTTGCCAATAACACTGATAAAATTATATTGTCTGATGGATATATGAAGAAGTTCTTAGAAGAAGCTAAAAGTCTGGATGCTGCTGCCCGTGGCACTTTGCTGGAGAAGTCTGAAGGCATTATTAATGCTCATAAGGAATTAGCTCATGAAGGTCAAACTAACACTCCGAGTGCAGATGATCCTGTAAACCATCATTTTATAACATTCATACATAAGGATGGAGTCTTGTATGAATTGGATGGCCGAAAAGCTTTTCCAATTAATCATGGGGCAACTTCACCTGATACATTATTAGAAGATGCTGCTAAAATCTGCAAAGAATTTATGGCTCGTGATCCTGATGAAGTACGCTTCACGGTTATTGCTTTGGCTGCATCTGATTAAACTTTCTTGTAATGTGACTGATATAGCAACTATTGCCTACTGTGGTGCAGCATAAACAGTATTTTATGCTATTATGCTTTGAATATTCAAGCTTAATTAAAACTTTATTTGTATTTAATAATTGTAATAAGCTATGCAGAGCAAGCTTTTGTGATATTAATAAAGGCAATTTGATACTTTGAAAAGAGTTATTATTCTAGGCATTTGCCATTTTTCATATATTTCTACCCACCATGGAAATAGTGTACTAAGAATATTAATTCTAACCACTTAAGTGTCCTTTTTTATTAATTTTTGGGTATTATTCAACTGCAATAAATAAAATCTCAACATTTTTAGATAGGTTTATATTTATATATTAATGGAACAACAAAAAAACAATTTAGTATGATAAATAACAAGTACATTTGCATAAATGTATTTTTAGTTGCACTTAAAAATAACACCAAAATGTACCTATGAAATGAAATGAATATTTAGTTGCTTAAAACATGGTTTACAATGTAGTGATAGGGCCTCATGTTTTACCATATGTGGCATGCAAATCTTAAAATAATGTAACATCATTTAGTATACTTCAAATTTCAGTTAAATCACAATGTCAAAAATATTTAATTAAAGAAATGGAGTCAATTCACTAAAGTGGAATGTCAAAATTTATCAAATTCAAATTGCAAGCAGTCAGTAATAAAATTATGTCTTGTTATGATTTTTATTAAAAATGTCACAAATTTTATAGAAATTCTTCTCTCTGAGCCATTGCATGAGTCAAAGTTTAAATAAAACATTAGGCAATTCCTTTAGGTCACTTGGAATTGCATTAAAGATCATAATCTTACACATAGCATTACATTGTCTTTGATAGTGAGATAATCTTGGAATATTATAATGTACTAATCGGTTTGGATTTCTTAGATTTCGATTATGTATGTGCATCTGTTTTTGAAAGAGGTGAAGTTATTTTTGACAAAAGTAGCTACCTCTAGTATGTACATACACGGTAAATGCAATATTTGTTGTAACTGTTTGAATACTGGCTTGCAAGAATCACGAGGGAACAAACCACAGATCGCCCTTAAGCATTTTTTTTGTGTCTTGAAGAGTAGGTCTAATTCAGTACCTACAGTTGCTCAAAACTAAAAGTCCATATCTGAGCAAAAAGGCGACATAGCCATGATATGCTGCGAGCGAAGTTTGCAAGGTAGATATGTGACGTTATCTTTTTAAAACAAACACATATCGATTTAATTTGTCCCTCAGAGCTCTTGCTTCCAACTACATATATCATCAATTTCAATAAGTAAAAACTTTGTACTATCAACTTGCTCTATTTTGTTTCTTCATCATTGTGTTTAACGTCAATATTTTTTTTAATATGTCGAGTTGTACCAAATTGTATAAATTTTGTTTTATTTAAATTAACAGTCAAATTATTAATCATAAGCCATGTTATTATTTTGTCAATTGTGTCATTTATGTCGGTTTCATATGTCAAAGAATCAGTTTTATATTATGGTAACTACGGAAATGTCATCTGCAAAAAGTACGCATTTAAGGTTGGTCACTTCAGGAAGGTCATTTTTATAAAGCAAAAACAATAATGGACCATTGGATTGTGGAACGCCACAAAAAACCACCTAAATCTTTACAAAATAATCTTCTTCATCAATAGGTACGGTCAATCCCGGTTGCGTCCAAAGCCGTTGCTTTGGAGCCCAGGGTCCGCTTTCCTTGATTTACTCGTCCACTACGCGCGGTCTTGAGCGTTGTGTTGTTGTAGTTGTGAGATCATTGGCACGCATGTCAGCCCTCACGACGTCAAGCCAGCATTTCTTGGGTCTACCCCTTTTGCCAGGACCTGGCGGTGGCGGCATGGCCAGACATGTTTCCTACGTAGCTTGCCGGTTTCCGCAAAACATGGCCGTACCAGCGTAGGCGACACTCCTGCAGTTTGTCTGTAATATCACGGACACGAAGTCTACCGCGGATGCGCGAGTTCCTCACACGGTCCTTCCGCGTGACTCCGCACATCCACCGCAGCATATTCATCTCCGTGACACGCAGCTCCTGCTTGTGTCGCTCAAGTAGCGGCCACGCTTCGCTGCCATATAAAAGGACAGGCCTAATGATTGACATATAGATCTGTCCTTTCAGCATTAACCGGCATTCTGGGGTCACAAATGACACCAGTCTCCTCTCGCCATTTGGCCCACGCAGCAGCAATGCGTGCTTTGACGTCGCAATCGATGTCTCCCGACGCGTGAAGTACAAGATACAAGGTATTTAAACTGGTCCGTGCGCTCGACCTTGTCTCCGCCTATGCAGACGGGCGTTGGCTACATCTGTAGAGTTATAGGCCAGGTACCCAAAGAGTTACTACTTGAATTTCAGACCATCGCTCTGAAGCGACTGCTTCCACTCGTTCACCCGTCTCACCAGCCTGCCCCTATCCGCGTCCACTAGTGCGATATCGTCAGCATACATCAGCAGCCATCGCGGCTGCTCATGTAAGTCTCCGATGCTGTCTGACACAACGTCGTATCTCATTGAAAAGAAACAGACTGAGGACGGAACCCTGGTGTACTCCGACGGTGATGGAGAACGGTTTGGTGTCGCCAACAGCGGTCCAAACCATAGAATCGGGGCTACGGTACATGTCTCGAATAATGTCAATATATATATTTTTTTTTTTTTTTTTTTTCTGGGGGTAGGCGCGAAATCGGACATACAAAATTTTTGCTCCAGAATAAATTTATTTAAATAAATAGTATTTATTGCATTAATTGCATGGAATAACATAGTATTGAATACCTGCCAGTTAATCCAGAGTTATTTATTTGTCTTCCTCTTCTTTCGTTCACAAATACATCTACACTAATGGAGTCGTCACTGCACTTAGCTATGATTGAGATGCAGGCATCATTTGCATCACAAATGGCAGAGTTCCAGCGGAGTCTTGAGCAGGCCACACCTTCCAATACAGTGGCCACGCTGGCAGCGGAGTTTAACAACTTCAAGAAATTCATGCTTGCTTCACTGTCAAACCTGCGCCGGCAGGCTGACCTCTTACATCGGCAATGTGATCGGTTGGAGATGCAAGGACGCCGTAAAATGTTGCTGGTGCATGGTGTCTCCGAGGCCTCGGGTGAGGATACATCGGCTGCTGTGGTGAAGCTTTCTCTGGAACGGCTGCGTGTTTCTCTTTCGGTAGATGCCATCAGGAGAAGTCATCGTGTGGGGCGGCCTTCAAAAACTAAGGCAAGGCCCATACTTGTCAAATTCAGCAGTGTGACTGACCGGGATAAGTTTTGGTTTGCCAAAACGGCACTTAAGGGCACAGGGATTACACTCTCTGAGTTTTTAACCAAGGCTCGTCATGACACGTTCCTTGAGGCGCGAAAACGTATCGGAGTCTCAAAGTGTTGGACACGAAACGGGACCATTGTTGTCACGGCGGCCGACGGAACACACCATCGGATCACAACAATGGAGGAGCTGGACAGGATAATTCCTATTACGACGCCTCCGGTACACCAAATCCAAGCTGCAGGAGTGTCTGGCGCGTGTCAGGAAGACTCCACCAACACCAGATCAAGGCGAAAAAAGTGAGCGGATGTGAATTTACTTAATTCTTGCGCTAATAAAACACAGAACTGTGCCCATAGTATCGATAGACTCTTTTCATAATAGCTATTGTTGATGTATGTTGTTAAACATTTGCTTTTTGACTATTCCTTTTAAAATTACCCTGTTTTTGTTGTAGTTTTTTGTTTTGAATTATTTCGTATTTGTCAAATTGTAATGTCAATCAAGTCAAATGACAGCCACAGCCGTCTTTTGGCAGATGACAGCTTGCATTCGTTCCGAAACACGCATCGATATAGTTCAAATCGTTATAGCGTTACGACGTTATTTATCTACTGTGTGTTCTGTTATTTCTTTTGAGTGATTTAAGTTTAACATGATTTCTTGCTAACTGCTGGCAGGTAGAGGCACTATTAATAGGTACACCTTTTGAGTGCCTATTTTTATAAACTTTTTATGTATAAGTACTTATTTCTTCTTATTATAGTATAATATAACTACTGATATGAATATTTCCAATGTTGACAGTGATATATCTGACCACTTTCTTTCTCTCTCTTCTACAACATCTAGTAACGACAGTTTCCATTCCTCTTTGCCTTCTCTCTCGGACGAGCTTGATGCCGCCTTCTCTGATGTCCCCAAAAACTTCAATGTTATTCACATTAACGCACAAAGCGTTCCAGCCCATTATCCGGACATGCTTACAGCCTTTAACAACAGAAATATACACGCTGTTCTGGTATCGGAGACATGGTTTAATGCCTGTCTCCCATCAACATCCTACTCTTTACCGGGATTTCAGCTAGTCCGAAATGACCGCATTGTTAGATCTGGTGGTGGCATTGCAATTTATATTCGTTCACATATTCCTTTCACGATAGTAAATGAATCTCCTCCATCCGCGTCTTCCGATGTTGCACAACATCTATTTATTGAAATTAGTCTCTCCCACACAAAGCTTCTTCTCGGTGTCTTCTACAGTCCTTCTCTTAGAGTTGACTACTTTTCTGCTCTTGAGAAAACTTTAGAGGACCTGACTCCCTTATACAGTCACACAATACTGATGGGAGACTTCAATACATGTTTACTCAAAAACGACACTAGGTCCACTCGCCTTAGATCAATGATTTCCTCATGTAATTTAAACATCCTTACTACTAATGCCACTCACTTCTTTCCAAACTGCGCGCCTTCTCTTCTTGACCTGATGATTGTCACTTCTACTGACGATGTTGCTAAGCATGGTCAATGTCATGCTGATGCATTCTCTTTCCACGATCTTATTTACCTGTCTTATAAGGTCCGTCCTCCAAAGTCTAAGGCGAAATTTCTCCTGCAACGCAATTTTAGTGGCATGAACCTTGACGCTCTCAAACATGATGCCTCTGGCACAGACTGGGCCGCTATCGTAAGAGCCGATAGTGTGGATGAGAAGGTTTCAATTTTTAATGCCCTCATACTTAAATTGTTCGATAAGCATGCTCCTGTTCGTACTGTCAAAATTAAACATGTTCCTGCACCTTGGCTTACGGATGAACTTAAATCGTTAAGGAACAAGAAAAATGCTGCTAAAACGAAATTCAAAATGGACCCGTCCGACAAAAACCGCGAAAAATATAAAATCCTTCGGAATCGCTGCAATACTTTGTGCAGAGACGCTCAAAGACGCCATATTCACAAATCGGTAGAAAATGGAGATCCAGCTAAAGTTTGGAGATTCCTTAAGTCTATTGGAGTTGGAAAGACGCGCAATGATCCTGTGTCTAAAGATATAAATATCGATCTTTTAAATAAGCATTTCTCCTCATCTGATGCTATTGATAGCATAACAAAAATAAATACATTACATCAACTTTCTTCACTTCCAACTTCTGACTACACATCTTTCAGCTTTAGTCAAGTATCGGATTGTGATGTTAAGAGAAACATTATGTCTATAGCCTCAAATGCAGTCGGGTCTGATTGTGTTAGCCGAAAAATGATTACTCCTTTGCTGGATATCATTACACCAATAATCACCCACATCCTCAATCACTCCCTCTCCTCAAGCGTTTTTCCTACATTATGGAAAGATGCCCAAATAGTTCCACTCCCGAAAAAAGCCAAACCTTGTTCGTTTTCGGACTATCGGCCTATTTCAATTCTACCCTTCCTATCCAAAGTGATGGAGCGCGTTGTCCATCACCAACTCAGTCACTTCCTATCCTCAAACCAACTCCTTAATCCTTATCAATCCGGTTTTCGCCCAAGCCATAGTACAACCACTGCTTTAATTAAAATAACAGACGACATCCGACAGGCTATGGATAAACAACAACTTACTGTACTGGCACTACTTGACTTTAGTAACGCGTTTAACACTGTCGATTTTGACATTTTACTTGGAGTGCTACGTTCTCTTAACATATCTCCAACCGTGCTTGACTGGTTTCACAGTTACTTGTATGGTCGCCGGCAGCGCATCCGTTCGGAGGACTCCTCCTCTGCTTGGTGTGATATCAGTGCCGGTGTCCCTCAAGGTGGCTTGCTGTCTCCTCTCCTCTTCGCACTTTTCATCAATTCGATTACTCATAACCTAAAATCTTTTTTTCACTTATATGCAGACGATCTCCAAATATATTCACAAGGGCGCCTTGAAGACCTTTCTAGTGTTGTACGGGCAGTTAACGATGACCTTAGTCGTATACTACATTGGAGCAAGTCATTTGGTCTCAGGGTTAACCCTACTAAAACGCAGGTAATTGTTGTGGGAGGTTCTCGGCAAATTGCTAGGATTGACTGGCCGGCCTTGCAACCCATCACATTTGATGGTGTCCATGTCCCTTATAGCAAAATTGTAAAGAACCTGGGCATTCATATTGATAGCTCACTCACTTGGACAACACAAACTGCGGAAGTCAGCAGAAAAATGTATGCAGCGGCAGCGTCATTAAATAGACTTCGTAATTTCTTGCCTATACCCACTAAAATTGCGCTTGTTCAGGCTCTTTTATTTCCCATCCTAGATTATGCAGATTGCTGTTACTTAGATTTAAATGAAAACCTCCCTAATAAGCTTGAGCGTCTACAGAACTTCTGTATACGAATAGTTTTTGGTTTACGGAAGTATGATCATGTTACCGAATACCGGACTCTGCTTAAATGGCTTCCAATCCGTCGTAGGCGTGACTTGCATATTCTTTCGCAATTATTTAACATATTGTTCAGTCCGAAATCACCACCCTATTTAAAAAAGCGCTTTCAATTTTTGCAGTCATCACAGGGTCATGACATGCGGTCATCCAAAAAACTACATCTTCAATTTCCTCCCCATTCTACTAATTACTATACGCAGTCGTTTACTGTCCAGTCCATTCGCCTCTGGAATTCCTTACCATTAACAATCAGAAAATCGGAATCGATTGCTATTTTTAAAAATCGGCTTAAAGCACACTTTCTTTCTTCTTGACACAAACTGCCTTTATATCTTAAAATATTACTGGTCACTGTTAGTTTCGACATCTCCTCGCATATATCAAGTAGTATGTATGTTTATTGTATGTATGTATAATTATTGTTATGTATTTATTTTATTTTATTTTTATTTATTTATTACTGTATGTTTACGTTTATGCCATAAATTTATGCAATTCTATTTGTATCAGGTAAGAATTTTAAGAACTCTGCAACACCTTCCCCTTTCTTTAATGGTTGTCCTCTACCTAAAGGTTGTCTGGAAGAGATCGCTATTAGCGATAAGACCGCCTAAATTGTACATCTTTCTGTAAAAATCATGTGTATTTTACTTGTATGGTGTGCAATAAAGAGTATCTATCTATCTATCTATATGCCTCGGGGAACCCTTTGGATCTCAGTGCCCACCAGATCACCACTCGAGGGACACAGTCGAAGGCCTTCTGCAGATCAAGAAAGAGCAAGTGCTGAGGCGTGTTCTTCGTCCTGCATCTCTCCATGACGGTCCTTAGGACGAAAGCATGGTCCATAGTCCCGTTGCCAGGACGAAACCCATATTGACACTCTGAGACATCACACTCCTGTCGGATCCGGGAGTCCACAATCCGCTCAAGGAGCTTCATGGTGTGGGACACTATACCGCGCCGCGGTAGTTGCCGCACTTTTGCACGGATCCCATTGCCTTTGAAGACCGGAGTTAATACTCATTCTCCATTGGCTCGGGATTAGCCCGCTTAAGAGTATGCGGTTGTAAAGCTAAGTTAAGATGTCCACCCAAGAGGGCCCATCGTCTTCCAGGCTTCGATTGGGACTCCATCGGCTCCGACAGCTTTACTATTCTTTAAGCGGCGAAGAGCGAACTGGACAAAATAATATAAACAATTAACCTGAACTTTAAAAAATACTTTACTTAGAAAATAATAATTAACATAATTTCAGAAAATATAAAATGTAAAAGATATCAGCCCCAGCGCTGCAATTTATTAATTAGCTGTTTGCATGAAATTTTTTTTTTCATGATTTATATACTAATAAAATAGGACATTGTACTTTATTCCTTATTAGTTATTTGCATAAGCCCTAAATCCAATTTTGAAAAATCAATACCGAAGGATCTCTATTGCTCCTCTGGAACGCTCAAATTCAAATCAGACACAAAAAAAAACTCAATTTCAGTAAGACACATTAAGTAGCCACTACACCTAACAGCTCACCACCTACATATCAGAGAGCCTAGCTAGTCTAGCGTTTCACTATTCCTATAAAAAGGGATTTGAATAGAAAAATGAGTTTTTTTTTATATAGCGTCCACCCCTAAGTCCATACAAGTAAATTCATGCTTATTTTCGATTTAAATACACATTAGGCTCCATTTCCAAAAATATCACGTTTTCGTGACCTAACATTTCTTAATCATTGAATGGATTATTGGATTGTGAATTTTTAGATTCACCTACCTCATGTATTGGTCTCGACTCGAGTACCTACACTCGAGATTTATACCATCGCGTCTATATTAGTGCAAAGCAGACACTGTTGATTAAAAAAATAAAAAAATTGGACTACATCCCATACATTGCTCTGACTGATCACTTGTATTACAGAAATCTGAAACAACGACAGTACCGCAACACTTAGACCCGAGACAATATAGAAAAGTTACTTTTCTACATTGACCGACCGGGAATCGAACCAGAGTCTATCGAAGAGATAGCGACACCAAGTCACCGAGAATTTCGGCTACGAAGGTCGTCTAGAAATCTGAATTCTGTAAACTCTACGTAGGTATCTCAACAAAAAATCCCTAATAAATAAACTCTATTAGTGTGGTTAAGAGTGGACGGTTGGTAATGTTTTGTGGGCCGATTCGACCAAATACAAAGATATACCAGAATAACTATTACGGGTATAATTTTACCCCTTGAATAACCTCGGTTACGTTTTTCTAACCTTTTTGTGCAATACACTATACTCGGTATTGATCGGTATTCTATATTTCAAGAGTGAGATCAACGAATTGATAAACCTACTAAAATCAATGTAATCCATTTCTTCTAGGTTGACTTGAAATGCCACAACATTCTCATTTGGAGGGTTCTTCTAAGTGACAACTTTGATATTAACCTATTCTCAGTATATTCTTTAGAACCTGTTTATAAATCTAACCGTATTTAATTAACTAATTCTTATATTAGTGATTAGTAAAATGCAAAATCAGCTTACTCAATATTCAGCAGTAATTTACTCTCGAGTTACCTCAGCTTGGTCGAATCGGGTCTCAAAGGAATAGAAGTACAGTCAAGAAATTATAAAAAATGTTTTATTTTTGAGTCATATACAGGGTGTTAGTAACCTAAGTACATATTTACATTATATTTTTAATAAATTTACTCACAATATTACGTACTTAAGTCCATATTTTACAATACTAATGGAATATTTCTTGTCATTTTATTAGGTACCTAACTACATATTAATTAATTCTAAAAATTCGCTAAAGAGATTTCACAGCTCAAATATCGACAGGTATACCAGAAGGCTCTTCGGAGGCGTTTATTGATGATGAGTCTGAAACAATAAAATAAGTATAGGTAGGAACTGAAAGGCTCGAGCACTAAACAGCAAAATCATTCAGCAGCAACGTACACTAGGCGCGGAGGGCACCTTTGTGACAGACGCAGACAGATATTATTATTTATTTATTTAGGTGTGTAATATTTTAGGGTTAAGATCATTTTTAATTCATAGAGGTAAGTCTTAGCTATGCCTCATTTAATTCATATTAATATCAAGTTTAATGTGACATTGTGAGCACGGCAAATTTAACAACAATCTCGAAACCGCACACACGCTGCTTCTCTGCTGATAAGGTCTGCTGATCCGAGCAACGCGGCTCTATACCAGCGACATCAGTGGTGCCGTGCATGAGCGTTTGCGGCACTGTCGGTTCGCTACGCACGAACGGTACTCCATACCTTTCCATAGTTCATAACACTATCGCTTTACTGCCGTGACAGTTTCGTTGCGAAACCGATGGGGTCGCTGCTACAGAACAATGGTGCTCGGAAGTCTACCTATAGCTACGTGTTAGTATCGCGGACCAGCGACTCTAGAGCACATGAGCGGCCGGTCGTAATTGGGCCCGTATGTTCCAACCAGGAACTGTATATCGGTATAAAATATCTGTATACTTAGTACCAGTGAAAATGACAATACCTACTGCAATTGTATACCGGGCGAATTTCTGTACCTATATCAAAGTACCTGTACCTATAGCAATAAAATGGGTTAAATAACTGTAGAAAGGGATGCCTTTCTACAGTTATTTAACCCATTTTATTGCTTTCTTTAAATGAGTTGAACTGGAGTGGAGGGAATGAACGCCGGGGGCAAGAAGGTCGAAACAGACCAGGTCTCTCTGCCTAAGATCATCCTCCGGTCTCAGACTTCCATCTACATTATTTGTCTTCATCTAATCGTACTTTTAGCTTCATCATTCATCATTTCACGCTCAGCTCGCTTCTGAGCCACGTCTATAAGCTGTTTTCGAGAGTCGCCTTGCCGTAAGATCTGGAGACGTATTTTTGAATCATGCGAATTCCCACTCGTTTTTCGATTTCTACTAGTAGAAATTACGGAAGAATGATATTGAAAAGTAAACATATGATTGACGGAGATTTGACATAATAACTTTTTATTAACGTATGTTAATGAGTTTTTGCTCAAAAAAAAGTCAAAGTCAAAAATCATTTATTTAATTCAGGACAAAATTGCCACTTATGAACGTCAATAATTTTTTAGGGGGCCAGAACATGTCCCCTTATTTTTTGGGCCCTACTAGCGCTTCGAGACAAGACACAGACAATCTGGCAAGTGCTGAGAAGAAACGCCGGAACAAACTCACCACCACTAGCTGCCACACAAAAAATATAAATCAAAATAAACAGGTAGGTACATCAGTTTAGTGCAGGCTGGACTGACCATACATTCTTGTCATCAAGATAGTCTTGAATTTTATAATACCCCTTAGACATCAGTGTTGTTTTGACATGTGATTTTTGAATTTATTAATAGGGAGTTCGATAACATTATGAGCAGTGATCGGAATAGGTAGAGTGATTTAGGGTCAATAACCTCAAACGCTGATATTAATATGGACATCCCTTCGGGATTTCGGGATTTCGAAACTATTGGGCTTTAATTCTCCGGGATTTCGAGGATTTCGACATTATTCAGACTTTAATTTTATGTGGTGTCCATTGTTTACCTTTGCATGCATGTTTCTGTACGATCAACTACAAAAAATTGTTTGAGCGTCCTGCCTGAGACGAACATTTTTTTAATTTAAAAATCGTTTTATTTTACCTACATGAAAAATGCAGTAGGATATATTTTCGGGGTGTTAAATATTAAAAGAAGTACCAGCTTTATTTAAAACATTTGTTTTACATAGATATTCTAATTTGAAAGTTCAGTAAGTGTGAGTAAAATGTACTGAACATTAGCCTATACTGACGTCAAAGACTGGATACCTGTGATGTCATAAATCTTCGGTGCATTATGGAGAGACGCGTGCCGTTATGCCTCTGCGGGAAGCGAGTCTTTGTGCGTGCCGCACCTGATAATGCCGGACGACCAATCAGAACCAAGAATCGACGGTTGACTTGACTCATTCATTTGTTAACGAAACAATGCGTGCGCGCTGGCATCGAGCGAAGGAAGACAGCTCACTCTTTAGCTTCGAGTTCTAGAGTGCGCCCGTATTAATTGCTGTGTAGTGTTGTGTGTACAAATTACTGGAAACTTCAACGACTATTTTGGCTTGGATTTACGGATTTGGATTTGCTTCTTGACTCGGACTACCTACTGCATAACTGTCACTATTCTGGAAAGTTTTAATATTATTTATTTCATTAGAATATGGCTTTTTCTCGATACTATTTATATATAAAAAAATGAGTTGCTTACGAAATAATCTTGTTAAAACTAACTACCTACCTAACATTATGCATCGGGACTTAACGCGACAAATATTTATTTGGTTACATTACAACGCGAAAGTCTAAATCTTAACTACCTCCTATCCTAATACATGGTGCGTATGATAGTTTAACATGAACTATTTTTTTAGGTGAGACACCACTTTATATCTCGGTGTTGTATACCTATTTTTGGAAACTTCAACGATTATTTGGGCTTGGTTTTACTGACTTCGATTTGCTTACCTTGAATTGGACCTCTAATCGAGTATCACTGTTTTGGTAAGTTTCAATACTATTTACCTACCTATTTTAAATTGGCTGGTCTTTACTGGATGTCGTATATGAACATTTAAAAGTGTTTGAGACAGGACATCAGGCTATCCAAATTCATCAAATTTCTCTTTTCAACTTAAAACCATGCATATAGTTATATTAAACTTTTTGTGGTAACCTGATGTGCTAACTACACTGTACGTATGTCAGTAACCTTTTTAGTACTAACTTAATATACCTACGTATGTCTATTTTGTAATACTTAACTATTTTTAGGTCTGATACGCCTTCGAATCTCCATAAACGAACAAGTCACCTTGTTTACTGACTTCTGGGCACATCGAAGACTATTTTGGGTTGGATTTACAGACTTAGTAGATCTGCTTCTCTTGAATTAGACTACTACTTGAGATCCCCTGTTCTGGTAAGTTTTAGTATTAATTATTTACCTAAATGAGTTTGGTTTTGTTCCTTTATATCTATTTGTCTTTTATTTTTATTTAGGTATTTACACATACGCACTTTACATTAAGTTATTTACACGCATATTGCTTGTGTAAATAACTTAATGTAAAATATATTTGTCAGTTTTTTTATATTTGGAAATTGTTTTAGGCGGAATACAACTTGTGTAGAAAAAAGGTCAAGCATGGCAAAGGTCAAAGCTGAAACAGTAGAGAAGTGGATCGCCAATCATCCTGAGCTTCTTTACGACAACGCTAGTCATACGATTTACTGTATCAGATGTGAGAGCCACATAAAAGCGATACTTAAAAGTAACATCGAAAGACATATCAATGGGGCAGTACATCGAGGAAAGTTTAAACGGCCTCAAGAAGAATTTTATTTTGATCTAATGAAGTTCCTGATTCTGTGCAATATTCCGTGGGTTCAAATGAAAAACCCTATGTTTAAAGAATTTTTTCAAAAGTATATGTGCAGCGTTTGCTGTTGTCAATGTACTGATCGTAAAGTTCCCGACGAGTCACTACTACGAAAAGTTTATTTGGAAAAATTCTTTAAGCGCAAAATCGATTCGATTTATGAAAATAATAAAAATGAGAAACTATGGATTTCCTTAGATGAAACAACCGACTTTTTAGGACGATATATAGTCCATTTTTTAATAAAACCACTGCATCCAAATAATTTCAGTCGACCTTATTTGATTGCTTGCAAAATGTTGAATACGGTTAACGGACAAACAATTACGCAATTTGTAATAGAATGTTTAGAAAATCTATGGCAAGATTCTTTTGAGGAAAGAGTTGCTAATGTTCTGATGCTCTGTACTGACAGTGTAGCGTACATGATATCTGCAGGGCGAAATTTGAAAAACTATTTACCCGAGATGAAACACGTTACATGTTTGGCGCACGCTCTGCACCGTGTATCTGAACAAATAAGATTAGAACACCACGATGTCGATATTTTAATAGCAAATGTTAAAAAGATATTCTTAAAAGCTCCGAGTAGAGTGCAACTCTTGAAGGAAATGTACCCCGACTTACCGCTGCCTCCACAACCAGTAATCACAAGATGGGGCACTTGGTTAGAGGCAGCATCGTATTACGCACAACATTTTGATGCAATAAGGGACGTTTTATCGCATTTAAACAGCTCTGACGCAATAGCTATTTGTAATGCGAAAAACATATTAGAAAGCGAAAATTTGCAGACTGATTTAAATTATATAGAAGAATATTATAGTATGATTCAACACTCTTTAAAAGAATTACAAAAAAATAATTTATCAATAAGTGACTCACTTTTAGCATTTGATCAAGTAAGAGCTGCAATAAATGCATGCACATCACAAAATGTAAAAAATAAAATTGAAAAAGTCATAGATCGAAATCCCGACTTAGAAATACTTAGGTATTATAGCGAGAAAATAGAAAGAAATGAAATAAATGACCAAAATATACTGCACTACCAATTTGCGCCTTTAACATCAGTAGATGTCGAACGATCGTTTTCGACTTACAAATGGATTTTAGACGTGAAGCGAAACAGGTTAAAAGTAGAAAATATAGAAAAAATTATGGTCATTTATTTTAATTTCACAAATTATGACGTGAATGAAGACATTGTAATGGACGAAGAATAAAAATATGATTTAACATGAGTCTTTTAATAAATTATACCTATCCCTTTATGTCCTTCTTTACTATGTGCAATGATTAGAGGGTCCCACTTTAACGCAACTGCTGCGCTCGAGGTCCCGGGTTCAATCCGCTGGGGTCGAAAGTATTTACTTGGATTTTTTTGTAAAGAAATTTTCAGCAACAGCACCGAATCTCGGAGCTGGCTGTGTTTGATATCCGTGCTTTGGTAAGCACGTAAAGCTATTTAGCTTTAGCTAGATAGCTTTACGTGCTTTCTAAAGCTAAGTCTAAATATAGGTTTCCGTTAACCAGCTTTTTTTTAATTTCTCATACAAATAGCAAAATAAGTACTACTTAAAAGTGCTTTGCTATCGTAACCTCTAATTTCAAATACAATGGCTACTAAATCACGACCTAAATAATATTTAATAAAATCCCGAAATTTTTCGATAACAGTTCATTAAAAAGGCATGTCCATATTATGACAGCATTACGCAAGTACAACAAATCACTCTACCTATTCCGATCACTGATTATGAGGTATATTATTGAAAAATTTAATACAATTTCCCAAGAATGAATTACTTGTTTTGGCCAATATAAAGTTTGGGACTACATGTTTGTTTTTGTTTCTTGTGTTATATGAATGAATATCACTTTTTTTATAAAAAGATCTAAATTTTTGCGTACGTACATGATATTATCAAATATGTATTGAGAGGCACAGTGAGTATGTTAATTTCTTTAAAGAAATCTCTCAGGGATTCGCGCGGACTAAGTTTGTATATATATAGCTCTTTTCTGTAAAAAAAAAGATGGTATCGATGTCCGCAGCAGAACCCCACAAGAGAAGACCATAAGACATAATACTATGAAAGTAACTGAAATACACCAGCCTTGCCGTTACAACGTCAGTTAGATGTCTAATTTTTCTAACCGCAAAGGCAGCTGAAGCAAGTCTCCCAGCCAGAGTGTCAACATGTGGTCCCCATTGCAACTTCGAATCCAATGTAATGCCCAGAAAAACAGTGGAGTTTGATGGATCAAGTTTTTCACCATTTAGTAAAATTACTGTGTTAGCTTGTTTCACGTTAGGCATAGTAAATTAAATACATTTGGTTTTTTTTGTATTAAGAAGTAAGTTGTTACTTGTGAACCAATTTAAAACCTTAGAGAGAGCTCCGCTTACATCGTCAAATAGTTCTTTGCCTCTTTTTAATTTGAAGATTAAAGAAGTATCATCAGCAAACGGAACTATCTCACAGGAGTCTTTAGAATAGAAAGGGAGATCGTTAATATAGATCGAAAAAAGCAACGGTCCTAATATTGAGCCCTGGGGCACTCCCATGCTTTATTGTTTATAATATTTTCTGCGTGAAACACAAATAGTTACAAGATTTCAATTTATTAGCAACACTTATTTCGATTGATTCAAAAATGCGTAAAATCTGAAGCAATAGAAACGAATTGTTTTCGTGTTCGAATTCAAGATTAATTTCTAATGCTTAATAATACGTCTCCTGATGCCTTTCAGCCTCCGGAGCAGACTGGGTTTCGTAAACCTAGTACCGTAGACCATATCCACATAGTATTAGGTCCTTACATAATATGAAATTGCCGATACTCAATACTGGCAACTGTACCATCAAATATTTTGCGTTTGATTAGGAATTCCAAATTCAAATTTATTTTAAAATAAGCCAGAAAAATATTGTTTTAAAATTCGTATTTGGTGATTTGTAAAACAAATGGTTTTCACATAATTTGCTTGAGCTATAACAACAAATAGAAAATTCGCAATATTTACGAATATGAGTTCCACCGTGGCACCCGTGGTGCAGATACGACTCGAAGAATTAACGACGTGTACGGAACTACGGACCAGGCACCGCTAACGAACGAACGGTGCGTTTTTGGTTTTAACGTTTCCGTTCTGGAAATTTCGATTTACACAATGAGCCTCGTGGACGACCTGATACTCAAGTGAATAACGAAGAATTGAAGGCGATAGTGGATGCGGATCCATCTCAAACCACTTCTGAATTAACAGCAACCTTCGGCGTAAGTGACAAAAGGATACTTATCCATTTGCGGCAAATCGGAAAAGTCAAAAAACTCGAGAAGTGAAGTGGGTACCGCACGAATTCACTGAAGCAAATCAATAAACACGCGTCCGCTTGCTGCGTTTCTTTGCTCAATCGTCACAATAATGGTGGGATTTTGAACCGTATCGTGACTTGTGATGAGAAATGCATCCTGTACGACAATCGGAATGGCTTAACCATGGAGAACCGGCAAAACCTTGCCCTAAGCGAAAAATAACCAAAAAGAAGATTCTGGTTAGTGTTTGGTGGACCAGTGCTGTGCTGGTGTTATCTACTACAGCTTCTTGAGATCAGGCCAGACGATTATTGCAGACTTGTATTGCCAGCAATTGCAAACAATGATGGAAAAGCTGGTGAATTGCTCTAGCCCACTGATCCTTCAGGATAACGCTAGACCACACACTGCACATCAAACGGTCGCCAAGTTAGGAGGAACGGCGACTGGAACCTTTGCGTCACCCACCTTCTCTCCAGATTTTGCCCCAACCGATTACCACTTTTTTAATAGCATAAAATTTGCACTAAACAATGGGAATAGAATACTCGGTATACAAGCTGGGCCCTGCCAATCCGCCATTGACATTCATTTTTGTAGACATTAAATCATGAGAACATTAAATATTACAAACTTATAGTTACTTACCATTGATTAACATAACTTCAGAGTTGAATTTAGGAAGCAATAAGGTGAATGTGAGCCCTAAAATGGTGGCACCACCGCAGACCCACGATAACACATTCCGATAATATGTTGATTCGGCTTCATCGGCGCTGAAATAAAATAATTGTGAATGGCTTTATGAATGATTCACCATTATATGAAATAATGATTCACTCATAACACAATGTTCAGCATGTGACTCAATTTACCGCATAAAAGCTTATGTTGATAACAACAATTATCATTATGTTACTTTAACATATTTTGTTTTACACAAACGTCGCGAACATGTTATGTTTTTATAGCATTCATTTGCAAATGTGGTCTGTGTTAATAGGATAAATACCTGAAAACAGTTCAAACTAAGGGAAATATTATGTTACTGCTTCATAACATATTTAAATACATAAACATACTTACTACATCTGTATGAGTGCAATAGCTACTCCACATGCCAGTTTGTCTGTAAAACTCATCAGACCGTACACGAAGGCCGATGCCTCGGTTCTCGCGCCTACCAAGTCTGCAGTCAGCGACAAACTTGTCACCAGCATTACAGCTCCACCAAAACCTGCCAAATTAATTGAATAAAATCATCATCATTAGAGACATAGGACGTCCACTGCTGAACAAAGGCCTCCCCCAATGACTTCTATCATTAGAGGGATTGCCAATACTCGCCACGCTTACCAGGCGGGTTGGCGAGCGCAGTTTTTTACAGGATTTTGTATGCAGACGCTGCTGCCCGGCTTGTGCTATAGGAATGAGTCGCCTTTTACGACACGCCTCCCGTTGGCAGTGGGGAAGTGTATTCTTTACGGCCGTCCCCACACAGCACGTCCCGACACGGAATATATAATAGTCACAAAAAAAACAGAATTGCGGTCAACACGAAAAGAAGAACAGAAAATTATATATAATAGAGAGTATAATATACATAAATATAAGTTTTTGATGTTTAAACAATTAGCATCATCTTTAGGGCAATAATAAATTGTTAAATTAACCTTTCCTATCAATTAATTAAAATTGATAATTCTTATCTACTGACCTATTAAGACAGCTACTATGTAAATAAAGTACACTTTATAATCATAATCCCACTCGAGGTAAATCCACACAAATCCAAAGAGGGCACATATGGACCCTATAAAATAATTTAATTTTCTTGTAAATGATCTGGGGGCAAGCCTTTGTACTCCCGCGGCTGCGAGACTGCCGAGATACATAGCCAGTGGCACAACAGCCAGCGCACGGGCTGCTAATCCCAATGTCCGATGGAGATAAAGGGGAATAAATACTTGTGCTACATTCACTACTAATCTTGTGCTCATGTACACACCAGCAACCTGAGGAAAAATAAATAAAAGTTCTGACAAATAGTTACTCAATTAACTATTGTAATTATTTAATTTAAATATGCACCAAACATGGCAACAAATGCATTCAATTCAGTTTTTACTATATGTACCTGATATAATATTGGTTTGTGTAAAAAATCTAAATGTACACCTCTTCCACTTTGATGAATTAATTCATCTTGCCTTCTATAAGCATATTTTTCTTTGACGCTCATGTGGAAACAAATAGATGCTAGAGTTCCGACACTCATGACTGCATACACAATGTGTCGGAATTTCCAAGCATCTGCTGGCCCAACTTGCTGAAATTTAACAAAATATTATAAAAAATATTTTTTAAATCTGGCTACTGTTGGATACAGTTAATCAACAGTAATTTAATGTAATGTAAAACCTTTATTTAGATAGTAATTACTAGAAAAATACACTAAGTGCCTGAAATCAGCCTTTCTTGTCATTTCAATAATGTTTCCCAAATGTTAAAATAACATACCTCTTTATCACATTCTCCTGTTACATGCAACACAATCCAAGTCATTATGTAAACAAATAAATTAGAAAACACTGTGAATCCATATCTAAAACCAAACAATGCTTATTTTATTTATAGGAAAAAATAATATATTTAATGTTACAACATATAAAAATGTGTTGATAAAATTATACCTTACAGCTGTTAAGTGACTTCTGGTATGGTCATCTTGAGCAAGTTCAGGTATCAAACTTAAGTGAGATATTTGTACTGCTGCCCAACCAATTTGAAATATTAGAATGAAAGCAGCAAAGTAGTACATTTGCGCCCATTTATGTGTCATAGCACAACCAATGCATTGTGAAAATATGAATGGAAATGATGCCAGCACACATGCAGTTCCTGCAATAGAACAAAAAGTAGGTAAATACTGTTAATATTACCAAACACTGACATTTTGAGAACTAACAATAGGACCCAAATGACCATTTAAAGGGTTCTGAACCTAGAGGGTACTAACGGGGAATCTATTACTTAATTATGTTGTCTGTATGCCTATCCATCCTAACTATAAAAGACCCATAATATGCAGCCAGATATTTTTTACAGAATATGAGTTATTGCCCCCATAGAAGAAACAAAATTCTTTGTTTGTTTAGCAGGTAAGTAACACATACAAGTAGGTTATAGTGCATACTAAAACCAAACTATAAAACCAATAAAGCAGTCAATGTAAAGGAAAGAAAGAAATACTAACACATCCTGGCCACAGTGCAAGACTCCCAACTCGCACTTGGCCGGTTTGCAAGTACTAAGTACTAGTACTATTTTACTAGAAAGACATACTAAATGTCTGAAATCGGCAGCCTTTCTTATAATAACTTACCAAATAAATGCCATAATTTTCTCTTGCCATATCTAGCACTAATAGAGTTGTCTGTGCGATCTGAATGATAACCCACAAAAGGTGTAGAAAGAGCATCTACTACTTGCCCAATCAACATTAAATTTCCAGCTTGAGAAGCACTAAATTCAAGAACTAAATGAAAGAATACCAGGAAATAAGTGAACCACAAACTAGCGCAGACATCATTAAGTATATGTCCTATTCCGTAACCGAACTGGAGCCTGAAGCTTGTAGAAATATCAATAAATTCGTTATCCATATTTTTTTTTAATATATATCCGAATTTATCTACTTAGAAATAAGTTTTGGCTTTAAACTTAATCAAATCTCATAACTTTACATTATAACACATCTTTCTTAATTAGGTATTTGGTAGCTTTCTGTAACAATTTTAAAATCACTTTATCAAACTAATAAGTCAAAACTTTAGTCGTCAATAAATCCCACGCAAAATGCAAGCAACCCCCAAAAAACAAACTCAATCAAAGTCTCATCATCATCCATCAAACAAATTAAAAAAGTGAGTAGTGACGTTCGTGATCGACTCGTCTTACAGTTGGGCTGCCAAGATATATCGAATAACCGGTTTTTATCGAGATTGACGATTGAAACATCGAAATGACAATTGACATCATTTCAAAAATTACTATTATAATTGTTTTTTCATGTTTACAAAGAAATTGGCTAACCCATAGAATACCTTATAAGAATAATTTGGTACCTACAGCGATTCTAAGGTGATAAACAAACTGCGGCGGACGCGGCTGCGGACTCGTCTTGACATTGTGAGGTCAAGCGCTGCCATTGGTCTGTCCTTCAGTCAACTTTCGCCAGTCCAAGCCAGTCAAGACGAGTCAGCAGCTCCGCGTCCGACGCCATCTGTCACCGGCTTAAATTTGAAGCAACTCAGTGTTGCCAGATTCATAGGTTAAAATTATTGTAGTTTTGCTGAAAAATTATCGTGTTTTTATCGCAACCCCAGTTCACAAAATTATCGTTTTTGTAACTCCACCGAATCTAGAAAAAACCAGAATATACGACTTAAAAGTTTAAATCTTGTTACTACCCACTTCTTTACTTTTTAAATAACAAGTTTTTATTAACTGAACTACAGTACTCACTACACAAGTATTAAAGTACTTAAACCGGTTTTTCTCGTCATGATGACTAACACCAAACTGACAGAAACAATTCACCCTTTTCAAAACTGTCAAATTTAACGCTGACAAGAGTCGATCTCGTTCTTATAGCAAAGAAATTAAATTCGCTACCTATCGCGCTGTCAGAGTCAGACTGTCCAAATAAACGTAAAATGTGTTCAAATACACGGATTAAAATAATTTCCTAAAGTTATCTCCAACTGAGCAAAATATCGTGGATTATCGTAGATTTATCGTGCGATAATTAATTATTTTTTCTGTGGAATTACACTCAAAAATATCGTGGATCTAGGATAATTATCGCACGTCTGGCATCACTGAAGCAACTTTACAGTTCGTTTACCACAGAGACACACGCACACCACTATAAAAGAGGGTTGCTCATAATAGTAGTTCTCCCCATACTTAGGGAAAATTTAATAAAAACAATGCCTACATCTAGGTTGTCATATATATGTCGCAGCCAACTAGCTTAATTAGCCGTTCAATTAACAGCCTAGCCTCTTTACTAAACGGCGCCGTTCAATTAAATGCCTGAATGATGTCCAGCCGAAGCCTCTATTACAACATTTAATAAACCGGCTGGCTAACGCTTAGGCCATTAGTACGATAGGGTGACCATGGGATGGAAAAAAGATGAAACACTTCAAAATAAGTTTTTTTTATTTAATATAATAATTAAGACGTAACAAATTACTATAATTTGGAAATTATGAGATCAATCAGCGTAACTTAATAACTAGGGACACAATTATTTGTTGACACAAGTTAAACTTCCATGGCATTTGGATCCACAAAGAACTTTGTTTTTAAAACAAGCACATCTATTATTGCGACATTGATTGACAGCAGGCTTACAATTACATTTTTGGAATCCCTGGCCACCAAAAGGTGAATGACTTGCCACAGCCTCTCTCAAAGAAATAAGGTTTTCTGAAATTTCATCATCATAACCTGTATCTGAGTACTGCAATTCTTGCCGTGAAAACCAGTTTTTAATAGTACCATACTTAGTTCCAACTTTATGAACGCCATTTCGAATATCAACGATTTTCCCTTGAATGTTTTTCATGTCTAAAGGTCCGCGATCCACTTTTGGTATGCTCACCAAAACACTGTTACCAATATCTAACTTAGGCATTTTTTTTACGGTAGTGTCAATCATCTTTTCGGCTGCACGCTTAAGTCCTTTGTGTGCTTCGTCTCTTTCTAGGATTATATCGTGTTCAACCCGACACATAACACATACCTCTTCGGAACCATAACCCTCTTTATCCACCGATATTCCGCATATTGCATGTATAACATTATTGCAGGACTTACATTTGTGCGCTCCAGTGGCGCTATTATGGCAAACTACACAGGTAAAGTTTGATTCTACATTTTCAATATTGTCCATTACTGTTATCAAATTATTATCATTATTGTCCCTATTATTGTCTGTAGCTTCATCTGTCTCTTGCTCTGTGAAAGTTTTCAATTGCTCCTCTGTTTCTATAGTTGAAAGTATAGACGGTAGAATATTAAATCCATTTAAACCCGCTTTAGGTTCACATCCGAATAAAGCTTTATATGGAGATCTTCCAATTATTCGATGTAATGAAGCATTTTTGAAATATTGCACAAAAAAACAGCCCGTAGACCAGTTTGTTGATTTGTTGTCACTCATCCATGCTCGCAGCATATTTTCCACATCTTGGTTGCTTCTCTCGACGCTACCTTGAGTTTGAGGACGTCGTGGGTTCCCATGAACAATTTTGCACTCGGGCCACATTGCGACTAATTCTTTTATTATATTTGCAGTAAATTCTCGGCCATTGTCCGATTGCAAAATGTAGGGTGCTCCAAATATCAAAAAAATCTTCATCAGTTCAGAAGCTACCTCAACAGCTCTTTTTGTTTTAAGTGGACGTAGATTTTGAAATTTGGTTGCGTTATCTTGGTAGTTTAAAAGCCACTTAAACTCGCCATCAGGACAAGACTGAAAATCCATTAGGTCGACTTGTCCTCTTAAATTAAAATCACGGGAAACGATTGGTTTCGTCACAATACCTTTTCTTGGTGCATTTCTTTTAGTTTCGCATATAGGACACAAAGACACAAAAATTTCTACTGCTTTCTTGGGAATATAATATCTGTTCTTTATGTCGTAAAGCATTTTATCTCGTCCGCCATGACCGCAGGATTTATGGACATCTAACAAGATATCAAAATACTTTTCTCTTGGTAAAATGCGTACTACAGGAGCAGTGACTGTGAGTCTTTTAAATATTAAACAATCTTCATTTGCAGTTGTCATAATATCATACTTGCCCATCCAGTAATAATCCATGGCCGTTCTCCGCTGGCCAGAACTCATGGTCACCTGAGCTTTTTTTATGTCGTTCATAACCTCTAAAATTCTTTCTAATGTCCAAGCTTTTCTATTAGATCCTGCAAAGATAAAGATAAATCACATTAACTATAAACCCTTAGTAATGAACATAGTAAACAATTCGCAGAATAAAAAATAATTACGAAAAACAAACTTAAACTTACCTTGATGCTGTTCGTCATATTCAACAAGTTTTCGCTCGAAATTAGATTTAAAAATGAAGTTGCTCGACTCAGTCAAAGTTGAATTCACATTGTTACTATCACTACACTCTTCCATTGTATTATTTCTCATTAAATTTTGGGAAACACAATCTTTGTTGTTTACCGACGCCATTTTGAAAGGTTTATGAGATTCACCGCTTGGTGGCAGAAAGTGGAACTAAATTTAAATGAACGGGCTGGACAAGTAGTTAAACGTTATCGCTCCAAGTCATTTGCCTAGCTGTTTCATCAAATGGCTGAACATCATTCAGGCCGTTGATTGAACGGCGCCATTTAATAAAGAGGCTAGGCTGTTAATTGAACGGCTGATTAAGCTAGTTGGCTGCGACATATACACGACGTAAATATTTTTTTACTATATTACTGTTGTGGAATCTTTAAAACAATAAGATGTAAATGTATTGATTTTAACAAGTGATAAATTTAAGCTATTCAACTTTAAACTAATATATTTTCAATTATGTATAATATTTAAATTACACTGCACCTACTTATCACAGACAAAAATATCAGTTAGTACTTTTAAAATTAATCAATAAGGACAAGAATGTAAAAATAAAATGGAAAAATAATTTCCTTAACTGGCAACACTAACCTTTTACAAAATGTAAAACATAGCGATTAATTTTATTAGCATATAAAGTCGAAATAGGTACTAAATAATATTGATAGCTTGTCAGTGAAAAGTGAAGTTATCACAGTTTTTAAATTTATCCAATGAGTATTGACACCATCTAATAGCACATCTCGTCATTAAATATTTTTTCCAAGAGACGCGTTCCGAGTGGATTGACATTTTTAGAATCAAGAAATACGCGGCACGAAACTCTTCCTGACACTGACAGATGCAATAGAACGACTCCTATGACGTCATGACAGTTTTTTTTTTACTTTTGTGGCTTGCACAGCATAACCAGAGGCATCTTTGACAAGAACTGTCATCCGACTGAATGAATAAAATTAAATGATGTGAACGAAAAGAATAAGAGAGTGCGCGCACGGGAGACTTTTGTCGCTGGGACAAAAAAGTTTTTGTCTCTGTCGCGTCGCGTCTCCAAAGAGGGGTGCGCGCACGAAGGAGACAGCGACGAAACTTTTTTTAAAATTCGAAGGGTCATTCGCTTGTAATGTAGAATACATTTTTTTTAAATTTTATAATTGTGTTTTACGGCTCTGGGTTCCAGCCCTTTAAAGCCTGGAGCCTTTTAGTACATGGAGAGCAGTGCTGCCAGACATGGGATAATTAAGCTAGATTCACAATATTTTGGAATGTAATGCAATAGAAAAAATAATAATGTATCGCACGATAAATCTACAAAAATCCGTGACATTTTGCTCAGTTAAGTAAAAGAAAATTTTCTGAAATTTCAATCTGTGTATTGAATACATTTTATCTTTATTTGGACAACTTTGACTCTGACAGCAGGATAGTAAATATAATTTCTTTGCACTACGAAAGAGATAGACTTTTAGCGTAAAAATATCTGCAATTTTTAAATCTGTATCTGTACTTTTTTATTTAGGCGATAGTTAATAGGAGTTGTCATTTCATACTAAATGTAAGTGAAAAATCACTTACTAGTTTCGGAGAAAGATGATTCGTATTTGCTGCTCTTTAGGGTATGTGCTCGATGCTTGTGCAGTAAGTACTGCAGTAATTTAGTTAACAAAAACTTGTAATTTTAAAAAATAATTAAGTAACATGATTTAAACTTTTGAGCCGTATATTCTGTTCTTTTACTAGTAAAATCTATATTGGGATGCGATAACACGATAATTTTGCAGTAAAACTAGGATAATTCTTAACCTATGAATCTGGCAACACTGGCGGAGAGACACAATTTTGTCCAATGTTTTTCATTTAAATAAAAAACATTGGTTTTTATTTCGAAATTTCGATGGTCTTAGAAAAAGTTGTGTTTGAGCACCAAAACAAGACACTGAGTATTTGGATTTACATGTTGTTTAATTATTTTTATTTGTGAGGTCTAGAACCCAGAGCCGTAAAACCCAGTATTTAAAAAAAAACAAAGACACAATTTTGTCATCCGTGCTGGTCAGTGAACAAAAAAGTCTCCCAGTTGTCGCGTCGCAACGTGCGCGCACCTCCATACTTAACAGAGGACTTGATATGAGAGACAAAAACGTCGCAGCGACAAAAGTCTCCCGTGCGTGCACTCTATAAGTATGAAATTCACTAGATAGTTTTTGGTGAGAACGGTAACACGGATTTTTAAGGAAAATGATTTCTTTAATTAATTACTTTTAATCAAAATACCTTGTTTATAAAACATACTAGTCGATTTCTTATCCACACGGGTGGTCTAGTGACCATCCATGCTATGGGCGACGGTAGGTATTTACCTAATTGGGTTACCTAAAAGAAAGGTAGGACTTATTTCAGATTGCTATTTCTCTTTTTAATTTTCTTATTTGTTATTATCATAGAATTTTTTTTATCAATTTTGCCTTCCGTGTAACATACATACATCATGCGTGTAACGTCAAGGAAAGCAATATGTGGACTGCATTGTCCAATCATATGGACTGCATCGTTTAAATTGGTCAACGAGTACATATCATATACAGGGTGTACTGAGGAACGATGTCAAAACGGAAACGGCAGAGAGGTGGGGTTATCCCCTACATACCTTGGCCCAATAATTTGGGATTTGACCCCCAATTTTTTTAGAACGTAACACTTGTTAACATTAAAACAAAATAACATTTTCACAGATATGCATAATACTTTTTGTTTTACTAAGGTTTAAATGACGAATTTTGGAGATTTTTCAAAAAAACCTAAAACAAATCATTAAAAAAAATGTCAAATCTCAAATTATTGGGTCAAGGTATGTAGGGGATGACCCCACCTCTCTGCCGTTTCCGTTTTGACATCGTTCCTCAGTACATCCTGTATATATGCTCGATACATAGAGGATATACGAGTATGCTCGATGATATTGGTATTCGGGACTCGTCCCGCTTGTGCTTTGCTTATTTAGCCACCCGGCACATACGTGTACATCGGTTACTTGGGCTAATAATTTTGAATTTAGATAAAATGTCACGAAAACAACCTAAAGACAAGGTATAAATTTAAAAAATTCAAGCAAGATAAAATGGATGTCTTCGTCGACGATGCAGCCCACATCCTCGTCGAGAAGTGTCGTTTAATTTCTGTGGGCTTACTAGTTTTGTAAAGTGGTCGCTTTGCATACAACGATCGAATAGTAAACGTTTATTTGTATTACTTTTCGATCGATTTAGTGAGAAGCGACGGTTTTGTGGCACTCACACTAGACCCTCTGGGTGACGTGCATCCACTTCAACTGCACTGCTACGTCGCATCGGTGCCAGCGTTTCGTAGGCGTAACTTAGACGCTGAGCAGACGTCGAGGTGGCCTGTTTTTTTCTTGACCGCAAAGTAATAAAGGCTGCGTCTTACCGCGGATCCCCACGCCCAGAACTCAAAGCATACGGCGGCGCGGTAGTGAGCAGTCAGTTTAAGGCGTTCGTTCCTGAGATAAGCGCGGACTAAGCTAGCCGCCCGCGCCGCAGTCTTCGTTAAATCTAAACTAACTGGTTTATGCGGTCCACGGCGGGCAGCCACAGTCTCAGTCACGATGCGCCGCCACAGCTGGTACTGGCGGCGCGATCCTTTTGATCACTGTGTGCGTTGGTAGTAGAGATAGGCGGCTCGGAATTAATGATTCCACCAGGTATAATCCTAAAATGGGTAGTGATAACTAAACGCAATTTAAAATTCACCGCTAGTTTAAAATTTACTTAATTACCTAGTTTGTAGTTATCTTTTGTAAACTAATATCATTACATATTGTCACTTTTTAAATTATCACTACCTTAGTACTTCCTGGTTATTTATAGGGAAATCTGTTATTGGCTATAGGTACCTACTCTATGCTTTATACTAGATGTATGTAATTGTTATGTATGTAATTTTCTTAATGAATAAAAGTAAGCCGGTTCAGGTCCTACGAAATGGGTGGCACAGTCACTGTACCCGTCCGATGCCTTCAAGGCATGAAGTTTTTGCAGGGCCAAAGCCCTATCATAGAAAATACTGATGAAGGTGGGCTGGCCATGTTGAGAGTTCAGCACTTGATGATGATGCTTCCTTGGCCCCTCATCAGGGACATAGGGCTCGCAGAAGGGCTTTCCAATTGGACCTGGACCAAGCAAAAGAGACGAGTCTCACAGCTACTAGGGCCAAGAGACAAGGTGTAGCGGACCATGTTGCCAATCTTGCTCATTCCACCTATTTTGACTGGGTGTAAGGAGTCATCATCATCATCAAGCCAATGACTGAACGTCGGGGGGGGGGGGGGATTCCCAATACTCGCTACGCTTGGCAGGCGGGTTGGCGAGCTCTTACGACACGCCTCCTGTTGGCGGTGGGGAAGTGTATTCTTTACGGCCGTCCCTACACGGCACATGTGTCAAATGGGTTCATATTACTAATAAAACTAATCTCACCGAATAAATACCCCTCGGGTGGAATAATTGAGAATATTCCCGAGTATTTTCCCATTCTAGGTATTTACCCGGATAGAATCCCATCCCTAGTTGACAGTACACGATTCCCTTTATTCTATTATTCAATGTAAAATTGCCTTATCACCAAAATATGAGATTTTATAAAAGAGTATCTAACGAATATTACATACTCTTTTGTGAAATGGTACATATCCTTTGTATTATCTTTTCAAAGGTATTTGAAATTATTTGTTACATTGACGTCTGCCAAGCTGTGTCAAGCGTCAAGTCAATAGATAGTGTGAAACAGATGTCTGGAGCTAAACAAAGTTTATAGCTTGTCCCGAAGTTCTGTATTCATAAATTTGACCATTTATAACCACTGTTGTTTTAATGTACAGAGATTTAATTTGCGGAAAGCATAATTATTTAAGAAGGATAGGCATTTTTTGACCTGTCAAAAAATGCCGGTTAATCGATTCTTTTTCGGATCGATTAACTATCATCGATAATTTGATATTGACCGAAATATCTCTGTGATCTTAAATAGTCTGTGACAAATTTTACGGTCATCTCAGATATCACATCAGTCTAACATGTCACTTAAGAAAAAAAAAGTCATAAAAAAAAAAAAAAAAGTTTCAAATTAAATTGATGATATTGACGTATTTAATTCCACTATCTTCTAACGTAGGTACCTACCTAGTTTTACTTGATCAGTGCTATGGTATGGTAGTTTTTTTTTTGTGTTTTGACGTCTGTCAATGTCAATTAATGTTATTGAAAATTCTAATCGTCAAATCTTACAAATATTTGATTGGGTAGGTATTGTTTCATGTGTTTAAATAATTAATATAAATAATGCTAATGAAAAAAACAATGACCTGTTTGTTGTTAAAATATACGGTCTTTGTGATCAGTGTAATAAATGTTCAGGGTGATGATTTTAAGGAAGAAATATTTATCAAACCATTGCCCCCAACGCACCTCTATGCCTACTTCCAATTTGTTACATTAGTAAATTCAGAAAAATCATGTAAGTTATGTAATCAAGTATGTTATTTATACGTCTCTAAGAAATAAGCATTTTTTATTTATGAAGTATGCCATTTTTCAGTTGCACATTCCCATCTATCACCAAGATCCTTAGGGGAAATTATATCTCGCTTCCACGTTGATGAACTGCATTTAACATTGACGGAAGGACAATGGAGACACAATCAGTGGGGATATCCAGTAATAGATGCGGCACCTGGCGCTGAACTTTATGCATGGTTTTCTCCAGAAGTCACTGATATAGATGATCAATGGCGAAAACTCAGTGCAACTCTCTCTGGGTTGTTTTGTGCATCTTTAAACTTCATAGATAATTTTAACACTGTAACACCACAAATGGCACTATGGCCCACTGGACCCGTCAAAGGCAATACAAATGTTACATCACTTTTAAGATATGCGTCTCTGCCAAGGGAAATTGTTTGTACTGAAAACTTAACACCTTGGAAAAAACTTTTACCATGTGAGTCATCTCGAGGATTTTCAGCATTACTCAATTCCAGGATGATACACAATACAAACTATCATTCAATTGGTGTACATGTAAGAAATGTATGTGCATCTAAAGAATGTACAGAAACATTCTTAGAAATAAAGCAAACAGTTTCCCTAGTGTATGATTATAAAGTCATTAACAGCTATGATTGGTCTTTTAGAAAATTGTTTGGACAGGGCTTGCCAGGTGCATGCCCTCTTTCCTCTGCCAGCACTATTTATGTGGACATAACATCAAATGACACTCAGTCTTTTAAGCTCACTCCTCCACCTGACAGAATTGTTTTTTCACAAAGAGGAGGTAGTGATACTAAACTGGCAGTTTATAACATAAAAGCTGATGGACAAATGGTTAACATCGGTGCTAAGCAAGATACTAAAGAAAAGTTGCAGGTGACAATTCCTCCACCTCTGTACTTCAACCGATATGTGCTGGGTTATGGTAAAGAGTTTGGTGGAATTGTCACAGAGATAGTGAACAATTACTGGACTGCCATAGATGTGGTGTTATTAGAAAATGCTCCATGGTGGTTACCCATACAACTGAGCACTTTGAGGATTAATGGTAAGGCAGAAAGCAAACTAGTAAAATCAATGTTCTACTCACCTGGACGCAGTAGACAAAAACCATATCACCTTGAACTCCTGATAAACCTTCCTCCAAGATCAACTACTACTATTTCAATTGACTTTGACTTTGTCTTTCTAAAATGGCAAGAATACCCACCTGATGCCAATCATGGATTTTATATTGGTTCAGCCCTTATCTCTGCAAATCTGCCTACAGCCAAAAATTATACAAGTCTTCCAATAAATGGAATTACTTATGATTCTGTGATCAATGCCTCCAAACCATGTAAGTATCATGCATTTTATTGCATTACCAACATCTAATAGTACAAAAACTTTGTTTTATATATTTTTAACATTATTATTTCTTTTAGGGTATCCAGCAGTCTTCAGAACCAATGGTGCTATGGTCTCTTTGCCTACACCAGACTTCAGCATGCCATACAATGTTATTTGTCTTGCCTGCACTGTAGTTGCATTGGCATTTGGGCCACTTCACAACATCTGCACAAAAGAATTGGTTCTTAAACCAGTTGGCACACCTGTGTCTCTAACACAAAAACTACTGAATTTATTTAAAAGAAAAAAAGATTAAGGGTGGTATACCTATTAGTGTAATAATATCAGCTAAACAATGGGCATTTACTAGTCATAAGTTTTAGGTTGGGTTCTCCAAATCAATGAAACATGACTTATTTTGTTTGTATATGAAGAGTGCCAATAAGTGGCGACTGCTCTTTTTTTTATTACCTAAGTGCTAGGTGTAAAGTAATATTTCGATGGACCAGTATAATAGCACTGTACTTGCAAAAAATCTAACTGCCGCACTCTGAGACGTTACTTTAATGATTACATAAGAAAAACCTGTGATACCAAAGTTGATACTAATTAAGACAATTATTGAATGAACAAAAGATTAAATGAACAATTTATTGTTTATTGGCGTCTCTGAGTGCGGGGGTGTGACTTTCAACTGTCGTAATAGTCATTATCTTATAGACTTACATTGTGATTGAGAATCCCATTTTTTTTGAATACCTACCTAATAAAAGTATTTATAATGATTTTATTTGTTTGATTATTCTCTATCTTCGTCTATTAATTAAAATTTTGTAATTCTGTGGGTTTTGGTCGCTAAAATGCCTTATCACATGGGTCCCGTGATCGATTCCTGGTCAGGACAATAATACATACAAATAAATCCAGATGGTTCGTATCATCTAGATTTATTTGTAATTACTTTACTTACTTAAGATGGCGCAGTGACCCAAAGTGAGTCTTGGCCTCCAACAATAAGAATCTCCACTCGGGTTTCCTCTGCGCCACCTCTCGCCAATCATTGATGTGAAGCTCGCGCAGGTCCTTCGTAACCTCGTCTCCCCAGCGGTACCTGGGACGTCAGGCCGTCAGGTCGTCGGCTATTCGGTCGTCTCAAGTACGCTTTCTTCACCGCCCGATCCTCTCCCATTCCTTCCATGTGGCCGAGCCAGCGAAGTCTGTGAGCTTTTATTTTGCCGATGATGTTTGGCTCGGCCACGAGATCCTCCAACTTTAGGTTCTTTCTTCTCCTCCAGGTGCCATCCTCTGTCTGTACCGGCTCCAGAATCTTCCTCCAGATTTTCCTTTCAGCCACCAGTAGTTTGGACTCTTATTTGACCGTGAGTGTCCAGGTCTCGCAGCCGTACATGAGGATTGGTCTTATCACCGTCTTATAAATACAAATTTTGGTACGTTTTCTAAGACACTTAGACACTTGACCTTGTGTAAGGCGGCACTACAACGGAGGGCGTTTTGTATTCTTATATCTATTTTCTGTTCCCTGGTATTGGTTTCCGTTATAGTGCAACCCAGGTACTTAAACCTGTCTACCCCTTTGTATGTAACGTTTCCGGCTTCAAGGTTTTTCCGAGGTAGGTACTCATACATCTTTGTATCGCTGAATGTGCATGTACTCAGTCTATTGCTGGTTTATCCTAAGGCCAACCGTCTTTGCTGCCTTTTCTAATGCAACAGTTGCCTGAACCACCTCTTCTTTCCTTTCCCCCAAAAGCAAAGCAAGGTCATTGGCGTAGCCTATTACCCTGTGCTGTCCATTCAACTGCACTCCACTATCGAGTGTTAGTACTTGTCTAATGACGTGTTCGAGTCCTAGGTTGAAGAGCATGGGCGACAGCGCATCCCCCTGCTTTAAACCGGTTCGAACTTCGAATTTTTCGGTTAGTTCCGCTCCAACACGAACCACTGCCCTGCTTCCTTGGCCGGCTACTTCTATGATGTTAAAAAACCAATTTGGAGGGTATCTTGAAGTTTCTTAAAATGTTAAAGAGGGTGTTACAATCGACACTATTCATACGCCTTGGCAAAGTCCACAAATAAAGCATGAACGTTCTGCGCAAACTCCCACTTCTTTATTATACGCAGTTGGCAGCAAAGAAATTCCCCGATAGTTTTCGCACCTTTTTCTAGGGCCCTTTTTGTGTATCGGGCAAATATGTTCCACTGTAGGGATTACAAATTGTTCCGCCTAATGTCATATTTGGAAAGTTACAATAGGGCGATAAAAAATGAAGTGAAGTTATAGCAAGGGTATTTAGTCTTAAGTAAAAATTATATGAAATGAGCGTTATGCATAGGTATAGTAATTTGATAATTTAAATAAAAAATTTATTAAAAAAAATAAAACCAACTTCAAAACACTGAAATGCTAAAAATAATCCTAACACTTAAGTACCTAATCAGTTACTTTTGGAGTCGGTGCCAGCCGATGAGAGATTCAATGTTTTTGTTTGCACCGACTCCAAAAGTAACTGATTAGTTACTTAAGTGTTAGGATTATTTTTAGCATTTCAGTGTTTTGAAGTTGGTTTTATTTTTTTAAATAAAATTTACTTATTTCATCTATTTTTAGTGATAAATCCTAATCTAACTGCTGAACACCGATTTCATCCCCTATTTTCCTACCCTTAGGGGTGATTTTTATTTTTCAAACTTTTATCATAGCATCTTTGAAATTTATGCTATTCAATAAAACAAAAATCATCAAAATCGGCTCATATTTGTCGAAGATAGGTAACAAGAACCACAACCAAAATATCATCTGGGTATATATTTGTTGATTTTCTCAAAAAGTTCTAAATCAATTTCGATAAAAATTTTATGGAACCACCTCTGAAGTATGATCTACCAAACAAAAAAAAATCATTAAAATCGATTCATAATTGGCGGAGTAATCGCGTAACAAACATACAAAAAAAACAAAAAACAGTCGAATTGAGAACCTCCTCCTTTTTTGAAGTCGGTTGAAAATAAATATTACATGTTTACTGAAATTCTGAACAAAGTATATCATTTATATGACATTTTGTCAAAGAATATTTGCTGTTTGTAATTATTTTCTCTATCGACTAACGTAGATATGTTTCATAGTTGTACACCAAAATAACGTTATTAAGGTTACTTGAAACTTGAGGTATGCCAATTAGGTTCGATGCCTTTTTGTAGGGGTGCTACAAAACCAGTATCAGACTCGTCCTTATTTTTGGCAGCAAAAAGAACGTGCATAGCATTAAAGTCGCTGAAATGAAGATGCTGAGGACATATATGTGGGCGTAACGAGCCTTGAAAAATCCACAATCCACAGTTCGTGCGAGGAAGCCTGGGAGTACCTACGCGACATTGTCGACATGACGCTGGAAAGTAGGCGAGAACAGACGGACATTTAGCGATTTAGCTACAGGCTAGAAGTATGTAGGCCATAGGATCGCTGCGTAAATGCCATTCACACGGCGATCCTGAAACGCTGACCGACGCGGTCTTTTTTAAGACTATTAATTACTTAATAGGCCTAAAATCGAACCTAATTGCCATACCTAAAGTTTCAAGTACCTAAAATTATGTTATTTCGGTGTACACCTATGAAACATACCTACGCCAATCGATAGAAAAAATAATTACAACCAACAAATATTCTTTAGCAAAATGTCGTAAATGATATACTTTGTTCAGAATTTCAGTTTGAACATGTAAGTAATCTTTATTTTTATTTACATATTTAAATTGAGATAGGTACTGAACAAAGTATATCATTAATTAACGAGATTTTGTCAAAGAATAATTGTTGTTTGCATGTATCTAAGTACTCTTTTGTTTGTATATATTTTTTATATTTATTTGATTAACTTAAGTTGAATAGGTGTACACTTAGATCAAAGGGTGTACACTTTAGACACAGCCAGTTTAGCCATTTTATGATTGCCAGGCTCCATACAAAAAAAGTTTGAAGTCTTTTGGGGCTATAAAGCTCGAGTTTTTCAGAACGCCGTGTCCAAAGGGAATAACAAGTTTTCTTTGAGTAATAGGATAAATACACACCTGCCGCCGCAAAAGGGCTTAAAAACCTGGATATCGACGTCTGATCCAAACAGAAAGTATTCCGCAATGATGACGATAAATTCTCAAAGCAAGTCATAGATGAAAAGATTGTTAGCGAACCTTCAACGCCTGCAGGATCTACAGATAGAACAATCGATCAATCATTATTTTGTCAGTTTGACATACGACACATTTTGTATAATGTGTTTTTGTACGTAAGAATTTTATTTTCAGGATATACTTAATATTTTTTGAGAAGTAATAATGGGATCACAAGGTGGGTAAGTATTACCGTGACCTGTTTTAAGTTATAAAAAACATTGCCTACGCTCTAGTTATCCAAACACTTATTTCAGGGAACATGTTTTTCGATGCCCTTGTTTCGAAAAACACATGGATTATCAAAAAATCGTGGACCTGAGAGACGCAGGCTTAGTTATTTATCGACAATCGATACAAACTGACGATGTAAATAATTTAAAGTTATTACCTATTAACGAAAAGGTCAATTTTACGTTTGTTTTGATTATAACAGTTTTTTTTAAATAGGTCAATCCCAAAGCGAATGCAACACAATCTGCAACAAGTACTTCCGAAGACATATTTATACTACATAACACAAAAGATGTAGAAATACTTTCTGCGGATATAATGTCAACTTTCGGTACCTACAATTTAAAAATATATATTATTAACTGCTTTCATTGACTGTTAAACTGGTGACAAACTGCAACGGACGCGTCTCTGGACGCGTCTTGACATTGTGAGGTCAAGCGCTGCCATTGGTCTATCCTTCAGTCCACTTCCGCCAGCCCAAGGATCGACCAATAGCAGCGTTTGACCTTATAATGTCAAGACGAGTCCGCAGGCGCGTCCGTCGCCATCTGTCACCGGCTTTAGGCGCGACTTCTGTTTTCGATGCGGTAGTTAAAAATAATGCTTTTTTTCAGATGAAAACAAATTAACCTGCCCCCGCTGTAGACACATAATTGAAAATGCTAAAAAACTATTGAAAAGCATACCGAAAATAAATAGGAATGATATTGTGGGAATATGCGACCACTGCCGCAGAAAACTATCCCACAGACCTTGCCAAGAATGTGATGAGGTAGTTAAAAAGTTTGTAACCAGCAGAAATGATGTTAAAGATCCGAGACGTCACATTAGAATGTGGCTTTCTAAAATTCACCGTTTGTTAAAAGATGTTGTGATTAGCGAAAAGAATGTAATGAAAAAAGACCACATATACTCAGATATCAACATCCAAAATTTACACCACAATTCGCCCATATGTTTACGAGAGCCAGATGTTGGAGATTTATTCTATTCAGAAGATTTAAGAGCAGGGTCTATAAGAACACTGAATTTATCAGACCGGTCATATCATTCGCACCCGAATTATCCTAAAGTCAAAAAACACACAACATTTGCTGAATTTTCTGAACAAGGTCCTAGGAAAAATAAACAATTTATTTCAAGGTCCCAACAAGACCTTGCTTATATAGCAGACGATAGTTTTTCTTTGCTAAAAGCTGTGCGTGAGGACTTCCATGTTAGAAAATCAATGACAGACCTGTCTTTAAAAAAACTTTCTATGATTCCAACTGGAAAATATCAATCAAAAGAGATCTTCAAGTCAATGTCAGACCTATCTTTAATTAAACCTTTTAAGACTCCACGTGGAAAATACAAATCAGAAGATGCCCTTAAATCTTCAACTGGCCTGTCTTCAAACAAACTTTCTGAGATTTCGTCGCCAAAATATAAATCCGAAAACGCCCTTGTGACTTCAATATCAGGCTTCGCAGCTGATGATTATGTAAAGGAAGGCTTTGGCTATCTTTTTCTTAAAGAGGAAGATGAAAAAAAAAAACCTCCAAAAAAACGTATTAGTTCTTCAGAATTGATAAAAAATACTCAAGATATGTTGCAAGCTCGAGCTGAAGAAGAAAAAATTAGACAGGAAGAAGAACGTTTAAAAAAAGTAGAGGAACAGGAAAGAAGAAGAAAAGCTCGTGAAGATAAGAGAATTCAAGCGGAAAAGGAGAGACTTTTGCGCGAAGAACAGAGGCTGGCTGAAGAAGAAGCAATAAGACTTGCAGAAAAAGAAAAAAAAAGAGTAGCTGAAGAAGAAGAAAAATTACGATTAGCTGAAGAAAACGCCAAAAGTTTAGCAAAAGAAGATGAAACAAAGCATTTCGGTAAAGATAAAGAAAAGAAAAAGCCGGATTCAGTTCAAAAGAAACAAGTAACTAAAACTGTTAGTAAAGTTAAAGCAAGTTCTCAAGAGAAAAAGAGGACACCAATAGAGAAAATGAAAAAAAATGAAGAAAAACATAAATCAAACGAACCTTCGCCCGCAAATTCTAAAGAAAAACCTCCTAAAGTTATCAAAGAAGAAGTAGAAAAATCAAAGAAAGAAAAACCAGAACAACCAAAGAAAGAAAAACCAGAACAACCAAAGGAAGACAAACCAGAACCACCAAAGAAAGGAAAACCAGAACAACAAAAGAAAGAAAAACCAGAACCAGGCGTTAAAGAAAAGGAGCCTAAAAACATTGAAAAAGTTCCAGACAAAACTAAAGATGAGAAAGATAAAATAGAACAAGAAGCCAAAGGACCGGAAAAGCCTAAACCTGATTTAGCTGCTGAGGAATTTAAGAAACTACTAGCAGAACAAGCTAAAGAAAAAGAGCAAATGCTGAAAGCAAAAAAGCTACAAGAAGAAGAAGAGAGAAAAGCTAGAGAAGCAGCCGAAAAGATAGCTAAAGAGACTGCGCAAGAGAAGTCAGAACAGAAATCCATTAAAAAAACCCAATTAAAACCAGATTTTGAAACAAAACCAACAACACAACATGAAAAATCCACATTAAAGGAGTTAAATATAAAACAAATAAAACTCAGAAAGACATCAGGAGATGACTTAATATTACAATTGGTTAAACTAAAGCAAAGCACTGCTGGAGCAAAAGTAATTAGGAAGAAAATGGATCCGTTGGAAGTTGCTCGTTTACTTTTAAAGCACAAAGGTCATAGAAATAATGATAAAAATTGTGTCGTTTGTGGAGACTCTAGTATTGAATTAGAACTCGAAAGCATAAAAAATAAAAAAGAAGATGGTGACAAAATGGCAGATATAATTATAGGACACAAAATTTTTAAATATAAACCTCCATTAGTCGAAAAACAAAAAGAAGAACAAGTTTTGCCAATACTATTTCAGTCATCTTACAAGGAAGAGACAAATGAAATTGATAAATCCGAAATAGAAATTGTAAAAATAGTACCGGATGAAATTGAGTTAACCAACCAAAGGAAGCCTTTAGTACCACCAAAAGCTAGTAAAGGGGTGAGTAATTGTGTATTTATTTGGTCCTTTTGATATAAATCATTGTATAAAACCGACTGATTTTGCGGCGGAACACACACGTGTAAAAGCACTGATTTAGTATTATATTTCGGATTCGAAAGTAGGTACTTAACTTACTCGAGTGAGGACGCGCGCCGCAAGATAATGTGATGAATGAGTGAGAAATTTATGTAATCAGAGTCATAAAGATTTATCAACTATTTAACGAAGCCTTATATACGAAACGAAAACGTTTTATCTCTTTTTTTAACTTAGTTTTTGCGTAAATTTGCGGGTGCTGTACAAAAGAATAACGCACTCCTTAGAACCCACGTTATGTACCTAGGATTTTTTTATATAATTATGTTGTTAGGTCCCCTGAGAGTTTGAGAGATTTTTCTATATTTTGTAAGGTCCCTTGAGAGTAGTTAACACTAGCACCCATGTTTGCAACCCTGAAAACCAAAAACTGCGAAATTTTGGCACTTCTTTGTTTTTTTTTTTAAACCACCCTAAGGCAAGGACCGGAACACCCCTTTTTTGAATTAAGCTGATTGTTAGGGAAATCCTATTAAAAGGTTACCCTATCGATAAGCTACTCCAGTGTTAGCCTTTCGTTACGGAAACCTTTTTGAATAAGGTTAACTGCTTTCAATGCGCTTACCAAATCAAATAGGGTATTGGTAACTTCAATATTTAAGCACTTACCAACTAAAAGGGTTACCCTATTGTCTATCTCTTTTTCGCGCATTCCTGTGATTTGTAATAACCTGTCTGTGTATTTAAGTTCGGATTGCGGGAACAAAATGTCCGCGAGAAACATGCACATGAACATGAACCCAGAAAAACTGCTTTAATGAACTTAAGGCGCTTATTAAGAAATATGAATATATTGAGTTAATTACTGAATGAATATGATTTGTTAATACACTCACCGGCACGGAAACTTGGCCACCCCTTAATTTTGCTATAGTTTGAATATAATCATATTTATGGCATATAATTTAATAAAAATCGAATCGATATTCACTGTTTGAATCCTTTTAACCATTTTTTGAGTATGCACTAAATTATTGCATTAAAAAGAAAATTTAGATGAAAAGTGACACTTTCACAGAAACTTTTACTCAATTTTTAAACAGTACACAATGAAAAGTTAACAAAATTTCTTAGGGTTTTTGTACACATTAGTCACGGGTGTTTCCACCTCTTGCCCTGATGACTGCCTGCATCCGATCTGGCATGCTCTGGATGATGTTTCTGACATCAACTTGCGATAAGCTCTCCCAAGCGGTCAATGCTGCATTTCGAAGCTCGCCTAGCGTTTGTGGTGGGTTGGAGGAGGATTTAATTTTCCTTTTCAGCATGTCCCAGATGTGCTCTATGGGGTTTAAGTCTGGGTTGCGCGCAGGCCACTGTAATTTTTGAACACCAACGTCTTGCAAGTAGTCCTCAACGCATCGTGCAACGTGTGGGCGTGCATTATCGTGCATTAACTGGAACTGGTCGTATCCAATAAGCCCCATATAAGGTACAACATGATCCTGAAGGATCTCCTCGATGTATCGAATTGCAGTTAATCGATTGTCAACGATAACCAAATCCGTACGAGCGTCGGAACTTATTCCTCCCCATACCATTAAAGAGCCTCCGTGAAAACTGACTGTTTCAGTGGTGGTAATGGGAAGAAACCTCTCTCCTCTTCTTCTCCACACTCGTACTCGACCGTCTAGTGCACGTAACGCGATTCTACACTCATCCGTGAACAAAACTTTAGCCCATTGCTCGTGGGTCCAGTTGGCGTGGTCTCGGGCGAACTAAAGTCGAGCTACTCTGTGCTATCTGAGGAGTCCTGGACCACGGGCTGGTCTGCGCGCTCTTAGATTCACTTACTCCATTCGTCTTCTTATCGTGCGCTCACTTACATTCACACCTCTTTCAATTTGGAGTCGCTGGCGGATCTCAACCGCAGTGAGGTAGCGGTTTCTCAGAATGTCCAAAACGATAAAACGGTCGTCCCGAGCCGATGTGCACCTTACACCTCCACTACCTGGTCTACGGCGATAGCTACCAGTCTCACGGTATCGTTTTAAGGCGTACTGCATTGATGAACGCGGCAAATTGAGTACAATAGCGACCTCACGTTGGGTGAGCCCTTGGTCAAAGAGGGCTACCGCTTGTGCAACTTGTGCTGGCGTTAATGGCATTTTTTTGATCTTTAAGTAACCTAACACTTCAATGAAAACCAAAAAATAACGAAATTTCGAAAACGAGACTGTAAACTTCGCATAAAACAAAATACAAAACTCTAACTTCAGTGCTCGAAATACGCGATGCGACTAAATCTCACGATTCACGCTATGAAACGCTCAAACATAATGAATTACCCTGTTAAAATAAAGCTAAGCATTTTTAGGACCTAACTTCATAACAAACATTTGTTTTAAACACTTGAAACTTTAGTTATCGCTTAAGAAGGGCTTGGCCAAGATTCCGTGCCGCCGAGTGTATCTGACGTAGCTATAATGTGCGGCACGCTCGACCGCGGCGATAGCCACAACAATAAAAGGTAATGCAATAATTAGTCGAATGGAGTGCACGTAGAGGTTAAAATTGCTTTTAAAACCCTTTAAAGGTTAATAAGCCTCGATAGGGTTTTCGGATACGGTTAGTACTTACCCGAATTAACTGTATTTATTTGGTTAGCCTTTTGTTGGAATAAGTCGACGATATGCTTACTGAATTGATAGTGTATGGGTTTTTGTCGCCCATACACTTTCTTGATAATAGTGAAAGCAGGAAAACACTTGTCGAACTTGTAATCGATTTATTCTTGATAATGTGAGCTCACAATGATAATCGAACGTGAATTAATTATAAAACATAAGTAATGAAAAATTAAATAATTACGTAGGTAAACAATTAACGTAGTGTTGACGCTGCAATGTGCGATGTAATCGTACATATTGCCCAGGACGAAAAAGGGGTAAAATTAATTTAACACAATTCCAAAATGAGGGGACGTGCTTCTGTATAGTCGTCTGGGAATACGCGACGACTGGTCCTGGTCCTCTCGGGGCGAGCGCGGTCGCGGACACGCGTAGGCGGCGGCGTGCTCGCTGGCTCTCCGGCGGGCACGCGCCAGCGGTAATGTAATCTCCTTGCTGCGATGATGATGCCGAAGATGGCTACCAACCCCAATACCACGTAGATCATGGCGTAGTGGTGAATGTCGCGGTACGAGATTTAATCCGAGATGACCTCAGCATCCTTGAGCTTGCTTATTTGTTGTCCGATTTCGGCTTTTTCTTATTGCTGAGTTTCATTAGAAGTTGTAAATTTCGGTATCGTGAAATTTATTATGTGGTTAATAGATGCGATACGTGGGACATACAGGTCGGGATTCATCTTAATTTCTGTCAGATGAGGCTTGTGTAGGAGAATTGTAAAATCATCTGTCTTGCTTGATAATACAGTCATAACTCACATGAATCAGACCTGCGCGAGTCAGCTGGTGAGCGGTAACTTGATCGCCGCATATTGTTTTAACTCGACACTGGCTGCAACAAATGTATAGGTAGGTATTTAGGTTGTTGATATTTTCCCAGCTGTTTTTACATGACCTTGTTGTCATTCTACATTCTGTGTCTTCCTTTTCACAGAAGGTTTTATCACCCTTCACTTGATATTCGGGTTTCAAAATGTAGCAGAAATAAACTTCAGATAGCATTGTGCATGATCGTAAGTTATTATCATATATGTAAGTATCACCATGTAAGTACCTATCTTTTTTCATGTTGATGGAGATATAATCAGAGACGGGCATAATGCTGATGGCTTTTCCTTGATCTATTTCAGGAATTGATAGTAGCTTTAAAGTTTCATACGAGTCTCGACTGATAAGTGGTAATACATCTCAAATATCAAGAAGTCGCTCAGCATACTTGTTTTCACTCTAAGTGATTTTTCTTAGTTCAGAATGAATATTATCAACAGGCAGTGACACATCTTTGTTTAATTGTGTTGACATAATACTTACTCAATTCTTTAATAAGTTGTTCGGGTGGCAACAAATGAAAGTTGAAGCGGCCATGATAAATATCGGTTACAGTGTCCAATAACGTATTTTGTGTTGTTTTGAGACTATAGAGCATGTGCTTTGCAATAATAGCTCCTGTGTTAAAGCAGTTAATGGAATTGCTTGCATTCACTTCGTCCTTGAGTTTGTTCCAGGCTTGCTCTAGTTCATTCATGTGCAGGTTAATTAACTTGTGTTGTTTATTTATCGTGTCTTCGGTGCGTTAGTTATTGATTTTTCCATAATGACGCTATGTGTTGTTGATTGTGTTTTAGTAAATTAATATCCTTTTGATATTGCTTTGCGAATTTTTTATCCAGTACCAAACCACGCCAAATAAGTTATTAGCGACATATCCAATGCCGTCGATAAGGCCTCGGCGCCGACGATGTCTAGCAGGTGGCGAGCTTTTGCGCTGACTGAGAAACATATGATTATAGTACTCTAGTTCCGAGAATCCGTGACGTAACTGGAGTAGCACAGCGTCACACCGGGCTTGCTTGCATATCGTATCACATGTCGTTTTGAGTGATTGTATGTAATTGTCTAACACATTTATTCCTTTCCAATAAGGTTCCATGTTGTAATAGACAATTATTTTCCACTCATCTCTTATCAACATCATGTCGGATATCTTGTCAAAGTATAAATGTTTAGGTATTGCTCTTGAAATCTGTAATGTTGATAATTGGAGAGCCAACCCCAAAATTTCGTACCTACTTGATACCGCGATGAAATGCACAATGGTTTCCCATAAAATTTATGCTAAGTCCGAATTTGATAGTCTGCCACGGCGGAACTTGGTATTAAAAAAAAGCCATTTCCGGTGCGAAAAAGGGGGCATTTCTAACCCATCTGATACCGAAATAATAGTTATGGCATCAGTTAGAAATTTACTGGTAGATACAGAAAAGCGAAATCTGTCAGTTTTTTTTCGCCGGAAGTGCTTGGCAGACGCTCTCAAAGGTGACCATCGGGACCCCTGAAAATACACATCTGATACCAGCATGAAACCAATACCAGTAGGAAGGTATGAACCCTCATTTCAGGAATATGTAAGTCTGCCAGAGCTTTTTCAGCCGAAACACATTGACAGACGAGATTATGTAAACAACATCCGTAGAACTCGTATTTTAGTATTGTAAAGATTACGGACATTTTAACTGCTGTAGGCTTTTGTATTGCATGTCATCATCATCATCATCTATACGGTCAATCCCGGTTGCGTCCAAAGCCATCGCTTTGGAGCCCAGGGTCCGCTTTCCTAGATTTACTTTCCTACGTAGCTTGCCGGCTTCCGCAAAACATGGCTGTACCAGCGCAGGCGACTCTCCTGCAGTTTGTCTGCAACATCAAGGACATTAAGGTTACTGCGGATGCGCGAGTTTCTCACGTGGTCCTTCCGCATGACTCCGCACATCCACTGCAGCATATTCGACTCCGTGACACGCAGCTCCTGCTTGTGTTGCTCAAGTAGCGGCCACGCTTTGTTGCCATATAAAAGCAGGCTTGATGATGAACGTATAGATCTGGCCTTTCTGCTTAACCGGCAATCTGGGATCACAAATGACACCAGTAACCTCTCGCCATTTGGCCCACGAAGCAGCAATGCGTGCTTTGACGTCGCAATCGATGTCTCCCGACGCGTGAAGCACAGATCCAAGGTATTTAAACTGGTCCGTGCGCTCGACCTTGTCTTCGCCTATGCAGCCGGGTGTTGGATCTGTAGTTACAGACCAGGTACTCGGTTTTCGCTACATTGAGTTTCAGACCACCGCTCTCAAGCGACTGCTTCCACTCGTTCACCCGTCTCACCAGCCTGCCCTTGTCCGCGTCCACCTGTGCGATATCGTCAGCATACATCAACAGCCATGGTGGCTGCTCATGTGAGTCTCTGATGCTGTCTGACACAACATCTAATATCACACTGAACAGAAACGGACTGAGAACGGAACCCTGGTGTTCTCCGACTGTGATGGGGAACAGTTCGGTGTAGCCAATAGCGGAATCGGAGCTGCAGTATATGTCTCGAATAATGTCAATATATGCCTCGGGGCCGTGCCGTGTGGGGACGGCCGTAAAGAATACACTTCCTCACCGCCAACAGGAGGCGTGTCGTAAAAGGCGACTAATTCCTGTAGTACGAGACGGGCAGCAGCGCCTTCGTGCGAAATCTGATAGAAAACTGCGCTCGCAAACCCGCCTGCCAAGCGTGGCGAGTATCGGCAATCCCCCCCAAATGACGAGAACAGATAGGACCAGGCCCCCAGTCTCCGGTAGTCCCGCTGTTCCTGGCTACGGTAGCGGTCAGGGTGACGGCGGGGCAGGAGGTACTAAGAATCCCCGGAGTCGATCTGGCTACCACCCTAAACGACTGGCCCTGGTAACATACAACGCACGCACCTTGAGGACTGACGAGAAGATCGTTGAGCTGGAAGATGAAATGGGTAGGGTGCACTAGGGTAGGCGAGGACACGATAACCCTAAAATTCGGCAACCTACTCTACTACCGGGAGGGCGACCAACTGTCCCAAGGTGGGGTCGGGTTTCTCGTCCACAAGTCCCTCCTTAACAACATCGTCACCATCGGAAGTGTGTCAAGCAGGGTTGCATACCTGATACTCAAAGTATCTAATAGATAGATAGATAGATACTCTTTATTGTACACCATACAAAGAAGTTACAATTTGTGTTTACAGAAAGATGCACAATTTAGGCATTTATTTTTAATTATTTATAGATACTCACTGAAGGTCATACAGGTATATGCACCGACCTCTACACACCCAGATGAGGAAGTAGAGGCTATAGTATGAGGACGTAAGTAGAGCCTTACATACAAATAAGACCTACTTTAATGTTGTTATGGGGGACTTTAACGCGAAACTGGGCATTCGAGGCATAATGAGCTGAGAGTGGGGCAATTTGGGTATGGGCAACGGAACCCCAGGGGACAGAGGCTGGCCGAATTTTTAGAGAAGGAGGACCTCTTTGCGATGAATTCCTTCTTTCAGAAGCCGCCTCAGAGGAAGTGGACCTGGATGAGGCCCGACGGTTCCACGAAAAATGAGATTGACTTTATCATGACCACAAAGCGACGAATATTCAATGATGTCTCCGTGATTAACAGGGTGAAAACCGGCAGTGATCACCGAATGGTCAAAGGCTCATTGAATATCAACGTCATGCTAGAGAGGTCTCGTTTGATGAAGTCTACGCTCCGACCCTCCAATGCCCATATTTACAGCCCCGAGACCTTTTAGCTCGAGTTGTCTAATCGCTTTGAATGCCTGGAGAACTGCGAGTCAGTGGACGAGATTAACAACAGGTTCGTAGAAACTGTCCAAGCGGTCGGGTCAAAATTTTTGAGAACCCGTCGTAAAGATAAGCCACACAAGCTTACCGACCCTACCCTCAACCTCATGGCAGAACGACGTTTAATGGTACTGCAGACCTTCGTCGACGCTAAGGCATATCGGCAGCTCAATAGACGGATATGGAAGTTCTTGCGACATGATATCCGCAACTTTGAAGAGGCGATAGAGCGGAACCAAGGCTCCAAAGTTTTCGCAAGAGACATGTCTATTGGGCAAAGCCAGCTGACGAAGCTGAAGACGGGATGGCAGTATAACGTCGACAAAAGCCGAAGTTTTGAGGGAGATCGAGAAGTTCTATGGGCAGTTATATACATCGGTCACTAAACCTGTAAGCAGCTCAGCCGAAGATCCAAGAGCTAAGCTGACCCGGCACTATACCGAAGATATTCCGGACATCAGCCTAGATTAGGATGGCCCTCAAACAGCTTAGGAACAACAAGGCGCCAGGTGATGACGGAATCACATCAGAGCTTCTGAATGCGGGTGGAACACCGATACTGAAAGTCCTTCAGAGACTCTTCAACTCCGTTTTGCTCGAGGGAATAACGCCGGAGGCGTGGAACAGGGGTGTGGTGGTGCTCTTCTTCAAGAAAGGAGATAACACCTTATTGAAGAATTACAGACCCATCTCACTTCTAAGTCATGTCTACAAGTCATCACGAATCGTCTCGCGCGTAGGTTCGATGACTTCCAGCCTCCCGAACAAGCCGATTTCCGAAAACACTTTAGTACCATAGACCACATCCATACGCTGCGGCAAATTATACAGAAGACCGAAGAGTATAACTTGCCACTATGCTTGGCGTTCGTGGACTATGAGAAGGCCTTTGATTCGATCGAGACCTGGGCAGTGCTACATTCTCTCCAGCGGTGCCATATTGACTATCGGTACATCGAGGTATTTAAGTGTATACAAAAACGCCACCATGTCGGTCTGAGTACAGGAGCAGAGCACGATTATTTTGCAGCGAGGCGTAAGACAGGGAGATGTTATATCTCCGAAACTGTTCACCGCTGCATTGGAAGACGCTTTCAAGCTCCTGGAATGGAAAGGATTTGGCATCAACATCAAAGGCGAGTACATCACTCACCTTCGGTTTGCCGACGATATTGTGGTCATGGCAGAATCGCTTGAAGACCTCAGCACAATGCTCGATGACCTTACTCGAGTCTTCCAACAAGTAGGCCTGCGGATGAACATGGACAAAACCAAGCTCATGTCGAATGCCCATGTTGCGCCCTACCCAGTATCCGTTGGGGGCTCTACTCTTGAAATTGTTGACAAATATGTGTACTTAGGACAAGTTACCCAGTTGGTTAGATCCAATTTTGAGAAGGAGGTCAATCGTCGAATCCAACTCGGCTGGGCAGCGTTCGGGAAACTACACCACGTCTTCTCGTCCAAAATACCTCAGTGCCTCAAGACGAAAGTCTACAACCAGTGCGTGTTACCAGTGGGCCTTATAAGAAAGCTCAAGGTCGCACAGCGTGCTATGGAAAGGGCTATGCTCGGTGTTTCTTTGCGAGATCGAATCAGAAATGAGGAGATCCGTAAACGAACAAAAGTCGCTAACATAGCCCAACGGATTAGCAAGCTAAAGTGGCAGTGGGCGGGGCACATAGCACGTAGAACTGACGGCCGATGGGGCAGAAAGGTTTTAGAATGGAGGCCGCGAACCGGCAAGCGCAGCGTAGAACGTCCACTCACAAGGTGGTAAGACGACCTGGTAAGGGTCGCAGGAAGACTGGATGCAGGCCGCTTCCAACCGGCCAATCTGGAAGTCAATGGGGGAGGCCTATGTTCAGCAGTGGACGTCCTATAGCTGAAATGATGATGATGATGCCTCGGGGACCCCTTTGGATCTCAGTGCCTACCAGATCACCACTCGAGGAACACAGTCGAAGGCCTTCTGCAGATCAAGAAAGAGCAAGTGCAGAGGTGTGTTCTTCTTACTGTATCTCTCCATGACGGTCCTCAGGGCGAAAACCGGGTCTATAGTCCCGTTGCCAAGACGAAACCCATATAGACACTCTAAGATATCACACTCCCGTCGGATCTGGGAGTCCACAATCCGCTCAAGGAGCTTCATGGTGTGGGACATGACCTTTATACTGCGGTAGTTGCTGCTCTCTTGCATCGATCCTTTGCCTAGGTTAAGATGTCTACACCACGAGGGCTCATCGCCTTCCAGGCTTCGTTTGGGACTCCATCAGGTCCGACAGCATTACGATTCTTCATGGGGCGAAGAGCAATCTGGACTTCTTTAGGCGTTACCGGTGGTACTAGTCCCTTATTCGGAGGGAGCTCAGGACCTCTTTGTGCTGCTTATTTAGCAGCTCATGGAAATAAAAGCGCCATCTCTTCTTCACCGCGAGGTTCTCGCATAACAAGTTGCCCTCGGGGTCTTTAACACAGCAATACTGGGAAATGTCCTGTGCCGTTTTGACCCTGGAGCGCGCCAACTTATAAATTAGGTTCTGCCATTCAGTCGATTCCAACTTGTCATAGAGCGTATAATTGTGGTCTCGTCTGGCCCTGGCTACAGCTTTCTTAGCAACGCGTTTTGCATCCTTGTACGCGTCGAGGTCTTCAGAAGATCTGGTCGCTTGAAAGAGGGCTTTCTTCACCCTAATCTCCCCCTGGGCTGAGTCGTTCCACCACCAAGTCTCCTTGTCACATGTGCGACCGCCCTGAGATAAGCCAAGCACCGCCTTGCCGCACCAGTGACAGCTGCGGTAATATCCTTTCCCGGTATTTTTGGACTGGTTCGTCATCACCACCGTCGCACTTGTCGCCGATAGTTAAGGCGAACTTCTGAGACGTATCTTCATAAGCTTCTACCATCTGATTTGGCGTCGGCAGCGTTCGATACGATTGATTTTGGGCTTTACGCGGAGGTCCATGACAAGTAGACGGTGTTGTGCAGCGAGACTCTCACCGGGTATGACCTTGCAGTTGGCCACTTTACTGATGTGGTGTCTCCTAGTAAGTAGGAAATACTCTAAGAAAAATAAATAAGGAGGCGTGCCTCCCTCTCCTGTAGACAATGGCAATGTCAGCAGCCGCACACGTCCTGAGGATATCCCCTCCTTCTGAATTACGACCACCTGACCCAAAGCCACCATGAACACGCTCAAACTCCTCACACTTCTCACCCACATGACCGTTCAGGTCGCTACCTACAACAATCCCCTGCGTCAACGGGATACCACTAAGCACTCCACCGAGTAGATCCCAGAACGCCATCCTCTCAGCTTCGCCACAACCGGCCTGTGGCGCGTAAGCACTTATCAAGTGGGTGACAACCCCTTCAACAAGCACCCCCACGACCATCAGCGGATCGCTGTAGCATTTCACTACCAGAATGTCATCCTGCAATCTTTTGGAAAGAACCACGTAAATCACTTTGTAGCTATTCCCAATTATTGTATTATTGTGCTTATTGTATTGCATGTTTAATAGTTATAAAGGTCTGTGTTAGGTAGTAAGTGATAGAAATATCTACATGTAAGTTATTTTTTCACTAGTAGTACGAGTAGGTATGAAGAATTTCTGAGACAAAAGTGAACCAAACATGATCTCGATTTAAAAGACAATCATAAATATAGTAGTGTAGGCTACACTTACCCATTTATATTAATTTACATTTAAAATTAACAATTAACACTTACAGTTGTCCAACTTACACTTGATATACTATTTACACGTATATTACACTTTATTTATTATATTAATTTATACCTACACTATTAATAATAATATGAGATAAAATAGAACAGTCGATGTGCCCCAGTTTATCGAATATCGGTATCGACATTCACATCGACGACATAGCGCATATAACGGCTATGTATAGGCGAATGCATGCCTGCGTGCGCGCAATCATCTCACCAGTCGGAACTTACTACTGACGCAAAGCGCATGCCGCTCGATCATTTCGATTGCTTGCAATTCGCTATTCTGCTTGTACTATCTTATTTTCACCTTCGAACTTTTCTACGTTACCCTGTGCTGTGCCTATGCTTCTTCCTTGTTCTTGCTCCTTCCATTGTGTACAATTTCTTCTGTGTGATTGTTGTAATCTGGATAATATACCTACTACCAAAACTGTGAGTCGGACTTATTTATTTTCAACTCCTGCATCAACACATTAGACTACATTGGTGACCCCTTATTTCGAACACAAAATGGATAAGGAATTCGAGGATGCACGTGGCCCGCCCACATTGAATACTGAGGCGCCTGTATCGATAGATCGTGGCGAGGTGTATAAAGTCGCCGCACGGGTACCACCATTCTGGCCTGAAGAACCGGTGATCTGGTTTGCCCAAGTCGAAGGATAATTTGCAATTGCTGGCATTACTAGCGACATCATTAAATTTAACTGTGTCACTGTGTCATCGGTCAGTTAGACAATCAGTACTCGAGGGAGGTTAAAGATGTTATAATTAACCTACTGGCTGATGATAAGTACGAAAAGCTCAAGACAGAGTTGATTAAGAGACTCACGGCTTCGAATGAAAAGAAGCTTAAGCAATTACTCATGCATGAGGAGCTTGGCGATCGAAATCGCTCTAGTTTCCTCCGCCATCTTAAAAGTCTTGCTGGCCTAGAAGTTCATGATAATTTTCTGAAGACCATCTGTCCCTGGTAAGTCAACCAGTCCCTGGTTCCGTACTTAGCGACCTAACAAGAGAAGTTGCCGAACTCCGTAAACAGCTGCAGCAGCTTACGTTAAACAACCGCGGCAGATCCCGACAGCCTAATCGGAACAGGTCAACATCGAGGCAGAGATCCCAATCGAACTACCGAAAATACCCGCTATGTTGGTACCACAGCAAGTTCGGTGATAAGGCCAATAAATGCATCAGCCCTTGTGACTTCAAGTCGGCAAGCGGCAGTCGGTAATGGCGACTGACGATTGCCTCCCTTCTTCTACTGGTCGCCTATTTGTCACCGACCGCTTTTCGAAGACACAATTTCTCGTCGATACCGGTAGTGACTTGTGTGTCTTCCCTCGGTCAGTGCTCCGTGACCGTTGTGCGCGAACTAACTTTAAACTGTGTGCAGCTAACGGGTCTAATATTTCTACATATGGTTATGTGCATATGGACTTAGATTTTGGGTTACGTAGAACCTTTCCTTGGCGTTTTGTTGTAGCCGACGTAACCAAACCGATAATTGGAGTAGATTTTCTGAACTTTTTTAACTTGATAGTAGATTGCCGTAATAAAAGATTAGTCGATAATTTAACAACTGTTTCTGCCATTGCTAAATCTGCCAATTGTAACATTTATTCTGTAATAGTTTCGACTGTTGTATCGCGGTACCACAAAATTCTTGATGAGTTCCCAGAAATTAAGCGACCAGCTGGCACACACCGAAACATTCCACACAATACAGTACACCACATCTGCACGACTCCAGGGCCTCCAGTTTTTTCTAATTCTCGCCGTTTAGCTCCAGATATGCTGACAATTGCCCAGCAAGAATTTCAGTCCTTGCTTGCTGATAGTACAGCCAGACCTTCGGAAAGTCCTTGGTCTTCGCCGCTGCATTTGGCACCGAAAAAGGACAACGGGTGGCGACCGTGTGGTGATTATCGCATGTTGAATACCCGCACTGTTCAGACACATCCACGATTTTTCCCATAGTATAGCTGGCTGCAAAGTCCGATACTCTGTCGCGCATTGAGGAATTGGAAACGGCAGTGAACGTCGAGCACCTTGCAGAAAGCCAAACTTCAGATCCTGAACTGGTAAAACTCCTCGCAGAAGGCTCATCCTTGCGGCTCGAAAGATTTCAAGTACCTGGAAGTCGCGTCTCCTAGTACTGCGACGTCAGCACACCGACTTCCAGGCCATTTGTACCCAAATTCTTTTGCAGACGAGTCTTTGATAGCCTGCATTCACTTAGCCATCCTGGCTTTAACGCGTCTGCTAAGCTAGTTTCTGAACGCTTTGTTTGGCCAGGCATAAGAAAGGACTGCAGAGCTTGGGCACGTGGTTGCGTTTCTTGCCAGCGTGCGAAGGTCAATCGGCACGTGACTGCTCTCTTAGGTACCTTTAATTTACCGCGTGCTCGTTTTAAGGAGGTCCATATAGACTTGGTGGGACCGCTTCCCCTTTCAGAAGGCCGATAGTACTGCCTGACGGCCGTAGAACTGTTTACCTGATGGCCGGAAGCTGTACCGTTAGCTGACATCACGGCGGAGACGGTTGCATAGGCTTTGCTGTCATCGTGGATAGCGCGATTTGGCTGCCCTACAAGCATAACAACAGACCGTGAGTCTATTTTGTTCCAATGCTTGTCCAATATAATCGGATTTGAGCGTAAACGGGGTACAGCCTACCATCCAGCCTGCAATGGCCTTGTGGAAAGATTCTACCGCCAATTAAAAGCGGCAATCGTTTGTCACGCCAATGACATGTGGACAGAGTCGTTACCGTGGGTGCTACTCGGTATAAGGTCATCCTTCAAAGAGAGTTTACAAGCCTCCTCCGCTGAAAAGGTATACGGTGAACCATTACGCCTACTGGGTGAATTTTTTCATACTAGCACAGGAGGCACCACAATTTACAGCTCGCCTCAGAAACTTCGCTCAAAAGTTACGACCCACACCAACTTTGCACCATAATAAGCCCAAGATATTTATTTATAAGGAACTCGCCATATGTGATCACGTGTTACTCCGAGAAGACGCATCACGTGGCTCACTTCAACCCGCATATTCTGGGCCACATAATTTCCAGTGTACTTTATAAAGTACAAATTAATAGTAGCAGTTTAGATCTGACATTTAAATTTTAAACTGAAAATAACTGCCTAATGTGTTATATGAAGTATAAATTGTTAACCTTGTACTTAACACTTATTTAGTCGTTCTATGCTAACTATTAAAAAACTTAATCTAATATTTTTTACATATTTTGAGTCATTTATCTTTTTAAATATTTTTCAGTAGATATATCATATAACAAACATGCTAAGAAATATATGAAAAACCAGGCATAACCATTAAAATCACAGATTTTATTTTTTTTTCTTCTCGGTCTGAAGCACTATTCTAAATATGTACTTGTAGAAGTACATTGGGTTGTTAGAAATACATCTGCTTAAAAAACACAGGACTTACGAGGTTAACTTGTTAAGCTACAATCTGCTGCTCAAAAGAGTTTATTGGCTTGTTTTTTTTTTAAAATGTAGGTACGATATTGACATCGATTTCAAATTTGATATTCTAAAATATTGTCTTGCATATATGACAATGTCAAGATTTCTGTAAAACTGAATACATAATTAGGTTTTGATTGTTTATTTCGGAGCCATTTATTTTGTTAGTTTTTTGTATTGTTACTACGGTATTTTGTTTTATTGCTTTTTCTTGCTGTATCGGAATGTCCAAGAGCAAAAAAAATGTGGCTGTAAGTGAAATTAGATGGATCCCTGAATTGCACTCCCACAGCAAAAGTAACCAGGACAAAAAATAGTGTAAAAGATTAAAAGAAAAAACGTTGACTAATGTTGTATTTTCTTCTTGCAGGCCGAGCAAGAGGTTCCTAAAGGTATTATTCGTTACGCTTTATCTGATCGCTCATTTATAGACAAAGGCTGGACAATGCTTCCCACTGAGAAAGTAGTACGAAAGGTAAATAAGACCTTGACAATGTGGTCCGAAAGATGTATAACATACATAAACCCAAATGTGTTTAAATAACAACACAAAATGTTTAGAGAGAGAAGGAAGGCCGTAATATTGATTAATTATATCAATTTATTAATCGAATTCTTAGTGTTTTTTAAAATTCTAGATGAACGTTTATCGCATGCGTCCTGCACAACCCGAGTTCGACTGGTTTGAACATAACAAAAATAAACGATTGATGCAATACGATACTGGCGAAAAGCTCGCTGAATTTGATGATAACGGCCGCGGTCGGTGGTATTATAAAAATGGGAGATTAGCATTGGATTATTATGACGCTGAAGGTAATTTTATTTCAAAATAGGTTTATTTACAATTTGCCGTAAAAAGAAAATAATAACAGAGAAATTAATTTCATAGAAACCAACGCACAGCAAAGGTTTGTAGTGTACAGTAGTGGAGAGCCAGACGAACGGGGGCGTTCCCGCCCGATCACGGTTCTAGCCACCTTCGACTACCTCGGAAATGGTGTAGTATTTGATCACAGTGGAAAAATTAGGTAGGTTTATGTAAATTTACTAATGCGCTGTTGTACTCACCATTACCACCATATTACGTAAATATACCTGTATATTGTATATTTATTAGTGTAAAATACTTCAGTGTTTAACATTATTTCGTTAGTTTACGTTTGCCGAAGTATTTTACATGAATAAAATTCATCCTATATGTATTTTGTTTGTCTTTGTTTGTTCAAGGTTGAAATATAATCAAACCGAAGGCGTGGTGTTAGACAGAGCCATAGGTCCCGTTTCACATTGGAAATGGCACACTCTAAACGATCCACCTGTACTGCAACAAGTCATGATAGACACACAAATGTCATATAAAGACCCTGGTATCGTCAAACTCGGGGGGCCTGGAGATAACAAAGCACGACCAGATAACGAAGAAATGCTGGCTATCGAATTCGATAATTTCATAAAAGAAAAGAGCAAAAAATTGACTCAAAAATTTAAGCCGTTCCAGATTAAAATGAAGGCTCTAAAAATTAACGAGAGCTTTTCGTTAAAGGTTTTGGATCAAGCCACCGTATATTTAATATTCAGAGACGGGTCGGCGAATTTGAAATTGAATATTGGGATGATATTGGATCACAAAGAGATCGTCGATACAGATACGGCCGAAGTGGGTGAAGTTTCGAACAGTTTGGAGCGTTTGCCGGCGCGCACGGACAGCATCGCGGGGATGCAGGCCAGCGTGGCGCACGCGGCGCGCGTGGAGCGGCTGCGGCTGGAGCGCGAGCGGCGCCTGCGCCCTGCCGAGCCCTGCGGCAGCGCCGACCGCCTCACCGCCGCCGCCGCGCGCCCGCTCCGCCCCCCTTTCCGGACCGCACCCTCCTCTACCTCCTCTACCGCGGCTACCACTAGCGACTACCCTTGTAGATGTAGAAAACCGTCTTCTAGTAATGTATATTACGATACTCGTCTTATATGATAGTCATTTTGAATATGAAGTTATTTTGAATTATGTAGATTTTTAATATTTTTAAACATTTTCAGTGGTTTAGGCTCGATTAAAGCAATTAATTTTTTATTGCGTTTTTATAACTTATTTCCTTTCCAGTTTAGAGCAGACAGAATAGGCAAAACCATATAAGTACTTATCATATTGTGTGAAATGTGATAGATCGACCTTTCATTATTCGTAATTTCGATTTTGGTTCTACAAATAAAATAATTCTATTGGAGCAGCACAATTGGCTTTTAAAATTTTTGATTAAGACCAGTTGCATTTTATCAGAAGCTTTTAATAGAAATATTCTAGCGCGTACCTGAAGGCGATCCGTGCATACATTTTGTACTAGAACTCGCATACTGTAAGAAATGTCTTGTGTCGGCCGTCCGGTTCTGATGCGCTCCGGATTAAAATGTCATCCGAGATTCTTGAGAGGCCCGTCTGTCTACTATACATTTTGTACTAGACCTCGCACACTATCGGGAATTTGTGTTAGTTTGGCAGACGGCGCCGTACACTGTACACGCGCTTCTCGTTACAAAATATCAGATATGCAATTAGGGTTTCCAGAAGTTTACTATTGTTAGCCGACTACAAAAAAGGAGGTTCTCAATTTATTACCCTTACAACCGACTTCAAAAAAATGGAAATGGACTCCAAAAGGGGGTGACTTTCTCGATAAAAGAGAAAATGTATGCTCTTATTATTGCTAGCTCGTGAGTATAGATGCAAAAGATGTTATAAACCATTTGATTTTAAACCGTTTTTATTTTGTTTAAAACGTTTTAAACCGAATTTAGTGGTTTAATATTGATTTAAATCGATTTTTATATTAGAATGCACTAAGGCTACAAAGTGATCTGATTACACCTACTTCCTTATTTAGGATATTTCCTTGTTATGTAAATGAAAAATAAATGAAAATTGATTTATAATCTAATAAAATGAAACTTTATAGCAAATATTAATTGAACAAAATCTAATAGCTCCATAAATAACATTGTTTAATGAAAATTTTATTTATTTAGATCTTTTTAAATGTTTTTCTTATAATTTAAAATGATGTATTACTTAAAATGCGACTTTACAATTTACCGCACATAAGCAGAAAATATTGTTACTTACGTTAATTGTTTCAAAAATGGTAGGCTTGAAAATACAAACATATAGCTTTAAATAACTATGTGTATTGTTTCAAAATCAAAATTCTTACAAAATCAACATAACAATGTATTTTTTAAAAATCAACATTCACATGACAAAATGACAATCAAAAACGTCCTGTTCATTATAAAAATGATGATGATAGCATAGATAGATAGATAGATACTCTTTATTGCACACCACACAAAAAAAACAGTACAGAGAAACAATACATTTAGAATGGTACAATTTAGGCATATTATATTCTTATTCATAGCATATTGTATTCTTTATCAATATTGATATCCTTGTTTTACTACTTTCTGTTGCGTCTATAATTTCTAAACAAACTGTTGTTTATTTATTTATTACATACGATTGTGTGTGTGGTGATTCAGCACCCGACACACAATGCAAAGATTTCAACATTATTACGAAAATCAATGGTATCCTAAATTATCACCAACAATGTTAAGCTGTGCAGGTCAAAGGCACAGAACCACAAACGCCTTAGAAGGCTGGCACCGCCGACTTAACATTTTGATAGAAAAAAGACCGAACTTGTATTTATTCATTTACAAACTGATAAAGGAAGCAAGATATTGAGATATACAAATAAAAAAAAGTTTGTTTGGAAATTATGGACGCAACAGAAAGTATAAGGATATCAATTTTGATAAAATATACAATAAACTTCTGACAAAACAAAATTGAAATTCAATAACTGCGAGAATTTATTTAAAAAAAATACATTACTACAGTTGGTAAAATAATAAACACCTACCTATTGTGTTTCTGATTATCATATGAATGTTGATTTTTAAATAATGTATATTGTTATAGTTCAACTTGTAGGTTGAAAATGTTAAAAACAACTTTTATCTGAGTGTGACCATTTTGCGAATGGGACCATTTTTGAATTCGTGACGAAATGCGAATAGGACGGAATGCATCAAACCCATTTATTACTGACTACGTGGTAGTGGTTTAAAACGGTTTAATTACAACTATACTCGTGCTCGTGACCAACCACACTCTAAATGTCGACCGCAAATAATTTCCTACAGTTTTTACAATGTACTTATTTTTAACTTTTAATTCGGTTTTATACTTATTCGTGTTTTTTAATATATTATTATATTTTTTGGTTTGTTACAAATACAAATAAACGTATTCTTTTCTTATTATTCTTATTCTTAAGATTTTATAGCTGAAGTGGAAAAATATCCTTGTAATATGACATGTGGATAGTATCACTATCAAAATAAAATACAGCGCGACCTAGCGTGCGGCCTGTCTTAGACCGGGCGCACAGTTGTGGCTGACTGCGCCACCACGATACTCTCCGTCTTTTGACGTTCGCACAGGGATGTTAAGGATGGCGACACGTTATTGCTATTGGCACTATTGTTTAGTGTCTTAAAAAAGATCATTATGTATTTATATTTTCTCCTACGACCGGGCGGGACGGGGAGGTACAGCTGTATTTTATTTCGATAGTGTTAACTATCCACATTCCATAATGCACGGATATTTTGCCACTTTCAGTTTGAAAATCTTTAGAATAAGAATTTAAAGAAAAGAATACGTTTATTTGAAACAAAAATTTATAAAAAAAAATGAATAAGCATTAAACCGAATTAAACATAAAAATACATTGTGATAATTTTATTTAGCGTTTTAGTTTATTTAAAGTCGGTTTTTATTTTTTTATAAAATTAACTTATTTCATCTATTTTAGTGATAAATCCTAATCAAAACAAATCTTACAATTTGTGCAAACATAATTTAACTGCTGAACACCGATTTCATTTCCTATTTTTCCACCCTTAGGGGTAATTTTTTTTCCAAAAATGTTTTACTATAGTATATTTGAAGTATAAGCTATTCATTTAAAAAAAACCCTCAAAATCGGTCCACATTTGGCAAAGATATTAGGTAGGAAAGATACTAAAATCAGTTGGCGAGGTACGGAGTTCATGCAATGTTTGATGATTTTCTTATAAATCCCATCATCAGAATTTAACCAAATTTATATTGGACCATTCTGAAAGTATTACCTTTCAAACAAAAAAATAATTATCAAAATCGGTCAACGTAGTAACGAATGATCGCTAAACATACATAAAAAAAAAGATTTCGATCAATTGAGAACATCCTCCTTTTTTGAAGTCTGTTATAAACTGTAGGAAATTATTTGCGGTCTACCTTTGGCTAGCAATAATAACAGCATACATTTTCCTATTTTTCCTTCTATCAACAAAACCACCCCCTTTTGGAGTCCATAACCATCCCTCTTGGTATGGCCGTTTGAACCTCTTCCTTTTTTGAAGTCGGTTGTAAGGGTTAAAAATTAAAAACCTTCTTCTTTTTTGTAGTCGGTTAACAAAAGTAAACTTTTGGCAACCCATAATATCTATTTTGCATATCTGACACATTGCAACAAGAAGCGCGTATACAGCATACGGCGCCCGTCTGCCAAACTGACACAAGTTTCTGATAGTATGCGACGTCTAGTACAAAATTTATTGTAGACGGGCCTCTCAAGAATTGAGTTCGACGTTTCAATCCGGCGCGCATCTGAATCGGACGACCGACACGAGACATTTCATACAATATGCGGGTTGTAGTACAAAATGTATGCACGGAGCGCCTTCAGGTGCGCCCTAGAATATTTCTATTAGAAGCTTCTGATAATATGTGCCCGGTCTTATAAAATATGTGTTTCGCAAGGTGGAAATGAAGCCGAAACACGTATATGCTAACATAATAGGTAGTCTGGCTGTCTAAACCAACGAACCAACTATCTTACAGATATCTCGCATATCGTGCAGGTGTGGTTTCGTCGTTTGTGACGCAAAATTTATTTGAAAAATAAAAAATCTTAGTTCAGCCAGCCTTCTTTTCGAACACTTTTGATTTCAACCTCTAAGTACCCGCTGTACTCGAGGTGGCAGAATAATTAAATGAATAGGAAAGAGACAGATTAAAAACGTAGTTATATACTTTATTAAGTTTTTAAAACAATATAAACGTACATAAATGATTTCTATTAATCACTTAACTGCATAGGCAAAATGGGTATGTTACATGAAAATGATGTTATGGTAACTGCACCTGTGATCTATCTGAAGTACTCTCCACTGAGTCCGCAGCGCCATTAGGTATAGGCTCTGGAGTGCCGGACGTTGCCCTTGACATATCGATGGTGTTTTGACATTTATTACGTAGCTCAAACACTTGAGTGATAGCGTCACGAAAGCATAGGAAATTGTAATCTATCACACCTGAAAAATATTCTGGTTATAATTACTTATATATGACACAGTACAAATGATATTGATAAGATATAAAAAATAAGTACCTTGTTTCTGAAAGTTTTCTTCGCGCAAAATACAGACAAGGGCTAAGAATTTGTTAACTTCACGCAAATATAAGACAGTTCCATTGTTTAGTTTAATGAGACTGGAACTCTGGTTGTTAAAGGTATTTGCCTCAGTTTCATCTACCATTCTGGAATTAATATATTTTTTTTAAATACAAAATTAAATAGCAATCTTGTTTATGCCTAGTTACTTAGCTAGTTTTTTTACTTGTTCAGCACAGCATTATCACGGTGCTGTGGTGTAAATATCCTTCATGGTAAAACACGTTTTAATAAATATAATAAACAAAGGTGTTTCCATAAAATTGTGAGTCAATATTAAAGAAAAAGCAAAATTCGTGCAAAATTATAAGCCTAACTAATGATATAACATTTTTTTTAAATTCCATAGTATTCTGGAAAACCGATATCAAATATTGTAAAACTCAAATGAATGTACGTAATAAATTTCGGGGTAAAATCTTTAAGCAATGGAAAAATGTTAATGTCCTATGGCTGAAATGATGATGACGATAAATGGCAACATTCCTTGCATTAGTGTTCTTGTTTACATTTACTTACATTTGTGATCTCGAATAAAAAAATTGCTTTAATTGGTTTAAGATATCTGCTTCAAAATTGAGTTGCAAGACACAACAAAAATTCACAGAAAAGATAGTAGATGTTACCGTTTTACTAGTGTATTTAAATTATTCAAAAAATCAAAATAATTTATTTTTGCAAATAGGCCATTAACAGTCCTAATCCTCAGGACGTGTGCGGCTGATGACCTTGCCATTGTGAACACGTATTTCGAAAAGAAAACCGAGCACCTTATCACCTACAAAAGCGGGAGGCACGCCACTCAGATCGATTTCCTACTCGCTAGGAGACACCACATCAGTAACGTGGCCAACTGCAAGGTCATACCCGGTGCGAGTCTCGCTACACAACACCGTCTACTTGTCATGGATCTCCGCGGAAAACCCAAAATCAAGCGTATCGAGCGCTGCCGACGCCAAATCAGATGGTGGAAGCTTGTTGAAGACACGTCCCAGAAGTTCGCCTTAACTATCGGCGACAAGTAGACAGAACCAGTACAAAAATACTGGGATAGGATTCAGGCAGCCGTCAATGATGCGGCGAAGGCGGTGCTTGGCTTATCTCAGGGCAGTCGCAAATGTGACAAGGAGACTTGGTGGTGGAACGACTCAGTTTAGGGGGAGATTAAGGTGAACAAAGCCCTCTTTCCAGATCTCCTGAAGACCACGACGCGTACAAGGATGCAAAACGCGCTGCTAAGAGAGCTGTAGCCAGAGCCAGGCGAGACCACTTTCATCGCTCTATGACAAGTCGGAGTCGTCTGAGGGGCAGAAGCTAATTTATAAGTTGGCGCGCTCCAGGGTCAAAGCGGCACAGGATATTTCCCAGTGTCGCTGTGTTAAAGACCCTGGGGGCAACCTGTTGTGTGAGGACCTCGCAGTGTAGGAGAGATGGCGCTCTTATTTCCATGAGCTGCTGAATAAACAGCACAAAGAGTCGCAGCCACTGGACTTCCCTCCGAATCAGGGACTGGTACCACCGGTAACGCCTGAAGAATCCAGTTTGCTCTTCGCCGCATGAAGAATCGTAAAGCTGTCGGAGCCGATGGAGTCCCAATCGAAGCCTGGAAGGCAATGGGCCCTCTTGGGGTGGACATCTTAACCTACCTTTACAACCGCATACTCTTAACCGGTATAATCTCGAGCCAATGGAGAATGAGTATTATTACTCCGGTCTTCAAAGTCAAGGGATCGGTGCAAGAGTGTGGCAACTACCGTAGTATAAAGGTCATGTCCCACACTATTAAGCTCCTTGAGCGGATTGTAATCTCCCGGTTCCGACAGAGGAGTGTGATGTCTCGGAGTGTCAATATGGGTTTCGTCCTGGCAACGGGACTATGGATCCTGTTTCGCCCTAAGGACAGTCATGGAGAGATACAGGACGAAGACCACGCCTCTGCACTTGCTCTTTCTTGATCTGCAAAAGGCCTTCGACTGAGTCCCTCGAGTGGTGATTTGGTGGGCACTGAGATCCAAAGAAGTCACCGAGGCATATATTGACATTATTCGAGACACGTACCGCAGCTCTGATTCTATGGTTCGGACCGCTGTTGGCGACACCAAACCGTTGCCCATCACCGTCGGAGTACACCAGGGTACCGTCCTCAGTCCGTTTCTGTTCAGTGTGATATTAGACGTTGTGTCAGACAGCATCAGAGACTCACATGAGCAGCCACCATGGCTGTTGATGTATGCTGACGATATCGCACTGGTAGACGCGTACAAAGGCAGGCTGGTGAGACGGGTAAACGAGTGGAAGCAGTCGCTTGAGAGCGGTGGTCTGAAACTCAGTGTGGCGAAGACCGAGTAGATAGATAGACACTTTATTGCAAAAAACATTAAAGGTTACAAACAAGACACAGTTATGTACAATCAGGCGGCCTTATCGCCAAAAGCGATCTCTTCCAGACAACCTTAGTGCAGAGGAAATTAAGTTGTAATACAGTGGGTTAGTAGTGCGAGAGCAAAAGATTGCGTAAGACAAAGAATGAGAAATAAAAATAAATAAATATATAATATACGTACTTACCTAGATAAATAAAATACAACTACTTAGTCTGGCCATAAATACTTTAAAAATAAACAAAATATTACATTTGAATTTGGAATCTGTCATTTTTATATGATTGTTCATTGAGTTTTCTCATTTTAGCGCCAATACATTGTACAATATTTTGCGATATTAAAATGGAGTGGGGTGATAAAGAGAACCGAACCGCTGTGATCGCATTACACAAAGTAGGTATGGAGCCAAATGCAATTTTTAAAACTCCATACGCTTGGTATTAGTAAAATGTACTAAAAAGTATAAAACTAACTAAAAAAGTATCCAAATACAACTTAAGAAATAAGGACAAACTTGAATTGATAAACACACGCACTTGTTACGGAAAAAGGACGGTATTGTTCGATGGAGCACATCTGTATAATAAATTACCGAATGACGTAAAGGATTGTGATAGCTTTGACATGTGCAAACGCAGACTTAAAAAGCACGTCCAGAAATAGCACTCGCACAAGTCGGCACAGAGGCAAAATCTTATTGTAAGAGTAATTAGCTGGTATATCTCATTTTAAGTAAACTGTTTTTTAAGTTTTTTATGGAAAATACATTTCTTTAAACCTAAAATGTTTGTGTACCGGGCTATTAATAGGTACAATGAGACCTCCTCTGTTTGTGACAGAAAAAGATCTGGCCGTCCACGTAGTGTCCGTACGAAAAAGGTGGTCAAATCAGTAAGGGAAAGAATTCGAAGAAATCCTGTCCGAAAGCAAAAGATTTTATCTCGGGAGATGAAGATAGCACCTAGAACCATGTCGCGTATTTTAAAATATTACTTAGGACTTGCAGCCTATAAGAGACGTACTGGTCATTTCTTAACTGATAATTTAAAAAAGAATAGGGTGGTAAAATCGAAACAACTACTGAAGCGATACGCAAAGGGAGGTCACAGAAAAATTTTGTTTACGGATGCGAAAATTTTTACAATTGAGCAACATTTTAAAAAACAAAATGACCGTATTTCCGTCCGAAAGCAAAAGATTTTATCTCGGGAGATGAAGATAGCACCTAGAACCATGTCGCGTATTTTAAAATATTACTTAGGACTTGCAGCCTATAAGAGACGTACTGGTCATTTCTTAACTGATAATTTAAAAAAGAATAGGGTGGTAAAATCGAAACAACTACTGAAGCGATACGCAAAGGGAGGTCACAGAAAAATTTTGTTTACGGATGCGAAAATTTTTACAATTGAGCAACATTTTAAAAAACAAAATGACCGTATTTATGCTCAAAGCTCTAAGGAACCTTTCCAATTAGTCGACAGAATGCAACGTGGGCACTATCCGACTTCAGTGATGGTTTGGTGTGGTATTAGCTATGAAGGGGTGACTGAGCCATACTTTTGTAAAAAAGGTATCAAAACATCGGCACAAGTGTATCAAGATACCATTTTTGAGAAGGTAGTGTAGCCTCTTAACAACACCATGTTCAATAACTAAGAATGGTCCTTCAAGCAAGACTCGGCGCCGTGTCATAAAGCTCGGTCTACGAGGGCTGCACTAAAAGTATCGGGAATGGAATATTTCCACTGTTCCTGTCATATTAAAATCTTTTTAATTGCAAACTCCTTGGTTTTAAAAATCGAATACCATTTATTTATTTAAAAAAGATTATCGGTCTTATCACAAGGTCTTGTCAAACTTGTTTAGTCGTTGAGAAATGGAATTGACTCGAGAAAATTCAAGAGCGATGATTTATTATGACTTTCGAAGTGGTTTAACACAAAAACAGTGTGTTGACCGGATGATTTCTGCATTTGGTAATGAAGCCCCATCCAAAACCACAATTTATCGCTGGTTTGCTGAATTTCAACGTGGACGTGTCAAGCTCCCCCGTCCCCCGTCAAGGTCGTCCAAAAACTGCAGTCACCCAAGAAAACGTTGATGCTGTGCGTAAGCTGATTGAGGAAGATCGACATGTGACATACCGCGAAATTCAGGCAACTTTAGACATTAGCATGAGTCAAATACAAATAATCTTGCATGAACAATTAGGTGTGAAAAAGTTGTTTTCCCGATGGATACCGCATTCGCTCTGAAGAGCAAAAAGCGGCTCGCGTTACTTGGTGCGTCAGAACTCTCGAAAGATTCCACGCAGGATTCTCAAATGCTGTATGCAACATCGTATCAGGTGACGAATCCTGGATATACGCGTACGCACCCGAAACAAAAAACCAGTCACGAGTTTGGGTGTTCGAAAATGAGTTAAAGTCAACAAAAATTGTTCGTTCACGGAGTGTTGCAAAAAAAAATGGTGGCCACGTTTGTCTCCAAAACCGGCCATGTTGCGACTATTCCTCTTGAGGGACAAAGAACGGTTAATGCAGAATGGTATGCTAGCATTTGTTTGCCACAGGTCGTTTCGGAACTCCGTAAAGAGAACTGCAACCGCCGCATCATCCTCCATCACGACAATGCGAGTTCTCACACCGCGCACAGAACAAAAGAGTTTTAGAGCAAGAAAACATAGAAATCTTAGACCATCCACCGTACAGCCCCGACCTAAGCCCTAATGATTTCTATACTTTCCCTAAAATAAAGAATAAATTGCGTGGTCAGAGATTTTCATCACCTGAAGAAGCAGTGGACGCCTACAAAACGGCCATTTTGGAGACCCAAACTTCCGAATGGAACGGTTGCTTCAATGATTGGTTCCGTCGTATGGAAAAATGTGTCAAATTTCGCGGAGAATACTTTGAAAAGCAATAAATACATTTTTAAATAGTAATGTTGTGTCACTTCCTTGATTCCCAAAATTTTCAGTGCCGCCCTCGTACGCAGTCTTGGTTGGAAACGAACGTTTCGGACTTCATCAGAGCTAAAGACTGGCCGTCGTCTAGTCCTCCCGATCTTGATCCGCTGGATTATGATTTATAGTCAGTTTTAAAGAGAACGGCTTGCTTTAAACGCCATGATAATTTGGAGTCCCTAAAACAATCCGTACGATTGGCATTGAAGAATTTTCCCATGGAAAGAGTGCATGCTTCTATTGATAACTGGCCTCAACGTTTAAAGGACTGTATTGCAGCCAATGGAGACCACTTCGAATAAGCTTTTTATATTTTAAATTGTTTTATATTTATGTATTAAACTAACACACGGTAAAAGTAATAATATTATTTGCAAAAAAAATTTTTTTTTGTTTGTTTTAGTGTTTATGGCAAGACTAAGTATATACGCGAATCGGAACATGTAGCCACAACAGCATTAACGACATAGGAAAAAAGCATTGACCCTAGCCTTGAAAATACCTGGCCTGTAACTCTACAGATCTAACGTCCGGGTTTGACGCATACCGTCCCATTCGCATTTCGTCACGAATTCAAAAATGGTCCCATCCGCATTCGGTCCCATTCGCATTTGTTCCCATTCGCATTTTGTCCCATTCGCAAAATAGTGACACTCAGATAAAAGTTGTTTTTAACATTCTCAACCTAAAAGTTATTGTTTCAAAACTAATGTATTTATTAATTTATAAACTGACATAGGAAGCAAGACCTTGGGATATTCAAATAAAAAACAGTTATTTTGGAAATTATAGACGCAACAGAAAGTAGTATAATAAGGATATCAATTTTGATAAAGAATACAATATGCTACCATCATCATTTTTATAATGAACAGGACGTTTTTGATTGTAATGTGAATGTTGATTTTTAAATAATACATTGTTATATTTATTTTGTAAGAATTTTAATTTTGAAACAATACACATAATTATTTAAAGCTATATGTTTTGATTTTCAAGCCTACCATTTTTTAAAATAGTTCAACTTGTAGGTTGAAAATGTTAAAAACAACTTTTATCTAAGTGTGACCATTTTGCGAATGGGACCAATGCGAATGGGACGGTATGCGTCAAACCCGCTTTGGACATACAATTTTAAATATTTTAGAGTATTTTTTAACATATTCTATGATCTATGGGTTCTAAAAGTTTATTCATATGTATGATGTTATTATTATGCATTATGTTATTATGTACTTTACAAGAACCGGAACCGCTTACCAATAAAAGGGTTTTTAATTAGGTATTTCATAGACTTGTTTCCACAAACCCTATCAATTCGGTAAGCATATCGTCGTCATTCGGTAAGCATATCGTCGACATTCGGTAAGCATACCGTCGACTTACTCCAACGAAAGGCTAACCAAATGAATACAGTTAATTCGGGTAAGCACTAACCGTATCTGAAAACCCTATCGAGGCTTACCCTTATGAAAGGGTTTTAAGCGCTTTTTTAATAAAAAAAAGGGTTTTTTAACCTCTACGTGCACACCATTCGACTCATTATTGTATAACCTATTATTGTGTGTGGCTATCGCGACAGCGAACTTAAATACACATGACAGGTTAATACAAATCACCAGAATGCGCAAAAAAGACAGACAATAGGGTAACCCTTTTAGTTGGTAAGTGCTAAATTTTGAAATTACCAATACCCTATTTGATTCGGTAAGCGCATTAAAAGCAGTTCTTTATTCAAAAAGGTTTCCGTAACGAAAGGCTAACACTGGAGTAGCTTATCAATAGGGTAACCCTATCTTTGGGTAACCTTTTAATAGGGTTTCCCTAACAATCGGCTTAATCAAAAAAAGGGGTTTTCCGGTCTTTGGTACTATATGTTATTATTACTTAATATAAAGCAAATTTACCCATAGATGCAGGAAATATCTATGACCACATCAATCATGTCACAGCAGAGTTCATAACTTTGCATGTCAACGGGTGAGCTATCAGTTGCTATATAAATTTTTGAAACAACATCAAAGAGGAATGCTTTTTCTATTCCTGAATTCTGAAAAAAAAACTTTATTTTACTTCAATGACCAAAACCAAACATTTTAAAACTTATTTGCTGGTAAAATTCTACTTACTGAGATAAGAATATTTAGAAGATTTTCAAGTGTCGGAAGCTGAGGTATTAATTTCTGAACAACTTTACTGAATGCCTCAAATATAGAATGATCATAGATGGAAGTTAAGTGGAAAGATAGATGCACATGGTCTAAGCCAGCCTCAGCAAGGTCATCAGTGGCCCGATGATGGATGTCTCTTTGTGATTCCATCTTATAGTCATCATTGAGACCATCGACCTGTGATTCATAAAAAAATAAAACAATTTAAAACTGAGTTAGCATTTGACTTCAATTACACCTGTTTTTTTTAAGCGCAGCAAAAATGATTTTCGTATACCATACTGCCTAGGGAGAAGCTTATGGTATGGCATTCCCTACTTGCAACATATGTCGTTGATACATGGGAACACATAAGGCTCATGCCGGGTCTTAGGAATAGGATAAAGGTGATCCTATACACACGGGTTTACCCCAGTCTGGCAGGCTGTGCAATGTGAGCAGAGAGCCCCGCCCTGTGCTCACTAGCCTCCTATAGAGGGAGGGGCAGGAATTGAGTTCAGTAAAACCCCCTCCCCCCAGTCTTTTACTTCAGAACCGGTCAGCAAGGGGTTATCCTTGCCAGCTCAATCTTAGGCCACCCTTTGCGACAACACGGCGCTGCCACTACAGGCCGCCCACGACTCACGCCCTCTCGCCTCTTAGCATAATTCGAACCATAATAGGAAGCGAAAAACTTCCACCAACTGCAGGGTCAGGACCCCATGGCCCACCTCCACCGCTTCGAGCGCCAGAGCCGCGCCATGTCGCGGAGAATAGGAAAAACGGCTCATCTTATCACCAATACTCCTCTTCTTTTCAGGGAAAATATATACAAATTATTATGCTAAAAATCAACTTAACACATGTTTACAAACCTTATGTATAAATACTTCAAACTTAATATTATTATTTACACGATATGCCTTTGTAACAGTAAGCTGTAATTTGTCCAATGCATCTTGGTAATCATCCTGAAAATTAATAAGTGTAATTAGCTTAAATTATATTGTCTCCTTTCTAAGTGATACTTTTGGATTCTTTTGATTTTGATGTAAACACAACGTTTTTAAATGCAGTTTTACATTCATAACAATATGTTATAACTTTGAAGTATGAGGAATATTTCACATATATTTAAAACTACCCAAGAAGCAATTCGTCCATTGGCAAGATTGACCGAGTCACCTGATCTATCTCCTAGTTTTCTTTTACTAGGAATAAACATTTCCTTTCAAAATAGTAAAAATTTGATGACAACAGAAAAAATATATCTATATAAATTTATTAACTACCTGAGCATCAATAACAAAAACTAATGCTCCACAGCCTCCAAATATTGATTCAGATTCAAATGATGGATCAAAAAAATCTATTTGTCCAGGAAAGTCCCAAATTTGAAATTGTACAAAACTGCTGTTGTTTATATCATCTTTAACTATTTTATTTGTGGATTCCAAAAATAGTGTCTCATTTGGTGACATCTTGTGGAAAACAACTTTTTGTATAGATGATTTTCCAGATCTGAAAAATACCAGGATAAGTTAGTTTTACTCTAGGTAGTTAAGGTGAACTAATCGACAGTGACAAATTTCAAAATAGGTACCTCCGTAGGCCCATGAGAAGTATGCGAGGTTTACGATCATCTTGCAATGACGTGTTATCGCCATCTCCATTCTGCTCAAATGGTCCATAACTAAAGTCCTTAGGGAATGAACCCACGTAACAATTAGCCTCGTCCTGATAACTCTGAATCATAATTATAGTACTTCATGAAGATCATAGGGTCATCAAAATATACTAAACAAAAACATTTGCTAAAATTTGTAATAACTTACCATAATTTATTCTAACTATTTCGAAAGCTCCAAAACTAACATTATTTGTAGAAAAAATTAAACAAACCACTATGATATTTCAAGGTGAAACTAAATGAATAATCATCTCTCTCTTGATACAGGAAAGTTCACTCACAAATTCACAATCATATTACCTATTTTACTCTTTGTTCACAATCATCGAGCACTCGATCATTAATCTGTGGTTCACAAATCAGAATAACAACTCTGTGTCACAACTAACAAAAATAATCAAAAATCACACACACACTGCTGCATTGAAACCACTGACTTTAAAATAAAATATTGACTTGCTGTTCTATATAAATGACAGCAAATTTTGTATGCCCATTTGAAGCGCCACTAGTATCTGAACCCAGAACTAATTTTGACGTAAATAGCGGTGGGTAATATGGGTTTAGCTCTAAATCGATATTTATTTATCGGATTTAGAAACTATATTTTCTAAAACTATATATTTTAGGAACTATTTACTGCTGGCTGTGAAACATTGACGATTCGATGGGACATTCGATAAATAGATATAATCTAGTTTATTGTGTACGGTATTTTAACATTCTAAATTTGGTTTTCTAGTAACAATAAACATATTTGTGCTTTTTGCCTCTGGTGCTTGTCGAAAGTAGACGTGTTGACAACTTATCTGAAATTCCAACAAAAAAGCAAAGACGACAAGTGACCCTTCAAAGTGCAGTGTTAAAGTTAAATATTACTTGCAATCCTGTAATTACCAAAGCCTTTATGTCTTTAACTAGAACGCGACACTATAGCCACTGCGCATTTTTCCCATCCCGCATACCTCAAGTGCGAGCGGAGGAGCTGCTATTTTTCGCTCCCTCACGCCCATACAAACCGCCTACGCACAGTAAACAATGAGTTTACAGATAACATTACCACAAAGCATGTTAACAAGCGCCAGCGGAGCGGCAGCGGGTCCGCGCCTAACTTATCCACCTATGATGATGATGATGATGACTCTTGTGTCAATGTTACTCTGAGGAGGCGAAAGGAGCGTACCGAAGAGCACGACTACAAAACAGAATTCACTTAGTTCTGTAGAGATATAATGAAGTGCTTAGAAGATTTTGGCAAAACCCAAAGTCAACAACTAAACCACATATATGAAGAAGTAGAAAAAATCAAAAGCGAAATTAAGACTATTAAGTCAACCACCGAAAATCTCACATTACGACTTGAACAAATAAATACAGAAATACAAAATTTAAAAACACAACTCAAGATAAAATAATAAATATGGAAATCGAAATATCTCAGATAAGCAACCTGCAACCCATCGATACATTCTCATCAAATTGATCGAAATCGCTTGTCTCTACTCGCGAAAGCATCATCCTCGAGTTAAAGGAAAGCTGCGATTGCGAGAGAAATGTTGTTATCATGGGTGTACCCGAATTGAATGACAAAAATTATGATTCGAGGAAGTTATACGACGAAGACCAAGTAATGAAAGTAACTACATCTATATGTGCAACCTGCCCTGAGCCAACTAAATCAGTAAGACTTGGTAAATACATATATTCTAAATAAGTCAAGGCATATCAAAGTTTGTTTAGCAATAATGAGGTCTGCCTATACTCCTCTTACGGAACAAAACAAAACTACCCGAAAATATAAAAATATATTCCGATCAGACCCCAGCTTAGAAATTATTATATTTGGAATCACTAAAGGAAGAGTTAAACCGACGTACTGAAAACGTAGAAAATAATATAACTATTAATTATGTAAAAGGTGTACCCAAAATCGTCAAGGACAACCAAAAAATCTAGGAACGATTCTAATACAAGATGCAACACGCAAAAATAAAAATATGATAAATCATCAAGTAGTCAAGAAGTATGAAGATATACCGTTACACCCATCATCGTTAAGATTCTTTTTACGCAAATTTATGTAGCATACGCAAACCTGGAAGGTTTGACGAGATTAAATGCTTACTCCAAGCTATACGCTCGACTATTCTATTAATTTTTACAGAGACTTGGATTACTTCAGAAAGCGATGCCAAATTCTATCACCTACCGAACTACAACCACATCTATAACTATAGACAAAACATGAGAGGAGGCGGAGTGTCAATTTATGTACACAAAAGCATAAAAAATGAAATTACTGAGGATGTATTTGACAAAGGAAACCATTACTAATTATGGATCAGCATAGATAAATTATCACTCAACATAGCAGCAATATACAACCGGGCGAAACTAATCTAAGTAACTTCTTGGAGACATACTCTTCGCAATTAGAGACGAGGAAAAGGGCAGTAGTATTTGGTGACTTCAATCTCGACCTGCTTAGCGAGGAACAAAGCGACATCGCATCAGTCACAAAATACCAAAACGAAACAAAACTGGCTGGATATGGAATATTAAATAAAATCCACAAACTGTACTGCACTCGGCAGACTAGCTCAACAAACACTATATTAGACCACGTGTGTACAAACATGGCCAACCACTCATTCAGTATGTCAATCATTGAATCATCTATATATATATATATTATAACATGAAAACACAATGTAAATGTTTTGTGGACTGTAAGTAATGAACCAGTTGTAACTCGTGTGGTCACATGCGACTGCAAAACAATGACATTTTAAATGTGTTCATCATAGAATATATTAAATGAAAAATTGATTTTAATTTTTTTTTTCTTAACAGGGCACATAAAGTCAAATATTACCTATATAAGGTCTAACAAAATCAACTACATTCCTTTTAATGGGGGTATCTGTACATCGAGCTGAGCAAGCTCACCAAATTTGAGCCAAAAATTCAGGCTAGTTACGGAGATATTGATCGTAACAATCTCATTCCGTAACTACGAAAATCTACACCCTTTACAGCTGTTTACTACTGCATTGACACACTACGCACGCACACAAGCAAACGTGACCCACACATGCACACACTCAAGATAACAGCGCGGTGCCACAGAATACCTAATAGTATTACCGGCAGTGCGGCGACGGTGACTCAGAAATACCAACATGAAAGAGTTACCCTGATTTTAGGGTAAAATAAAGTTTGTGGGTTTTCTTTTATAAGGATTTTTTTCACTACGGATTGAAGTAGAATTATGTGTCTCGCAATTAGAGAATTAGGAATTAGAGGTTTTAATTGGTTGTTGATTTTTGCGTTCACGTAACCGAACCGACGTCGAGAGAATCAAAAGTTGGCGGTACTTCATAATCGATCAAGATACTACGAACAGCTGACCGCAGAGTGCGTTGTTCGCGAACTGACCGGAGAGTGTGACTGTGTTGTTGTGACCTAATTTACGTAACAAAACTTCAACGACTCACTAGTTTTCGTAGTAACCAAAGCCGTATTCACATATCATTTCTAACCGTTCCCAACTTTCCACCACGGCTGTAAACTCGTCGTGTAATGTGCTATTAAATTAAATTAAATTTTACAAACAAAACTACAATCGAGTTGTTTAAACTGAAAATAACAAGGTCATTAAAGTCTAATTTCTCGCCTTCTTTAATTCTACTTTATTTTTTAATTAATTTTGGGGGTAAAATTAGGGTAAAATTATTTTGGAGTTAGCAAGACCAAGTTTCAAAGGTGGCCCCGACAAAAGTACCCCGCCGTGTTTGTCGGTATCTTGGATAGGGTGACAAGCATTTTGTTTAGCTAAGATAAGATTATATTATTATATTATGATTCGTAGGTATTCGTAAGGAAATAAAACATTTTGCTATTTTAGGAACTGAAATACATTTTACTTATTATTTAAGTTTCAACATTTGAGATATTATTATTGTTTATAAGGAAAATTGTTGGAATAAAAAGGTTTTGCTATTTTTGTAATTAATTCTTGACTAGTCGTCTAGATAATGAAATCGACACCGTAAAAGTTGATATTAACTTGATAAACCACGGGACAAACTCATTTAAAAAAATGCTATAAAAGTTACCTAGAATTTAACTCTTAACCGGTCGCAATATTACAATGAGAAGAGTATTAAAATGTGATATTTCGTTCAATTAAACACGATTATAATTGTTTTGCTAAAAATAATTAAATAAAAAATGTTATGGATTGTTTTAATAAACCTACTCAAACATTCGTGTAAAATCGTAATCCTAGAGTCCTAGATATTTATTTAACGTGGAAGCCCTACCGTACTCGCAAACTGCTGACTATGCCGCTCGAGCCGAAAGCTCTGTGTCGGGCACGTGTCGGGGTCAATCAAAGTGTGCATGCGGATCGATAGCGGTGTGCCACATTTGATCTGATTTCTAGGCTCATAGTTTTTTACGAGATAGGATCATTCATTCATTACATTACTAATTAAGATTTTATTTTTGTTTAAACTAAAATTTGATTTTATTTGATTTTAACTAAGTTATTGAGACGATAACAATGTTTAATGAGTTTCGAAAAATAGTCTTATCAGCGCATATTTCATATTAAGTGGTAAGTAAAACATGTTATTAGTGTTTTGATTTCTCTCGAAGTTGTTTCCTTTTTGCCACTTACAGTAACTCAAGTAAGTAGTTATGTGAATAAGCATTTTAAAAATACATATTGGTAATTTTGCGACTGTCAGTTAAGAAATAACTGCTAGATAAAGTACGATACGTCCGAGTTTGAATGCTATGGCCTAGTTAGCTCGTTAAAAATAATTCTTAGTGACTTTTTAAATTCAGTCGTTGTATGCTTTATCAGTCTTTGTCTGTCTTTAACTGACACTTTAGAACATTTATTACCGGTTTGGACAAAATAATTTTACTCTAAAAACAAGTTACACTTAACTAGATTGGCGAGTTGAAAGCTAAGGTACAAAAAAAAAACAAGTGTCGCAGTCACGATTTCATTTAAGTAGTAGGTTACCTCGCCATAATACTTAATTAAATACGAGGTGTCAGCTGTTCCCAATTCACGATCAGTTATCCGGTATGTTTTAGTTTTTAGTATCCTTTAAATTATGATCCCATCTTAGGCGCATCCCTAGCTTTTTCGGCTTTTGCAGGACGACCGCCCGCGCCGCGCAGTCTCTAATTCGCTTGCGTGCGGCGTGCGTGTGCGACGCCGCAACGGTGTCAGTCACGTGCAGCACGTTATCCTATCGGTATACAAATTTAGTCTATCTGCACAGTTATGTGCTACCAGGATCGCAACTTTAATTTGTGCTAAAGCAGCGCGCCTTTACGCTGATATTAAGGGCGTTTTCGTGAGCAGTTCAGGGACTGGAGTGAGATTGTTTATGCCCGTCAGGGACCAGGGAAGGCCACGCCTGCCTGTTCAATAAGAAGACAGTGTGATGCAGATTTTTGATCGGCAACCCAATCGCAAGCACGACTGATGCAGCGTCCGTCTTTGCCAAGCGCTCATGGGCGCAGGCGTCATTATTGCGAATTCTGCGGCGAGACGCAAGACGAGGGGCAGGCGCCTGTATCATTTAACACTAGTTCAAGAGCTGAAGCCGCATGACTTCACACTACGAGTCCAGTTTTGCAGAAGTCGCAGAAGCTGCAACATTCTCTGGGACGAGAGCAGCTTCACCAGTGGTTGGATGGTGGTTGGTTTAACCTCTACGCCACGGCGCCTACTATTGGGCTGAACCCCCACCTAGTTCGGCCCGATCATTTTCAGACTAGATGTAGCAGTAGCCTGAACATTTGGGCTTCCATGTGTGGGGCTGAGTGTAGGACTTAGTGTATTGTGAAGGTGATCATAACATTGAAAGTGCGACACAACTACGACAGCGAATTTTATTGCAAACCGTGTGAACGCTTTAAAACATAAAAAGTGACAGAGACTGTTATTTCGCGTAAAAGTGCACGTCGCATTGCTGTGCAATGTTTTTTTGTAATGTGATTATGATCAATGTAATTTGTTGTAAAGATTGAAAACCTCTTAATGAACTTAAACACGCCGTAGATTGAGAGTAAGTGGTACCTACTTGATTGATTTGTTTGTTTTATATTTTTGTTAGTCAGATTAATTATTTACCAGGCAGATAAATTATTTACTACGCTAACCTACTTGTTAGTCCAAAGCCTGTGAAAGTGTGATAGAGTCAGTCAGAGTCAGAATTAAATGAATAAATGTTTTAAAACCGCTTTATTTTCCTTTATTTCTATCCACCTTGCCATTCTGCTAGGAGAGATTCTAAAGAGCTTCGAGAGGTAAATAACGAATTACGTACAACAACAATTACAAGAAAGTAAGTAAATACCTACCTAGTTCCTACAACTAAGATTATTTTAATCTAACTCATAAAACATAGAAATTATCTTTCCTTAAAGCCTTGAAGTAACAAAAAAACGATGTAGGTTATTAATTTAGTTGGCATTGTTTATCTTGTTTGTTATTGAATCAAAAACATTATTAGCATGAAAGTGCATTCTACACACACTAGTGTACTAACATGTGTGTATGAAGCTATTCTTCGTTGCAATTGATCTGTGATTGGTCGAAAAAGCCTAGCTGTGCCACTCGACCAATCGCAGATCAGCTGGTTTGACAAGGGTGATGCACACAACGATCTTTGGTAATAAAATGCTGGCGTGCGCTGTGTACGTACACACCATCTGTGAACTACAGTTTGCATGAGTAAGGAAAGATACAGTGTTTCATTTTTGACTGCGTTTTAATTTATTTATTTTAATAGAAAACATAACTTTTAAAAATGACTATAGAACAATACCTTATTTTTTGTCATCGCATTCAGTATGATGTATAGATACCCCCCTTTAAAGGAACGCAGTTGATTTTGTTAGACCTTGTATATGAAAATTTATAAAACTGGGTAATTTTTTCTTTAGAATTAACCCTCTCCGTCTTACAATGTTTTGTGTTAGTTAGAGTGTAGGGTTATGGTCACTTTTGTCTCAAGTCAATCAAGTTTGAGCGCCTAGGACGAGAGCTTTTTAATGAAAATTAACATTATTTAAGCTTAACTTTGATCAAAATAACATTATTGATTTGAAGTCACTCAAACACGACATCGCGTTGTCACGCGTGACGTATGCCAATTTTATAAAGGGTACTATAAAGAACAAAATTTGCAGAAGACACTTTAAAAGTTATGTAATATTTATTTTTTAATTTGATTCGATAAATTTTGACATTTGTGAATTTTAATAGTATATTTTATCTGAAAATTAATGGTATTTATTCTAATCTTAACGATTTAAAAATTTGTGCAAATTAATATATTAAAAGAAAGCAAAAATCCTTACATTAACTGTAAGTTTGGCCTTTAACAATGTTTAAGTAATAACACCTTAATGTAAATTAATACTATAATCAAGGTCATTGAGGTCAAACTTCAGTATTGGCCGTTTGGATGTTAATCTTCATTCTTAAAACTGCGACGGACGCGGCTGCGGACTCGTCTTGACATTTTGAGGTCAAGCGCTGCCATTGGTTAATCCTTCAGTCAACTTCCGCCAGCCGAATGACAGCGTTTGACCTTACAATGTCAAGACGAGTCCGAAGCCGCGTCCGCCGCCATCTGTCACCGGCTTTAAACTATCATCTAGTGTGGCCGAAAAATCGATAGTTGAACGCTAAATTCATCTATACGATAATAGGACAATCGATAGTATCGATATCTCTTTTACTGCAATACTATCGGTAAAAAGGAATACTATCGATAGTATCGATAGTTTCGATCGCTGCCGACTAATTAGATAATTATAGCGATGTTACCCACCGCTACATACGTCAAAATTTGTTCTGGGTTCAAATACTAGTGGCGCTTCAAATGGGCATAATTTAGCTGTCATTTGTATGGGTTAGCCAGTCTATGTTAATTTCTAACTCAATGTTGTCAACAGTCAGTCAGTCAAGTCCAGTCAATTCCGCACGCAAACCAAATCAGTAAGAAAGAAGGGAAGTAGAATAGTTTCCAATCTAAAATCGAACAAAAAGTTGTTTATTGTTATTTTTAGGGGCTACCTATATTGGTAAGTGTACTTAATATAACCTTCTAATTAGCCTATAAATTGTCTAGCATAGATATAATCCAAGCGATCTTAATTTTCTCCGATGTCTTTGTTTAAGGTATATGAATTTAAAATGCATGTTTTCAAATAAGTTTATATGATTTAACATGTTAATTACATTCGTTTGTGACAGCTCTGTCTAAGGTTCTTTCTATGTTTTGAAAAAAGCTAAAACATGCTCGAAAAATTAAAATAAATATGTATTTAGGAACCAACTTTGTCAAATTTTGGTACCAAGGAGTTGCATTGAAATGGCAGACACAGAATACTTCCTTTAGTAATAATTTAGAGAAAGGGGCTAGAGGAAGAAGGGGAATTATATTCCTTCTACGTGCCCTACCATCGTCTTACATCTCCATGAATATTTAGTAAAAAACTATTTTTGCTGACCAAACTTTATGTACATTATTTAGGTAAATGTTATTGCACAGACTAAAATAAATTTGTTCAAATGACTTAATGCCTAAGCATTCTCTTCTCATTAACCATGAGGCCAGACGGTGTCACTACCGGCAATGCAACAAAAAGAAGTAAATAAATTTAGGTAGTTTATACAATCTAGTAACACTATATTTTTTTAACTTATTCATTCCTACTGCTGGGCAAAGGTCTTCCCCAGACTTCTCTATCGATCTCTATCTATCGCAAATGACTCCCAATTCCTCGTCAGGTTAACCAAACATCATATTAAGACTACAGTATATTATCTTACTTATTTATATTTATGTTGGTTAGTCCGTGATCTCACTCAGCAGGGGCCTACTGAAAACCAGGGTCATGGCCTACATAGTGGGCCACGGCATAAGCTTAATAAGATCCTTTTTTTTCCTTTGCAACACGCTAAACAAGACTAATTAGTCCATCAGTTGGATTAACAGAAAATATTGGACACATATTTTTTCTTTTCTCAATCAAACAAAAAATGATGAATCAAATTTTGTGTCCAGGTTTTTCCAAATTATTAAATTGATTTTTATTTCATACTTTTTTAATTACTAGCAGATACGCTATGAACATAGATCACCCCCAATAGATACTGCATGTCGAAATTTTTGTAAGGACTAAAAGTCACCAAAGTTTGAGGAAAGTGCGGGTTGTGGAGAGCAGGTCAACGGTGCTTTGATTGGCTATTTCAAGGACAAGCTTACATAAGCCACCATTGTAAATAGTGTTGGGGCATTGCATGTGATTTCGAGCACTGAGAGTCGATAAATTAGTGGCAAAAAAAATATTTTAGGTTTGTGTCAATTATCTTTCTATGTACTTACAGAATAATTCATGTTTTAAAAAATAGGTGTTAAAAGAATAAGGAAAAATTTAATTAAAATTAAAATATGAATTAGGTTATGCAACAACATTAATAACACGTATTATTATATGGCCTCAATTTTACACTTCCTCTAACTCGTCCAGTTTCCAGCAAACTCCGGACGGACGAAATAGAAAACTATCGTTGTGGTGACTCGACATCTGGTCAGCAGTAGGTTACAGTTATACTAACTATACCTACTGCTTGACATAATTTTTCTAATATCAAGTAAAAAAATGTATTTCACGTTATCCATACTAATATTATAAATTAATGCAAAAATGACTGTCTGTTTTCACTTTCATGTATCTGACATCTAATATAAGTCATGATTTCACGGCAATTTTACTGGGCTAATTTTGATTAAACTTTTTGCGAAGAAAGTTAGAACCACAGGGACGGATTTATGGGTACAGTAAATAAGACCTTTAATCTATGACAAGTGACAACCGTTCTGGTGTAGTGATTTGCGGGCTGGACTACAAAGCACGGCGGTTGCGGGTTTGAATCCCCCACAGGGCAACTGTTTGTGTGATCGGCACGAGCAACATAACAGGTTGCATCAATCTATTTTTGTTTTCGATTAGATCTTAAATCCATCCATCCTATTTAAGCACTTTGCTCTTGTCGGTGTAGTCTTTACATCTCTCCTACCTCTCAATATAAATCTAAATTATGTTATAAAAATATTAAAATTGTGAGCGAAATAATAAAATTATCGACATATTTTTAAGAACCAGTTATCAGATGTGATGATATCAGAGAGAACACTATGCACTAAACGGGTATTATGCAACACATACCTTATTTTGCGTTATTGGTTTTCCCGACGTTACATTTACGTTACGTTAATAAAATACAAAATCGAAATAAAAGATTTGGTTTTCCGGTAATTCTAAGTACCTAAATTATATTTTCCTAAATTTTCAATAGCTGGTTTAGGAGGATCACGATTTACGAACTATCTAACACCTACTCATTGAACCATTCTTATGAATCCAAACACGATATATTTGCTGTGAGTTGGTGAGAAATTGGAAATCCTGCAGACTCCTTGATATGCAGTATCAGCTGAAGGCCTCGATCGTCCTCTATCGTCCTCTATCTAATATCTACTCATTGAGACCATCACGCAAAATTGGATGTAAGTTGCTGATGAGTTGGGAATCCAGCAGTCTCTTTGATGTGCATCATCAGCTTAAGGCACCGATCATAATCTGTCTATCACCTACTCATTGAAACCATTCTTATGAGTCCAAACACGATATATCTGCTGTGAGTTGCTGAGGGCTTTGCAATCCAGCAGTCTCTTTGATGTGCAGCATCAAATTGATCGAGGCTCAAGGCCTCGATCAAAATCTATCTAACACTTACTCATTTAAACCATGCTTATGAACCCAAACACGCTAAATTGGCTGTAAATTTCCGAATACTTCTTCTTGATGTGCAGGCAGCATCAGCTCAAGGTCTTGATCATCATCTATTTAACACCTACTCATTGAGACTATTTTTGTGAGCCCGAACATGCTATATTATCTGTAAGTTGCTGAGGGGTTGAAAATCCAGCAGTCCTCTTGATGTGCAGCATCAGTTTAAGGCCTTGATCATTATTTGCCTAACACCTGCTAATTGAGACCATTCTTATGAGCCCCCAAACACGCTGTATCTGCTGTAATTTGCTTAGGAGTTAGGAATCCGGCAGATTCCTTGATGCTGCAGAATCAGCTTAAGGTTGTTATGTCTTGGTAATACTACCAAGGTGCATCAAATTACAAATATGTAAATCAGACCTGTGAAAGTTTGCAATAAGCTGATAATCCTTTAGTCAAGTAGGAAATGAGCTGATAACCTTCAAACGGTTGAACAGATCTTCATAAAATATAGCTAAGATCTATCTCTGTAATATCAGCTTTAAAATAAAATAAAACTACATCAAAATCGTAGCTCCCAATCGAATTGGGAGCTACGATGCCACAGACACGCATGTTAAACTTAATAACACCCATCTTTTTCGTCGGGGGTTAAGAACCAATTGTTTTTGGTCTCAGACGTTTTCTAATATCTCTTGGACCTTGGTAAAATATTTCCGAACCCAAATTGATTTCGACTTTGATGCTGTAGCCTGTAGTAAAAATGAGTTTCCTGTGTGTTAGTTTAAAAAATGTAACAAGAAAGTTTAAAATGTTATACAGTTTTACATTTTTACAAACCATAATGTACCTACTAAATTTATTAATAATACTAAGTACCAAATGTGTCAGCGTTAAAACATTCAGCAATTTAGAGCCTGTCTAGGGATGTGATAGAGCTTCCTCCATAACACTTTATGGAGGAAGCTCTATCATATCATAGCTAGTTCACTTCCACTAGCGGTGTTAGCTTGGCTGGTCGATTGGCGACTTTTGGCAGTGTTTTAAATAGTGCTCTTTGGAAGTATTCCTAAGATGCGGTGAAGGTCAAAGATGACCTCCCACGTTTTGCATCCGTAAAGCAGCACAAATTTTATGTTTGTCCCAAATAATCGAGTCAGTTACCGCAACTACACGGGTTGCAGATCGGAGCAGTGCGAAGGCTGCTCGATTCTTGGCAATGTACTTTGTCTTTGACACAATACTTCCGAGGTGCGTCCTTCCACATCCCCTGTGCCAATCGCCCATTCCGCAACAGTTTTGAATTTCCCATTCTAAATCGCAACTCTGGGTCTTTCGGGGGACGATAAGCCCTGTGTTAGCTGAGTCACGTTTTAGTTTGTCTACCTTTGCTTGCATGTCGATGCGTGTGTGAACACACGACGTCAGACATGGATCGTCAGAGTAGTCCTTCATAGATCTTCTAAGAGGTCGAACAACAGGATGAGGCAGCCTTTTCGTAAAATCCGCAATGACTTTCTTTAATCAGTCCGTCGTGTTTGCCTACTAGAATATTCCTTACACCTAAATTTCCTTCTATTTGTAGATGATTTTCGGCGAGACCCAATGTTGAGTACGTAATAAATAAAGTAACACAAGTAAGATAATTCTCCCTTTGCAATTGATGCCTGTTCCAGCTTGTTGACTAGATTAGGCGTAAGCCTACTTGTTATCTGCAGGTGAGAGATTTTATGACCTTCGATAAGTTGTCCATGAGAATCTTGCTTAAGGCGGTCCACGAGCAAATGCTCTTCAGCATTAATTTCCTCTACCCGTACGGCACGCCAGAGAAACAGAAGTTCGTAGATCATGATTTACGAATTTTCTGACAATTATTCATGAATAATTATTATTGTCAGAAATAATCAATAATGGACCAATTTAAAATGTTTATTGGCGAATTTTGAGTATTTTAATTTTTTATATCGATTGGTCAAAGCCAAAAATTAAGATATGGATTAGGTACTTACGGAGGATATGCATAGAATACATTTTTATCGTCGTAGTTTAAAAGCCTGTTTTAGTGAAAACTAGCTGTTCCCCACGGCTTCGCACGCGTGTAAATTTGTTTGTCACTTAAAGCGAAGTAGACACATTGAGAATCAGACAATGCGAAATAGGCTATTTGCTAAGTGGGCCGATACACAGTGTTTTATAAACCCTCAAATCAGACATGACTAAGTTAACGCTATGAATCGATGGCGTTTCATATTTCAAATGCAAAAGTAAGACTCCCGTGAGCGCAGATTACTTCGTTTTAAAAAAAAAAACGAAAGTTGATCACTTTCTAACACCCTCAAAACGAAAACTATTTTTTTTTTAAATGACGAAAGTTTTAAACTTGTTACATAGCTGATTAAATTCTTTATTAAGAGAGAGAGAGAGAGACATATTTTGTATTTTATTTCTTCCTTCAACTCAAGTATTTGTAGTTTTTTTTTTAGTATTTAGACTTTATTTTTTTTCTTCTATCTTAAATGATTTCCGCAATTGTATTTCATACTGAATAATACTTTGGTATGGCCTTTATACAACAATTTTTTTTTCTATTGCGAGCCCAGTCTAGTACCGAAGAATTGCGAATTTCAATTTTTTTTTATTAGCGCCTGGAAAAATTTTTAGAGCAAAGTTTCATTGATGCTTTAAAAAATTATCAGGCATTTCCGATAAAGGGTTTTTTGTGGCACTGGAAGGGTTCCACCCTCGTCATGGTGCCGATAAAGACCCATGTCGCTACCGACGAAACTAAGGATCGAAATAGATAAATCGATCGGATAAAAGAAGGAATGAAATAAAATACAAAATATGTCTCTCTTCATGAAGAATTTAATCAGCTATGTAGTTTACAAACTATCGTCATTTATTTAAAAAAAATAGTTTTCGTTTCGAGGGAGTCAAAAAAATAATCAACTTTCGTATTAAAAAAAAACGAAGTAAGCTGCGCACACGGGAGTTCCACTCATGCATTTGAAATATGAAATGTCATCGACTTATAGTGTTAACTTAGTCATGTCCGATTTTGGGGTTTTCTAAAATACTGCGATAGCGAAGTAGTCAAAATCAAAAAATCAAAATGCATTTATTCAGTTTAGGACAGAAAACTGCCACTTATGAACGTCAATAATAACATTATTGGCCCATATGGGGCAGAACATGTCTCCTTATTTTTTGGGCCCTACTAGCGCTTTGAGACAAGACACAGACAGTCTGGCAAGTGCTGAGAAGAAACGCTGGAACAAACTCAGTCACCACTAGCTGCCACAAAAAAAAAGGAAAAGAAAATAATGTATACCTGTGCGAGCAGGGCAGTATTTAATTCCAGACATTTTTGTCATTTAAATAGTCATTAACAGTATAATAACCCTTTTTCATTAATATAATCTTAACATGCGATTTAAACCCAAACATAGGTAGTTCAACAATAGACTGTGGTAATTTGTTAAAAAAGCGAATACATTTCCCCATGAACGAATTACTCACTTTATGCAGTCTGAAATTTGAAACAGCAAGTTTATCTTTATTCCGGGTATTAAAATTATGTTTGTCACTTTTCTTAGGGAATAGATGCAGATTTTTGCGAATGTACATAATATTTTTATAAATGAATTGAGAGGCCACTGTAAGTATATTAATTTCCTTGAACAGTTCTTTTAACGACTCTCGGTGTCGAAGGTTGTAAATTGCCCGTACAGCTCTCTTTTGTAGTACAAAGATTGATTCAATATCTGCTGCTGAGCCCCATAACAATATTCCGTATGACATTATACTATGAAAGTAGCTAAAATACACTAATCTTGTCGTTCCAACATAAGTCAATTGTCTTATCTTTCTCACAGCATAGGCAGCTGAACTAAATCTTCCTGACAGAGTCTCAATATGAGTACCCCATTGCAGACGGGAATCTAAAGTTATTCCCAAAAAGGTAGTCGAATTACTAGTATCCAGTCGTTCATCTTTTACAATGATATGTGTTGAGACCTTTCTCACATTTGGCATTGTACATTTTATGCATTTCGTTTTGTTTGCATTGTGTAAAAGATTCATCATTTCAGCCATAGGACGTCCACTGCTGAACATAGGCCTCCCCCATTGACTTCCAGATTGGCCGGTTGGAAGCGGCCTGCATCCAGCGTCTTCCTGCGACCTTTACCAGGTCGTCTGACCACCTTGTCAGTGGACGTCCTACGCTGCGCTTGCCGGTACGCGGCCTCCATTCTAGAACCTTTCTGCCCCATCGGCCATCAGTTCTACGTGCTATGTGCCCCGCCCACTGCCACTTCAGCTTGCTAATCCGTTGGGCTATGTCAGCGACTTTTGTTCGTTTACGGATCTCTTCATTTCTGATTCGATCTCGCAAGGAAACACCAAGCATAGCCCTTTCCATAGCACGCTGTGCGACCTTGAGCTTTCTTATGAGGCCCATAGTGAGAGGCCACGTTTCAGTTCCATATGTCATCACTGGTAACACACACTGGTTGTAGACTTTCGTCTTGAGGCACTGAGGTATTTTGGACGAGAAGACGTAAATGTAAATGTAAAAGATTGTTGGTACTAAACCAATGTAGAACCCGAGAGAGTGCATTATTTACATCGTCAAAAGATTCTTGACCTCTTTTAATTTTAAAGGTCAGTGATGTATCATCTGCAAATAATACCACCTCACATAGGTCGTTTGCAAAGTAAGGAAGGTCATTGATATAAATTAGAAATAGCAGAGGTCCTAATATTGATCCCTGCGGTACACCCATGGTAAGAGGTGACCCTGAAGATTCAGTTCCATTTATACATACTTTTTGAGTTCTGCCTGTGAGATAAGAGTTTAATAAATCTAAGGACTCTTTTGAAACCCCATAATGTCAACTTTTTTAGTAAAGTTTGATGATGTACACAATCGAAGGCCTTAGAAAGATCACAGAAGATACCTAAAGCATCTTCTTGCTTACTCTCCCAAGCATCAACCACATGTTTTCAGTAGTATTTCTACTTTTTGTGAAACCGTATTATTTATTATGTGGTAACTTAATTAGGACAAAGTGAGATAAAAGTTGATTAAACTTTATTTTTTCAAAAATTTTACTAAGTACGGGTAAGATAGATATTGGTCGAAAATTGGAGGGATCAGTTTTCTTACCCGATTTAAATAAAGGAATAATTTTGCTAAATTTAATTAAAGTTGGGAATTCTCTATCATCAATACATTTGTTAAATATACTTGTAAGGTGATATATATTATTGCATTATACTATTGCATTTATTATTGTATTAATGATATTGACAGAGATTCCCCATAGATCCTTAGTTTTTTTTCATATTTAATTCCCTAAATGTTTTTTAGTATTTCCTCAGCGTTTATATGTCTAAAATTAAATAAAGATTGACACTCATTAACACCTGACTTTAAAAGAGTCTCAGCTAGTTCAGCAGAAGATGCAAGTTCTTTAGTTGTAGAGGTAGCTATGTTTGAGAAGAATTTCTCAAAAGTATTTGCAACTTCTGTGTTTGATTTAATTAAGTAAGTGTGATCCCTTGGTTTTTGTCTACAAGTTTCCTTATTTATAATATTCCACGTAGCCTTCGCTTTATTAGTAGAACCCGTAATTATGCTACGTAGATGGTTTGACTTTGCTTTGGCACATACTTAAATATTTTAAAATACTTTTTAACATACTCTATGATCTGTGGGTTCTGAGAATCTGCTTGTAAACTATACAAATCATATAATGTATTTCTACTTTTATAAATACCAGGTGTAGTCCAATCATTGAACTTACTCTTTAGGTTATTTATTTTTATCTTTCTTTCGGGAAAAATCTGATTAAATTCATTTTTAATTAAGCCAAAAAGATTATTGTATAACTCATCAGCCCTGTGGTCAGTCGTAGGTTTTATTAAATGAACACCATCATTAATTTTTTCCTTAAATCTGTCAATTCTATTGATATTACAACAACATCTACAATGTTCGAGACATGATGGTGCTCAAATGATGCCTTTTGTCCACTATGGTCCGAGCTTAGACAATTTAAGATAAGATAAATCTATTATCAATTACATCGCTATTACAATATACAAATATATATATATATTACATATACATATACATATATATATTACAAATATATATTGTCTAAGCAAGTAGCCGATGTGGGAGTCACCCTTGTAGGTTCATTAAAATATTTATTAAATTATACGACTTGAAAAGATTAAGAAAACGGATTGATGTCTGCGTGTTTACCAATATATCAATGTTAAAATCTCCACATACAACTCTTTTCTTATTAGATTTACAGACTTTTTTTAAGACCTCATCCATCGTGGATTCGAAAGTGTGGTAATTCGCAGAGGGGGGCCTATATACGCTTATTATTATATACTGCTCCAGCTCAGCACACGCTAGCTCAATAGTTTGTTCAACTGAGAGTGATACTATATCTTTGCGTTCTTTACATTTTAATTGACTATTTAAAATTATAAGTGACCCTCCTCTAATGGCAGACTCCCTTGTGAACGAACTACCGACTTTGTAAGAGTCACCAAGAAAAGTAGTTAAAATGAACAATGGGCTATTTATGTAGACTTCTGGCGCCTGTAGGGGGGTGTATATTCTATCTAGGTGCCAGACTACATTAAGTATGTATATGGAATCTACGCATGATTAGTAAAGAGTTACAGAACATACAACATATACAACAAACATACCTACACCGAAGCTTTACATTTAGGTATTCTTTTATTGTGACTAAGATTTTAAGACGACTCCAATGAAGATGAAGTCCAAGGTGGATCATCCTTACTAAGTAAAAACTGTCCCTATCTAACCCTCTTATTCGGAACTAAAGTAAGCTAATTTATAGTACTTAGAAATTAACAAGATGTTGGTACCCCCGCAGGCTGAAATCTCGCGTCAAGCTTTACAACTGGTACGTCAGAGTCATCTTACACGCATATCTCAGAAAATTAGTATTTTTTGGGGGGAAAAGTCAGTTTAAGTTGTAGACATTATATTTCGTTGAACGTTGCAATAACTAACTTTCGGAAAGTAAAACAAATATTTTTCTCATCCAAATTTTATTTACAAAGAGTAGCCTAAATATTAATTCCTATATTTTTCTTCTACTTCAACCACTTCCTTCTTTTTCTATTTTTATCCTCTACCTGAAAGTTGTCTAAAAGAGATCGCTTTTAGCTATTTTCTATTATTATTATTTTTTTCCACAATCACCAATTATCTAGCCCCAAACTAAGCAAAGCTTGTAATATGACAATTAGATAACGGATAAACATACTTAAATACTTTTATAAACATCCATGACTTAGGTACAAATGCTTGGCTCATCACATAAACATTTGCCCCTTGCGGGATTCGAACCCGCAACCGCTGGCATTGTAGTCCGGAGCGCGAACCACTACACCAGACGGTCGTCGTCGTAAAATTGATATGACCAACTAAATTGTACATATTTCTGAAAACATAAACGTTACGTTCTTTGTATAGTGTGCAATAAACAGTATCTTTCACTATCTATTTTATATAATGACGGACAAAAATCTTCATTCTATTTTACTCTTTTAGGGGTTGAATTTAAATACCATCCCGTTTTGGTAAGCCTTTATGTCACAAATTATAGCTAGTGACTAAATTTCAACTCTCTATCCTAAGCCATTTGGGCTGGGTAAAGATTTTATATATGTCGTAGCCAGATCGTAAAATTGACCAATTCATGATGTGACCGATCATTTCATAAAATGGTGGTATTTCATGATCGGGCCAACTAAAACTGACCATATCGTTTAAACGTCAACATTCGATGAAATGTCAATCCATGTTAGGCCATATCATTATTAAACGTTAACAATGAATTGAATTTGTTTAATATTTGTAATCTTGATCGATAGATACATTAAATATTTTAAATAGTTATTATTTTTAACACAATTAATAAATAAAAACACTTGAGTAGCTAAATAACCCAACTAACCTCTCAAATTACGTTCCGAACTTCTTGATTTATTGACGTTGCGCGCGGTTTTTTTAATGACTTTTATAAAAATCGCCTAGCTTGTGGTCGTAACAATATTTCACTGGACTTTCACCTTCAATTTACACAATACATTATAATTCACTTTTAGAATAAAATATTTGTCCGTCGCCATTATTCATCACAAAAACAAAGCAACATTAGCGCCTCTACCGGTGGTTAATGTAACGATTTTACGATATGATCACTAATGTTTAACCATTTCATGAAGTAGTAGTGCGTTTTAACTGTTTATATCCTCAAACGCTGAGTATTCATTGATCTGGCCAGACCACATCATGATGTAGGCAGCGGGTTTTGTTCTATATCATGAAATACCACTATTTTATGTAATGATCGGTCACATCATGAAATGATAAATTTTACGATCTGGCTACGACATATACATACTTTCATCCCCCATTTGACACTCTAAAGGGATGCAAGTTGACGAATGGCTGAAACAGGTATTCATTTATTTTTTGTTAGTGACTATTTGTGCCAAATTTCAAGTACATAGATTACAAAAAAAATCCCCATACAAATTTTCCAATCAAATTCACCTCCTTAAAAATGCATTTCCCCAAAAACTCCGAAACAGAATTTTTTATTTATAAAGGGTAGCATAAATACCAATTTAAATCTTTCTAATTTCAGAAATGACGAACTTTCATACAAACTGTAATCGTCATCATCACCCCCTTAGAGGTTAAATTTCCAAAAATCCATTTTTATTCCTTGTCTATGTTATTAAAGGAACCTCTGTGCATAGTTTCATTATTCTAGATTCAAGGGTTTGTTGATGAGTCATTTAGTTAATAAATGAGTGAGTCAGGACTTGTCTTTTCATACTATAAATATATAGAGATAAAATAGAGTAAATACACATTTTAAACTATGATTTTATAGATAAAGAATTTTGTTATGTCTTCCAATTATTTTTATGTTCATTAAATAGGGAGTAGAAAGCTGCTAAAAAGTAGGAAAAAAACGAGTTTTGGTGGGGGTACGGCCTTAAGACCTTCAAAGCTATCTCTGAGGGTTCAATTCCCGGTCGGTCAATATAGAAAAAATACTTTCCTATATTGTCTTGGGTCTAGGTGTTGTGGTTCCGTTGTTGTTCCGAAATCTCTGCCCTGTGGGCTGTGCCTGAGAAAAATAATCTTGTCTGTCTGAATAATATATGGAATTTGTTGACTGACACACGCCTATTTCCCTACTTCACATTTTCAAAAACATGTTTTGTTTTTCTCTGGGTACATAATGCGCATTAGCATTAGCAAGACTACAAGGCCATCTCGCCGATAACGTTTGTTTATGCGCACACGCATACAACTTTTAGTGACCATACTGTACGATTTTAGTGCTTAGCGTTTTATGTATAAGTTTTAAAATAGGTCAGTAGAGTAGATGAAAGACTTTATTGGGAGTGTTGGCCTTGGTGGTCTTAAATAATACGTCGTAATATACGTCGCCATTACATCTGCTAGGCGTAAATACTACGTCACGACACACCCATTACTTAGACAAATAAGGTTGCTGTATTTTGTTACCATTTATTTGACTGATTAAACTTTTAATATCCAGTTAAATTAATTATAGATGAAGCGCACTACTTGACGACACAATCAATTCTTGAGTTTTTCATTGCAACTACAATATTTTCGGGGACTATAAGGCGATCGTAGGTATTAATTGGTTATTAGGTATTCCTTGAATTTCGAATTTTTTTAGCAGCACAGTAAAAATGTAAAAGAAAATTGTTAAGACGATTTTTTGACGAATTAATGTTTTTAATTTTTTTTTTTTTTTCGAGTTAAACCCTTAGTCCTGCAAAACATAACACACACAGTGGAAATTTTATCGACGAGGTATCATGTGTCATGTGGCAGCTCGACAGCAAATATGTTAATGAGATTAGTGCTTTTCTTCACGTGTCCATATTTCCGATTTATAAGATTGGCTTTTGTTCCGTTAAGTAGTATTTTTTCGCGTAATTTACGGCCCTCCACTTGTACCATGTTTTAAAGCAAGAAACAAATGTGCCATTTTTTGGAAAGAGCCACCAAATCTTTATCTTTCATTATTGTGTTGTTGTTAACCCCAATATTATGTGGTCCCTTTAGACCTGTCTGTTTAAAAAAAGACTTCCACGTCAGCCTGGAAGGTATATTATTGGGTACTTATAATAGATTTTCCCTAACCCGTATTATGGAAGGTATTGGGTGTTTTGTCAGAGATCAAGCTTAATAATCATTGCTAGTCGCCACTAATTGCTAGCTCGTGACTCTGTCCGGATACCGAAATATTGTAGGGTGCCTCTTGTTGTACTTACCATAATTGTTATGGCACTATACAAGACAGGGATATCTTTGTGAATATCGGGATAGGGTAGGTTAAATCATTTGGCATATTATGTCATTTGGAGCTATATCAACAGAGTCCGAAAGTCTGCAGCAGACTGGGCTAGCATATAAGAGCATACCATTATTTCTTACTAATATTAGAAAACTAGCTTTCGCCCGCGTGGAGTTCGATCTGTCACTTATAGTCTTTATCAACGACCGATGTCACTACTACCCAGCTCAAAATAAATAATACAATAAACATCACCAATATGCCTCGCTCTAAAAGTAAAAGAAAAAGCGATGCTGTCGCCGATGCATTAAAAAGACTTCGAACTTTTTTGTATGGAGCCTGGCATACCTCAAGTTGCAAGTAACCTATAAGTAGCGTTATTGTGTTGTACACCCATGAAACATACGTTAATCTATAGAAAAAATAATTACAAATAACTAAAAACTCTTTGACAAAATGTCATAAATCGTAAAAATTTTTACCTTCTCAATCGCTTCGCCGAGCCTCGCCAGCTCGCCTAGCATGACCACAAAAACTCGATATGACATAGCGATATGTAGACACCAACTGTCAAAACATGATAGATACAGCCGCCATGTTGAATTTTTATTAAAACAGGAATCATAACATGTGACGTCACTGTCACGGCGATTCAACATGACAGCTATATCTATAATTATGGGGTGCCCTTCGACACGCCAAAAATTTTTAGTTCTAATTTAACATGGCCGAACTGTATTGGCCTAAACGTAAAATTATTGTTTAGCCTAACAGTGGTTTTGCCACTGTTATAGTTTGGTCTAAAAATTAAAAGCCTTAATTTTAGTGCATCTAATTTTAAATGCACTAAACTATATTGGCATAACTTTCTTTCTGCATAACGACGATTTCACTATAATAATGAAAGCTTTAATTTTAGAATTTATAATGTGAAATAGCTAATGTAAAAAATGTATTGGCCTAAGAAACGAATTGCCACAAAACCGACACCAAGCAAAACCGACTTCACACAGTCTTGTCTGCCCTACCCCTAGAGTGTAATTTAGAACCCGTGACAGAAACTATGCTTGCTGCATGTTGCATGCTTGCTTGAATGCTGCATGCTTGCTTGCATGCTGCCTGCTTGCTTGCATCTTTGCATGCATATATTATAATATATTGTTTTATACTTTTATGCGTTTTAATTTAATGCGAATTACTATTTAGTAATTGTAATTAGTAGGGATTATAAATGGTTCCGCCTAATGTCACATTTATGTTTACAGTTGGTGTCGATATATCGCTATATCATATCGTGTTTTGGTGGTCATGTAAGGGGGGCAGGTTTGCGCTGGCCCTAAAACCTTCCTCGATAAAAATGGACTATCTAACACAAAAATATTTTTTCAATTCGAACTAGTAGTTCCAGAGATTAGCGCGTTCAACCAAACAAACTCTTCAGCTTTATAATATTAGTACACAGATATGATTTGGTGTTTCGCCAAATCACTTCGAGTTGTGATTACTGAGTACACCTTCTCACATAAATTAAAAACGTTTGTTGATGATATTTGTATTCCTCATCTACTGCAATAAGTACCTACTACAATAGACTCTCTACTTCTTTGGTTCAATGTGTATGACTTATTTAAAACTTAATAAGAACAAGAACATACGAAACACATTCAACTATCAGATCCGTTAAGCGTTCTTAACTTTTAATCAATTCGAAAAATGACTGATAAGCTTTATCTGCTTATAGGATCAATAATTATTGCCGGTCTTTTTTTCTATCTTTCAAAGAACATGTAAAATACAAAAATCTTTGTTTTATCGATCTATAAACGTTACATCTCATCTTCTCTTTTCTGTGCATCTCATGTGTCTGAAACTCTATTTAAAGTAAAAAATTGTTTGTGTTAGGAAGCTACACTATTCTATAAGGACTTATGTAATTTAGTTATGAATGCGTGGGCATCTTAAAAATCAAGATCGCGGTTACTTCACATTAAAGGTAAAAAAAGACTTTCGCAAGTGGTGTGATCATCAGACATCACGCCATACCGCGCGATCGGTACTGCCGGCCTCGCTCCGTGTAGTGGGCTCACCAAACTGAGCACGTGGTTATGTGTGTAACTGGTCTGTTGTACTGTATTCACATACCTACAAGCATAGCCGAGTCTGACGACGCGACGTCACGCCAAAACGTCAGGCCACGCTATCGTCGCTTTGCACGCTCTCTACCACAGTCCACCAGTTTATTGGTAGAGTCGACTCGAATAACACGCATTGAAGTCATACCTAGTGTTTGGTTTGTTTCGTGATTGCAGCTGACAAAAGTATTTTGTTGTTAAAGACTGCTATTATCTCAAACAGCGGTTCAGGTGCTTCAGGAAGGTGTTAGTGGCACAGAATCAAGAATAAGAACTGGTCTTTGTAAAGGTAGGATATTCAACTGAAACCAATTATGTTAGGTTCTTTGAATTGTGCATTGACTATTGCAAACAAAGTTAATCATGATAAGAATCAATTAATTTTAATAAGAATGGTCTGATATTACTTAAATAATTATTTAGTGTTAAATTTTAAAGAAACTTAACTAAGTTTTCAAACTTCGTTTACAATAGAACAAACAAAACATTCTTTGTTTTCACTTTAGTATGCGGTTGAACGCGTTTCGTGATGACTTAGTTTTTATTTTAAACAAGGATGTTGTGTTAGTTGATTGTGTTGAGTGAGTAAGTAGAGCTAGGTACCTAAAAAAAATTTTAATGAACAAAAAGAGAGACTGTTCGTGTTAGCACTGGCAAACTACTGATTTTCCTTTGTTTGCCGTATTTGTTTTTATACTTTTCGACATATTAAATGGTGATAATTTAATAACTTACCTAAAGTTGTCTGTGAATGCTATGTTGACAGATTTTTTTACATCTCACCTGTCAAGCATGTGTGAATGAGACACAATAGAAATTACATTGTTATGCGACCGCCGGCGGTCTTATAATCCTCAACGGGAATCAGTTTGTCTCTTTTCTTGTGAAGAGAAAGGGACAGGTGAATTTATGCACCTGTAAATTGCATACATTTTCTCAAAGTAATATATTTAATAATATGATCAATGATTATGGAGTTCTGATCTAAAAGGATGGTAAAATAAAAGAAATCAGTCTGTATTTTTTATATTACTAGTATATGTACTTCTTACCGCGTAGATTGTAAAATAAATTTTATTTTAGATAGAGCATCAATATTACACTTTTAGTCTTAGCGCTGAAAAACCGTAATATTTTTGCGAATAAGCAGTTATTTTATGAATAATTTTATCAACGATAGTAGCTAAAATCAAAGTGGTCTTCACCTTGACAACATCTAACTATGTTCACCGCGGAAGAACTTGTTCTATCACACTTGAAAACACGGTCTGTGCCAGTCAGCCATCACGCAATGTTTCCATTTCAACTTGAATATTCTTTATTTACATATCTGCAATCGAAATATAAAATATAATAACTACGTATATGTGGGATGGGATATTTATTATAAAACACGTCTTTCAAATTAAACTCTTCGTTTATTTTATCAAGTCATCTCAAAACCAAAAACCAACTCCCGTCAACATTTTTACTATTTTAAAACCAATGATAAAACGCTTATTCCTCTTTCATACATCACGCATTCTAACCTCCTTCCTTACTAACTAACATACTTTACTCCGTATCCCACATCTATACTACAATCAAGGTCAAATGAGACAAAGTGCTTGCAGGAAGAATGTGATTATTATGAGTCTTAACATGAGGAATTGTGGATAAGGTGGAACTTGTTAAATCTGTAAATTTTCCTCTATTACAATTCGCATCTCTGAAAATCCTGGGATATCAGTATGTATGTCTAATGTATTTAATATCATGTTACACCAGAATATACTGTCTCAGTATGTTATTTTAAGCAGACAAGTCTTAGCATCAGCTATTTATTCGCTTGTCCGTTTAAGGCTAAATGCCTTAAACGGACAATCGAATAAATGTTGTTTGTTTCAAATAAATAAAATCGTTTGCTATATTTGTTGTTTTCGACTCTATTACCAACAAACGTCCCATTTAGCTTGAATCCTTTTTGTTGCTAAGGGGTCGTCCACATATATTATTATAATTTTCTGATTCGAAAATAGCATAGTAAAGCTCCACAAACAGTAAAAATGTATGTAAAATAGTATAATTATGAAATATGACGTATTCAGTACCAGCAAAGCTGCTGTTGTCACTTTGCTTACCAGGTAATTTTAGTTGAAATGTTACAAATTTACCTTGGTCTGAAAATCTGAACTACGACTATTACTTGTACAAATCAAAAATTTTGCATGTTGTAAAAAGTAACATTAGGTTGGTTGATTATTTTGTTAGTTGTTATTCGAGCTGAAACACTGTGCACATTTTCAGCAAAACTAACACCGTCAACTGACGCTCAAAAATCAAATAGGCTTGTTGAAACTTTACAATACCATTGGCTGTTATTTGAGTAGAAAGGCCTTCCTTGTAAAACGTCGAAGCTATTTAAAGTTAAACAAAATAATAGTGGCATAACATAAATATGCTTGCGTCTAGATTTGTTTACGATACAAGGAATTGATCCGTGTTGTTTATAATGCTTGGTTGTTTATCTGTAGTTGTGTTGTTGTCTTGCTTGCCCTGGCACGTGAACAACAACGTGTAGCTCGACGTACTTTCAGTGGCTCTCTGTGTATATTGTATAAGGTTTCAATTTACACTGGCCTGTATCATTTTACTACTACATATTATTAAAGCAGCTTAAATCGTGGCGTTAGTTTTTTTTTTGTAAAAGTATTTAGCGAAATGATATTATCATCGCGGTTGCTGGCATGAGCCCAATGAAATGTGGGTTAGTTAACGCACAATAGTATGTGACAAAGGCGGAAGTGTTTTTGTAATAAAGCTAACAGTTTTTTTAAATGATTTAAATCAATAAATAATAAGTATACTTACAGGTATTTATTTAGATGGTTCTAATCTAGTCTAGTAAATTACCTACTGAAAATATTTATCTAATTAGTTTTAGGGTGTCTTCTGTTTGCCTAACGTTTCGACCGGGTTTAGATATCATAGTAGGGCAGACGTCTATAATTTTAGATACCTAGCAGATATAATGTCCAAGGTAAATAGGAAGCAATGTAATTTCTTAAATTACTTTTTTATTTTTGGTTTTGCAATGTTTTTACTTTGGGGCCAAAAATAACCTCGCGCTAAAAAAATGAGCTTGATAGTCCATACAATTCGATATTGCTTACTTTTGCTACCATAGTTAAAGATGTTAATTCTTAAGGATTTACATGACTACATTTTCACCCTGTATTTAGGTACCTGGATCCAATAATTACTATTGACCCGTCAGGTTATCTAATCTGTTCACGGGCCTGCTTACAGTCCGTGTGCTGTAAGCCTGTGTTATTATCTTGCAAATTTAGTAGGAATTAAGTAGCTTTCATATTTTAAATTACGCTTTTAAAAACTTATAAAAAATCATTCATACAGCGCGTAATGACTGCTGGCTGAGCATTATTTATTATATAGAAAATTCATTGGTCAAATGAGCGAAGAAAGAAATGTAATTTCTCTGAAAGCAGCTACAAATGCGCTTTTTCGAAACCTATTACAGTTTTACTCCTCAAGATGTTGCTTGTGTGCATTTTGTTAACTGAATTAATAAATCTCACTGGTGATTAGCTGAAAACGATTGCGAATTAGTCACTACAGGGCAGAGTCCCCGAGACTCGAGTCATTACGCGCGCACGCCTCGTCTGCGTGCTCTTTTTTTGTACGTGGCTTTTTTCCAATGTCATGGTAGTGCTTGTGTAGATGTGGGGTGAATGAATTATGCTAACATTTCATTTATTTTGCTTTTGCTCCTTAAAATACCTGTAACATAAATGTTTTATTTTTTATAGTTTCGCCATGTCCGTCCGTCTCTATCCGCGGCTTAGCTCAGAGACTCTTATCACTAGAAAGCCGTAATTTCGCATGGATTATGAATGATATGAATCATGCCCTCAAAATAGTAAAAAAAAATACTTTTTTATGGCATAGCACCTATTGCATACGAATACAGTGGTGTTTTTTTTCTTGTCTATCCTGTGGTGTCGTTGGAAAGGTCCGTAGGTCGTTCCAATATAATTATTCTGGGTGTGTGAACACCATTTATATTAAATGATCCGTTCGTGTAATATTAAGCTTTGAAGTGCATAGCAAGATGAAGTTGTTAATGTAAAACAGGTAGAAAATACCGCATATTGAGTAAGGCACCTACGGAATCCTATATTGCGCGTGACCCGACACGCACTTCGTAGTGCAGTAAGTGCTGTAACGAATATCGGTTTTAGACTTTCCTGGAATGCGAATATCTGTCACCGATATTCGTGAATACTAATAATTGGGCTTTGGCTAAAAGTTAGTGAAAAAAACCTCCTAAAAACAATCTGTGCAAGAGCTGTTCAGTTAGACAAGCCATTCTACCATAGGTTACCATCTAAACCTGTTTTCTCGTAAAATTTAAATTTGACGTAAAATTATCAAAACGATCGTAATGCGACTGAAACTAGGACAAAAAAAGGTTTACGAGAATACCGTTTTAGATAGTAATGTGTAAATAATGAGGAAGTTCCGCATTTTTCAAAACTTCCTCAACCGTTACCGAATCCTCATAAATGATAGTACAAAAATTCCTCTTCCGCTTTTGCTTCCTCTTAGATTAAGATGAATTTAAGAGGAACTTCTTTGCTCAGTTTATGGCGTTAATACTGACTTCCAAAAAGTGTCTTTAGCTCTTAAATGTGTCACACTGGAAGATCGACGTAGCTCAAAAGCTCGACGAAATGCGCGAAGAATGGGAGATTCCCCGTCAAAATCTGCATATGATGGTCCGTGATGGTGGATCGAATATGAAGCGAGCTGCTCGTATCTCACAAATCAACGACATTGATTGCAACTTACATCAATTGCAATTGTGTATACGAGCTGCTTTGGTGAGTAATCAATATATCTCAACGCTGTTGGCTAAATGTAAACAGATTGCTACGCACTTTAATCACTCTATAACTGTCCAAAAATAATTAAGTGACTTTCAAGAACGCTTGGGCTTGCCTCAGCTTTCAGTCATCCAAGAATGCCCTACTCGGTGGAACAGCATGTTTTGTTTTGCGAATTTGCCGCAACTTACACCAAATGATTTGCTACAACTAGAAAATGCGCAAAGATATTAAAACCCTTTGAAGAAGATGTGTATCCTCTGTTATCACCAGTGATCGGAATAGGTAGAGTGATTTAGGGTCAATAACCTCAAACGCTGATATTAATATGGACAAACCTTCGGGATTTCGGGATTTCGAAACTATTGGGTTTTAATTCTCCGGGATTTCGGCGATTTCGACATTATTCAGGCTTTAATTTTATGTGGTGTCCATTGTTTACCTTTGCATGCATTTGTCTGTACGATCAACAACAAAAATCGTATTACATTTTGTTTGAGCATCCTGCCTGAGACGAACATTTTTTTAATTTAAAAATTGTTTTATTTTACCTACATGAAAAATGCAGTAGGATATCTCTTTGGGGTGTTAAATATTAGAAGAAGTACCAGCTTTATTTTAAACATTTGTTTTACATAGATATTCTTATTTGAAAGTTCAGTAAGTTTGAGTAAAATGTACTGAACATTGGCCTATACTGACGTCAAAGACTGGATACCTGTGATGTCATAAATCTTCGGTGCATAATGCGGGGAGCGAGTCTTTGTGCGTGCCGCACTTGATAATGCCGGACGACCAATCAGAACCAAGTATCGACGGTTGACTTGACTCATTCATTTGTTATCGAAACGGGTCCCGGGTTCAATCCACCGGGGTCAAAAGTATTTACTTGGAGTTTTCTGTAAAGAAATTTTCAGCAACAGCACCGAATCTCGGAGCTGGCTGTGTTTGATATCCGTGCTTTGGTAAGCACGTAAAGCTATTTAGCTTTAGCTAGATAGCTTTACGTGCATTCTAAAGCTAAGTCTAAATATAGGTTTTCGTTAACCAGTTTTTTTTATTTCTCAAACAAATAGCAAAATAAGTACTACTTAAAAGTGCTTTGCTAGCGTAACCTCTAATTTCAAATACAATGGCTACTAAATCACGACCTAAATAATATTTAATGAAATCCCGAAATCCCGAAATTTTTCGATAACAGTTCATTAAAAAGGCTTGTCCATATTATGACCGCATTACGCAAGTACAACAAATCACTCTACCTATTCCGATCACTGGTTATCACACTGATTCATGTACGTATGTATGCACAATGCAATATTTTTTGCTACAACATGATGACCAAGATTGCAGAAACCTCATTGAAAAAATATTTAAAAAAAATTATAATGAGAGAGCCTCATGATAATAATCTCTACGATAGGATGTATTTTAATGAAATAACTAAAGAACGCGTGGAATCAGTGCTGCTAACTGCTATCAATATCACAACAGATAATGTAGTCATGGAAGCCAACAATCAACCATCCACAAGCTCTGGAGTAGCTACATCCAGCCCCACAGATACCGGCCCCACAGGAAATATTGTATATTCAATGTTAGCTGATATGCTAGCTTCAGAACCAAACAGCAACGAAGAGATAGATAGATAGATACTCTTTATTGTACACCACACAAAAGAAACAAATACATTATGAATATCACAATTTAGGCGGTCTTATCGCTGGAAGCGATCTCTTCCAGACAACCTTAAGGTAGAAGATAGATGTTTTGTACTGAAGTCACTGTTAAATAACTATATTAAAGAAAAAAAAAATTGAAATGCATGAAGACAGTTTTCTATGGTGGAGAAATACCCCCAAATACTACGAGCTTTACGGAGCTGTACGAAAATATCTATCTCCCCCTCCATCAAGTGTCCCCAGCGAGTGCCTTTTTAGTAAGGCTGGCTTGGTATATGACGAATTAAGAAATCGGTTGTCATCGGAAACCGCGTCAAAATTATTTTTTATAAAAATTAACCTCCATATTGTCAATTTTAATTATTAAATTACGTACCTACATTCTTTACATACTCAGTGTAGACATTTGTTTGTATCAAATACTAGCTGTTGTCCGCGACTTCGTTCGCGTGGTGTTTCTTTAAAAAAAAAGAATAAAGGATTTTTTGCGCAACTTTCTTAATTTTTTCTTTCAAAAGAACCTTCTCCTGACAATAAATAACACAACAAAAAAAGAATTAGCGAAATTGTTCCACCTGTTTACTCGTGATGCGATGACCAAGGAAAATAGAAATTCATTTTTATATACGAGTACATAGATGAATATGTATAAATAAAGACTGCATTCTTAATTTGATTTTAATTTCCAACTATGATTAACTCATCCTCTCTTTCTCTCTCTTATGTCATCCTTTTCCGCATTCTCTTCCTCACAAAAATATCCGCATCCTCTTACTTTGTGCTTGACACTTCCTATTCCTCCTCCTCATAATAACTTTCTCATCAATTCTAGTAAGTAATGTTACTGAGAGCGGATCGACACTGGGTTGCGAACTTTGTTAAATTACGAGAATTGGATGTTCGATGTTCAGATACGTCGAACAAAAAAACCTTCGCAGAAACAAGCCATCGCACCAAGAAAGCTTCGGTATAAGGTTGTCGATGTATACATTTTCGAAGAAAAGTGTTTCCAACACACGAGGGAACTCCTTGTTGCTGTATCAAGTAATTGCATTGCCAGTCGCCACTATTTCTTGCAATCATTTAGGCGTTTATATCTGGCTTGACTCAACCATACAATGTTGAGCAACATCCTGCTACCCGGTCGGTGCCTGGTAGTGCATTGACCTAATAAATTCAAGTGATATCAGTGTACATGAATGTATCTAGTAAAATAATTCAAAATAAATTTAAAACGTAATACCTACGTAGTACGAGATTAACATGTTTAGCCTTTTTAAGCATGTAAGCACCGATAAATATCAGACCATGATAACTTCATCGTGATCATCGAATCGCATGATGCTTCTTATCTCTACATGTAAATGTATTTGTAGTGCACGTGGCCGGATATTTTTTATCCGATACCCAAATAAAGCGCACACTAACCTACATACTATTTTGATTGCTTTATTTTATTTCTATTAATGATAGTACATTCTTGAAAAGAAACTAGTTTTATATGCCTTATACCATTCCTTATACTATCGATTGGTGCATTAATAGATTTTAAAATATACGAAGCACGTGTTATTATGATCACTATGTGTACTGTTACATAATATCTTTTAGGTCGAGATCTTAACAGCTAACCTGACTCGCCCATAGCTGTTTTTTTTTATTTAGGTACGGAACAAAATCCTAAATACAACTATTTTACGATTGCAGCAATATTGTTTTATAAATCTAATAATGATGCCTTTGTCTTATTGAACTTTTTTCTTATCTCTTGTTTTCGGATTAGGCCTTCGCATCAACTCCTATTACGAAAACTTACTATTATAATAACTCACTTTCACTATTTTTGATACAATGTGTTAACGTAAAACCTCATGCTTTTGTTAATTTATTACTTTGAAAGTCATTTTTAATGCGCAAGCTTCTTACTTAGTGCATAAATAATTGTAGGTACGTGATTTAACTAATCTAAAAATGATATAATTTATCTTGCTAAGCTTGAATGTATTATAAAAATATATAAAAATGTTTTCTTTGTTACAGAATTGATTCATGAACGTGTCATCGAACCGCCAAAATGGGGTAGTATTAGTGAAAAAACTCATAGATTAGATAATAACAATTAAAGTTTAGTGGTTTTCTTAGTACAAAAAAGTGTGATTGAGTGTTAGTCATGTATTCTATGAACTATATCGGTAAGTTCATTGCGAACTTCCGCGACTTCTACAACGAGATAAACGGCGCGACGCTGACTGGTGCCATCGACGTGGTGGTGGTGGAGCAGCCCGATGGCAGCTTCACTTGCTCGCCCTTCCACGTGCGCTTTGGCAAGCTTGGCGTGCTGCGCTCGAGATTCAAAGTGGTAAATACTACCTCTATAAATACAGTTTTTTAATGCCAAACGACATTATTTCAACTATTAAATATACAATTTATTTTATCTATGTGCACACTGCACAGGAGATCTTAATACTAAGCTAAGCATAGTTGACGTCAAGTCCACATAGGTAGTTGAATTCTGCTCTTTTTTCTCTCATCTAGAAATTTTTATTTGCGCAATAGCCAGTGTTCGCCCTTGTTTGAGACGTATTTAACCATTTTTATTTATCAAGAATTCTACTGGCTTACTGCCAGTTTAGTTTGCAAATTTTTCTGCTATGTCGTCGAGCTAAGCTTGGCTTTTGTCAAATTATTGTATGAAAACCTCAAGGATTCTCGCAGATGCTCCAAAATATAGGTATTTTTATTGAAGCAATATTTTGAAAATAAAGTCTCGAAAATTATGATACCTATTTGAATCATTTTCATAATGCTTTTTCAGATTTGTTAATTGTAAGTTGGTCTCACTTGTATATTAACTACATTGTATGTGTAAGAAATATTATATACTTATAAGTAATAAGCATAAACTAGCTACAAATAATTAGTACCTCAAAATATTGAAAGGATTGGTAGGTACTACTAAATTTTGTATAGGATTATGTATGATATACTGTAGCATATATTTAGAACAATTTAATAAAAAATACTAATATAAAAGTTTCATTTTCAAATGTAAATATTAACTAAGTATAATTTAGGCACACTGAATCAATCCTTTAGCTTTAACCTACTGCCACACGAACAAAAACCATATGACATAAGGCGGTGAACTGGTGGGTATTATCAATACCTACTATTCGAGTTTCTTTGTGTGGCCATGCATGTGCTATTTACTCGATTTCCTACTGATGTGGTGTGGTCTGTGGTGAGCCAATCGCCTATCGCCGAGTTGTTGACGCGATATTACGCCATTACGCGACCTCTGTGTGCATTCAAATGTTACGCATTGATATCGAAAACATAAATAATATAAATATTATCCTCTTTATCTAATCGTTACAATTCTGACGTCAAAAAACTGATGATATCAAAAATAAATCAAAATAAGATTAGTCCAATGTCAATTTAAGATTATTTTATGTAGGTACTGTAATAAATACTTACCTACTACTACTACTTACTAAGTCTATATCTCGATTAATGCAAATGTTTTATTTTCGTCTCGATTCAAGGTAGTTTAGAATTGAAATATTCCATGTAGTAAAATCAAACTAGACGGCGAAACCAATTTATATTTGCGACATCCTCCGGCCTTCTAAAAGCCGCGCCTCTGCTTATGCATTCAAGTGGACTAGTAACATCATAACACATTAATCGACATTTGTTAATATAATTCATGCCGACCTTGATTTGTAGAAAAATCTGTTAAATACTACTTAAGTATTATTCATAGAAGTTGTATCCAAGACTTTGACGTAGAATAGGCTAGTTTACTCATATCAAAATTAATTAAACAGATTATTATTTATTATTTCATTTAGTATTTGGCCATAAGAACCTAATTGTATTGATTTTAATAGGTACTTAGAAGTGCAAGATGGCTGTAAAAAGAAATTAAAAATATATATTTATCTGTAAAATGAAAGGCGGAAAATACTAATCGCCATGATCGTGACCCGAGTGACGTCAGACAATAGTAAACTAAAGTATTCATTCGCATGTTTCTCGCGGTCTTAAACTATTATCTTCCAAAATCTACTTAAAAAGTTGTTACTTAGTATTTGTTTTATTGTTTAAATATTATGGACGACGGATTTGTAAAAGCAAATAGCACAAACCTGGCGATAGTCGACACACTAATGGTTGGCAAATTCTGTACATTGAACCCAGATTGTGTTTTACCGAACTTAGGAACGTCAAAACGTCTATGTAAGCACAGTGCAATTGGTGTTAAAATGTAATACAAGACCTAAAACAATGAATAGTTCGTAAGTACCTACGTATTAATTTGTTTACAAGTTAGGTTACGTCATAGAACAGATAATCTATAGATTAACATGGCTGACAGCGTTTTCGTCTGTTCTTGAAAAGTTTATTTTGATAGTTTCTAAGTCTTATAAAAATACAATCACTTTTTTTTCGGTCTAATGTAACAATTATCATCAATTAAGACCTATTTCAAAAATGTGTCATCTGCCAATTTTGTAATGTTGCACATAATTTTATATTTGTTCGGATGTTTGTATATTGTAGGTAATATGTGTCAAACGCGCGTTTCTAAAATTACAGTTAACTCATACATTTTGACTATTTTATTTCGACAGTTTTAAACGGATATTCTGTCGCTTTTCATTAATCGTGGAGCAAGACAGAAAGTGAGAACCTCAAGTTTATTTAGAGAATTAAGTACAACAACAACAACACCACAACTAACAAGAACATGTATATTAATCGCCAACATTGTCTAGGTACTGCAGGCACATTGAAGTCTTGTAGAAACAGAAGACAGGGAAATACGTGTCATTTGCGAAAGTGAGTCTCGCTCGGGAGTCATTTCTTCTCAGAAAATCTTTAATTCATAATATAGCCCAATTGATAATAATCGATTCGATGAACATATCAGTTGGAAGCTTTATTGTAAATAGATACCTATACTATAGCGGACTATATATATTTTGGTAATGCCAAAGTCCAAAGCAAGTGTTTTATTAATAGCCTTTCCGAGAAATTTGATAAGAGAAAATTGGCATGAGATGCCATGATGCGTAGATGCAAGTAAGTGTCTAGGTTATTGTAGTAAAATGCTCATGTTTGAAGTTTACAGGCATTATTTATATTTCATTTTCGAAATACGAACCCGGGACCTCAGAGATGGGACTTAATCTCTGAGGTCCCGGGTTCGATTTTTGGTCGGGTCAATGTAGAAAACGAACTTTTCTTAACCGAGTTTTTTTTAATAGGTAAAGTACTTACCTAATAGTAAAAGGTCAAATGTCTGCCAATCGTTCAGTATGACGTGTCTGTCACTACGAGGTATTTGCTTTTAAATAATTAAACCGGCCTTAGAAACAGATATGGTCTGATGGTATATGATGATATGAACAACTTACTTATGAGGAATGATTAACCGCGAAATCAAAATTTTAACTTTATTTATATCTACCTAAGTATACCTAAACAACGTGCACGGAATGTTATTATGTTATTTGTAAATAAACATAAATAACAATTGATTAGTTATGTAGATACATAATGCGACAAAGTAGACACACCTATTCTTTGTAGGAATATTGATGTTTATGTAGGAAAAATGAGCGCAGCACGATTTTCCAAACGCTTAGTGACGTTGTTGTTAGAGAAGATTCACTCCTTTCATCTAAGATGTATTTATAATATTTTTTACTGTGTGGGCAACTATCATTATAATAGCATATGTGAATAAACCATGTCGGCGAATAGTAAAACTCGTACCACGTAACACCTCATGTTTAGCGACGCGGGAAGGGGGGGCCTCGACTTTCGGTTTCTAGAATGATCTGGAAACCGAAAGCTAACACTCAGATCCGAGCCATACATTATATCCAAACCCCTTGTTCCTAAAAATATAGAAGAGTTTCAACTAAGACGACCAAGAAGTTATTGACATTGTCTAATGAATGAGTCATTCGTTTCATATTGTTGGCTATTCTTTAGACTTGGTTTGAACCATTAAGATGTATGTATGTAGTTATTACATTCTTCATGGTTTGAACTTATCTTTTTTTTTATAAGAATACTCGGCCCTTATCTTTTTCGTCTTCTGTATAGGTCCTAGTTATTTAAAACAGCTAAGCAATTCATAGTACATAAATGACTGGGCAATGTTTAATTGTTTCTTAATTTGTATTTTATATAATTTAGGGAAGGTGCTGGGTGTTCCAGTTTAGAATGATCATAGACAGACACATTGCCAAAACAAGATGTGGAATCTGCGTCTGATTCATTGTGAAAATTGGAAAATAGCCAAATGTGGGATAAAGTTCCACCCAAGAATCGCGAGTAAAATTTGGCACAAATATTTCCTCCATCCGGCCACCTGTTTAATTTTTACATACTTAAATATTAAAATACGATCCGTAGTATTAATTCATAAATAAAGGAATAAATAGTGGTAAACATAGAACTTTAAATTGTTAAAATTCCTTATACGGTGAGTAAAAATCCAGAATGGAAGAAAAGAACCCGACACTGGTTAAATGGGTATTTCCAGCTACACATCAGACTATCAATATTATACAACAGCACAACAGACAAATCATTTGTGCATTCGATTGGATTTACCCTATACACTCTAGAGTGACATCTCAGTAAACCATAGAACAATATTGCAGTTCGCGAAGTAGCGTTATTGACACGACACAACGTATGGTATTTAAAGAGGACCATGTTTTAAGAACTACGGACAGTCACTTTCAGAGTGTTGTAATAATTTTAATGCAATTGATATAGTAAAAAATAAATAAGTGTATTAGAAGACATGTCATCATGCATCAGAGAGTCAGTTCAAAATCCAAACTCCCTATGAACAAGTTATTGTGATAATTTAGCGCGATTTACACTAAGCGCTACTAATTTAATTGTGTAGGTGGACCTAGAGTTAAACGGCGAGCCACTCAGCATCCACATGAAGCTGGGCGAGTCTGGCGAGGCCTTTTTCGTTGAAGAGGTCGGCGAGGACGAGGCGGAGTGCTCGGCGCATCTCGCCACCTCGCCCATCCCGGCCGCGCGCTTCGAGCAACTCTACGAGCCGCGCCGCCGAAACTCACTGTCCGCTGTCGAACCAGACCACGGCCAAGCATCCGATTACACTAAGCGAAGGTGAGCTATATTCTTCTGTAATTGACCACTCGTGGAATCAGGCACCTTGACTTTATCACGATTAGCGGAATAATTAAGAAGTTGAGATGAAACACGCAATTTTATCTAAGGCCAAGTGGTGGGGTCGTGCTAATATAGTTTCTAATATCATTATCATATTAGCATTCTGTAGTTTAGCTATTAAACCCGGTTAAGTGTGAAAATACCTCGCGATCGTCTAAAATGTAGTCTTTAACGATTAATGAACAAACGATCAGATAACTGCCTAAATTAACTACATTTAAAAAATATAAAAAATTCTGTGCGTATAGGGGTTTTAACTTTGCAGCGCACATGTGGGTAGTTATATATTTTCTGGGTATAGAATTTGCATGTCAAATATTCATCCACTGCAATTTTTTATAGATATATAAATCAACAGGTTGTACATTTGGTTATTATATCATAGCAGAACGTGGATATGGCTACTTGACAAAAAATCATAATGCAATCAATAAAAAAAGACCAAAAAATTTTTTTGCGTCATTTTTACGATATAGTCAATATTTTTAAATGGCTTTCACAAACACTAAATAGTTAAAGTAGAAATCGAGGATTCGACTCATAGCGCAATACATGGGTGTTAACACTCGCGTGTAATCCGAAAACAATTTGCATTATATGCATGCATGTGCAGCCATCATGTGAATGGAAATCATTGAATTGATTACTTTCAGTGCTACTTATATTTTCATCAGCATGTAACGTAAATATTTACACTTACAGATACACAGCCGATGGACAATCAATGCAGAAGCCTAATATAAGTAAACTAACAAATAAAAACACCAAAGAAGAGACTACAAACGATAACAATGAAAATGAGGCTTTATTTGAGATGGAAGGACTCGATGAGGCTTCCTCAGATTGGACTGATGGTAGAACACCTAAAACTTTTGCAGCCACCCAGATTGGAGAAGCCGGGAGCGAAGCTAGTCAAACAGTACAGAAAATAAGTGCTCACAATGATTTTCGACCTATAGAAGCCGTCCCATCCAATCAAGATGACATGAAGCAAAACGGCAACGGGAAAAAGAAAAAGAAAACTAGAAAAATGAGTTCTAAAAAGAAACATCAGCGAAAATCATCAACTAGCTCTATTTCCAGTCAGTCTGATAGAGCCGGCTCAGAGCAGCGTGCGTCGCACCCTGCGCCCATCCCTAATACTACTGAAATAAATTTCTTTAGCGACACTGAAGTTCATTCAGGTGCCCTTAGGTAAGTCATATAAAAGTCTCACATGATACCGAGTTGTTAGCATGAAATTTTAAAGAAATTGTAAGATGTGTTTGTTTAGATTATCTTAGTGTGTTCACCGCACCTCCCCAACTATATGCGGGAGTTTAGAGATGATTGCTGAGTTAGTTCCCTGGTTACAGCGAAGAGATGTCCAACCTGAAGTTGAACGGAGAGAACCGCATCCCGCTAGCGCTGTCAGACACAGCGTTTGAGGTGCACGCCGCCTCCAGAAACGCGTAAACTTTACGAATAATATTAATACCTATTCACATAGTACTGCTTGCAGTGTTCACCACTTAGTAACTACATTTAGCATTCTTAATTATCACAAATTTTAACAGATTTTAAAAATACGAAGCATTAGTATTGGTAAGAAGCTTCCTTGGTACAGTAATAGAAGTTTACTTACAGTAGTGCACTAGGCGTGCGTTTCCTACTTTCAATTTGTACACGTAACTCGTTAATGTAAGATAATAATTAAAGCGAGCCTCTGCAGCGTTTCTTAATATATTTACGCATATTCGTTTTTACAACTTAAATACAAAACAGAAATCTGTAAACTATTATGTAACTACGCTGAATATAATGTTGAACTTTGAACAATTCTAAATGCCATAATGTCTCTGTGCTATTTGTAATCCTAGTGCATGATGCAAGAATGTAACTCAATAATTAGTCATTATCCGCAAATGGAAATGTGACAACAAATAGCTGTATAATGTTTGACATTATGATAATGCTAATAAAAATAGTTGTATCAGTTCATAATTTATAATTAATCACATTTTATTATTATTTGAAATCAACTAGTAGTCGCGTAGAACGCTTTTATTTTTATAGTGTAGATTATTTTGGTAATGCTTTTGTCGTAAGCTTATTTGCTACATTGCTGGAAATGTAGCACAAGATTGGTTGCTGCGATGTTTTAAATACCGTAATAGTTTTTAAGAAACTATACATATAGACCTTATTTATGAAAGTAAGATGTTTAGAAGAGACAGAGGGGTTTTTTGGGTAAAGCATCATCTTTTTCGTAATACGTCGCTGGCATATCAGATTGATATAATACGATTTACACAGATAAATACCAACCATAAAGTTATTATACCTAGCGGAATAGAGCAACAAACACGAGCTGTCAAACGAAACCGAAATCGAATGACATTTGTGTGTGTAAAATTGTGTATGAATGTGTGTCAGTAATGTATGTTTTGTGGCTTTTCACAATAATATCGATATCGATAATAATAATTAGTAATATAATAAATAGAACTAAAACAGGATGTAATGGGATTTTGCATGGCTGAAACTACTATTCTGGAGGGAAGTAAGAATATTGAAGAAAAACAGAAATATTTTAAAGATATTATTTTATTTTTAAGATGTTTTATATTCTGATAAATGTGGTCAATGTAAATGTTTTCAATTCGTCACAGTAAGTAGCTGATTGAGATATATCACCACGAATTACAGCATTTGCTCGGTCGTTTAAGGCCTGAATGGTTTTGTTACAACATGTTGCGGCAATATCATTTAAATAATTTTTTAGGCCAGGACGTTTTTGAATTTCGTCAAGCAAAGATGCTTAGGTTAGTACTTTATTTTTAGTATTTCGAATAAGTTGCTGTTTCATTTAAATTTTTTCTTGCAACTTAGTGCATTTAGACATAAGCTTCTTCTTCCTTGGCTTCAATTCTAGTTGGGAAGATGTCGATGGTGTGGACTGTTGCAATAGCAGCGGTGTAAATCTAGAATGCGATGACGATGGTACACATGTGGATACCTCTGGTACAATATATCTGTAAACCTAGGACGATACTGTGCGTCTAGGCTTTATCTTGACCTGTGAAAAAGAAAGAAATGAGTGTCTATTAAAATCATAGTATTATGACAGTATGATCTTGTCCCAAACTAAGCAAACCGTGTAATATGGGTAGGGTAATTAGCAAATAACTTATAAACATACCTACTTAATGTAGGTACAAGATGCTAAGTTGACATTACTATCTAATAAAACATCAGCAGAAGAATAGTATTATTTTATTTAAGCTTACCGGAACAAACTTAGTTGGAATTGCAATTTCATCAAAATTCCTTTCGCTCCTCGCATCTGGAAATATTTTTCTTCAAAATGCTTACTGCATATACATGAATTTTTCTTGGGAATCCAGTTTGGACGATCAATTAATCTAAGCCATGCATTTCTGGTATCCAAGTTAGTAGGAAATCTGAAAGATAGACTGATACTTATGCACCTCCTAAGTATCTCTAATAGAATTACATTTCCAGGTGATTCATATCTAAGTCATATAGGTACCTTAACAACAGTAATACATTTTCGTTTACCACGTGAAAGACAGTTGACACGAAATATCGATAACTTGTTTCAGCCCTAGTGTAAAACTAAAATTATTTCTTTACACAAAAACTTCGTAAATTCTGCATTACGTGTATTCAATCTTTGCTTCTTACATAAATAAATGATTATAGAAGAGAATTATCGCACTTAGTTCTTAAAATTCGAAACGCATTGGCAAAAATAAATCCTAGATTAGGAGGTGTCGATTTATAATCATTTACCTGTGAAATGAACATTTTTCGGGATTATTTCGCTGTGTTGTACAACAATCAATCACTGAACAAGTCACCATGTTTCTGAAGCACTATTTCTCAAAATATCCACGATTTCACCTAAACTTAGAAAAACACACGGAGCTCAAATTTTTAGCGTGCCGATAAGTGCAGACGAACTGTCAAACAGTTTCCAAAAACAGTTCTGTTACGTCGCATCACGCATCTCTTTTTATCACAGTGTTGCTGCTAGTGTCATCTCGCTCGCTCAGCCCTTTGTTGCTCTATTCCGCTAGGTATAATAACTTTATGATACCAACAAACCCAACTTCTTTCTGATTAGCAGCGTTTCTTCTTATGGCTTGACGTGTATTTATTTCTTAAAGGGTATTATATAAAGGTGTTATTTTAATACTTAATTTCCATTAAGGTGATGATTTTACTGCTCAAATACAACAACTTTTAAATATAAATAGAAACGTTTATTCGACACACACGAAAAAAAAACACAACAACAAAACAATCAAGGGCATCTGGTGTGTCAAAAAGGTGTTTTACTTTGCAACCTACATCAACATCGCTTTAAACAAAATTATTTCTTTAATGGTTGTCCTCTACCTAAAGGTTGTCTGGAAGAGATCGCTATTAGCGATAAGACCGCCTAAATTGTACATCTTTCTGTAAAAATCATGTGTATTTTACTTGTATGGTGTGGAATAAAGAGTATCTATCTATCTACTTAGGTACCTATATTAAATAGAAGCTATCTTTTTGGTTTGTGTGGTAGTGGTGGCAGTAGAATCATTACCAAAAAAGAAGTTGGACAGGACCTAATACATATAACATTGCGTGCGACAGCAAATGTCAAGTACAATATAAACTTAGAAATGATTACAGGGGTTCCCGGAATGGCACGCCCGTTCAGTCGGACACCGAAGTGGAGTTATCGCGGACGGCAGGCGGGGATAAGTCGTCGCAGTCGTGGCGCTGGGGCGAGCTGCCCGAGCCGCCGGTGCGGGGCGCGGAGCCGCCGTCGCCCGCCTCGCCGCCGTCGCCCGCGTCGCCCGCGTCCCCCGCGTCCCCGGCCGAGCCCGCGTCCCCCGCCGAGCCGCTCAGCTCGGACGAGGAGCGCTCGGCGCGCCGCGGCGTGCTCTCTGGCATGTTCCGCTTCATGGCGCCGAGAGAGGCCGACGTCGCCGCCGAAGGCGTCTACCTCGACGACCTGGATCGCGGCCAGGTCGACCCCGATCTCTACTTCCCGAAACATCACGCTGAACGTTACCGCTCTGGTGAGACATTATCCGATCTTTGAATCCTATTAACTGTTGAATACATACATACCTGTTGCATTTAAGTACCGTAACGTAAGAACTTTTATACTCGTATTGAAATCGTTTTGACTATTTGCCAGATAAGGTGAAACGTTCGTTTTTATTGCCCTTTGTGATTATCTTCGTGACGGTATAATCACGCGACTGGTTGTTACGCAGGTGCCCCTAACACCGGAATACCGTCCACCGGCCCCACCGAGGAGGAGTACGAGTCCGGCAACGGGCCCTCGCTGCCGCAGTCGCCGGCCTCGCTCGAGCCGCCCGCGCTCGACTCTGACGATGACGAGAAACTTCTCGCCAAGTAAGGACCTCGTAATCGACTCTTTCAGTTAAAAATTTAAAAAAGTTATCGTTGAATTTGATTCCTCTACGGATATATCGTTTTGGATCTAAAGAAACGCCAAGCATATCTTTCCATTGCACGTTGGGCGACTTTTAGCTCGTTTAACTGACCTACAGTCAAAGACAAGACTCAGTGTCGAAAGTCTTCGTTGGCAACACCCACTGCTCAAAGACTTTCTTCAGGCTCTGGGGAATATCAGGTGAGAAGGTATTACGTGGTTTCCCAAATACGGGCATTATAGTTGAATAAGTCGTAAGTTTGACCTTAGTACCTTTTCTGCTTTCGCGTCTTAATAACGCAACGTTTTGCCAGGGGTCAGATAGGCGTATACGTGCGTGAGGACGTGGTGTCTCGCGCATTGCCGTTCGAAGAGTTCTGCGCACACGGCGCCGCGCTGGCGGGCGAGGGCCGGCTGCTGGTGCGGCTCGGCGACCGCTGGCTGCCGTGGCGCAGCGCCGGCCCGCTGCTGCTGTCGCTGCTCGCCTACCGCCGCCCGCTGCCCAACGTATGTACCCCTACACTATACTGTACTAGAGGTTACACACACTAGCGGCGCCGCGCTGGCGGGCGAGGGCCGGCTGCTGGTGCGGCTCGGCGACCGCTGGCTGCCGTGGCGCAGCGCCGGCCCGCTGCTGCTGTCGCTGCTCGCCTACCGCCGCCCGCTGCCCAACGTATGTACCCCTACACTATACTGTACTAGAGGTTACACACACTAGCGGCGCCGCGCTGGCGGGCGAGGGCCGGCTGCTGGTGCGGCTCGGCGACCGCTGGCTGCCGTGGCGCAGCGCCGGCCCGCTGCTGCTGTCGCTGCTCGCCTACCGCCGCCCGCTGCCCAACGTATGTACCCCTACACTATACTGTACTAGAGGTTACACACACTAGCGGCGCCGCGCTGGCGGGCGAGGGCCGGCTGCTGGTGCGGCTCGGCGACTGCCCAACGTAAGTCTTCCTAGGTGTGCGTAGTCAGACTATAGTGTCTATGCCTTTTTAAAGATTGAATACAAACGAACAGAATAAACGACTAATTAATTTAACGTACTTTTATGAGCTGTCAAAAAACCCTATCCATGAAGATTATGTATGGGAATAATTACAAATAATTTAAAATGATAGTTATAAAGAAATAGTGTCTTTGCATTGTTCTTGATTTGTGGATTCAATTAACATCTGAATTCAAGAGTATGTAAAAAACTAAGACACGAATATTCAATATTTCCATTCCACCGAAAATATTTTACGATAGTAAAGCGGTCGTATTCCCCAGCGGGTGCTGGAGTCGTTGGAGAAGGGTTCGGAGAAGGAGGGCGGCGAGGCGGCGCGGGCGGCGGACGCGGCCGCCAAGCCGCGCGGCTACTCGTGGTGGAGCTGGCGCCGGTCCACCTCCGAGGCCAAGCAGTGAGTACGCACGCTACCTCTGGATCACTACACCACGGATTAGAGCCACTTCAAAAACTTCTCAAATCTAGATTGGTACACATAAATACGTACATCCACAAAGTTGACCTGGTAAAGGTTGCAGGAAGCCGCTGGATGCAGGCCGGTCCCTACCGGCCAATGTGGAAGTCACTGGGGTAGGCCTATGGCTGAAATGATGATGACACCTAAATCTCGTTCGGGAGTTTACCGATTTTTATTTTATTACTATTTTATTTTACACATTATTGCATAATATAATTAATTATTGTTTTAAATTATCATTATAAAATAAACCGCATTCAAGACAGACGCAATCTTACTGACACCAACGCCATTTGTTAGGTTTTTACATCGATGAACCAATGATCGCACCGATTCATCGATTTAGTGTTGTTGATAAGACTTCAAAACCTTCCACCGATCTCTGCCCAGCGCCAAAATGTTTCGCTGCGAGCCTGGTCGAATCGTCGCACTATATTTTTTGGCTTTACTACTACCTCTTCCAACTTCTAACAATGGCCCGATGTGACCTCTGATACCTCTGATCTTATCTATGCTTTGTATTCAGCATACCCTGCTCCATTGCCTTTGGCAAAACCTGGTTTATAACATCACTCTAAATCTCTTACTTACTTTAGGTAGACGCAGGCTAGTAATGATCTAGATTTTAGAAAGCTGTGTAATCCTTGTTAAACTAAACTCTAGTTTTGATTGCGCAACCGGTTTTTGTATATTATGGTTTAAACGTCAAATTACTAAATACAGTTAATATAAAATGGAATATATGTTAATTTTCTTTTCTTTTCATTCTAGTACTGATCCAATTTTGGCCAAAGATTATGCTGAAACGAAAACAGAACTACCACAAGTTGAAATAGTCACAGAAACGATGAAACAAAGCACAGAGCCTCAATCGGCTGAGGAAGTATTGGAAGACGACACAGTCCAAGGTGATGTGTTCGAGGCCCCAACACCATTAGTAAATCAAGTTGAGATTGACATTGAGAAAGTTGCAGAACCTGAAAATACTCTTCCTCAAGAAATAGGTAAGCATGCACTTATGGTATACTTTTTTTTAAGCCTAATATAGATTTTATAGACAATATATTTGTGTTATCGACAACGGTTACCGTCGCTGTCATCAAGCCTAAAACGGTATACTTAATGTCATATGAAATATTGTTATGGGGCTCAGCAGCAAATATTGAATCCTTGTACTACAAAAAAGAGGTGTACGACCTTAGACCCCGAGACTCGTTGAAAGAACTGTCCAAGGAAATTATTATACTAACATTCTCAATTCATATATGAAAATATTATGTACATTCTCAAAAATCTGCATTCAAGTGTCATGCATAATCTTAAACCCTGGAATAAAGATAAACATGCTGTTCCAAATTTCAGACTGCATAAAGACTAAAGTGAATTGAAAAAGTATTCGCTTTTTTAACAAATTACCGCATTCTATTGCTGAACTACTTACGTATAAATTTATATCCCATGTCAAGATGATTACCGAGTTAATGAAAAAAAGGTTATTATTACCTATTACTCTTCTCTTCTCAATCGTTCCCCCATTGCTGAGGATCGTGACTCCTTAGACGCTTCATTGTCTGCCGCCAACCGATACGGTCCGTCGCCTGGTGAAGGGCGGCGTTGACTGGTAGCTCCAGCTGTTCGGAGATCTGGTCCGTCCATCTCTTCGGGCTGCGGCCTCTGGGTCTTTTGCCTTCGATTTTGCCTGTCACTATCAGCTTTTCCAGGTTGTTGGCCTCTCTTCGTGCGATATGGCCAAAATAACTCACAACTCGGTGAAGGCAAATCGAGGACAGACGTTGAGCATTTTCAATTTTCAGTTCCTTGAGGACCGATACGTTTGTACGGAAGGCTGTCCAAGGAATCCTTAGCAGGCGGCGCCAACACCACATTTCGAACGCGTCGATCCTCTGCCTGTCAGCGGCTTTGATCGTCCAGGTCTCAGCCTACCTATTACTATTTAAATTAATAAATTAAATACTGCCTTGATCGCATAGGTACCTAAATATTACCTATACATATATAAACATACCTACTTATAAAAAAAGAGTCTTGACGTTTCTTGCGCTGCTTCTTCTCGGCCCACAATAATTGTCCCGAAGCAGTGGTAGGCTAAAAATATTTGGGATGTGTGACAGAGTTTAGTTCAGGCCTCTAAGCAGAAATATATAAATATTGGTTTTAAGATATTATATTATTGTTATGATGTCTTTGTATGTCATGTACAATGTTGTAGTTTGTAGATTGGGCTAGTAACTTGTTGCTAGCAGTCGTGGCGTGGCACCGTGGCAGCCATAAGTTGCCATGACTAATTCTAAGTGGAGAATTCCATGGCAAATATTCTTCTTTTTTCTTCTGATACCTAACTATCCTATAATCAATTTTATTCTTTTGACTTTAGGCTTAGGTTAGGCTAGTTGACACTTTTTTTAAATAGGTCTTAAATTGTTAATAAGTGTTCCATTAGACCGAAAAAAAATTGATTGTATTTTTTTAAGGCTTAGGAAACTACAAAACATTAATTTTAAAATAATATTTTCATAAACAGACGAAAACGCTGTCGGCCATTTTGGTCTATAGATTTTCTGCGCCATGACGTAGTCTCTTTAGTAAACAAACAAACAACTTAAACGTCTTTACGAATACAACTTCTCTGAATTAATCAAACATTATTTCTAATAGTTTACACAAAAAATATAGTAATTATCATTACTGTATTGTTCGAGAATGCAAAAATACATCAAAGACTTGAATGACATTTGATCGTTTACCTTAAGACTGACGTCACACACGCCGCGATCGTGGCGGATAGCGTTTTCAGAGTTTCAAATTATAGATTAAAAAATATTTTTTAAAATTTGATTTTTACAGCCATCTTCTACTTTTAAGTATTGAAATCGATATATTTAGGTTCCTAAAGTCGAATACTATATGAAATAATTGTTTGTTTAATTAATTTTGATATGAGTCAACTAGTCTATTGATCATGAAAAAAAACTGAGCACAATAAGTTATTTTGTATATTTTTCTTGTTTTTTCAGACGACCGCCATGATCAGAGTTCATCTGACTCGGACCAAGAAGGCAAGCCTCAAAAGCCTGCACGCCGCCATTCTTCGTTCCGCAAAACCCTTCGATTGTCCTCGGAACAAATTGTAAGAAATATTTTTGTCACATATTTACCTAGTCTTGCCATAAGTATTGAAACAAAGAAAAAAAAAATCTATTTAAATAACAAATTTAAGTAGCAAATAACATTTATTACTTTTACATTGTGTTAGTTTAATACATAAATATAAATAAATTTAAAATATAAAAAGCTTATTCGAAGTGGTCTCCATTGGCTGCAATACAGTCCTTTAAACGTTGAGGCCAGTTATCAATAGAAGCACGCACTCTTTCCATGGGAAAATTCTTTACTGCCAATCTTACGGGTTGTTTTAGGGACTCCAAATAATCATGGCGTTTAGAACAAGCCGTACTCTAAAACTGACCATAAATCATAATCCAGCGGATTAAGATCGGGACTAGACGACGGCCAGTCTTCAGCTCTGATGAAGTCCGAAACGTTCGTTTCCAACCAAGACTGCGTAGACCGAGCTTTATGACCCGGCGCCGAGTCTTGCTGGTAGGACCATTCTTGGTTATTGAACATGGTGTTGTTACATTCTTGATACATTCGTGCCGATGTTTTGATACCTTTTTCAGAAAAGTATGGCTCAGTCACTCCTTTATAGCTAATACCCCACCAAAAAATAACTGATGTCAGATAGTGCCCACGTTGCACTCTGTCGACTAATTAGGAAGGTTCCTTAGAGCTTTGAGCATAAATATGGTCATTTTGTTTGTTAAAATTTTGCCCAATTGTAAAAAGAACTCATTCGTAAACATTTTTTTTCTGTACCGCTTCAGTAGTTGTTTCGATTTTACCACCCTATTCTTTTTTTAATTATCAGTAATGAAATGACCAGTACGTCTCTTATAGGCTGCAAGTCCTAAGTCATCTTTTAAAATACGCGACATGGTTGTAGGTGCTATCTTCATCTCCCGAAATAAAATCTTTTGCTTTTGGACAGTGTCCACTTTCTTATTAGAATCATAAGTAAAATTAAACCCTGTATGTTGATACCAATAGAATCATTTTTTATTTTTATTTAGTTCTAAGTGGTACAAAGAGATGGCGCTGTACTGTTTTAAATCGCGCAAGTGCTTTTATTTCCTCAACGCATATAGGAGTTTGGTGTTAAAATATTTTTTTTCGCTTTTTCCAATAAACCCAGTTGTTTTCTTAACAGTTAGTTTTATTAAGTAGACCTGGGCCTATATTTTACAGACAGGATTTCTTAGAATTCTTTCCCTTACTGCTTTGAGCACCATTTTCGTACGAACACTACGTGGACGCCCAGATCTTTTTTGTGTTTTGTGTCACAAACGGAGAAGGTCTCATTGTACCTATTAATAGCCCGGTACACAAACATTTTACTAATACCAAGCGTATGGAGAGTTTTAAAAATTGCATTTGGCTTCGCACCTACTTTGTGTAATGCAATCAAAGCGATTCGGTTCTCTTTATCAACCCACTTCATTTTAATATCGCAAAATAATGTACAATGTATTGGCGCCAAATAAAAATGAGAAAACACAATGAACAATCATATAAAAATGACAGATTCTAAATTTAAATGTAATATTTTGTTTATTTTTAATTGTAACAGTATTTATGGCCAGACTAAGTTGTTGAGAGACGTAGTGCTAACAGAGCTGTTTACAATATCTTTGTACTGTTTTTTTCGTAGAAAAACTTGAATCTTCGTGAAGGTATGAACGAAATGGTGTTCAGTGTGACAACGGCGTATCAGGGTACTACGCGATGCAAATGCAACGTGTTCCGCTGGCGGTACGATGATAAGATTGTCATTTCTGATATCGACGGAACGATCACGAAGTAAGTACAATAAAAACACACAGGATGTTGTTTTGGAATTAAATTGGTTTTAGCCATGGTTAACTTACGTTTCAGTTTGGAATTCAATTAAAGTAGGTATATTAACTGTGTATTACAGTTTGCCTTTTTATTTATAGGTCAGACGTGCTCGGTCATATATTCCCACTGGTGGGCAAAGACTGGGCCCAGTCAGGCGTAGCTCAATTATTCACGAAAATCAAGAACAATGGGTACCAACTATTGTACTTGTCAGCGCGGGCGATCGGGCAAGCAAGGGTAAGTTAAGGACTAGTGCCCTGAAAATAATTTGTATTTCAGCCGTCTTTCAAAATATAAATTAATATTTAACTATACTGGGCAGTGCAAATTGGTGAAAAGAAAGTAATCTAACCTGTTATCGATTAATGTAAAATACGCACTATACAGGGTTTCGCTGTCTGAAGGCAAACTTATCGTTTGTATGCGGCAGCAAATTTATGAACTTGGCGTCGGATTAGCTGGCACCGCCTCGCCTCTCTTCTCTTATGTTTACACTAGCGTTAACTAACCTGGTTAAATAACTGGAATTCCCATGAGTAAGCAGCTCCCAGTCAGCTAATTTTGTGTGCCAATTTGAAACGCCACCTGCGAGTGCCTCTAGAACTAAGTTGACGTACACTGTATAAGGCTGCCTGTATTGCGGACATCACAATTTTAGTTCCATTGACACTCATCTGCCTACCAACGTTGCCGTTAACACATTTGACGTCCTTTTTAGCCTCCCATGTGTAATTTTTTTGAACTTATCCAAAATCTATGTAAAATGATATGAACGCTGCATGTAACGCGTTTTCTCACGACTAAAATCCAAAAACTATGAATATAAGAAAAATGCTTATGTACCGTTTAACCTCAAACTGTACCTTTTCAGCGGTGGATATGTAACTTTTGAGAACTCAGTTGCGGCAACACTGCTGCCAATAGTGGCCTTAGCGCCAAAGTGGCAGTAATCAAATAAGCATGAATAGGGTATTTTACACCACTAATCAATTGACATATTTTTTGAAGTCTCAATGCTACTCTTCCATATAATTTGTATGGCGATAGCAAACTATAACGCCACTGTTTACCTAACTCAACGGTCTAACTATTTATTGATTTTGGAAAAATTAAAAATCGAATTCATATTAATTATTATGTGCCGGGGTCCTTATCAGGCCTAAAATAAGGTGACAGTTTTAATAAATGTTGTCTTAAAGAATTATTTAAGAACGGTGTAAACATTCCTATTTAATTTGACGACCTCCGTAGCTGATAGGCGAGCATACCGGGCTCGGTGTCGCTATCTCTAAGGTCCCGGGTTCGATTCCCGGTCGGTCAATGTAGAAAAATAAGTTTTCTATATTGTCTCGGGTCTGTGTTGCGGTACCGTCGTTGTTTCTGAAACACAAGTGCTCAGGCTACTTATCATTGGATCAGGATATTATGTATGTGATGTTGTCCGGCTTCAACCGTCTGTATGTGGTTGCCAGGTGACGCGCGAGTACCTGCGCTCGATCCGGCAGGGCGAGGTGTGCCTGCCGGACGGGCCGCTGCTGCTCAACCCCACGTCGCTGCTGCGCGCCTTCCACCGCGAGGTCATCGAGAAGAAGCCGGAGGAGTTCAAGATCCAGTGCCTCGCCGACATCAAGGCGCTCTTCCCGCACGGCTCCAACCCCTTCTACGCCGGCTACGGCAACAGGGTCAATGTGAGTACCGACCGACAGAATGATGACACATAGAATGATAGTTCCGTGCCTCCGGCGTTTACAAAATTGAAGCAACGAAACTGTTTTGTGTGCAAACATTTACACACAGACACACGCACACCACTATAAAATAGGGTCGCTCTTAATAGTGCTATCTTGCTACTTGAGCTTACCTACCGTGATGTGTAATACATGCTTTAGAATAATGTCTAGCTTGTAATTTTAACTTTAAGATATTTGTGTTTCTTTGATGTTATTCTGTTTTGTGTTCCAAAAAAAATATTGTAGTTTTCCCTAAAACCGGGAAAATTTCAATAAAAGCAATGCCTACATCTAGATTGTCATGCGTTCGGAGCGGATTGACACTACGGAGCTGTCAGGCGTAGGGAGCCCTCTGTGGCTCCAATTTAGTTGCTTCAAGTTCTGCGCGCGAATTATGTATCTTTCTGACATTAATCTAAGTGCACGGATGATTTTGGCCGCCTTCGTAACTGCGATTTTAGATTTTGTTTGAAACTTAGTACCGGTGTATCTGCCGTCAGTAGCACGTCTGTGGCTCTTCTTTACGCCACTAAATTGAGGACGACTTAAGGCTCTTTTAATTAAAACTTTTTGAGCAGCATTTCAGTCGTGCGTTTGCAGCAACGTTGCCTACTAACTGTTGGTAGTTGTAATTTTTTTTTTCAATAATAATAATATTAAAAAATACCTATTTATTCAGTATACAGACCCTATTTCGACCACTTGTATACGTCCCAAAAATGTATAACTTTGCCCTACCACTTCGGGACTACATAGCGGCTGGTGATAAGAAGAAACGTGCTCAGTTACTTATGTGAGCCTTTTTTACAGGAAATACAGTTACAAGACGTGTAGTCACAGGAAATGCAGTTACAACGCAGTTGTCATATAATTTTTTTGGTTGTATTTAATGACGATTGATTAAAGTGGGTTAGAGTACACTGTGCATGAATATTCTGGTGTTCTGAGGCTTTTGCTGGCGTTGTTAAACAGGTGTTTTGAATAAACACATTGTGTCTTATTAAAATGCGGTATTTTATTTTTACAGGATGTATGCGCATACCAGGCAGTCGGCATTCCGATCGTGAGAATATTCACAATAAACTATAAGGGCGAACTAAAACATGAATTAACGCAGACATTCCAATCGACGTGAGTATTTTACGTATTTATTTAACATCACATAAACCGTGTCACGCTCTGGTCACGTTACTAACGCCTTTCGTTTCTGCAATGTATACATTTATATATTTTTATTTCAGTTACCACGTGCAAAGTGACATGGTCGATGATCTCTTCCCGCCACTCAAACGTGATAATACTGTTAAAAGCTAGCTCAAATAATTTGTTGGGGCTTTAGTAAATTTTGTTATTGAAAAAGTAGCGGGCATACTGTACTGCCGGTAAGCCGAATGGCATGATTTATAAGGCTTGGCCTCATACGATACCGCGCTCTCATCAGCATCAAAATTAATAAACACTTTCGTGCTATCTATTAACTTGGCTCTAAAACTTATAATAACATTAACTTAGTCAATCATCGCCATGTCATCTGTTTCGTACTTTGTTACATACTTTTCTCATGTTTGTGTTGGGTTTTATGTTGTTATTTTTTCGGAATTTATCTTTTTTTCATGATTGTTTGTTTTCTTACTTCGTGTTTCTTTTTTATTGTGGTTTGGTTTATATCGGGCTAAACATTCGAGATCAATTTCGTTTATTTTTATTAACAATATTGTTGTTGCGAATCACAAGCAAGCAGGACGCTTACTTGCGGTACAATCTATAAAAGTAAACGTCACTGGCGCTCGTGAATAGCAACAACAGCTGCAGTACAGCTAAAGGTTACAGTTAACGGTATAACTACAGTGTTCATATAATACAGACTTCACTTGTAAAATACGGAAAAGAGGCAAATCGAATCGAAACGGAAAAGAATCAATTAAAGTGCGAGCCTGAAAATGTATAAGTACCTATATTGGTAAGAAAAGATAAATAAAACGTAAATTTTTATTAAATAAATGATGTTGTATAAAAACGTTTTCACAAATTAAACTAAAAATTAATTTTATAGTTTTTGTTTTATTACATTACACTTTTTTAAATTTATAAATGCAAATTATAACCAAAAAAGTGAGTCGCGCAACCCTCAGCCTGTGCACTCGACGAGCAGCCAGTGCTTACAAAAACTTTCCCCGCGCGCTTGTAATACTTACCTGTCACAGCGAGATTGTATAAAGTTGTCTCTGTTCCTTTTTGGTTCGGGCTTGATCCGCCATTTCTTATTACGGATCTTTATTAAATTTAAATCTCTATATTTATTACTTAAACTGTCGTATATCGGAAGGTATTTCAAATTGTAGGTAAAATCAACAAAAAAAACAATTTTATAGTGAATGTATCATAGTCTACCTTTTTAATTGGATATTTTGTTTTTAATTTTAACCTGCTTAAAAGGAATAACTCCACACCTTCGCACGTAAAAATGCCGCAGTGTTCGAAAAAAATGTTGGGATAAAGTTCTGCGCTCCGGTTTACCTTTAGGATAACATACTAACTTTTACATTCTATAATTCACATCTTACAAAATGCTATGCCTTTGATTTTACTTAACACACTTCCACTCGGAAATATTTTAATGGGACATGGAAAGAAAGTACTCTAAACGTTGAAGATGTTATATGTTGATAATATCGGCTAATATATATTATAAATTCTTCGCAGTTTAGACTTATTTTTGAGCTTGAAGGTCTATAAATAGCTATATTTGTTATAAAACCATGACGAGGCCACCACCATCATACTCAGACTGAATTGGAACATAGTTTAATGTAATCAAATGTCACTTAAGTCCGGGAATTCTTAGTTTAGTGCGCCTGTTATCTACTACATATAATAGGCGACGATTCTGTTATATCAGCCACTAAAATAATCTTCTTATCGTAAATAAGAGACAGCTTTCAAATTAAAACTATTTACAGAAGTCATGTAAATAAAATAGTAAACTATTAAAATAACGCAAAAAGATAACTGTTAAGTAATCGCGAGTAGGTATTTTCGAAAGTGGTCGCTGCTTCCTCATCCTTCGTGCGACAGAGTTGCAAGGCCTGGAGGCAATTGCCTATATTTTCCATTTGAAATATTTTTAGGGCGATAACGTTTATCTAAACCATAACGACATAAGACACTTTTGGTCGTATTAGATTCCTAGATTTGATATTAATCTAGGTCTATACGTTTTTCTTTTTTAATTCAGTTTAGAATATAATACATAATTGGATGCTAATAACTTATATCGTAAGCAGTATGTATTTATTTCAAACAAAAACGCAAAAACCTAGTTTTTCATTATAATGTATCTACGTTTCCAAAAACTATTATTTAGACTATGTTTACGGGGGGAACACGTTTAAAATATTTACAGTTTTACAATCCTCTTAAACATTTATTCACTAATGCGAAAGAGAAAGACAGAGTTTAAGAACAGATAGACAGGTACAACAGACAGAATCATGACAAAGTCAATTTATCTTGTAATTTGTGGCAAAGATGAAAGCCAAATATCCTTGTTCAAATTGACGGTCAGGCTCAAATCACATTGCTGCGCAATAAAAGTCGAGCGAATTTATTTATGTGTTTACAAGGAAATTCGCGCACATTTTTGAGAATGCACTGGAATTCTTGGGAAGACGCGACTAGTATTGGTAACTTATTATTATCTAATTTTAACGTTACACAATAGAAATGAAGTTCTAAATTTGTATGTACAATTTCGGTCCAAAAATTCGCTTGCTTTCATTGTGTCACAGCGTGAATTGAATCAAGTCAGGTGAAATAATAGAGCCATATCCCAGGTATATATATAAAGTGAATTCTTTATCAGTCCTGTCCTGTTATAAATCTTTCCTGTATAGAGTTTTATCAAAGTATTATTTTTTTACAGGTACTCGCACATGTCCGTGCTAGTCGACCAGGTGTTCCCGCCGGCCCTGTGCGAGCCCAGTGACGAATTCTCGCAGACTGTGTTCTGGCGCGAGCCCCTACCCACGATCGACTTGCCGCCAGTTATCGTGCCCCCTACGAAAAACCATTAATTACCTTATATCTATGTGTTATACTCCATTATTAGATTCTGCGAACGGTGTAGGTTAACTATGACAACAAGTAAGAGACAAACATTCTAATCTGACTATTGCAACAGTTTGAAAACGTATCAATATACTGAATTGAAATACCAGTATGAATAAACAATTATACTTAATCTAATCATCTCGAGTGTTTATTATCCGTGTAAGTAGCTGTGTTGTGATGTGCGGGCTTTCGATGGTATGTATGGTATTAAACTAATTAGTAGTGGAAGCAAACAGTAGTACACTTTTTCAATTTCCAAATTGTCATAGAATATTATTACAATTAAGTATCATTGCACCACAGTATAACCGCATCCACATAACACTTCAGCACAAACTATAGAACTAGTACCAATGCTATAAATGTTGTCGACCGAATTGTGCGCCTAATTTAGAAGTATAGGCTAGCTATCCTAGGTACAAAATACATAATTTATTTATTATTAACGGCGGTCATTATTTATGTGGCGTATGAAAATATGTAGTGATCTCGAATTACACAGCTGTTACTCAATAGTTAAGTTTTTAGAGTAATTCATTTCACAAGTTTTAGAGTTATTAATTTCACGTTTCTTATTGATTATTATAAAATTACACACTAACCTCTCGATCTATACCTATTCAGTAAAAAATATTCTCGTAATTGACGTGTATTCAGTTAATTTATACTTATAATGAAACCCGATTCGACGAAGCTAGAGTAATTCTTTACTCGAGAGTAAACCACTGTTTAATTTAGAGTAAGCTGATTTTACATATTACCAATCACTTATCAAAGAATAAGGTAATTAAATACGAGTAATAATATTTAAACGGGTGATTTTGGCCCTGTAAAAGTTATATTTTGAGAATAAGTTAATTTCAAAGTTGTCATTTGTCAAATCCACACTTGTCACCTAGAAGCTGACAAGATGTCATGATACATGGATTTTAGAAGGCTTATCCATTCGTTCATCATTCACACTTGGACCTTAAAATAACAATACCGGTATAGTATATTCATCAAATAAGTTGTAAAAACGTAATGAAGTTATGCAAGAGTAAATTCAAGGAGTAAAATTATCCCCGTAATAGTTACTGTTTTTTTTTTGTTTTTGGTCGAATCGGGCCTATATGTCAGTGGCGTCTGTCGTTATAAAATATGGTGGTTAATTAACTCTGTTATAACCGACTTTAACAAAAGAGGGTTCTCAATTGCCGGAATCCTTTTTATTTTTATGATACATACACATGGGGTAAATAATAATAATTAATTGTTTTTATAACACCATTTATCTAGCCCCAAACTAAGCAAAGTTTGTTGTACTATGGCGACCATAACGAATAAACATAATTAAATACTTTTACAAACATCCATGACTTAAGTACAAATGCTCGTGCTCATCACACAAACATTTGCCCTTTGCGGGATTCGAACCCGCAACCGCTGGCATTGTAGTCGGAATCGAACTACTAAACCAGATGGTCGTTATAAAAATGATGTATAATCACTATAATTTATTAGTAGCAGACCTTGTATTTTCAGTCAAGTGCAATAATTTTTGAGAACTCAGTAACTTTATTTTCTTTAACGCATATATGTAAATGAAACTGACAATTAAAGTTGCGAAAACTGTTTTTTTTCTTCTAAATCATACAAGAGTGACACTTGAGTGTATCTTTTGGTAATAATAAAGATTCATGTCGCTTTAAAAAAAAAACTAAGTAGTTTTATGTTTTCAAGTTAAACTTGCCGTGTAAGATTTTCCTGGTTGGATGTCACGATTATAATTTAAGGTCATTTTTACTTACATAACTTATAAAGGTTTTACTGCCCAAATAAAGCAACTCTCACTACGAGCCCAACATAATAAATCCTAAATAAGGGTAATGTTTCTAATACAACCCTTAACTGATCGGCTATTCTGTATGAGGAAGTGGATTTATTTTCGCGATTTCATTGTTCGTCCCAGTGAGAGTTGTTTCAATTAAAAGCAGTGAAACCTAAAATGAAGTAAACTAATAAAATAGTATTTCATATTTTCAATATTTCACAAATATTTTATTAGTTCATCAAAACACTGTTATACTTCAAAGACTGTAAAAGAAAAATGAAAAAAAAAATGAGACATAGAATTAGATAAATAGACTACGTTTTCTGTGAACGTCGTAGTTTTTGGTTCTGCCGTTGCGTAGCTGTGATGTCGTCGACTGATAAAACAATGCTTTATTTTTATACTGTGATTACTTATTATTGTATGGTACGTCTGCTAGCTAAGTAATATCTTTGTTAAAGTATACTTACATTCACACATTCATGTAAATGAGGCGTAGCTTCAATTAGATAGCTTTGTCATTTTAAAATTATTATGAATTTTTAGATTGGTAATTAGTAAAATGTTATTTTTTTAAGTTATTACAATTGTTTTAAAACAATGAGGATTACTTTTGTCTAAATGCAATTTGATATTTTTTATAAAACAATTTATGTACCTATCGTTTCTGTGATTGTTTTTAAAAACATTATAAGAACGAAGTTTATTGTGTCTTATTGCTTTCCTGTCGTGAAGACTGTCTACTTTATCCCTTGACATCTACACACCCGGGCCCAACCGGTCATATAAGACCATGTAACGAAATACAAAAAGATTCTGTGGGGGGTAGTCGAACAAAAAGCATGATCGATCTATTTTAATGGTTTTTATTTATTATTTACGAGCTTTAGAGTGCAAGTTTGTTTGGTGTAGTTGGTGTTCTAATGTTTGGTGAAGTGATAAAGATCGGAAACTATTGAAATATCATTGCATTCGACACCGCATCCCACTACATGCTTTAGACCCGATAGCGTCTTGAAACCTGCTTCTACGAGAAGAGTATGCTTCACTGAATCCATGAAAAGCAATAAAAACTAAACACCCGTACGAAACTACATTTTTCACGTTTTCATCAAAAGACATCATTTAAAATAATGAGGCAATTTATCAACCGACTTCAAAAAAGGAGGTTCTCAATTCGACTGTATGTTTTTTTTTGTATGTATGTTACGCGATTACTCCGCCAATTATGAATTGATTTTGATGATTCTTTTTTTGTTTGGTAGATCATACTTCAGAGGTGGTCCCATATAAATTTTATCGTAATTGATTCAGCAGTTTTTGAGAAAATAACAAAATATATACCCAGATAATGTTTTGGTTCGGGATTCATGGATGTATGTTAACCAATATCTTCGACAAATGTAAACCGATTTTGATGGTTTTTTTTTATTGAATAGCTAATACTTCAAAGATACTATAGTAAAAAAATTGTACCCCTAACTAAGGGTGAAAAAAAAGAGGATGAAATCGGTGTTCAGCAGTTAGATTATGATTTATCACTAAAAATAGATGAAATAAATAAATTTTATTTAAAAAAATAAAACCGACTTCAAAAACACTAAAAAGCTAAAAATAATCCTAACACTTAAGTACCTAATCAGTTACTTTTGGAGTCGGTGCCAGCCGATGAGAGATTCAATTATTTAGTTTGCACCGACTCCAAAAGTAACTGATTAGGTACTTAAGTGTTAGGATTATTTATAGCTTTTTAGTGTTTTGAAGTCGGTTTTTAAAAAAAATAAAATTTATTACCAATCAAATCCGTAAAAAAGCTATCTAGTTAAACCCACGCTAGGCCCTTGGGTCACTGTAAAATGCATCTTTGTTAAAATGATTTTAGCTTGTGCGCAATACGGAAGTAGAGCTTTTAAAATATACAAGGTATAGGTTTTATTAGCTTCCTGCTAGGGGAGGTTTAATTATACTCAAATTCTTACAGTAACTTTATATTTTTGAAATTTCGATGTTGATACAATGCAGTAGAATCACCCCCTAGAAGGACTTTATTAGTGGACTAGTGATTAATTAGGACCTTATGATCCCCCCGACGGGTTCCCATCTTGTTGCGTTGGGGGCTTAGAAGCGGGTGTTGCCGCGGTGAATCCAAGAGGAACCCAACCCAGGAAGGTGGGAGACACTCCCGGTGGACTGGGCCCGCCCGCTTGTGTCCCCGGTGAGGGCTACCTGCTCGTGCGGTTTAGACGGTGTGATAAGGTGAGCATTTCTCCCTGCCTTTCGCGACGCGTTAGCAGTAAACCAGCATACTGTTTGACAGAGCATTATTTACAAAGCTTATCCTCTGTCAGTTTTAAAAATCAATGATGTATCATCTGCAAACAATACTATCTCTCACAAAGGTTTTTAGGAAAGTAAGTGAGGTATGGTCATTTATATTGATTAAAAAAAAAATAAGAGGTACCAATATAGAGCCTAGGGGCACACCCATGCGTAGCTCTACGCATTCACTTTAAAACTAGCTGACCTAAATTATTTATCATTTGCTCTGTGTACTATATTATGTATGTGTTTGTATTGCAAAGGAGTGCCAAATCTTTAGGAGAGGCTCAGAATCAATCAAACTATGCAAAGAACAAAAAAAGTTTTTTTCACATTTAAATATTCCTTTCCGCTGTTAAAAATCATACGCGTGGATAATTTAACACATTTATGAAAAAATTGGACCGTATGTGCATTGAGTAAGGTCTTTGTTGACTCGCCGTACCTTGCCTCTGATAAATGACCGCGCGGCTTTCGTAGTCTCTACTTTATTTTCGGATATTTTAAAGTATTTTTTTTTTTTGTAAAATACGATTATAAAAAAAAACGATTAAGACGCTTCTTTATATTGCTCCCTAGATCTTAATTTTAAAATTTGGAACCCCTTTGCGTGCAGCTCATTTCGTCCAGGCCATGTCAAGGGAAACCGATTCTGCCTATCCAGGATTTACTCTTCAATGAAATAGAATTTGTGATAGAAAGTAATAATTTGTGGGACATGCGTAGAGGATTTATTAAAGAATATCTGGCCTAGCTAAAAACAGCTGTTTTCGTCTGGGCTACTCTGGATCTCTGGAAGTATTCTACATAGGGCCGATCTGATTACTGTGTCAGCACCATAAATTCACGTTAGAATTTGTTATTAAAAAACAGTGTCTGTGGGCTTATGATGGCGAAGTTATTAAAGGTTAAGTTTCAGTCAGCTGTTTCTGGCTAGGCCACGCCGATCTCGGTAAGTACTTGACCTAGCTAAGATGGGAGCCTTATTAGTTAAAGAAATATTAAACTATCATGTTTTATTTATAATAGCAAAAAACATTGTGTTACTCTATAAAACAATATTTTTAATAAAATTACTTCATTCAGAAATATTTAAATGTCAGTAGTTTATACTTTAGCTCTAAGACTAATAAGCAAAGAAGACGTACAGTCGCGTATAGACATCTTATCATAGTGTGCCCGTAGGCATAAACTAAATAGAAAGAGATCCTACAGGGATTATATAAATGTTAATGTTAATTGCTGGTAATTCTTACGAGAACTCCGAAAATGGTTGCAGTTTTAATAGCCCGACATATGTGCGTGCGCGACTGTGGTAAAAGAAAAGATCTTTTCCGCGGGGGCGGTGCTCAGACTTATATCGTCCGCTTCTTCGCCCCGCGCGCCCGCCGCGGTGCCTGTGGTTGTGTTAACACATAGAATTAATAACGAGTTAACAAGTATGATTAAGTATAGTACTAGTACTTATCTTAGTATTGAAATATTGTGAAAATAAAACAAACACCTTTTATTTTATAAAATAAAATTATAGAATATAAAGACAGACATGCCATTTACTGGTTATAAAGTAGCATAAATGGCTAATCGAACGTGTATACTCAGTCCAGGAGTTCTTAAATTATAAGAACTAGTCTGCTGTTTGCAATTATTATAATTGTTATTTTGTTTAGCATTTTTAAATTTGGACATTGTATAATGGTAATTAATTCGCACACTATTTTATGAGTAATACCTACTTAAAACGTATTTGCATGCTATTGTCCAAAACGTATTTGTGTAAATCAGTGTACAATCTCTTTATTCTTAAGGAACTTAATACAGAGGAACATCAGGAATGCACAGTAGGTTACAATAGTTAAAGATTCCGTACAGAAAGTAGGCCACATTCAGAATATAGAGTGTCAGTTGGAAACCTATAAGGCATAATATAAATTACTTTGAGCAATGATCTATGCGCTCGTTCTAATTCTAGAAATTTGGTTTTAGTAGAACCACCCCAAACTGTGATACAATAATTTAGGATAGACTGGGCTAGCGGTATGTATATTTGTTTTAATAAAACTGCGTCGGCCACGTGTCTAAGAGTCTTAAAAATCCATGAAAGTTTACGAACTCTACCTGTCAATAAATCTATGTGAGCGCACCAAGCAAGGCGCTGGTCAACCATTACTCCGAGATACTTAGTTTGCGATATTTTAATTATATAAATAGTACATTTAAGAAAAGAAAATTACCTAACCTAACATAACCTCAAATTCAAAATAACTTACCGGAATAAGGCCCCAACTGCTGAAATGTTCACGGCTTAACCACAAATTCCGGCTTTGCTTGTTCTTCATTCATTCCCAGCGATCAAATCGTGTGGATAACAATATAAATATTTTCAGAGATCCAGAGTGGCCTAGACGAAAACAACTGTTTTCAGCTAGACCACAGATATTCTTGAATAAATCCTCAACGCATGTCCCACAAATTATGATTTTCCATCACAAATTCTATTTCATTGAAGAGTAAATCCCTGGATAGGCAGAATCGGTTTCCCTTGAAATGAGTTGCATCCCCTTTGCAAACCCTGTATATTTATACCTATTTAATAAGCCATTCTAAAATAGTTAACTTTTTTTTGCTGTATCGCCTGTATTTCTGTTTGACCACTGGTTGACTGGTTGACTAGTAGAGAATGCTTCTGGACATTAAGTTCGCTATTTGTACAATTATTTTGAAATGTGCAATAAAGTATAAATAAATAAATAAAATGCGTAATGGAGCTCAGCTCAGAAGTCAATTTCAAACTTTTGCATTCTATCTGTGAGGTATGACTCTAACGTTGCGAGGAACACCGCAGGTTTTTTAGTGGGTGATACCACCTCGTCGGAAAACAGTTGCGAAAGCCACTGCTTTCTGACGAGGGAGTCCTACATAACCTGTCGCTGTCCCCGTGGCGGTAGGTATGCATTTTTTCCGACGTGCAGTCGTGGACAGAGCAGGAGACGTATTTTTGAAGCATTAGAAATGAATCTTGAATTCGAACACGAAAAAAATTCGTGTATGAAAATAGTTTCTATTGCTTCCGATTTTACGCATTTTTGAATCACTCGAAATAGGTGTCGCTATTATATTGAAATCTTGTAACTATGTTAGTTTCACGCAGAAAATATCATAAACCATAAAGCATAAACTCACTAACGAACGTAAATAAAAAGTTATTATGTCAAATTTCTGTCAAACATACGTTTACTTGTCAATGTAATTCTTCCGTACTTTCTACTAGTAGAAAACAAAAACGAGTGGTCGTTGCAGAATTCACGGAATGAATTTTCAAAAATAGTGATTTTAGGAATTCGCCTTCGAATCTTGCGATTTCGTATTCGGATTGGAATTCGCATGATTCAAAAATACGTCTCCAGTGGCTCGACATCCCAATACACGCCACTGAGCCCGGACCTCGGCTATTCTTGTCCATTCACTGCCAGCAGCTTTGCGTATATCGTCGCCCTACCTTGTCGGAGGGCTCCCAACGCTGCGCTTTCCTATATTTTGCCCTTTAACGTGAACAGATTTAGGCCAGGTATTTATTAGCCAACATTTGTTATTATTAAACACTGTTTATAAACGGTGTTTCACAATGTTTCATCATCTCTGTAAAACAGTTTATAAACAAAGAGGATAAAAAAAATGTTAATGAAACATGTCGCCGTGCTACCTACTTTGAGTGGAGAGCAAGACGAAACATCAATAAAAGTTAACAGGTGTGTTACGCGAGTTTATAAACATGAAAGTAGTGTGGTCCAACAACCAGATGGTGACATTCTGGTGAAATTCTGAAAGGACCCATCAAATCCGCGGAGGTCATGGAATAAATAACTTTACTTTTTTATTCAAGAGATAGTTTTGAATCCACCACCTTTACTTCTTTTTTTTTCTATTAACACCATACTTATTGATTCCCGCAATCAATCACCTCGTATTATATAGAATAAAAAAACAAAAATTTCAGCATTTTTTATTATGTTTCATCTTCGTCCATATTATCATCATCTTCATCATTATTATCATTTTCATCTTCTTCATCATCACTAGGCAAGTCAAGGTTTCTTTGATAACCTTTGCCTTTGGTCCAATGACATTTAATCACCAATTTAAATTGTGCCATTTGAATACCTAAAAGTTTTAATATACTTGCTTGCTCTGGGGTCAGAGTTGATCCCTTTTTGCACACCTATAACAAATAATTATACTAACGTTACTATGATGGCCATTACCTAAGGTTGAGAAATTGTCACAGTCCTTCTCTTTCTAAAAATTTATTTGAGGAGACAATTTGCCATATCTAAAAACAGAAATTTTATAATAAATTTTTTAAGTTTTGTAAAAGAATTTGGATCATTGTGTAAAGATATTATACAAACAAACAGAAGGTGACCTTAATAACATATTATTTCATAAGTAATATATTTATTGATATGCTTTTCAACATGCTAAATAGAGATGGGTTTAACCCTAAACATATTTACAATTATATTTATTGTGTTACTATTGTGTCGTATCACTTTGAACATACAGCACAGTGATATTGTTCCTTGACATTTAACTCAATCAACCTACTGAGATTAGCTGGGAATTACTAACTAATTCTGTTGTGATGAATCAATGTAAGAAAATCATAAATTATTATTTAATTGTGTTAGTAAAATAGCAGGATTACTAGGTAATAATCAAAACCTGCTGCCAAAGAGCAATGGAAAGGATCAAGATTAGAAAAATACAAAAAACTTGAAGCTCATATATAAGAAAACAAACAAAACTAACAGATGCTCTCCAATATGCACTAAGACAGAAATGGCGATGGGTAGGCCACATTGCAAGGTTTACGGACAAGAGGTGGACTTTACAAGTGACGAAATGGAAAGGACCCAAAGGTAAAAGAAAGATTGGCAGACCAAGGAAAAGATGATCGATGACTTGAAAAAGCTTGCAGGGAACAACTGGTTGATGACTGGAAAACTCTGAGACAGACGGAAAGGATTGGAGGAGGCTTTGAAGGGAACCATATCTCAAAAGACGAACAATAAACTAACAACTAGCCATAAATATAAACTCTACTAACACTACTAACAAAAATGTAAACTTAGTAATTTTTTCTTAGGTATGGTAAAAATAAAGCTTTATTACTATCATGATGGCTGTCAGTTCTCCAAAATAAGTTATGTAAATTAATCATTTTATTAAACTTACCTGATACTCTTTTATAAGATGTATTACTCCTCTTTCTAGTGAGGAAGGTAGACCAAGTCGTCTAAGATGAGGTTCGATAGTGTGAGAGAAGTCTTCAAGTGGTCCTGCAGGTAAAACAACATCTTTTGTTGCTATGAAGCCTGACCGAGCATATTCAGTTGCATGATAGTCCTTGAACCACTGTAGCACATCCACTACATCTCTGTTGGTCATCAGCAAACCACATTGGCCTTTCAATCGTTTAGAAAGCTACAGATACATAAAAGTAATTCAATCACAATCTATAAATAAAAATAGACAACTTTTTAACCACAATAAGCAAAAGGGTCTATCTTTTAATAACACAAATGGCTTCTGCAATGCAATATTATGTACTGGAAGCGCCATCACTTGATGACACAGTGCAAAGTGACATACTGATTGATGACACACTGGCAAATGCAAGTATAACTAATTATTGTGGAATTGTATTGTGTGGCCTTTGTCTAGAAAATGTTAAAAATAATACTATTTAGCCTTAATTTAACAATTAAATTAAACAATTTTTTTGGTAGTTGGTTCATAAGTTTAAAACTAGGAGTTTACAGTATGGTTAGTTTTGTCACCACGTGTGAACAACATGTGAACACTTTGGGTGAAGGCCACCCGATGGAGCTGGCTCTTTATGATGCTCTGGCTTTGTATCATTTAAAAATCATTTGTATATGTATAGTCTGGTCAATTAACAGGCACACTTCGTAAAGTATGTAATAAAGTTAGTTTCATAAGTACTAAGGGTTTGCTGAGGTGACTTAAGCAAGGAAATTTGTAATCCTTATTTACTCATCAAGCATACGTAAACGAGATACAATAGAAGTTCAATTGTTATGCAGTCTCATGACACTGCTTGGATGTTGACGAGTTGAAGGACTTACCAAATTTAGTTGATCTTCCACCTCATCACTTTTGGTTCTGCCGAGAGCTACTGCCATTACTTTGTTTTTTCCAAAGAAAAACCTTGAATCTTTCCAATCATTCCGTAAATCTTTCAGTTTAGTGTTTCTCATATTATCAACAGTAAACAAGAAGATATGTTCATACTTAGACAGAGAATTTCTGATTTCCTCTATAGTTTTTTGCTTCAACAAGAGTCCTTTTTTATTTGTTTTTGTAAGCGAAACTGAAATAAAAAATCAAATTTCAAAAAGTGAGGTTACTCTACTATGGTCAAAAAGTTAAGGTTTAAAACGGATTATGCATACCCCTAATAATACACAAATTTTAAATGCATTGTTAAAATGTATTGATTTCACTGTTTTTAGTCAACTTGTGTTTTTAAATGATTTAATAAATTGTAGGTTAAGTGTGTAATGTGACATACCTTTTTTATCCCTTTTTGATTTTGGCATGTTGATAATTTGATGTAATTGCTATATAATTAGCCCTTGTTAGAGATAACTTTAATTTTCTAAGTAATCTCAATATTTCAACTACAAATCACAAACAAACAACTTGCAAACAACACTTTCCAGTTTTCCACATGTCCGTCGCAGTCGCTCGCACGCACGCACGCAGTACCAATCACAGGTACCAATAGTACCATACACAGTCTATGATATTGAAAAAACTGACAATGAAAGATTCACAGATTATACAGCGAAGAGAGGAGAATTTTAAATTAATGTGGTCAAATTTCGTGCGTACCCAGTTTTTTTTTAATTTTACCTACAGAGTAAAAAGCACTCCACTAACTCGCTGTCAAAATGTATGCGCTTCTACCCCGTATTAATCTGACGGTATCACCGGAAAGTAATAGGGAAAATTTTTAGCACGCCAAGGGACAGGGTGCTAAAGAAAGTATGAGCCAAGTTTTAGGGAGTGGTTCAGAGTGGAGTCTAGAATACAAGAAAATTGTATTAGTTAATCTATTGTATTTTTCTTTTTAATCAAAAACGATGCGATCATGCACGCTCCGTAACGAACGATGGATTAATTATTGATTTTGATTGATGATAATACTGTAATAATTATAAGTATACGTACATAGTACGAATTCCTTGACATCTTTTGACTGCTTGCTTGGTTCAAGGAATTTGTAGTACTTATAAATTCCTTGGCTTGGTTTGAAAATACGCGCTTTTATTAGTCTTTCCTGTTAAGGTACCGTCTTAGCTTCAAAATGGTTATTTCGAATTTGTGCTTAATGCCGTCCTTATTTTTGTTATCTATCTAGCAAGAGACAGCTATAGTTTAAAGTGTTAAACATGTGAGTTTTTTAATCTGTGTATGATTTCTCATTCTGTTTCAAAATGGCCGAACACTTTTGAGAACCCTGATCCGGTTTTTGTTTCCCCTCTGGCCCCGCTGCCGTCAGTGTAGTGTATCGTTCACCGCAAGAGAAAAATTGATAATTTATAGCAATTTGCTGGTTTTATTACTTTTTTTCCCTTCCAACAAGTAAGTGAATTGAAATTATATCAAGTGATTTTAGATTTAAGTGTAAATTTTGAAGTGTCTATCATATAAAAGATATTTTTTGTTCGAGTCAGTGACTGTGACGCATAGAAGGAGTGTCCCTTGTAGCAGCCATTTTGCCTGTGCCGGCGACACATTTCGCGGTGTGGTTAGATCGGTTCTAAATTTGTAAAATTCGCGTTATTGTTTCAATCTTAGATGTATTTATTTTATTTTAATGATCTATAATTTTCTTAAAATTCCATAAAACTAGTATTGCACCTGGGAGTTCACCAGTAAGTTGATTTTCTAAACTAGTACCTAACTACCTGATAGCAATTCAGCCTACATGTTCGCAACTATATTTTTGGAATACTGTGAACGTTACTAATTTCTTCCAATTAATTTGACATCTATTAAATAATTATTGATTACATTTTATTTTAACGTTATTGAGGGCGTGTCTAAGCAAGATTTTTAAAAAAAATTAAAGGTACAGTGATCTCAGTAATGCGTCGTAATTTTGTCGTGCGTAGTCACGCCGTTATCTTGGTCGATAACGACATGTCAATTAGGTTACTATGGTCTTCTGCTGCCTGAAATGCCATGTCCTTTCAATAAATAGTTTATGGAATAATGAGAATTTTGTTCCTCAGTTGTGTAGCAAGTACTTTTACAAATGTAGGTTCTATTGAATTATGTAGGGATCAGCGATGGCCTTTGCTTGGCTCGTTAGTCTTGTTACGCCTTTCAACGAGATGGGCACGTGCGTGACATTGACTTGGGGGGCAATATAGCTGTTGCTGCTGGATCAGGAGGAAATCGTTTATAATTATGCCTGCATTAATTATTAAGTGTCCCTTAGAATTGTCATTTTAGTTTCAGTTGCTTGGGAGTTTCAAAAATATAATGTTCTCAAAACCAAAAGAACAAAATTTAGAAGAAAAAAAACTAAAAATTGTTTTCATTGAGGTAGCTTTCTACATATTAAACCTGTGTATAATAGTTTTGGAGTCTTTTGTAGTTACTTTAAATTAAATCAAAATTTTAAATGCATAAATTATTTTATCAGACCATCATCTAATGATTTACAGTTTACCTCACAAATAGTGGCACTTAGTTTTGTAGCACTATACTAGTAAAGAGTTAGTTTATGTAATTTGCAAGCTGTCTAACATTTTATATACCTACTATGAATTCAATGATTAAACTGTCTAAAATAAGAAGCGAACAGTTAACCAATTGCAAGTTATAAATTTTAGCCCACACAATAGTTATTGTATTTTTTAAACTTTTTGATAACATGTTTTTCTTGTTTTATTTCAATATGTTATACTTTTCATTTATTTTTCTTATGAATAGTGCTAAATTTGCTTAGTAAATAATCAGTTCTAATAAAAAGAATAAATATTTTTACTGATTTTGGGGTAAGTTCATACAAATTTTCAATAATTCTTATCTTCTGAACTAAGTGTTTCCAATATTGCGCCAATAGAGTAGTGCCGAGGGAACTACTCTGTAGTCTGTTACACAGTTGTTATGGTGAAATAAAGAAACCGATACATACATATACTTTTTTTAGACTTTTTTGGGCAGTCTTGTAAAAATCACTCTGCAATGTAACCTTTAACCGTATATGTGTAAATCATGTATTAAGTCAGTCTTTTGTTGGTTGTCCTAAATAAATAAAATTAAATAAAAAAAATGCAAAAAAGAATGGGGAATTTGAATAGTTGTGACCAGCAGCAATAGTGATGTTTGATCTAGTTACTATTGATGTTTTGGAATTCAATGGCCCACCACATTATTACCCTATTGATCTGAAAATCCAGACAATTTTATATTATCCTGTTCTGTTTGATCTAAAGTTTATATAATTTTAATGTTTTAAGAAACTTGCATATAAAATACAAAATTACTACCAAATATTTATAATTTCTCATTACTTTAGTTTTTTTTAAACATGGCTCCCGTTAATATAACTTTTGCAGTGTGAAAATTTATCAACTCGCCAAACAAAATTACCAAACAGCCAATTGCAGGGCTTGTTAACGTTACCAAATTCACACTATAAGTATCGTTAAGTAACAATATTAAAATTGTAACGATAATACAGGTAACGGTAGTTTAGTATCGATACCAATACGAAAATATTAAAATTACCATTATAATTGAGTATCGATACTTTTTCCGTTACCTAAAACCGTCGTTGCCAACCCGTGCGGTTAGTTTTACAACAAATTAGAGTAGTAGGTTTCTTTCGTAGTCTTGATTACCTTGGCTGTGTTTTCTTTACATAATGTATAAATATTAAAAGAAAAAGATGAAAATTAATGAAGTTAACGGTACTTATAGTATTAATTTGGTAACATTACCATTTACCGGTAAAATTATCAATAACGTTAAGTCAGTTTACCGGTAAAAGGCCGGCCAAGTATCGTTACCAAGCATACCGTTACCTATGCTAATAACGTTATCTTGGTATGATGAGGGTAACGATACCTGATTTTTAACGGTATTCAAAGCCCTGGCCAATTGATTCATTATAGAAAAACAAAAAAAAAATTTTACTGATTAGGCATCCCTAATCGAGACACAATAGAAATATATTTATTTATAGTTATGCGGTCTTATGAGACCGCATAACAATAGAATTTCTATTGTGTCTCGAATAAGAATGCTTGATGAGTTAAGTTATAGAACAAAAGTTGATATTGGCATGACAATTTGTGTAACTTCATTACAGTAGTAGTAGTAGTACTGATCAGTATTAAAACTTTTTTAACTTAGTCCCGCGTGTCACACACCGCGCACGGCACAATGTACGGAGTTGTGTCAACGAGCGTTGCGTTGTACGTTGCGGGAGACACGGTGCCGTCGCTCGTTGCTGTCGCTGTGCCATTTTCAATTCATTTTCATTTGACTCCAAAGGGATTTCTAAAATATATTTTTTTGTCAACGTATTTAATATATATACAGGGTGTAAGGGACAGCCCTCCACAGACTGATAGGGTGAATTCAGTATATTATAAAAAGAAGACAGGTAGTTACTTTTTTTTCAGGAACATTATAGAAATCCAGAAATTCCGATTTGTGTTTTCTTCGCACGCAATGTATCGCTAACATTGCGGACGAGTCGCACAGCGAGCGAGCCTTCGGCTGTCATCGCTGCTAACGTTATCAATGCGCTCGCGTCACGTGATAACATCCGCGTCGTTATTTGTTAGAGATTTAAGAATACATAGCTGTTTTTTTTATTTTATGTGTTGTTTTGTAAAAAATGGATTGCTGTGTCCAAAGGATGTAATTTTACATTAAAATAAAGTAATAGAGACTAAAAAAACGAGAAAAAAAAAGAAAATTTTCCTGAGGAAAATTCCAGTGAAATATGGTTTAGAATATTATAAACATTACAAAAAAAAAAAAAAAGAATAAGGAGAAGAATGGACCCTGTTAGTTTGCGGAGGGCTGTCCCTTACACCCTGTATATTGTATATTAATTCGCTATGTGCAAAGTGGGTGATGGAGGCCGTCAAATCGATCGCAGCGCGCTATGTGGCAGAAATGTGAAGTAACTCTGGACTGTCATGTGTCAAATTGCTATATTTCCATAGATGGAAACACAGTAACTAACAGTATTTTATGTATTTTTAAGTAAAAAACAGTTAAATTTGCGATATGGGTCACAGTACGTGTTGTGTTATAAAGTGTAGAATGTGTTGTGTTATAAAGATAGTAACTGGAGCAAAGAAATCTGGATAGCTGCTGTTAAAAGAAAAGTGTGTAGGGAGTTTGTGTCACAGACGTTTGTCTTATGATCACAGCTCTCTTTTAAGTAGCTTTGTCCGTTGGTTCTAAGCTCTAAAACATCTCTCACATCACATGCTGTGCTAATACTACAATATTTTTCCCTTTTTGCACAGTTTAAGGTCGGAAAGTTATATCATGTTGTATCAATTCAAATCCCGTACGTATTAAAACATTCATATTTTATTTCAAGTAAAAAAAATACTTATTATAATATGCACAAACTTTATACATATTTTCATCTAATTTTGAAGAAAAACAATCCGAAAATCATTCTCAAACCATCCAGTGGCCATAATTTTAGGGATCTTAAGTCCACAATAATTGTAGTCACTAGGGGCGCTGTCATCGCGCACACAGCGAATAGACCGCCGTACTCACGACCCGACCCGTCGCCGTCTCGCCCACGCCTTCTGTGTGTTGCGCTTTACGATTACGAGACAGATCACGAAACAAAACAATAGTATAGCTATCACAACGCCGAGTGACCGACGCCTGATTTGAATAAATAAATAAATATAATTCTTCATTGTGATAACTGGTGGATACCAAAATCAGTTAAAAAAAACAACCTTTTAAGCACAAGTACTTGTGGTATGATGCTTTACTCTTTATATCTTTGACAAATACAATAAAACCTTAGAATTTAGAGTTTCTTACTCTCACGCAAGATCTTCTGTCTTGCTCTTTCAACCCTACAACATAACAAAACATATTCGGGTTATCCTGCCTCCGTTCAAAGTTGCTGTGCCCTACTGGGCCCATATTATTGCCAACATTGTAAGATCTCACTGCGAATATGGTAAAGTAATGTATTGAGTCATATCATATTGAAACAACAAAAAATTTGGATTTTTTTTCGGTTTTGGCGTCCTATGCTATATGGTTTAAACCAAAATTTTCAGTTTGCTAAAACTTCGCCATTTGCATCAGCAATCGCTTTTAACACCTGGTATCAAAAAATTCGGTAAATAATAGAAATAAGCTAATTAAGCAATGATTTTAATGTTATTTTGTGGACATCTCCTTTTGTAAATTCTAAACAAAGACACAAACTTGCTAGTCCTTGATGTATTAAAAATTCAGCTAAATTAGCTTATACCGATTATATCTATAGGAGGATAAGTTAGTGTTATTTTTTTTTTGCAGAGCATTTGTAATTAATTGCTACCCCATGCTCAAATACTGTATTTTCGTAAAAATATGAAGTTAAATGAGTATGACTTTATACCTAAAACAATGTTGGACCTTTAAAATCCTGTACAACAAAATATATTTCAGTAATTTAACATCAATGCGCGTTGTCTTTAATGCCCTGTAGCGGAAAAACTTAAACACTTGCGGATAAAACAGTATTTATATAGATGTTGCAAGAAAGTTGGAACTTTCGATCAGTATAGGCCTTAAGCTCAACTCAGAGTTCTATATGAATTATTAGGGCTTGCTGGCTTGTTGAAAATCCGCTTTCATACAAAGAACATCTGACTGCTATCTCTTAGTCTAACCATATATTATTTATTCCGTAGATAGACACTTTATTGCACAAAAAATAGATTGTCTGCGCGTCCATCTGTTCCCGTCCTGGACTGGAAACTTGTTCCTGTGAAGTGAAACACTCCATTGTCCCGGGATATGTTAAGACGGCCCTGGTTACAATGTACCTAACATTACAATATGACTTCTTGGTCATCCAACATTTCGGTAGGGAGAGATACCATAAAACATGGCCAGACTTCTTTTGTAAAGCTCTCTCGGCCGGCTCTGGTAAAACTTACCTTTAGTCATATTGGAATCCTATCGCTGGGCAGGATACTACGACTCTCTCGATTTGAATCCGGTGTAGCACTGACCCAATATTGTTATATTAGTTTCCATGGCCGTTGATGAATTATCTTTAAAAGATGGGCGTTGGTTGGTTACCGAAACAGCATTTCAATAATTCAGTCTCAACTTCGACTTATACTATCTCGTAAGACTTCATAATGTACTAAAGAAAAGTACAAGAGACGCGGCAGGCTAAAACGTAGCTGAGACCTATGGAAGCATTGAGCCGGATTAAGTGAAGAAAAGCCTTTTCCCAGCAGTGGGATTCCCAGGCTAAGATGGAATATACATATATCGCTATTTTAAGAGCTGGTACGAATAGATGGGGTTCATAATTTTTGTTCAATCTTTAAATTTATTCCTATTTATCCGTGCTAGCCCGTCTGTAAAAATTCAATTAATTCATTATTTTTCGTAGTACGTGTCTCACGAAACCAATAATCATTTTTGAAAGTGGCGGAACGATCGTTAATAATGATAAATACAATAATTGATTTTAATTAGGTAGTACGTCATTTAAAAATCATGTGTATCGTGGGGTACGTAAACTAAATATCGCTTAAGTTCATTATAAAATTAAATTAGTTTAGTCTCATCTGCATTGCGGCGACTAGTTTTCGAGTGCATCATAAATACATTATGATGATGGACATTACAACAAAGATTCACCTTCATACTATGTTCCTTTAACAAACATTGTAGGTGTAAAAGTATGAATAATATATAATTTAAAAAAAATTCATTTTGATTCTGACTCACGTTTTTATTTTAACTTGCTGAAAACTTAATTTGTCTCGGAAATCCTTTTTCTATCATTATCTGTCAGTAGACTCGCCATTATGCTTTATGCAGGTTGAAGTATCCTTAATCAATATAATATTCATCGGTGCATAATGGATCCTAGCAACAAGGCACTACAGATAAAGTTTGTTGGTAGATAGGTAAGGGTAGCATAGGTAGGCGCCGGGCTGTCGGGCCGACGGGCGCGGTGCACGCGGGGTGTGTGGCGAGGGTGAGGGGTGTGTGCAAGCGTCGCGCTAGTCGTATTTCGTCTGGAGTGTTTATCCCGCGTCGTCGGATCAATACCGGTGGCGCAGTGGCGGTGACCAAGCGGCGGCGCGGCGGTACGGCGCGTGCCTCATTCGCTAGTCGCTCGAGTCTGTGAGATGCTGTCAATCCGAACGGACGCCGCGTCGATGTCGCGTTTGGCGTGAGGGTCGCTCTTTGAGCTGCGTTGAGTTTTCAGTGCGCTAGTGCGCCCGTGAGCCTCCCTAAGGTGCGCTGTAGTTCATGATGAAAAATTCCCAATAAGCGATTCACTTTTGTGAAAATGACGCCCAAGATTAGTCTTTCTGATAAAAAATATAGCTTTTCGCATCCTCATAGTCGGATTAAAGGAGTTTATACGTAAAATGTACAATTATTGCAGGGGCATCAGTGAAATAATCCTCTCCCAACGTCCACGATGTCCGTCGACAAGGAGGAACTGGTGCAACGCGCCAAGTTGGCGGAGCAGGCTGAACGATATGACGACATGGCGGCCGCGATGAAAGAAGTTACGGAAACCGGTGTCGAACTCAGCAATGAAGAGAGGAACCTTCTTTCCGTTGCCTATAAGAACGTAGTAGGCGCCCGACGATCGTCATGGCGAGTAATCTCCTCAATTGAACAGAAAACCGAAGGTTCGGAAAGAAAACAACAGATGGCAAAAGAATATAGGGTAAAAGTAGAAAAGGAGCTCAGAGAAATCTGCTACGATGTCTTGGTAAGATTTGTTTTATATTCCTTTGTCATTATAAGGACTTCGTAGTCTGAAGTAATTTTTACTACTAAGAATTCGGTTTGCTTTTAATAATAGGATTTTTAAATTAAATATTCCTACGCGGATGACGTCATGTTTGTGTGCTGCCAATTTTAGGGGTGATGCAAGCTAGCAGTTGTCGTGGTCATTTCCTTTGCGACCAGAACGTTTTTATTAATCATGGGCGTTATAACGCTGGGTAGCACGTGAGAGCATGCAGGGGCGCGGTGCGGCTTTTAGCGAGGGGGCGGGTGGTGAGGTGACGTATTGCGCCGCGTCATTGCGCGCGCTCCTATCCCATTTTCGTTCGTTGCCCCGTCCTCTCATTTATTGCACATATGCTGGAAACAAAATGAAATAACGTAGTAAATTATTTTCATGATTAAATGATGAAAATTATGAATTCATAATTAAATTTCTTTAACTTTTCCAGGGTTTACTCGACAAGCACCTTATTCCTAAAGCTAGTAATCCAGAAAGTAAAGTATTTTACCTAAAAATGAAGGGAGACTACTACAGGTACCTCGCAGAAGTGGCCACAGGAGAAACCAGAAATTGTAAGTTTATACTGTCATGATTTTTGTTCCAAATGGAATCATAATTGTTTTTCTGTTATATTATATTAAATGACTTGTCATTGCGTGTCCTATATCAACGATTTACATTACAGCTGTAGTAGAGGACTCACAGAAAGCATACCAAGATGCTTTCGAGATCAGCAAGGCGAAAATGCAGCCCACACATCCAATAAGGCTGGGCTTGGCATTAAATTTCTCCGTCTTCTATTATGAGATATTAAATTCACCAGACAAGGCGTGTCAACTCGCCAAACAGGTCAATATTTAAGTCAGTTCTGCATAGGCTCTGTGCTGGCTGGCTCGAGAACAAAGGTGCTGGCTCACTGTATTAACTGGATCGCTTGTCCCCAGCCGTCGTGGAGGACTCGCAGAAGGCATACCAGGAGGCGTTCGACATTGCCAAGGCCAAAATGCAACCGACCCATCCCATCCGACTTGGTTTAGCACTCAACTTTTCAGTATTTTATTACGAGATAATCAACTCCCCGGCGCGAGCGTGCCACTTAGCTAAACAGGTTTTTTAAGATTCCACAATTGGTCTGCAGTGTGCCTATGTCGAATATAACATAACACTAACTACATACTGAAGTCTCCCGAATCATGCATGATAAAAATACGTGATATGTTAAATTCTAACGATTTACGACACTAATATCGTTAAGCATGGCCATGTTATGAATAATTAACCTAATAACTCGATCCAGCCAGTATCAGAGTGTACACAATTTTATAATTTATTTAATAACATTTTATAGTTTAAATGTAAAAAAATATGAACATTAGTTAGAATTTATTTACGTTTTATGTAGCATTCGGGTACTAAATCTGTTTAATGATTTGCAGGCGTTCGATGACGCGATCGCTGAACTAGACACACTGAACGAGGACTCGTACAAAGACTCGACGCTGATCATGCAGCTGCTGCGAGACAACCTGACGCTGTGGACGTCGGACACGCAGGGCGACGGCGACGAGCCGGCCGAGGGCGGCGACAACTAATCCGCCGCCGCGCTCACCCCCAGCACACGCATTTGTTCTCATCGGTGTTTTATAAGAAAACGAGTAACATTCGAGAACGCCGCGCGGCGCGGACACTCCGCCGCTGTTGCGAGCCGTCGCTTGTAAAAAAAAATGTTAAAAATGTCGTTCGCAGCGGACCTTCACGTTCCGTCTAAAATTAAATGTTATGTGTCATCTTTGACGGTTTTGTATTTCTGTATTTACACTGGATTACAGATATCGAGCTGACCTGATGAATATAAATATTTATAACTTAAGTTATTAAAATTACGGTTTCTTAAGTTAAAAGTGTTTTCCTTTCATAATCAGTTAACAGCCTGGTCGGCCCTAAATCACATTCCTTTCGCCGCATGTCCGCAGTGAAATGGAGATCATGATGGTGAATATTGTGTTGAACGTTATGCAATTAGGTATACAAAATTTTTGTTAACAGTGCGCCCAATGATCCAATGAAATTTAGACTTCATAAAGTAAACCCACAAATTTGTAATGGCTGTATCAATTTTGGGCACAAAAAACTTGTTAGTGTCAAGTGGTTATTGTGATGTCATCTGAAAAATTTAAACGTGTATTACCAAAGCAAACCTTTTACTTGTTGACATTGACATTAACTATTTTCTTGTGCCCATTACTAATTTATAATAGCTCTGGATTTCAGGCATTTATTAGCAAAATAGTTTTTGTGATGGACAAATTAATATTGTAACATTTCTGCTGCATTTTATCAGCCATTAATCTATTATATTTTTCATGTTTTCACCAATAAACTTTTGTATTAAATACAATTTTTAGTTTTAGAATCAATATTAAATAAACCGCCACCTATTAACCCCAAAAAGATGTTTGTCTAAATATGGTTATACTTTCGTGAGCCCCTGCCCAAAGATACATTTATGTGCCTGTGCCTGTGGTAGGCTTGAGGTGGCATACATTTTTGATTTTACCTATTTTTTATAAACAATGTCTGCGCGCGCATGCACAACACCCACTCGATATTTTGTAAACTCATTTGCCATTGCCACTAAAACGACGAATACGCTGTCATAGTTTGTTTGCCATAATATGTTCTCTCTTATATTATCTTACTTCCAAGTTAAACCTTTGAGACTTCTCCAAAAAAGCCTTGCCAAATAAACTTCTAGAACGATTGCGAACAGAGTTCAATTCGTAGATATGTCGCAGCCGCCCGCCCAACTAAGACCCGATTCCCGTAATTTGTCAAATTAAATTAAATAAATTGCTTTCTCAATCACACAAATTTTATGTAGCCCCAAACTAAGCAAAGCTTGTGTTATGGCGACTACATAACGGATGAACATACATAAATAAATACTTCTATAATAAACTTCTATGACTTGGGTACAAATGCTCGTGCTCGTCACACAAACATTTTGCCCATTGCGCGATTCGAACCCTCAACCGCTTTGTGGTCCGGAGCGCGAGGCTTTGTGCCAGCACAATTAAACGGCTATTTTAACCAGTCCGCTGCGACAGATATAAAACAATACGGGCTAGGTACATAGATTTTATCAAAAAGGAATAACCGATTCACTCCATAGATCTTCTATACTTATATATAGTCATAGGGCTTAGCAAAATGAAACTGCATTTTATGCAGAAAGCAAGCCGCTTTACACAGTGATACTAGGGACCAATACAAATGATTTCATTCTGGGAAACTGAAATTTCATCCACTGGAATACAAGATGGCGGACATTTTCTAAAATGGCGGCTGCATAATTAAAAAAAAAACGGCTGCTCCGATTTTAGTGGATTGGGGTGTCAATCAATTCGTATTGACACCTGTAATCAAAAGAAAAAAAAAACCATTTAATACATTAAATATGGCGGCTGAATATTTTAAAAAATGTGTAATTTTTTAATTAGTTTTTCATTCTAGTAAAAAATAACAACTAAATATCCTTTTTTTAAAATTTTGCAGCCGCCATTTTGGGAAATGTCCACCATCTTGAATTCCAGTGGATGAAATTTCCGTTTCCTCGAATGAAATCATTTGTATTGGTCCCTAGTACCACTGTGTAAAGCGGCTTGCTTTCTGCATGCAGCATCCAATGAAAATATTGCTGTAAGCCATAAAACTATTAAGAGATTCAATATAATGTTATGTTTTGCAACCATCACTTACAGTTGAATATTATGTTTTATAAAAAGATTTAGTGCATTTACTTACGATCAATGTAATGAAAACTGTCATTAGCTTTTTTTCGCGTAATTCCGCGCTCATAAGCCGCCCGGATAGGTATGATATAGTACATGAGTGCCTACCACCCGGCTTCGCACTGATAGCACCACTAGGTGATAGTAGGTACCTACGCTACTCCGTACGATACTTAGATTCTTTACGAAAAACAAACTTTTCTCGTGAACAGTTAGAATCTAGAAAACAGCATCTGGGAAGAATATACCTATTGTGAAACAGCTCATCAACCATCCTACTTGTGATATGGGGAGGATGGTGACCCTCATCGGAGCCAAATCGCACGGACTGGAGACGTATTTTTGAAGCATTAGAAATTAATATTTAATTCGAACACGAAAATAATTCGTGTATGAAAATAGGTAGGTAGTTTCTATTGCTTCCGATTTTACGCATTTTTGAATCACTCGAAATAGGTGTGTTGCTATTTAATTGAAATCTTGTAGCTATTATTGTTTCACGCAGAAAATATTATAAACCTTAATGGTACTGACACACATGCTCATTAGTTGCCAAAAAGCATGCTTGCTACCTAGTGGCATGTGTGAACACGCCTTGCCAGTAAAACCAATAAAATCAATTTATTTCTGTAAATAGGCCTGTAAATTAAGCTCTTTCACACGTCCCAATATATATGTCGTAGTCAGATCGTAAAATTGACCACTTCATGATGTGACCGATCATTTCATAAAATGGTGGTATTTCATGATATGGCCAACTTAAACTGACCATATCGTTTAAACGTCAACATTCGATGAAATGTCAATCCACGTTTGGCCATATCATTAAAATAAAAATGTGTTTACAAGTTACCTGAATTTGTTAATATTGTAATCTTGGTTGATAGATGAATCAAACCTTTTAAATAGTTATTGCTTTTAAACAAAACTAATTAGTAAAAATACTTGAATAGCTAACTAACCTCTCAAATTACGTTCCGATCTTCTTGATTTTTTGACTTTGCGCTCGTTTTCTGAGTGACTTTCATAAAAATCGTAAAATGTCGTAACGATATTTCACTGCACTTTCAATTTACACATTATTATTCACTTTTAAAATAAAATATTTGTCCGCCGCCATTACTCATCACATAATCAAAGCAGCATTAGCGCCTCTGCCGGTAGGTAATGTAACGATTTTACGATATGATCACTAATGTTTGACCATTTCATGAAGTATTCGTGCGTTTAGCTGTTTATATCGTCAAACGCTGAGTATTCATTGATCTGGCCAGACCACATCATGATGTAGCCAGCAGGTTCTGTTCTATATCATGAAACACCACCATTTTATGAAATGATCGGTCACATCATGCAATGATCAATATTACGATCTGGCCACGACATACATATATTTTTAACCCTACCACTGCTTCGGGACAATATTGTGGGCTAGTGCCGAGAAGCAGCGCAAGAAACGTGTCACTATTGTCAGCCTCTTTATAGATAGTGTGTTTACATTACAAGATAAAATGAACCTGTGCGAGCATGGCAGTATTTAATTCCATACTTTTAAATATTATCATTTATTATCATTATCATTTAAATAGTAATTTACAGTACCTTTTTTCATTAAAATCATCTTGACATGCGATTTAAATTCATACATAGGCAGTTCAGCAATGGACTGTTGTAATTTGTAAAAAAAGTGTATTTGCTTTTTTTACGAATTATAACAGTTTTTCAGTTTTCCCATGAACGAATTACCCACGATAAGCAGTCTGAAATTTGGAACGGCAAGTTTATCTTTGTTCCGGGTAATAAAATTATGCAAGTCACTTTTGTAATGAAATAGATGCAGGTTTTTGCGAATATACATATTTTCATAAATGAATTGAGAAGCGACTGTTAGTATTTTAATTTCCTTGAACAGTTCTTTCAACGAGTCTCGGGGTCTGAGGTCGTAAATTGCCCGTACAGCTCTCTTTTGTAGTACAAAAATAGATTAAATATCTGCTGCTGAGCCCCCTAGCAACGTTCCTTAAGACATTATACTGTAAAAATAGCTAAAATACACCAATCTTGCCGTTCCAACATCAGTCAATTGTCTTGTCTTTCTCACAGCATAAGCAGCTGAACTAAGTCTTCCTGACAATAAAAGTAATAAGCCGTGGTTTGATTTTTGAGCAAGCCACCTGAGGCCCAATTCCCGTAATTTGACATTAGTCGCAATCCGGTGTCGATCCGCTCCCAGTAACATTACGATCACAAACGGTATTCTCTTAAACCCAAAAAATGCAATTATAGTTCGCAATGTCACTAAAAATGGAAGAAACCAAAATTAGATTTTTTTTGCTCTATTTTCAGTCGTATTGGGATAGTTTTAATAATTTTACTTCAAATTGAAAGTTTACGAGAATACCGTTTGTGATAGTAATGTTACTGGGACCGGATCGACACCGGATTGCGACAATTGTCAAATTACGGGAATTGGGCCTCTGTATGTTGCGCGGGTGGACGGGGGCGTGCTTTGAGCACGTCTGAACACGTTTGCTTTTAAGCATGCTTATTTCAATTGACAAGATTTAATTTTTGGGATAGGTGCAAAAACTTGAAAACCATTTAAAGTCTCTCGGATACCTAACACGTTAAGTATTTTATTAGATTTTTTTGGCTTAAATGTTAATTGATTACGGTGTACCGTAGTTTTTTGGAATTATCTATAAATTCTTCCGCCTTCATTCTGTTTCCGAGCGCCGACTCGAACGGTTGGTACTTTGGAAATCATCATCATCATCATCATTATTTCAATATATATTCGGCTAATATTATTAATTCGGCTTAATAACATCTGACAGTAAGGTTTAGTCACTGCCAAGTGCAGCCTTACAACACCCTTCCACCAAACCGCACTGGGCCCGCGTGGCGGAGTATGACCCAAACCACCACATAGTTGTGGTAGGTAAGGCCTGTGCCCTACAGTGGGACGTAGTAGTAGGCATACTTTACTTTTTTACTTTATTGTACAGAACCACTGATTTTATTATATTTTCATGCATAGCTTCGATTTTGCCGAAAGCTTGCGATTAAATGGATCCGTCCGATGGAATTTAGCATGCTTATTACTAGCAAATAAGCATGCTCTTTTATGAGCATATCTGTCAGTACCTTAAAGCAAAAACTCTTAACGAACATAAATAAAAAGTTATGTCAAATCTCTGTCAACCATATTATGATTACTTGTCAATGTCATTCTTCCGTACTTTCTACTCATCGAGCACATCCCTATAGAGTAGCAATACGAACCATCTTTCTCCGAAACTAGTAAGTGATGTTTCACTTACATTTAGTTTATAATGATAAGTTCTGTCAACTCTCGCCATTCAAAAGGGAACAGATACAGATTAAAAAATGGCCGAAAAATTTGTCGAACAAATGATATGACATTTCTACTCTATATGGTGTGCTCTATGCTTCTACTTTACAGTTAGGAAGATACCATAAAGACACTTGGCATTTTCCGTTTCACCCATACTATTTACGATAATATTTTATAAAATATATTTTTAATTTATATCATTGCAAAAACACAATAATCTGCCTCTAAAAATCTAAACAAAAATTGCAAACCAATAATATATCTTAATTATTTAACAAATAAATTAATAGGATTTCCTTCAAATACTTACTGCGTCGTAAGACTGAACGTTTACTTATAGGGATTGACAATACATAATCGGGACTAAATCGATGAATCGGTTCAGTCGTCTTATAACCTATGCCGTCAGTAGTACGAGAGCGTCTGCTTGTATGCGATTTCATCATCATCATCATCATCATCATCATTTCAGCCGTAGGACGTCCACTGCTGAACATAGGCCTCCCCCATTGAGGGGGATAGCCAATAGTCGCCACGTTTGGCAGGCGGGTTGACGAGCGCAGTTTTTTTATAAGATTTCGCACGCAGCCGCTGTTGCCCGTCTCGTGCTACAGGAATTAGTCGCTTCTTACGACACGCCTCCTGTTGGCAGTGGGGAAGTGTATTCTTTAAGGCCGTCCCCACACGGCACGGTATGCGATTTGTGTTATCGTTATTTTTCGCATAAGTAGTTCCTATTTTGACTTTTGTCACTGTTTTTGTAGTTTTCGTGATTGTTTTGCTTTTATTTGGTAAAATGCCAAAAAAAGGAAAAAATCTAACGCCACTCTGGCAGTAGAACATTGAAGTACATCTCTTATTTTAAATAAGTTCATTTGAATAAAAATCAATTGAACTTTCTTTATAAACTTTCTCGATTTTCAAAAACAATCGGTTGGATTTCGTTAGGGCACATCACTATTTCTGTCAACAGGGAAGTCACTTGATGTGTCATAAGTTTCTTCTTAACTTGAAAAGGGTATAGTAGAAATCGAAAAACGAGTGGGTAGGATAGGCTACCACACGTAGCAGGAACAGGATTCACGGAATGAATTATCAAAAAGTAGTGATTTTAGGTATTCGCATGCGAATCTTGCGATTTCGCATTAGGATTGGTATTCGCATCATTCAAAAATACGTTTCCTGCTCTAAGAATAAGCAGTTAGTAGGGTGTTAGTATGCTAGTTTTTTGTGCCGGCAAGAGTGGTGGTACGGACCTGCTGTTATAGGACGGAGGTGCAGATGTGGTACCTCATAGCAAGATTCCTGCACGGGCAAGACGTGAAACGTGCTGACCGGCCGTCTTCGGACGAGCAGATATGGCACCTAGAGATGGCAATGGTACTACTTGCGCGGGCAGGAGAGAGTCCAATGGGGAATAGTATCACCTGCGCCCCCTGGGGCGTGATGGTCATTTTCTATTAAATGTCTTTCAAAATGTTATACTTTGTGGCATGATGTATATGTCGCAGCCAACTGGTTGAAATAGCCGATAAATTGCACAGCTAGCCCTTTCATTGAATAACGCTATTCAACCACACGCCTAAATATCGATTAGCCGAGTGGCTCAACACAACGTACGACAGTACAGCTAGACGACGACCAGCTAACTGGTTATATGTCAATTTCTAGGGTAATCACCATTGTTTGTTGTATTCTTGGATCGAGATCGGTTATTCCCAGTTGCCCCCACTGGCATCTTCCCGACTGGGGGCAACTGGAAATTTGTAAAAAAATATTTTCCAGTTGCCGCCTTGTCTCCTTTTGAAGGGGGAGACTGGGATATTTAAAAATTAAATTCCCAGTCTCCCCTACTTGAGACGCCTTACGTAAAGTACCTACAACTAGATAATTTTTCCCATGTGTAGCTAGAAGTGAAGTGAAAAATGTAGCAATTGTTTAAATACTTGTATTGAAAAAAGTGGTTCTAGAAGCGAAGAGTCGACGGTCAAAGCAATGTCAAGAGGAGGCCAGCTTCCAATTGTCAGACTCATTACTTATATCATGTTTTTTGATTGGGTATGACAAATTGAAGCCAGCCTTCACTTCCGGTATCGCATTCATCCTCTTATTCGCCTCTTGTTCCCTATTGAGCACCCATCGATTTTAGCTTACTGAAACTCGAGTAGTTTAGGGAGGCGTATATAAACTGTACAGTCAACAGCAGGTCAACCTACCCAAAAAGTAAAAGGTCATTGAACCGATTTTCAACTTTAAGTTCGGACACACATCAATTTATAAATTGAGAAAATTTTAAGTTTTGTATTAGGTTGATGAGCTGTTGTCTATACTTATGAATAGAGCAGCCTATCCAGGTTATTACAGGTTAGTGCACGGCACACCCACACGTGCCAAGAACGTGGACGGACGGATTATGGAGGATAAAGGTATTATTACCCTCCATATGACGGATGTGACGTGACGTGAGTGAATTGCAAGCTTCTTCTGTAAGGCCGAATACAGAATAAAAGCAGGCAGCCTGAGCAGAAGAACAAGTCGCAGACGTTCGGCGCTTATCGGTACTGGTTTTGTGCATTGTATAGAAACTCTGCGCCTATTACCTGCGCAGATTACCCGCGCAGGCCGGTTCCGATAAGAGCTGGTAGATCGGCGCAGGCTGCCTGCTTTCTTTCTGTATACCTACCTACTAAACGCTATCACTATTCCTAAAAAGGAATGGCAAATTAATTTTGTAAAAATAATCTAGTGTAGCAATTTAAAGTAATGTAAATAGCAAAATACAGTTGGTATTTTCAGTATTGTACCTACCTACTTACCTATCAAATCTAACACTAACCCTTTTACACGGTCCTTTTACTTAAACATGCATGCGATAGTTGTGGGTTAAATGTTTTAGTAATTAGGTACATTAATTAAGTATTCAGATAATTTAAAAGATGTTAGTACACTTACTAACCATTTCATAATCTAAGTATAATAATTTTATAAATCAATCGATTTTTTGGTGAATGCGTGTAATATCAATAATTCTGAGTGAATTATTGGTAAAAACGTTAACAATAAGTATAAATGTTGTTAGGCAGTATCATGTGACAGCTCGGCTCGGCATTAAAATTAAAGGCAGTGGCTAGACAAAACGTTCCTCGTTCACATCGCGTGTTGGCGTGCGAATTCCTATTATAACAATGTAAGGAAAATGCCAGCTCAGAAACCGCCATTGGAGCGTGGCGGTTTCTGTGTGGCGCCGGTATCTTGTGCGCATGTAAACAAAGCTAAATAAAATATATATTTTTTGCCACCATACACTTGATTTTTACAGAAAGGCGTACAATTTTGGCGGTCTTATCGATAGAAGCGATCTCTTCCAGACAGTTATAGAGAAAGGGTTGAGTATACCTTTAGTAAAGTTAGTGACTGATAAAAAATACGTTTAAAATTAATCATATGCAATTTATTACAGAATGGGTATTAAATATAAAAATATATTCAACTAACCTACAGTAAGTCTTGAATATTTTTTTACATAATTAACGCGGGTGTGGTGTGTGCGGTTCCTGTTTTAGGAAACAAACTATCATTATAGAGGATAAGCAAGTGAATGTCAAAAAAACGAAACAATAACATGAGCATCATGGAGAGTGCATACGAATAAACTATAAAACTATAAACTATATTAACAAATTAACATCGGAAAAACAATTTGAAAATCATAAACCTGTGAGTACGTACCGATTTTTTTAACGATCACTTTTTCCGATATTGAGTTGTTATTTGGCGATACCTAAATTATAAAATTTAAAAAAATCTTTATTGAAACAAAAAAAAACATAGTACAAATTATAATACCAAATCAGTGCCTACACAAACATACTTAATTTAAATGTTTGTGTGTACGTCTATTAAGTAAATCTCAAATAGGTAGTAGGTACTCTTATTTCACCATACTTTCAGCTACATCGTAATCAAGACCCAAAAGCCACTTTCTGAGAGTGTTAGTGCCGCGAAATAGGGTGTAAATAGCGGAGCGTAGCGTGTCATAGGTACCTGTTTTGTGGTGTAAATATCTAGCTTTAAATTGACTCGACTGTACAACAGACTTCATAATAAGTAAACGTTGCGTCTAGATAAAACTAGTTTACAAAGATTAATTTTACATACATTTGCGCGTCTTAACCACTACTGTAACCACTAGGGCCAAATGGGATTGAATGTTTACGGAGTATTACGTTTAATATATCAAGTTTCCGAACTGATAGAATCTTCCTGTTCACAAAGAGCTCTGACTGGTACCTATAATATGTTTAATTGGTAAAAAGGCCTTCAAAAGTAGGTACTTGATGTAATTGATTGCGCTTAGGCAAAATATAATAGACTGTCATCATAAGCGTTGATTGATGCATGCATGCAGTCAGTAGCACTTACTCTAAGCTTACGAAAAACAAATATCATTTTTTTTATACCTACGCGTTGTCACTAATGATCACATCACGTCACATTTTCTTTAATTTATTTAAACATGGACATGAAAGTGTAGACACCTAGGGGTTCAATGATATACCTAGATTTATCTAATGCATCGTTAGTCCACAGTGGACATTTTAGGATTTTTGAACTACAGGAATTGGGCCTCGTACAAAGACGACGATATTAGGAATAAATGAAATGGTTGTTTGTAGAAAAATAGATAAACTTGTAAAATGAATCCGCATAATTTTTTTTTTAACCACCTGGCATGTTCATGAAATGTCCACATGTGCCGTGTGGGGACGGCCGAAAAGAATACAATACAGTGGGGACACTGCCAACAGGAGAAGTGTCGTAAGAGGCGACTAATTTCTGTAGCAAAAGACGGGGAGTAGCATTTGCGTGCAAAATCTTATAAAAAACTGCGCTCGCCAACCCGCCTGCCAACCGTGGCGAGTACCTACGAGTATTTGCAATCCCCCCGATGATAGGTCATTAGGAGAGGCCCATGTTCAGCAGTGGACGTCCTATGGCTAAAGTGATGATGATAATGAATTTCATAACGTCTTGGTAGTACATATATTATTGTCTATAGCTCATTAACTAAAGTGCAAATATGATTTTTTATCCATTTTATCTTAAAAAAAAAGAATGTTCCGCTAAGGATTCAGAACTAAATGAATAAAATTACTTAATGTGGCTCGGAACCGGCGGTGCGAGTTCTAACTCCCACTTGGCCTTTATTTTTCTAATGCCCCATTCAGTAGTTACTTATTTATATGGGTTTTGAAAGTAGCACTTTAAATCAATTCTGTATCGCACTGCCGCCTTGTATGAAGAAGCTGAGGTATTTTAAGTGTAAGTATTTTAAGTGTCATTGTATCAAATGGTTATAACAATCCTCTTAAAAAACGAGTTTTCCATATCTCAACACCAACAATGAAAACATTCCTTTTAGCCGATTCTTGTTTCCCTTCATCTACACTATCATCATCATCAATGGCTAAACTTTGTGATTTTAAACATCGAATTTGAATTGATATGTCAAGTAAAAAGTATATGTAATTACTCCTTCTCGCAAACACACCCGCACACAAACGCACAAACACACACCCACCCACCCACACCCACAGGCTTTAGCCTTACATATAATAAACTTATTCTATTCTATTCTTCTTTAATAACTCACATTTTCATTAACATTGGCATATGCCAAACATTATGTTATGTTATTAATTATTAAGTTCATAACATAAATGTAAGTACCTATATCTATATTGTCTAGAGTACCTACATCCTTTTTATCTTAATTAATAATACAAAAAAGGAGGTCATTATCCGTGACAACGGTTACATAATAATACGATACAATCGGTACGAGTAGGTACTTAAGTACATAATTATGTGTACCTACCTAAGGTATTCCACAAGCGTCAATCTTGGTTGGATTGTAAGAGTGCGAACATCAGTATTTAAGTACCTTTAGGTAAATAAATAGCTGGCAGACAGTTATTTTTGGTTTTGTCATACCTTTTCCATATTTCGAGATCCGAATGAGAACATATTTTTCACTTTCGGCAGCATTATTACGTATAAGAAAGGTCGAATAACACAAGCGGCTAAATACGCAGCACTTAGGGTCAACCTTATCATCGCTGTTGTATCGTCCAGCTGCTCTATCTCAAATGAGGGTGTTTGATTTTCACTGTACGGTCTTGAATAAACGTGGTATACCGCGGATATTGAACGGGGAGCACATAACACACCATACACAAATATTAACCACAATGATAACTTTAGAGCTGAGGTAGAGTCACAAATATCCAGGTTTGAAAGGTTTTTTGATCTAAGTTTTAAGATGACTAATGTTGCGGCAATCATCATCAACAGTGACGGCAAAAAGAGATTAAACGCTGCAAGTAACGAATGCATATTAAGTCTGTGATGAGAGTCGAGGGCAGTACACAGTATAATATTTTGGTTCAAGTGAACCGTGCTGGCTAAAGCAAATTCAGGTATGCTAAGAGAGGCAGACAATATCCACACGAAAGCCGTTGGCGGTGCCACCCGTATCCTTCTGTCCATGAGGCGATAGTCGACATTCATCGTCCGAGGTGGAGTGGATGTGTCGCTGTTGGCCATCAGACTATGGTGTGATGAACCCATTTCTTCGTTTTCACCTTCATTATTCCTTTTAAGTCTTTTCTTTGCGATTTTTTGGTCTAAATTTAATGTTGCAATTGTATGCAACGCTATTGTAGCTATTAAATATGACGAGGCTGTCGAAGCAAACACGTTCAACCCTCTGTATGCTACACAGCTACTTTTTCCGAAGTTCCATGATCTAGTATTAAAAAACCACATTTCAGGTAAAGCTGATGTTGCGATAATCAGAAAATCCGCTGCGGCTAGTTGTATGATGATAGAGCACAAACCTTAAAACCAAAAATAGATACGATTATTACTTACTTAATGGTAATTGGTTTATGAATTTGTTACATACATGAATTTCTTGAAAAAATATAAGTATCTTAAAAATTACATACCATTTTTAGATGATTTCAGAAGCACTGCTAATACTGAGCAATTAGCAAGGGCGCCGGCGCCGGCGACGCACGCAACGTATATTGCGACGCCGAGCGGCGGGACGAGAGGCAAATACGCGAGCTCCGACATGGCGTCGGCTGTCCGGGACAGTAACGGGATCAATGACTCGCGGACTCCGCGTCACCCGCGTTCTCAGTCCTTACGTCCGTACGTTTTTTTTCTTTAGCATGAATCACCGTCGCATACACGACGAACATGTGCAGGGAGCGAATGAGTGTGTGCGTATAAAGCTACAATAGGTACAAGTTTGGAGCCTCGGTACGAAATATTACGTATGTTCCTCACTTTAAACTTTTCATGAAAGGTTTTTTAATTTTTTCAAGATTTTTTTTATAGCTCTCACAAAATGTATTCAACACGTGGTTTTGTAATGCAATTATATTTTCAACCGCCATCATAAAGGTTATGGAGGAGAATCTATCGATTGTATGTTTTGTGCGTAATTAAATGCGATAATGTTCGTCAAATGTGAACCGAATTATGTATTTTTTAAATTAAATTAGAAAAAAATTGAGGGTGCAAAAATGTACGATTGGTGTACAAACTATTTTACGTCATCTTTTTTTAAGTTGGTATGTACTTAGCTAATTTTGGAAATCTAATCATGATATCTTCATCATCAATAATCATCTAATCATTGAAATCTATGCATGGATTTTAATACCAGCTCGGTGGTAATGGAAAATATTGTGAGTAGGTAAACCTTCTCTGAGCAGCAGCAGGGTGGGCCGTGGGTCAGACAACACTGGAAGTGTACTATAGCCATGATTCAAATGACCTTTGGGCTTTCCCTGTCCTATCAAGGTGGTGGGGTCCGATGTGTATACTTCAACTGTAATAATAACCAGACTAGCCGAATCTAGGATCATATCAAGGGTATATAGAAACGGGAAAAGCGATGGAAGTAATGTAGAAAAATAACAAAAATGAAGGGCTGTAACTGTGAATGTGATTTCTCATTGTTATTCAATACCCGTTATTCACTACCGGCAGTGTCGCCAATGTGTGCAAATACTTACATAAGTTAGAATTTAGATTGTCTGTGTGCGCCATTTATGCATGCCAGCAAGTAGTCGTGTTCTTAGTCAGCAATGTTTTACTTATTTCATTATACAAAATTAACATGTTTTAAGTTAGTTATTTATAAGAAGTTCCTAAAACACCTTAGGGACTATCGGTTTTAAAGTTCTCGTCGAGTGCGTGCTGAACGTGACCTACCTACTTACCTGAACGCATTAATATAATTTAGACCGACCTACAACTAACTAGTACTATACCTACGGCCCTGATCAAAAGTGGACCTAAGTGTCCCATGTGCGACGTGAAACACCAAAAAATTCGAACCATCTTTTCGGTAGGTCCCAGAATGATAACTATCGTAGTTACTTATGTATGCGTAAAAAGCAAATACGTTCTTTGATACTTTTTTAATAAATTTTCCTAATGTTTCTGATATTGTGAATGTCATTAAATTTATATGTTAATTCTCTGGCTTTATGGAGGGACTACATTATTTTTAGTGATGCAAAAAGAAAAAAACGCAACCCATGTAGGACCACTTTATTGTTCGTCTATTAAGACCCTTTTTCTCACAATAGAGCCAACACTTACATTTGGAATCCCATCATGAACATAAATTTGAAGTTTGTACGGACGGGCCCTCAAAGCGCGAGCTTTACTCGCATTTGTCCGGCTATTTTCGGAAAATGCGTTAAAAATAATGAAGATGCTGAGAATACCTTTAAGTGGAAATCTGTCTCTGGACGTCTAATCGTTATCAAAAACCTACCTCAAGCTTTAATAGGAAGAGACTTCGGGTTTTCGGGATAATACTTATTGGCCGAAGGTCTCAAGAAGTAGTACTTACTAACATTTTTAGTTCATCACACGGTCTTTTTGCTGAGCTCATCACAAGGAAGTACCTACTCGTATGAAGTACCGACATGATTATCTACGTAGTTTATGTAACCGTAGCTACCGCAAGGCATGGCCGTGATAATGAGACAAGTAAAATGCGGGCTTTGTATATTTCTTGACAACGCTGATAAATAATTATGTTTAGTGTCATTGACTTTTCCAAAACATTCTACAGGGTGAATGAAATCAAAGGATTCTACTGATAACAACTTGCAAAGCAACAGCAAAATTTACTTTCTTGAAATAGAAATGTTTTGTTTTTGGTAATAATTAAAACTACAAAATAAAAAACTATAATTTTTTGCAAAGCACGAAACATGATTTATGAACTTGTGTGTAAGTTAGTAATGAGTTGGTAGGCATGCGGCCCGGCTAGCCTTACCCGGCGAGCCGAGTCGATATTGTTCATTTGTTTTGATTAGCGGTCGCCGCCGGCCGCAGCGCGCTGGGCTCCGGTGATGGATGACTCGCGACAATGCTCCTCCGGGGACGCGTGTGGGCGGTGTCATGACAGCCAAAATCTGCACTTTCCTTCGACTTTCTCTTCGAGGTGCGAAAGGTGTACATTTCGGGGCTCACAGTGCTTTATTCGGTAGCTGGCTCTGCATAAGTGTACGCGTTCTAATCGCATTGCCGACATCGCAATCGAAAGTCCCGCTGTTTTCTTTTAGTGCATCGCGCAATTCTGATATTCAAAACACCTGCATGCGACTTCCGAGGACGTGTTTATAAATTAGTGCAGAAAGTTGAAGGTGCGATTTGTGAGGAAGCGTTGCGAGTGCGATGTGAGAAATGGCGCCAAGAGCTGAGATAGTGACTGTAGCTCTACTTTTTGTGCTACGAGCCGGCGCGCCTGCGCGTTTTCCTGTAAGTATAAAGTCCACTGAGTTGGGCGGGCGGCGCCTACGATTTGCCACGGTAGAATTATTAGCACACGCCATGAAACATATTTTCGGTGGTAATTATTTAAAATATGCATTAATTTTACGATTTTTTCCTTAATTGGTTTGTCTATTCGTTTACTGCATATTTTAGGACATATCAAAATAGATGAATACCTTTTCCATAACACAGAAAGGATTAACCATTTATAAAAAAAGAAGTATAGGTTAAAAAGGAATCCTAAAACTTTTTGAATTGTATGGGAAAGCGATTTTTATTTAACTTAGGTCCAATAGCAAAAACAAAACGATTAATTAGCACCTTCTTAACAAATTATCTTAGCAAATAGCCTTATATGATGGACGTCGTGTAGGAAGTTAAATAAGATTTTGAGTTTTACATTTGTCTAGGATTTCTAAATCTTTTAATAATTACAAAACGACAGACGAAAAATGAGTATAACGAAAACGAAAGTGTATACAGAGCCCAGGGTAATAAGTAGAAAAAGTAATGTAAGAAGCCATTATTGCTTCCTTCTTGACGCTACTTTAATTATTGAAGAGCTATTCAAAAATTCCCTAATGATGTTCCAACTTTTGTTTTATTTCTGTATGATGAAAACATCATTGATATAGTTTTCATTGTTATTGCACGGTGATCGATATCTAAACATAAATGTGTTGCAGCCTGAATAATATTGACCATCTATGACGTCCGTCTGGTGTAGTGGTTTGCTCTCCAGACGTACATAGTCAGGCGGTTGCGGGTTCGAATCCCACAAGAAGCAAACGTTTGTGTAATGAGCACGAGCATTTGTACCGAAGTCATGGATGTTTATAAACATATTTAAGATATTGTTTATCCGTAATCTAGTCGCTATATTACACGCTGAGCCCTCCTAGCATGAGCACGAAAACACGATATGATATAGCGATATAATTTTTGAATTTTTATCTAAACAGCGATCATAATAATATGTGACGTCACATGCACGGCGATTCAACATGGCGGCTATATCTATCATATTTTTACAGTTAGTGTCGATATATCGCTATATCATATCGTGTTTTCGTGCTCATGCTAAGGTTTCTGGTTAGGTCTGTGAGTTATTGTGGAAATAATACAGTGTGAGTCTTCATAAAGTGCACATATTGAAATATGGCATTCTATGCTTAATTTTATCGACGGAAAACATATTTAAAAAATCTAAAAAAAATCACTATTTTTTTATGGATTTTTTAAAGTTTTTGTTCCCTACTGTGACCTTCGTGTAAATAAAACCTTGTTTCTTTCAAATTAATTAATTTGTAACAATTAATTAAACTTAAAAATGATCGGAGATGATCAGGCGTCCTCATAAAATTTAAATCCGTGAAAAAACTGCCCACAATACAGAAATAAAATGGGTTTTTGAGCAAAAATTTCCTTTTTTTAAATCATTATTTTCAGTTATTGCTAAATTTCTTATTAAAACCTATGCTTTACCTGCATTTTTTATAATTTTAAATTATTCTATATTATCAATCATAATTTTTGTATTCTGACATTGTTTTGTACGCTCTTGGAGTTCAAGGACCAAAAGTGACCCTGAAGTGTAATTTGTCATAGGTATTAAACACAATGTATATATTGTTATTGAATAAATGAATTGAATTGAATAAAAGGCTGGCATATGGCTTCATAGGATTTGGCACCACAACTTATGGGGAGCGGAGCCTCAGTCTAGCCTAATTCTAAAAGAACGACACAAACAAACCAATGCTGTTGTTATGCAATAGGAAAAACGGATTTAGGACCAAACCCATTTAGATTATTTAATTGCTTTATTTTTTAAATTTATTTATTTTTAGCGATGAAACGATACCGATCATGGCTATTACGATAAATCTGAATCGAGTGCACGGAAGAGGTCCTGTATGTAAATAAATGATTTATTATTAGGTCCTTACATATGAAATTGCCGTTCAGTATCAAAAAAGCGAATCAACTTTTTTTAATGAAATTATTATTTAATCAATCGGTATGCACCGTTGTTATCGATACACACTTCCGCCATTTTATAGGCAGATCATTGACCCCTTTGGAAAAAAATCCTGGGAGCGAGAGTCTATGAACTGTTTGAAGGCGGTTTTGACTGCCTCATCAGATTTAAATTTTTTCCTTGTAAAAAGTTGTCAAAAAAAAAGTGGTAATCGGTTGGGGCCAGATCTGGAGAGTATGGTAGGTGACGCAAAGGTTCCAGTCGCAGCTCCTCTAACTTGGCGACCGTTTGATGTGCCGTGTGTGGTCTAGCGTTATCCTGAAGGAGCAGTGGGCTAGAGCAATTCACCAGTCAGTCTCGGTTGTTAATGGCGAGCTTTTCCATCATTGTTTGCAATTGTTGGCAATACAAGTCTGCAGTAATCGTCGGGGCTGATCTTAAGAATCTGTAGTGGATAACACCAGCACTGGTCTACCAAACACTAACCAGAATCATCTTTTTGGTCAGTTTTCGCTTAGGGCAAGGTTTTACCTGTTCTCTAGGGTTGTGAGCCCTGTGCCATTGTGATGTGATGTGATGCCATTGTGATGATCCCTTACGATTGTCGTACAGGATCCATTTCTCATCACAAGTCACGATACGGTTCAAAATCTCCTCATTATTGTGACGATTGAGCAAAGAAAAGCAGCAAGCGACGCGTGTTTGTTGGTTTGCTTCAGTCAATTCGTACGGTACCCACTTTTCGAGTTTTTTTACTTTTCCGATTTGGCGCAAATGGATAAGTATCGTTTTGTCACTTACGCCGAAGGCTGCTGCTAATTCAGAAGTGGTTTGAGATGGATCCGCTTCCACTATTGCCTTCAATTCTTCGTTATTCACTAGAGTATCAGGTCGTCCACCTGTCCACCAGGCTCATTGTGTAAATCGAAATTTCCAGAACGGAAACTTTGAAAACACAAACGCACCGTTCGTTCGTTAGCGGTGCCTGGTCCGTACGTCACGTCGTTAATTCTTAGAGTCGTTTCTGCAGCACTGGTGCCACGGTGGAACTCGTGTTCTTAAATACCGCGAATTTTATATGTAAGGACCTAATATTACCGATGCATTACGATTATTATTTTTTTGACAGCAAAATAATATAACAAACGTAGCCCCAAGCCAGTAAAAAATCCCAAGTAGCATTTTGTTCTCATTAATAGATCACATTTAGTTTAATGGTGATCTCTAAGCATCCGTATACAGGGTTACATTGCAAAGAGGTGTCAAATTAAAAAAAATAGGATCTAGGGAACAATGTAAAGAAGCGTCTTATCGTTATTATTTTTAATAATTGTATGTTACGAAAAAAAAAAACTTTAAAATATCCGAAAATTAATTAAGTTAATAGAGAGACTACGAAAGCCGCGCGGTCATTCATCAGAGGCGTAAATTACGGCGAGCCAACAATGACCTTACGCAGTGCACATACGGTGCAATTTTTTCATGAATAAGTTAAATTATCCACGCGTACGATTTTTAACAGCGGACAGAAATAATTAAATGTGGAAAAAAAATCTAGTTCTTTGCATAGTTCGATTAAGTTACTGATTCTGAGCCACTTCTAAAAATTTGGCACCTCTTTGCAATGTAACCTGTATACGGTGTTAGATTGATGACATTTTAATACAACAAATGTTAACATTAATGCGGCCAAAAGCTGGTATATAGAAGCTGTAAGCTGTACTTTTGGAGCGTTACACAGTTTGTTGCTGTATGCAGGTCTAGTTTATAATAGATTATACAGCCTCATTATTATTCTGTCAAAGAGCGTTTAATGGGTTCACATATATACCTACGTGTAAGGTATATTATACGCACCACTATTGATATCCAGTAGAACTGCCAGCTGTTTAAAGAGGTTAAAACATTAATTCGGAGTTAAAATGGCTCACTGCAGATGGATAAAATGACCACCATTTTGTTCACTTACATTGTAACCTACACATTTCTAAATTACTTAATTATGATTTATCACACACACAAAAACCACATGTGGTGATCACATTAACCCACCGCTAATAGGAGACGTGTCGTAAGAGGCGACTAATACCCGTAACACAAGACGGGCAGCATGCGTCTGCGTGCGAAACCCGCCTGCCAAGCGTGGCGAGTATTGGCAATCCCCTCAGATGAAAATCATTGGGGAAGGCTAGTGTTCAGCAGTGGATGTCCTACGGCTGAAATGATGATGATGATAATGACGTAAAAATCAAGTTATTTTAAATACAAAACCATACACTGATTTTAATGCCATAAAAACACTAATATGAAAAGTTCTTTTTTCGTCTCTACTTAATTCTCTGGCCTAATTAGATAGATTTTGTTAATAAAACATATGTGTAATAAACACAGTACATATCAGTAATAATAATAAAATCACATCAAAAATGGCTTCGTGAGTGTCTTTACGTGCAGTAATATTTTGCACATAATCTACATAATTAAAAATAAATTTCTTTAAATGTATATTTCAAATGATTAACAAAATTATGTTCTTTAAATTTATTACAAAATGTGGTACTCGAGTGACGAAAGAAATAAAAAGAAAAAGGGGCCTACTGTTAGTTTTCAACCGACTTCAAAAAAGGAGGAGGTTCTCAATTAGACTGTATGTAGTTTTTTTTTGTATGTTTGTTTGTTTTGTATATATGCGATTACTCTGCTAATTATTATACCTCGATTTTGTTGATTCTTTTTTTGTTTGGTAGATAATACTTCAGAGGTGGTCCCATTTATATTTTATCGAAATTTAATCAGCAGTTTTTTGAGAAAATAACAATAGTTATTTGTTATACAAGAGTGCAAAGTTGCTTTTTAACCGCGTGTTCAATTTTGATGACCGAGCAAGCGAAGGATTCTAAAATTTTTTATTTAAATTTAATTAATTTTAAATTTAGAATCCTGAGCGTTAGCGAATCAAAAGAGCACGAGGTGAAAAATCTTTGCACTCGAGTGCAACACGTAACTTTTCATTCCACCTCAGCGAGGAAATGACTAAATGCAAAAAAAAAAACGTTTACAATCACAAGATAGGTACACTTTTATTTCAGTTTAGGTATTAATTACTACATTATGACAGGTAAGTATTACAGAATAATCTTTAAATTATAACAATACTAAGGTATAATTAAGAAAATTTTAAAGTAACGTTGCTACAGTTATTTAGATTGAGTGTAATATTTTTTTTTAATTCACAAACTTAGTGCACACGATGTTCTAAATTCAATTTACTTTATCCTCTAGAGAATAAAAACGGCTTTTCCACTCAGATATTGAAGATTAAAAATACTCTTTCCGAGATGGTGGGATGAAAAATATTTTCCCAGATAATGTTTTGGTTCGTGATTCTTGTAGATACCTATGTTACCCAATATCTTCGACAATTGTAAACCGATTTTGATGATTCTTTTTTTTTTATTGAATAGCTAATACTTCAATACTATAAGTATATTATATATGTAAAACTTTTCGGATAAATTTTATTCCTAAGGGTGGAAAAAAAGAGGATGAAATCGGTGTTCAGCAGTTAGATTAGGATTTATCACTAAAAATAAATGAAATAAGTAATTTGACTTATAAAAATATATTAAACCGACTTCAAAACACTAAAAGGCTAAAAATAATTTTAACACGTAAGTACCTAATTAGTTACCCACTTTTGGAGTCGGTGCAAGCTGATCAGAGTTTAAATGTGTTCGTTGCACCGACTCCAAAAGTAACTGATTAGGTACTTCGTGCTAAAATAATTTTTAGCTTTTTAGTGTTTTGAAGGATGTTTTTTTTAATAAAATTTACTTATTAGTTTACACTAAGTGAGCGTTAACTACCTACTAGAGGCTGTTATAATTGCCTATTTGTAGTTTATTGACACATTTAAGTTTTAAGGCTATGGTTTCGTGTTGTTTTGGTAGGTAATTATATAGTTTATTTTTAGTGCTTTTTATGTGAATTTTTCGTAATATCCAATACGATCCTATCGTTACCGGAATCGTTATCGTAATATTCATAACAATTCTAACGTTAACGGTATCGTTATCGTATTGGACGTATCGTTTAAACCCTATTCATTAAAAGATTAATTTCTTGTGTTTGTTTAGAGATTAATTTCTCTGGTTGTGGTGTTTTAGTGGGACCAATGACCATTTGATAAAATTTTGTCTTGCCATAACCACCACTATTTGGAGGTAATATAAAATACTTTATTAATAAATAAAGAGTTGTTATATTAAATTTACCATATTATGGCTTTGCAGACCACTTTGGATGAACACCACCAGTGGTCCGTGGACCACCGTTTAAGAACTATGTACTGCTTTATGGATTGCTAGTAGTTCTTACTTCACAATTAGATTACATCAGCAATCTTAACAGTAAAGTATATTATAGCACGTGCTTTACGATCAACTTTCACCGAATTCTGATGCGTTCGGTGTCTTTACACTTCATGGTAGATGTTCAATTTATTTTGGCAATTATATTACATAATGAAAATAGAGTGTAGGTCGTTCCCGCACTGGATCACGTAGCAAGTTACACAACCGTAAATGTCACGTAGTTTTTCACTCGGCTTCGATGAGTCACACAGCGCGGAGCCTCGCGCGCGCGCGCTGTGATGTGATGTGATTGACAGTCTGCGACGTAATTGAGATCGACGCCAAATACTTTCATCATCCGATGTATACGGACGTAATAAGTACATTGTTGTACCCCGAAATTAATGGCTGGCTCACTGCGATTACGTACAAGCCAGCACTCGAGCGAGTGTCAATAATTCATTTGAGAGACTGCATTGTCTTTTAAGAAAAGGAAAAACAAATAGGTAGGTACTTACATGCTTAGTTTTACTTTCCCCTTTAGTTCGCTGCCATCCGCTAATGTAAAACTTGCACTTAGCTGACTCACGTGGTGTTCTCGTGGTTAATTTCGGTTTCACTCTTCATCATCAAAAGTATACTAGGTAGGTAAGATATAAGATGTGTACCTATTCTTCTAACAACATACTTATGAAGGTAGGTAGGTACGCTTACAATAGGATCAACAAATCGGTACACTTGCGACGGCATCCACATGGATAATACCACGATTTACATTTAAATATTTCTTGCTTGACGTAGCCTACATCCTTTGATAGATAAGTAGATGGTAACAATTTTTGTCTTTGTAGAATTTTCATTTCATTTTTGCAATAAATTGTGTTGCGAATACCTACTTACATCAGTTACATCTTAGTTTTGTGCGAACCTACACGTAACTACGCACTAAACTTTTTTTTATGGATTTTATTAGGTGACATTGGTGACTACAAATATGAAAACGTGTAATGTGAGATCTAATTATACGATCGCAAAATAGTCCCACAGCTGAAAATTTTGTAGGGTGCACCGACAATCACATAGGTACATTTGTCGTCTATTTGTTAAATGGATTTGTTTTCCCTTAAATGGAATGTCTAATATATTTTTACTAACTCTTAACACTGATGACACAGGACCTTTGTATTATTTTATTAACACAAGGCAATCAATCATTGAAAATTCTGCATTATTGTCCTATTGCAGTGGCGGATACAGGATTTTTTGGTTTGGAGGGAACCCAGTGAATGAGAGGCTTTATCAAGGTAGTTTTTGTAGGCTTAGTTGCTTCGGAAAAATGGGAGCAAGTTGCAAATAGGTCTAGGTCGAATGAAATAAGTCAAAGAATAAGGCTAAGCGTATACTCAGACGTGGATAACGCAATTCCATGACATAAGTAGGTACATCGCTCGATCTAGGGTTAATTTAGGGTGAAGCAAGATACCATTATGATGCCACTTTGCTTTTCTGGCCATTATGTCAACGAAGATCTCGAACGATTGACAAAAGTACATAAAGATGAGAACCTTTTTAGGGCCGCATTAATGACATCAATTTTACCATGGCCACTGAATTAATAGATGCCAGATTGTAACTATAATTAATAGTTTTAATTTTACATTAACATCTAACGGTAAGAAGAAGTCTTTGATTACAGTTATGTTGCAACTCTCGGGAACCGTACATTTTGCCAGGATAAAAAGTAACCTAAATGCTATTCCAGGCTATTAAAATCGAATTCTGTGGCAAATTTCATGTAGATCCGTTCAATCGTTCTGGCGTGATTGAGTTCCAAACATCCATTCATCAAAACTTTTCCATTTACGTATATATAATATTAGTAAGAAGTAAGACTGCTCATTAGCAGGCCATTTCAATTATATAATCGACGCGAAGAGGATGAAAATACGTTTCCACTATTAGTAATGAATGACAGCGTAAAACAAAAACTACCTTTCACTGAGAGATAATAGATACCTACTCTTACAAAATGCATATCTACATATTTGTTTCTGCATCTATTACAAAATAACATACCTTATTTAAATAAAACTCTATTGTAGAAGGATGAACATAGATCCGGATCAGATAGACTGGCGACTTAGTCAAGTTTGCAGGCAGCTGCTGGATCCGAACTGCTTAGAGCCGCTCGTTGTGGCTTTCTATACTGGGTAGCCAGAAAAGTGACGTCAAAAATTTTTTTAGGTGCCTTGTGTTGTGAGGTATCTAAATCACCCCTATGTATGTTCTGTAACCCGATTTTTCGTAGTTTTCGAGTTACGATTTTTTTAATGATTTTTTTAGGGATGGGCCGAATGTAGTTTATACCGAATACGAACTTCGGCCGAATATTCGGCAAAAATTCAAAATTCGGCCGAACTTCGGTTATTTTTGCCGCGCTTTCTCGGGAGCAGACAAGTCTTGACTCGCTCTGCATACGCCCTGCCCGCACATTCCGCAACCCCGCATCTCTCTGTCATTAGCAAATACGTCATCTTCGCGACACGTGCGTTATTGTTTACATTATATAAGTTACGTGATTTTTAGTGGATTAAGTGTGAAGTAATGCCACAGATAATTGTAAATACGTAATAAAACTAATAAATATTCAATATCTGCTTGTTGCAAGTGTCAAAAATGAGTGGTAGAAAAAAATCAAGTGTTTGGACATTTTATACCGAAACTGATGAACAAAATAAAGTGAAATGTACTTTGTGCGGTTCACTGATATCTCGTGGTGGTACTGGCCGTACAGCGTCTACTTCTGCGTTAACAAACCATCTTAGAGTGAAACATGATCGAGAATTTAAACAAATGCAACATCCGCTTCACATGGCAAATCCTGTCTTACCTTCAACTAGTGCTTCAACATCAAATATAACTATGGGACCTACGGCGCTGGCGCTGTCATCCGTACATCAGGCATTTGATAGTAAGTGGAAGATAGATAACATTAAGGCTCAACAAATTCACAAAGCAATAGCAGAAATGATAGCAGTGGATAACCAACCTATATCGGTTGTAGAAGATCCTGGATTTAATCGTTTAATAGCCATATTAAAGCCCAAATACCAGATGCCAAGTCGAAAATACTTAAGTGAGACTATTTTACCACAAATGTATGAAGTATTGAAAAAAAAATATTTTCGACCAGTTATCTACTGCTAAAATGATGTCAGTTACAAGCGATATGTGGACGTGTATCAATAACATGCTGTGCTTTTTAAGTTTTACTGTGCATTGGCTCGTTAACAATTTTATATTACAACATAGAGTCCTGCAAATGAAATCGTTTGCACAACAGCATACAGCAGAAAATATTCGTTGTGCTGTAGAAGAAATAGCTAATACAGGGAACATTTCACCCAAAATTCATGTTATGATGACAGACAATGGGCGCAATATTGTGCGAGCCGTAAATGACAGTCCTTTTGTAGGAAAAACATGCTTTATCCATACTTTGCAGAGAGCAATTGACGATGCTTTACATGCCCAGGAAAATGCCAACGAAACCATAGCAGATATTATATCTTAGCAACATTGTTGGATCCACGCTACAAAATGATTTTTTTTACACCAGATTATGTACCCCTGATAAGACGTACCTTTTTAACAGAATGTGTAAGAAGAAGCGAGGATATTGAAAACTTTAGCAGTGACGACGAAGTTATCCAGACAACACAGTCTGCCTTGCGATCCAACAAAGAAGACATACATAGAACGTTCTGGAACTGCTATGAGGAACTGGCAGCAGCAAGATTACCAAATTTTGTAGAAGAGACGAGGAGTCCAATTGCTTCAGAACTCGATAGATATCTGAATGCTGTATTGCTGCCTAAATTTCAATGTCCATATAACTGGTGGGCTAAGAATAAGGACAAGTTCCCTTACATGAGTTTTTTGGCAAAAATATTTTTGTCGTCTCCTGGAAGCTCAGTATAATCTGAACGACTTTTTTCAGAGGCAGGAAATCTTTACGAACAAAAACGTAATAGACTCCTGCCAGATAAAGCAGCTAAATCTTTGGTATTTCTGCATCACAATCTGCCCTTGGTAAAATTTAATTACTAGTAGGTATAAGAATGAAACTTTCATAAATATTTTTATTTTTTTTTAATTTTTATTTATTTATAAAACAAACAATATTAATAAGTATATACAATTTACACGATATGACATAAGCTTTAGGGCTTTACCGCATACCGGTGAATTTAATGAATAATATTGTGAAACACCTGTTTCACAATCTCCTAATATGACTATTACTTGACATATTATAGTCCATATAAAATTTTCATTTTATATGAGAAGTATCTGATTATTGTTTTAGTGTCATGAGGGCAATTATTTCGTTAATAATTATTATAATTTGTAAATAATAACCATAAGTTGATTTGATTTCTTAAAAAAGATTTTATTGTTAAGTGGTAACGAATTACAAAGATTAATAAATAACTGATTATAAATTTGTTTTAATTATTTTCATAAAAAAAGATGAGGTATTTTAATCTTATCTTGGACCGAATGTTCGGCATTTGAACCGAAAGTCGGCCGAATGCCGAAGTTCGGTTCAAGCCGCCGAAATTCGGTTCAAGCCGCCGAAATTCGGTTAAACCGAATGTGAAACGAATTTCGGCCCATCCCTAGATTTTTTGCAAAATTGCAACGGGATCAATTTAAAAAATTTAGGTTTCTACGATTTTTTTTTCTTACAGCTAAATCTCTATGAACTGTGCATTTATGCATAAAATAAACAGCCTCATAATTTTAATGGAAAGTTGAGAATTTACGTTAAGTGTTAAGTTAAGTAATTTACGTTAAGTTAAATTTTCATCTTAAAATTAAAAATCTAAACTAATAAATTATTTTATTTGTTTCTCTACAGCTTCAGAGAATGCACTAGACTCTAAGCTTTCATAATAATAATAAAAAAGTAGTACTTCATAGGCTATTTTTCACCTATAAAGCAATTTTTTTGGTTAGTTTCCAGTATTTTCAATCATTAATTTTTGACTTTATTAATAATAAAATTCAAAAATTTCGCTTCGTCTTTAATGACTGATTTCAGTGAAAAATAGCCTGTGAAGTACTACTTTTTTATTATTATTATGAAAGCTTGTCTAGCGCAATTTCTGAAGTTAAGTACTTAGAAACTAAGAAATTATCAGTTTAGATTTTTAATTTTAAGTAAATTTTTGGACGTCACTTTTCTGGCCAGCCTGTATAGTAGGCATATGTCCAGTAGTGTATGTAGTAGTGGATTTCTAGAAGCTGATAATTGTTATGGTGAAAAAAGTCACCCTGTATAATTAGATATCGATGGACGTAAAAACAGCAACACGCAAGATGAAGCAATAGGTACCTACTTAGTTGACGCTCAGTGCAAGTCGGCAGCCTGTCCTCGATTTCGTTTAAGATCACTTGACACAGCTCATCCTTGTTCTTGCTTGCAGTTTGTCATAGCCCCACTTTAATTTATGAAAACACTTAGCAAGTCATAGAAAATGTCATAAAGGTCGAGTGTTCCCACGACTTTTTATTAGTTTTACTAATCAAATGGCGCGTCCGTGACAATGGTGTGAGGCCGTCGGAGAAGTCGCGTGTCTTGTCATCGGTCGCCCCAGCTGACCTCGTTTATTATAAACATTTATCATCTGCTCGTCGAGTGGAGCGCACGCTTCGACGCGTTCCTGATACCTACATCGATTGCATTGTCAAATAACCAAATAGTAGTTTTGCTGAGTAATCCGCAACGAGACATACTTAAATCGGTCAAGCTTAACGTGGGCAGACACAGTTAACTAGCACTTAATAGAAATCGCATGTGTCACGTCTTTTTTATACGCGCTCCATGATACCTATTCGATTCCTTTGTCAAGTCGCCCCTGGCGCAATGCGGCCGATCCTGTATTAATACAGGGCTACATTGCAACTTGCAAGGTAGTGCCAAATTTTAAATTGAAAAGTCTAGGGAACAATATACAAAAACCAGTTTATCGTAATTAATGTTAATCTTCGTAGGTATTAACTTTATTTCTAAAAGTACAAAAGGGGAGGTGTAATGTGCGTTAAATTAATTATCAGAGTTCACAGGCGTACACTGACGCCGAGCCAACAAGGAACTTTTATGCAGTGTACATTATGGTGCAATTTAATTGGCCAATCGTAAATTATTTATGAGGATTTAACAGCAGACAAAAATAATTTTAAAAAATCTACTATATTGATTGATGGACTGCTCTACTCGCACAGGTAAATGTTATCTTGTAATGTAAACATACTATTTAAAAAGGGGCTGACAATAGTGACCAAGTTTCTTGCGCTGCTTCGTCTCGGCGCTAGCCAACCACTGTTCCGAAGCAGTGGTAGGGTAAAAAAAATTGGGACGTGTAAAAGAGCTTAATTTATGCCTATTTGCAGAAGTAAATTGGTTTTATTGGTATTATCGATTCTGTGTCGCTTCTACATATGGCACTTTCTTGCGATGCTGCATCCTGTATTATATATAAGTTTCTTTTCAAGCACGAGGCGAGGTAGGTATCCAAAAGTGCGCAGTTTTTCTAACTTCTACTTGCTGAATTTTTCTCTATTTCTCTATTATGAAATCGTGTAGTAACTTTTAAGTTGCTGAAATACCTACAAAAAGTTTTGCTATAAACCAACATCGAAATCACATTCATGAATATTCCGTACAAAATTATCATTGACCTTGACGATGTTGTAGGTAGAGCTTAATGTTTTTTCTTAAATTTGTTTTACTTGTATCAGCAGATAATCACGTACATAAAAGGCAATAGGATGATTGAATTCACTATGTAGAAAGACTTGACGTTGATCCGACGAGTGAGTCATTTGCAGGAGTCTGTCTGGGCGCGGATCAATAAAGCAAAATCAAAGCAAGTGCGAAAATTATGAGAGAAAAGTATCATCTGTTTTTAGTTTTAATTCCAAAAGAATGATAAGAAAGCGAGCGATTTAAAGAATATTCGGCAGTTTTACTCGTTATGTGAACTCAGGAAAATTTTAATAAAAGCATGAGATAAGCAAGCGCGAAAGTATTATAAATTAGTAGTAACTATTTTGTTATAAATTGCCTCGTAATTAAGTAGTATAGAAATATATAACAAGGCATTGTGGGAAAATTTGTGACCGTCGTGTAAAGTAGTTGGCTTTAGATACAAAGAATATTATACCGCGGCTCGTTTTCTTTGCAGACTTCATAACCATTACCACACCTACGAGTAATTACACCATTACACCAATTAGTAATAGCACTAAATATATTTTACTTTTGTTTTATTTATTAGAATTACATCAAATGTTACACCTAGAAGTCAAGTGAGAGCAATGGGAAGCAAGCAAATGGAACTAATATACAGCTCTCAATGACGGTTCTGCGCTTGATGTTGTAAAATATTAGTTTTTTCATGATAACTATTGCAGGCTATATTATATTTTCTAAAAGGAATGTAATTTTGTGCTTCTTTCAGGAATACCTCCCACTGCATGGCTGGTGGAACGAAGAGCGCAGTAAGGAGGGCGGGGACAATGGTGATGTGCAAGTGGTCTACTTGCCAGCGCTTCTTCCTCGCGAGGCGCAGCTTTCGACCGACAAGCCAAACGATGACATCCCTTTGCCCTACAGCTTTGATGCTTTTGGAAGGTAGTCTGCTAAGTTTAGCACATGGCTGAAAGTGTTGAAACATTTTAGTGCACAGCAAACATTTGCAGAAACATGTTACACCCTGTTTGTCACGCTTTTGTATATATCACGAGCATCGGAAAGAGACTGATTCTATGATGATAGGTTCTAATATAATCAATAATTATTTTATCACCCTAAATATTTCAGGAGTTTCGAGCTACAGCTAGTGCCCAACCGGCGGCTGGTGTCGCCGCAGTTCCGCGTGTGGTCGGAGCGTGGGCAGGAGCCGCCGCTGTCGGCAGCCGACCCCTCCTGCCACTTTCAGCACGCGGGTCTAGGTGCCGTCGCCGCATTCTCTGCATGCAGGGACCATGCCTTGGTAATAAACATCATTTTATTTCAAATATTAATTAAGGATAACAAAATGTAGACTGGCGGGCGTTTGTGCTTTTGACACAGTCTCTAGCCGTTTCGTTCTGCTCAGTAGACTGAAATCGATTGGCGTACGCGGAATCGCACTAGAAATGTATTGTAGCTAATTCTATAACAGGGATGTGTTACAATATGAAACCTGATGAGTAGAGATGCACAAGTTTCTTTTGGACCGCCACAGGGCAGCGTGCTGGGACCATTTTTTTTCTTGTTTACTTATATCAACAGCATGTGACACTTATACATCTCTTCCTTTTTACAAAATTGACACTTATGCAGATGATACAGCATTGATTAGAATCAGACTCGCAGCCATACTGAAAATGCAGTTCACGAAATAATGCAGTGGCCCAATTGTAATGTATTTACACGAAATATTGGCAAAACAAAATGCATTACTTCCTTTTAAAGTATCTCTACGCAACCAACAAAAGTGTTTCATGTTAAAGAGTGCATGCATGTGATACGAGTAGATCTGATGAATGTAATTATCCTAAGCTCACCAGAACTAATATAAAATATCTGGGACTTTATCTGGCCCCAAATTTAGGAAACTGTCAATGGTAAGTATTTTGATTATACTATATCTAGGATACTTAGGAGTTCTGCTGATAGTGAAACTTGTTGTGTGTCTACTATGCCCGTGCGCAAAGGGCTATATTATTAAATATCATGCTTGCACTGCTTTCATTTTATTTATTATTAATAAAATATCTCGAATAAGTAATTCAGTTTGTCCCAGTCAACCTCATAAAACGTCTCTTGCTAGACGCCAATTTTATGTCAACGGTTCTCAGTCACCTATATAATGTAGCAAAATGGAGCTCATGATATCCTTTCATTGCCCCTATACAAGTGCAAAAATTTTTTTTTTAAAGGACAAACATCGAAATCTGTTTGTTGTAAAAAAGCACAGAACACGGTGTTATTTCTAAAATCCCTTGCCTTTGATTCCTAATTCTGTAAGCCTAGAAGTTTTTTGAAGAAGTGTATTTTATAATAGTACCTGTACTATCTGATTTACTGACACTAATCAGATAAAATACACACAATACCTGCATTTAAACACTTCATGTACGCTAATTAATTTGCGATTTCAGCACGGCCTAATCGTAGTGGACAACTCAACATACGAAGTACGCCCTCTGCCGGCGGGAGCTGGCCGCGCGGACAACGGCGACGGCCGCACGGCGCACATGATCCGCCGCGCGCCGCCGCCTGCGCCGCCGTTTGACGACGCGCGCCCGCTCCGCCCGCGCGTGCGCCGCCCGCGGTCACACTACCCACACTTCAAACCACCCCCGTCAAGCTATACCATCGAGATTGCACTCTTCTTAGACGAAGCCGGATACAAACTCTTCCATCCATTTCTTAATTACAATGAAGCGGACTTGCGTGACATGCTACTGGCGTATATAAATGGGGTAAGATTTTTAAAAATCTTAGAGCATAAGGTTATGGTCCAAAATGGTGTCTGGTTTTCCTGTCTAAGAGCTTAACTTTTGAGCACTATAGTGCTACCACATGTAGGCTGCTTTATGTTGAGAAAAATTTAAATTTGCCAATAGCTCATACTTTTGTAGCTGTAAAGTAGTAGCTATAGTAGTCTACATGGATTCTTAAGCGATTTTTAATTTTGTTTGATTAAAGGTGCAAGCTTTGTACCAGCACTCATCACTCGGTACCAGGATACAGTTGTCGTTGGTTCGCCTAACTCTTCTCCGCGTGCAGCCACCATCTCTGCCTGCGTACGCAGAGCGTGGTCGTCTCCTTGACGCGTTTTGTGCTTATCAGCGATCTCTGAACGTTGATGACGATGATGATCCTGAACATTGGGATATGGCCTTATTGTTGTCTGGGTAACTTAATATAAAATTATATTTATGTAGCTAATAATCCCAACTGAACAATACGGCTAGCATGCTGCAAAATTGAAGTTGGTGGTCACAATATCAGCTGCAGATTTTACACCCCAGTGATTTCTACATCTGATGTTTGACACGATCAGAAATTCCAGCCACCTCATGTACGGTTCCAAATTCTCTCTAAATATTGTCTACAATAATATAAAATCTTACTGACACAACGTATTCGAATAAAGTTTACAAACCCGACAGTAAGAGTTGCTACGTATAAAATTATGTGTTCCAGGTTGGACTTCTTCTCGGAAGAGGGCGGGCGACGCAATGGCATAACTATGGGTCTGGCGCCGGTGGGCGGCGTGTGCCTGCCGGCGCATGCATGCGTCGTCTCCGAGTTCGGCACCACGGACGTGATGGGCCGGCCCTATCCCTCTGCCGGCTTCACCTCCGTCTACATCCTCGCACACGAGATCGGACATAAGTCTGTCTTAATATTCCTCTTCATTAAAACTGCTTTTGAAAAAATTTATTAGGAATTTTCAAATAATCTTTCATAAACTTTCGTACCCATTAGGTTCCGTTCCCAACGGGGATTAATAAGCTTCTTTCTGTCCATCCGTAGCCGGTTAAAAACATCACAAAATAGAGAGTTTTAACTAACAATAAAACTTACCTATTATTTTTCCAACAATATCCGGAATCCATCTTGAGTCAAGCCCCTGTCTTTTTAGTGTTTTTTGGTCCTAGCAACTTCCTCCCTTCGACTTCCGGCGCCACTATCGCACGATTTTGGTGGGGGTGATAGCGGCGGCCGGAGTATGGTTCGGTTTTTTAATCATTATACTTACTCACGATGTACCAGGTAGCCATTACCTGGATTCCGGATATTGTTGGAAAAATAATAGGTAAGTTTTATTGTTAGTTAAAACTCTCTATTATTTGTTCCGTACCAATATCCGGAATCCATCTTGAGTGATGTGTTTGTTATCTCCTGGTAGTTAAAATACGATGATGCTATAATGTGTTATGAAAATTAAAAACAGGTTATAGGTAAATTTAATCTTTATAATCATGATAAGTTATGCTACAGAATAATAAATCATAAATCACATAAAATAATCAAGTAAAATATATTCTACTTTTAGTTACTAATTTGTAATATCGATTATTGCACCGGTTCAAAGTAATTGGATAGAGAAACCGAATTGCATAAATCAGGATCAGGTGTTAAATTGATTATTTCTTTTTGATAATAGGTTTTAAATGTATGCTCTTGTCTCCAGTTACCAGTTGCGAGAATTTGATCAACTGGAAAATGTTCTAGCCAATTTAGAGAGGCTACCGCGGAGCGCACGGAGCCCGGCGGCGCCTCCACACCAGCGTCCCGCAGCACGGACTTAATCCAGCCGCCGAGAACTGTTCTAGATGCGGGTTTTGGGTCTCCCCTCGCAGTAATAAAAAGTTGTTTATTGTTACCTTGTTTCCGGCGGTCTTCTGATATTTTAATCAACTTTCGAATCCAATGCACACAGTCAAGGTTTTGGTTTGGGTGCTTTCTAAGCTTCCATCCTGATTGCCTGTAACTACAGCTGTCGGTCTTCGATCCGAACCTAGGCCACAGAAGTATCGAATCGCCCTCGTCCACACACGATTCTGGATCGATCCCCAGTAGGGTAAGGTCGTGTACCCTGCGTCCCGACGCTAATAGTAGTAAAATCGCAGTACGGCGGGATACTTGATATATATTACTGGGATCCGGTGTACTACTTTCCAAATGTCTTAACAGCTCCTTCACATTCCAGATAGGTGGTTTGGGTTTCTTCTCTTTTGCCACTGAAACAGCTTTAAGAATATGCTTGACGAAAAAATTAGATGATAGATTAGTGTTTGTAAATGTCGCTATCACAGATTTGTGAACCAAAATTGTCCGATAAGCCAAACCTTCCTTGTTATGCAAGTGTGCCAGATAACGAGCGACTTGCTCCGGGGTAGGGTTGCTGTAGGAGATAGAGTTTACGCCGCACCAGGCTTTCCATTTATTCCACGCCGGTCTATAGGTATTCAAAGTTGATTTCCGCCAGCTCGACATTAAAAGGGATGTTTCTTCTTGCGACCAACCTTTTATCTCATCAAACCACCCGATACCAGCCATGCCTCCAAATATATTTCGTGGATCTGGGGCGGATGTCTCTCGGTTCTCGTGTCGATGAGTACTCGTGCCAGGTTCGGTATGCGGTATGGTCCCCGAATGGCGCGGGTTCGAAGGTCCGCTCCCCAAAAGACCATGTTCCACTTCGGAGCGATCAAAATATACAGACCTTTCGCCGTGTTGAGATACGACAGAACTTGGGGAATCAAATTTGGCGGAGGGAACAGCCACGCCAGGTTGTAATCCCACTGCTGCAGGAAGGCGTTGTGAAAAATCGCTCTGTCGTCCTGCGTGTCTGTCGACACATACCTCCGGACCACGTGAGCTGTTTTCGATGCGAACAGGTCCACCTCTGGCGTGCCCCACATCTGGAATATCACATTCGTGGCTTCCTCGGTTAAGGTCCATTCCGGGCAGGCCCGTCCCCGGGATAATGCGTCCACTTCGCAGTTGAATCTGCCCGGGAAGTACTGTGCCGTCAGATGTATATTGAGCCGGTCCATTATTGTCAACAGTTGCCGAGTAAGGTCTAAAAGCTTCTTCGATCTGGTTCCGCCTTCCTTGTTGACGTACGCCACCACTGTACGGTTGTCTGTTTGTAACAATATGTGAGAATTCTGTAGTGACTCGCTCCGTTGTATCGCTGCGAAAACTGCATAGAGCTCTTTGAGGTTGATATGCCATGCGAGTTGTCGTTTTGTCCACTGACCTGACATGTTCACATCTCCCAGTTGAGCTGCCCAGCCGTAGTCGGACGCGTCCGTGGTTAGCAGGTGAGATATCGGGGCTGTATGTATCGGTGACGAGTCCCGTGTGGCTTTCATCCACCACCTCATCTCGGTAAGAACAGCTTCTGGTACACTTACTCGCATGTAGGGGTGCGCTTTGGGGAGCTGTCGGCTGTAGTACTGTATAGTCCGACAGTGTAATCTCCCTCTGCGTACGACAAATGAGGCAAAGCTGAGTCTCCCCAGAAGTGACTGGGCTTGTCGGAGAGACCAGCTGCCCCTGGACATCTGACTCTGAAGGGCCATGCGTAGCGTTAGGCGCTTCGGTTCCGACAGGGACTTCGTGTTGAGTTTGGTGTCCCATGTAACTCCCAGGAATTCCAGGCGTTGAGTCGGAACCAGTACAGATTTGTCCACGTTGATCGTCCATCCGAGACGTTGCATTAGATTCACCATAAAAACGATGTGCTCGTGTAGAATATGGCGAGACTGATTGACCAGCAAGAAATCGTCCAAATAAACCACACACCTGATATTGTGACTTCTCATGTATTCTGCGATCCAATTCGTCAGGGAGGTGAAGGTTCTCGGTGCTGATGACAGGCCAAACGGAAGGCAGGTCATCTGAAGCAGCTCGCCGTTGTAACTCAGTCTCAGGAACCTTCGATGCTGATCGGCTATAGGTAGATGAAAGTATGCTTGGCTGAGATCTACCTTCACCATCCAATCTTCGCTCTGTAAGAAACTTGGCACGCGAAAATGACTGAATAGTTGAAACTTTTTCAGTTTGACGAACTTGTTCAATTGTTTCAGATTGAAAATAGGACGGAATGAACCGTCAATTTTCGGCACAAGAAAAAACTTTGACAGGTAACTGGGATTCATCTGTGCCCTCTCTAGTACATGTGTGTCTAACATTTGATTTATTTGTTGAGACATGTGATGACTTCTTTTTGTTTCGAACATTTTGATGATTAATTGATTGGGCATTATCAGGGATGGCTTCATTTTGAACGGGATACGTACACCTCTCAGTAGTTTGCATATATGATCGGGAGCTCCCAGATCTTTCCAAATATGTAAATATTGCCGCAGACAACCACCCCGAAAGCTCTTGGAGTCATGCACGATTATTTCTGGTACGGGAGTTAGATCTTGGTTTCTTACCCTTGTAGACTCGCTTGTTCTTGTTGTTAGATGCCCTGTTGTCGGAAGACTTCGTATGACCTTTATTTTTTCCCTTGGAGCCTGACGAGTTCCCTCGAAAAAAGTTGCCGCTAGTTTGTTTGCTCGTAGAGGGTTTCGGCGTTCGATCGTTGCAACGATTTTGGCTTGAAACTGCTCCAGCATGGTGCATAGCCTGTGATGAAGGTGTTAGTTTTTCGGCCCCCCCAATTTTTTGAAGGTATGTTGCTAATAAATCGCCATCAAACAAATTTTCTTCACTTGGTGGAATTTTTTGTAAGGCTCCGCAATGATATTCCTCTGGAATTTGCTTTAAAATACACTCCCTACGCATGTGGATACAGTCGGCCCTCCTGCCGCAACATATTTGTAAAATATCATCAGTTACTTTAGTATAATTACAATCTTTACCAAATAATTGCTCAATTTTATCAAAGAGAGACTTGGGCGTGAGTGTGGTATTTTTATCATTAGACCAATCTACTAGGTTTTGTAAGGTTAACAGCAATTCGTCTTTCTGGGTCAGAATAGCGTTCGATAATGCAGCATAGGTTCTTTCCAATAAGTACAAACGATCTTCATTGCCACCAGACTCTTTGAAACGTCTTAATTCATCATTAATGTTCAATTCTGTAAAACCCGGGGTAGCTAGATATTTTTTCTGTGCATCAGAAAAACGAATCGCATACCAATCATTGCATTTAAATCTTTGTAACTGAGATATTTTAGCTAAATGAGTCTCGTTAGCTTTGGGGAAAGGTGGATCCTTCAGCGAAGTCGACAACTCAGATAGTTTTAATTGCTGGCTATCCGTAACAACTGTGTCAGGCGGTGGGCGTAGGCCCGGGTCGCCATTTGGACAGCGGACGGGTTCACCAACTTCTTGGATCGCCGGTGCCATACATGCTTGCGGCTCTAATTGTTTTTGAGTAATTAAATTAGTCAAAAAAGCTACTTGTTGCGACAGAAATTCAAATCTTATATCACTCACGCTTTCCTTTCTAGATCGTTTCGGTCTTCTTTCTGGACTTGATTCCTCCGATGATGATGCACTGCTTATACTTGGAGAACGACTTCTTCTTCGCGACAAACGCTCATCAGAATTGTCACTTGGTTGCACATTTTCAATATTTTCGTTTTCCATAATGAAGGGAGGATTCACTTATTTTATTCAATATTCAATTTAAAATAAAATAATGCTTTATTTTAAAAAATATCAAAGGTTTTGCTAAGACGTGTTACCACTACGAAAGACGACGCTATAATGATTAAAAAACCGAACCATACTCCGGCCGCCGCTATCACCCCCACCAAAATCGTGCGATAGTGGCGCCGGAAGTCGAAGGGAGGAAGTTGCTAGGACCAAAAAACACTAAAAAGACAGGGGCTTGACTCAAGATGGATTCCGGATATTGGTACGGAACAAATAATATGTCTTATTATGGCAAATATTCTAAGAAAACATTTAAAAAAACATTGTAGGATTCTTAAACAAGAAACTACATGTTTTTCCAACCTTTCTTTAAAAACGGTAATATTATATTGCAAAATCTAGAGTAAAGCAACAAATAAACACTGGTCAATTGAGTATCGGGATTCGGGCTTGTGGCAGGCAATTTTGAAGGAAAACGGGAATACGGAGCTGTAGTATGCGGACTCGCAGTTGGCCGGTTTTCAACCGACTTAAAAAAAGGAGGAGGTTCTCAATTCGACTGTATGTTTTTTATTTTTTTGTATGTATGTTACGCGACTACTTCGTCAATTATGAATCGATTTTAATGATTCTTTTTTTGTTTGGTAGATCATACTTCAGAGGTAGTCCCATATAAATTTTATCGAAATTGATTTAGAACTTTTTGAGAAAATCAACAAATATATACCCAGATAATATTTTGGTTGTGGTTCTTGTTACCTATCTTCGACAAATATGAGCTGATTTTGATGATTTTTGTTTTATTGAATAGCTTATAACTTCAAAGATGCTATGATAAAAGTTTGCAAAATAAAAATCACCCCTAAGGGTAGGGAAATAGGGGATGAAATGGGTGTTCAGCAGTTAGATTAGGATTTATCACTAAAAACAGATGAAATACACACAATAACCCTCGCAAACACTTCTTGAACAAACGAGTGGTTAAAGCGTGGAATAAGTTTCCAGAAGTGGTAGTCTCAGCACAGAATGTAAACCAATTTATGAACAGGCTAGATAAGCATTTTGAACTGCATACATAAAAAAAAAAAAAAAGAAGAACAACCTGATACGGGCAATCATCAGTTGTTTCAACTGCCTGCCTGTTAATAAAATAATAATAATAAAAATAAGTAAATTTTATTTAAAAAAATAAAACCGACTTCAAAACACTAAAATGCTAAAAATAATCCTAACACTTAAGTACCTAATCAGTTAATTTTGGTTTGGTTTGGTTTTGAAGTCGGTTTTATTTTTTTAAATTGGTATTCATTTTACAACGATACCTCTGCACACTTTTCCAGCTTGGGCATGCACCACGACGGCAGCGGCAACTCGTGCGCGCGCGACGGGTACATCATGTCACCGTCGCGCGGCACCAACGGTGAAGCCACTTGGTCAGTCTGCAGTGCCCAGGTCGTCTCCGACTTGCAGTACGTGATGATTTATCATTTAAATTGTTAATACTTTTGTTTCACGTTATAATTACATTAATTTATTTTGTAAAATTACTTTTTATGTTTTTATGTTGTGTTTATTTTTTCTTTTGTTATTATACTCGTAGCTCCTATTGAAGGCTACGTCTTTTAAATATGAGCTAAAAATTATATTTTTTAACTATTCTGTGGTCAAGATGGGCAACATGTCTCTTTGATGGTGGGGATGAGCTGGACACACCGCACGAGCTCCGACACGAAAAATTCGGAGGAGCACCAGGAGCTATTTGGAACGCAAAAAAACAATGCGAGGTAGTTATTCAAGCACATTTAATTGATAAATGATAGTAATTATATTTACTTTTCGGTGCTTATATAGCTCAATGGCGGTAGCGCTTTGGTAGTCCACGCCGCGGTTGTGAGTGGATGGGTGACCATTCCGACTATATTTAGTGACATTTATTACAAGCATCTCCGTACTTCGGAAGGCACGTTAAAAGTTGGTCCCGTCATACCTACTTAGCTTTGTTTACTTTTGCCATCAGCTACAGTTTCGGGAATTTGGTATTGAACGAACTGTATGCACAATAAACGTACCTAGGTACACAAACTATAATAGGGAACGGACGTTTAAGCACAACACACACAGAAGGCGTGAGCGGGACGGCGATGGGCCGGGACGTAAGTATGACGGGTCTATTAACTAACATATTTAAATGGAATGGGCGCCCACACACAGCTGGCGGGCGCGGGCCGCAAGCAAGCAAGCAAAAACAGTTTAATTAAAAGAACTCTAGCATGCGCATCGCCGCTACTGCGGCGGCATGCGGCGTAGTGTGAATAATAGTAATCTGAAGCTTTTCAAAGCGAAAAAAAGTGTAAACACAATAGGATGCTCGAGTTTGCTAGACGAATTTAAATTATGTCAACCTGTTAGGCTACGGAAACGAGACACGGCTTGATACGCGGCCACATATAGGTGGTTTGAGATGGAGAGATTACAGAATTTGCAGAAGTAACAGCATATCGGCCTGCTTTTCCAGATCCTTCTTCGCGACGAAGACGCGGCAGCGACACCTTCGGGCCCGGCCGGCGAGCACTGCGCGCAGCTGGCGTGCCGCTCGCCGCACCGCGCCGGCTTCTACTACGCCGGGCCCGCGCTGCCAGGCACGCCGTGCGGACAACACATGGTTCGTTTTTTTATATTCACAAAATACAGGTAAACGAGCTGATGATGCTATCGTTTCTCATCTCATGGACCTTTGCTATACAGGTAGCCAGAAAGGTGATGTCCAACATTTTTTTTAGGTGCCTCGTGTTGAGAGGTATTTGAATCACCCCTATGTAAAAGTATGTTCTACGATTTTTCGTAGTTTTCTGGTAACGATTTATTTTAAATAGCCTATGAAGTACTACTTTTTTATTATTATTATGAAAGCTTAAGAGTCTAGCGCATTCTCTGAAGCTACTTAGAAACTAAGAAATTATCAGTTTAGATTTTTAATTTTAAGTTGAAAATTTAAATGACAAATTCTCAAGTTTAGGTCAATTTTGTAGTAACTTCCATTAAAGTTATGAGGCTGTTTATTTTATCCATAAATGCTAAGTGGCAATTTTGCAAAAAATCATAAAAAAATCGTAACTCGACAACTACGAAAAATCGTAGCACGATTCAAGTACCTTTAAACACGAGGCACCTAAAAAATATTTTTGGACGTCACTTTTCTGGCCAATCTGTATAAGGAGGTCACTGCTAAAGTACTGCCGACTTTTCAGAAACATAAAATACACCACCACATATTCCTTAGCTCTAGCTAGAACTGCTAGAAGGTGCTGGACGCTGGTTGATCTTATTGTGTGCATTAGATTAAACCATTGTAAAAGTGACGAACAACAATGTATGTCAGAAGTATGTAGAGTCACAGAATATATAATAGTACAAGTGTAGAGTCAGCTCTACAAAAGATCAAATAGGGATGACTAACTTTTTTTTTCTCCTAGTAGATTATCAAAAAGTACTGGACATGTATTTTTTCTTTTTTTACATCAAAATATTACAGAAATATATTGATTTAAAATGTCACATGACGTCACAATTTTTACTTAGAAGTGACGTCACGAAGAGTGGACTCCTGAACTTTGACGCGCTTTATCTTTGTAATTTTTTGTTTGATTGAGAAAAGAAGTTAATTCTTTTTTGATAATCTAACTGACGGACTAAATAGAATTATATTTCCTTTACCCAGTCGTCATCCCTATTGTCAATCGTTTACTAGAGCTTTTGTTAGATAACCTTTATTTTAATTAACCGTATTTCAGTGGTGTCAAGGTGGCGAGTGTGTTCCCGCTGCGGCCGGGCCCGCATCCAGCGCACCTCCCACGGGGGGCGAGGGCGAGGGGGGCGCGGGCGGGTGGGGCGAGGGGGGCGCGGGCGGGTGGGGCGCGTGGCGCGAGGCGGCGTGCCGCTCGGGCTGCACGGCGCGCGCGCGCGGCTCCCGGGAGCGCCGCCGCGCGTGCTCGCTGCCGGAAGGGTGCAACGGCACCGCCTATGATGTTGTGCTCTGTGATGATACCAAGGTTTGTTTCAGACTAATCAAGTTAATATACGTCTGTTCTTAACTATGCCTTATATCTTCTAATAGTTCAATAGTTTGACGTTCGACGACCTCCGCAGCCGAGGGGCGAGTACGCCGGACTTGGCGTCGCCGTCTCTGAGGTCCCGGGTTAGATTCTCGGACGGGTCAATGTAGAAAACGATCTTTTCTATGTTGTCTCGGGTCTGGGTGTTGTGGTACCGTCGTTGTTTCTGATTTATATTACACAAGAACACATACCCTATAGAGCAGCAATACAAACCATGTTTCTTCGAAACTAGTAAGTGACTTTTCACTTACATTTAGTATTAAATGACAACTCCTGTCAACGCTTACCAATACAAAAACAGCGCAGATACAGATTAAAAAATGGCGGAAAAATTTGTCGAACAAATCATATGAAATTTCTACTCTTGGTATGTGCTCCATGCACAAGAAGTACGCTTTAGCTACTTACCTTGGCCTTAGGATCAGAGCAAAGCATGTGATGTTAACGAAAAAAAAATGTTACTCCAGCGGCCACTTAGTGAATTACTGCTATATTCTAGGTACTTTGTTACAAAGGTTAGTCGCCCTCGCCGTTACTTGTCATCGCTTTGATTGGTTGCCTTTCATCACAACAAAAAAAATACTTACATTACTTACAGAATGGTCCAAAAGGTGACGTCCAAATTTTTTGGACTCCTCATATCCAGGGCTCTAAACCCTATACTATGTTACCAGATTTTTATTTTTCTATTTTTTTTTTAATTTTAAGAATTCTCGTCATTCTAATTAGATTTAAAAAATAATTTCTCCACTTTTTATCATGTTATATCGTTTTTTTTTTGAGGTGATCCTTCTAAAAAACTTACTTAGCGAAAATTATCAGCTAACTGACTAACAAGTTTCCAAAAAATTTACCGAATGTCAATAGTTTACGTTCAAGCTAGTCAAAGCTCAATTTTGAATTTTAAATTAAATAAATTAAAAGTGGTTTCACAGTTTCTTAGATCATTTCAAAAACTTTTTGAAAAGTTATGTTTTGGATACTTTTCTTAGCTGTCTTAGCTGATAATTTTATCTAAGTAAGTTTATTTTATAAGGATCATACTAAAAAAAAATACGACATTAAAAGTGAAGAAACTATTTTTTAAAGCTAATCAGAACGAACATTCTCAAAATTTAAGAAAAAATTAATATCTCTAAAACTACGAAAAATCGGGCAACATAATTTAAAGGACATATTTGGATAGCCCAAGATGTAAGGAATCCAAAAAAAATAGTACACTACTGAAGGACGAGACGGGCAGCAGCGTCTGCATGCGAAATGTTATAAAAAACTGCCCTCGCCAAGCGTAGCGAGCATTGGCAATCCCTCCCGATGAAAGTTATCGGGGGAGGCCTGTGTTCAGCAGTGGACGTCCTATGGCTGAAATGATGATGATGACACAACTTATTCCCCATATTCAGGTTTGCGGAAAGAAAACGCGCGTGCCAGCCGGCGAGCTGGCCAGCCGCAAGTGCGCCGAGTTTGCCGCGCGCCTGCCGTCGCTGGACCCGCGCGCCGGCGGCCTGCAGGCGCCGCACGACCCCAGTGAGATACGCATTACTACATACACATTCAAATACAAGCAATAATCTTAATAATATTATAGATAGGTCCTCCAACATTATACTCCTCACGTTATCCATTCATTTTTAACAAATTTTTTAGCTGCTAGTATGTTCCGTAGCTCGATAAAATTAGGATTTGCAAACACAATTTAAACAGCATTAAGGCTTTGGCACATAAACCTCAACGAATATAGTTTTTTTGTGCGATTTTCATTGCATCCTACAATAATTTTAACCGTTGGTACCAATGCCAATCCTTACATCGCTTGATTTTGATGTTTATTATGAATAATTCATTTTATGATTAATATTTTGTTTTGCCTACTATTTTTAATGGTTTTTCCTTTCCCCTATTGGTTACTTATACTCTTAGTACGACGACGACACAAAACTTGGATCTGATTCGTATTATTTGACGTAAGAGACTGAATATTAGAAAAAGTTGTAAAATGACCCCACAGTTAAAAATATTATGAATGCACTGATAAAACACTTGAAAAACCATGTTTATTAAATGTCTATTATTTATCAAAGATAATGTAACCAGTTACATACTGATTGAAAATAAGCTGCTACGTCGTAGTTGGCTACAAAAGGGTCCGAATACACCGAATCCCGCCAGGGGCAATTGTTTGTGTTATTATGAGTACCTACCAGAATTTATTTCTACTTTGCAAGTTATTTTGCTACATCGTAGCCAACGTCATGCAATTTATTGCTACGTCGTAGCTGGCTACGAAGTACCGAATTATTTTCTAGGTAAAAGTAGGTTATTGCTTCCAACAAGAGATTCACCCCGACTTCGCACGGGTAATTAAGTTCGTATCTGGCTCTTACCCTTGCTTAATGTCTTTTTTACATTATTTATCATTTCGAAATATTATAACGCCTTAAACAAAATATTCTGGAATATTTTCGATCAATATTTTATGTTGCTACGTCGTAGTTGGCTACGAAATGCCAATTTATTTCTTAAACTGGATAAAGTGCTACGTCGTAACTGGCTACGAAATAAAGGGCACAACATAATAATATCCTTATTGGATGTAGCTAACGTCACGCATCTTCGTGATAAGCATTTTGAGTTTGTAACCCTTTCGTTACTCTAAGCAAGTTACAAAGGTTAGTTTATTTTATGTTAGACATATTGTGCACATAACTATAATATTCTACAAATAATTATTACATTTAATCACAATATTTCTGTAGTTACAAAGTCTACCAAAGGGTTAATTTATTTATTTTATTTTGCAGCTCATGATGTTATTTTTAAAATTGTAAGCAGTGAATCCTTGTTATATTGTGTCGAAAGTGCTCTTTGTCGCATAATTTACTACTTAGTTATTGATTTTTGAAGTCTCATAAATCCTAAAATATATTTTTGCTAGCAGTGCTGAAGGCACTCTAAACCTCACGCACTTTGTAGCGTCAACCAATATGAATAATAAAAAAAACGCAGATTTTGGTATTTTTACGACATGTTCTTATAAGTGTTAATCAAAAATCAAAACAACCGGTCAAGCCCGAAGGTCCTGTAAATAGTTCATCCATAACTGGAATCTTCCTTTACTTTTGTAAGACATTGCTTTTTGCTAAATAATTATCATTACTCTAGGGCCTAGGCCAACGGGAAGCACCTTATAGGTTTTGATTCCTTTGCGAGTATCAAAAATGCGGCACAAACAGCCGTGTCTTTTGATTGCATTGACTTAGAAGTTTGATTTTTTCTCAGCTTCGAGGGATTGTACTTGGTATTTGCTATTTATTGCTACCTTTGTGTTTCTGCCAAAAAGGGTCTCGACAGACAGACAGATAGACGGACAACGAATTGATCCTAACCCTCCTTTTTATCTTTTGAGGTATATGGAACCCTAAAAAAACAAAAAGTGTAAGTTTCGAATTAACTTTTAACATGTTGTTCCTCTAGACGGTTTTACTAACTCGATTTTCAGGAATAAAAAAAACGTTAACTATAATAAATAATAATACTTCTTTCTTAATGAATGTTTTACTGCAAGAATAAGAAGCTAAACGCCTCATGACATCTACTATCAAATACGCCGCGCTGCTACATATTCCGGTCGTTGTTGATGTAGCATAGCAGGTTGATATTTTAAAATTTTATTCACTGTCTTCATACATAACCCTACCATGGATCATTCTGTCTGGCCTACAAGGGGGCTGCCTGCCTTGTAGGCCTTGTAGGCCAGACAGGCAGGCAGCCTGACCTCGCTCACTACATTCTGAATGGGGGCACACTACAAACAATTTAATTTAGGGGGTAGATATGGATTCTTTTTGTTGCAGCCCGTATGTGGATGGGGTGCGCAGTGTTCTGCCGGCGCGCGGCGGGCGGCGGGTTCTACGCGCCGCGCGTGGAGCTGAACGACGCCGGGCTCGACCCCTACTTCCCCGACGGGACGTGGTGCCACCACGACGGCACTCAGGACTACTACTGTCTACAGCACCACTGCTTGCCTGAGGTAGGTACTCTTAGGGCTGGCCCACACCAGACACGTATTATGCAAGTATGTTGGCGAGGCGCTCGAGCTTACACCATGTATCATACTATGGATATTTTGTACGTAGGATAGTAACTATAGGACATCGCAGCGGCACCGCCGCCGCACCGCATCGTGTGGACAGACTCTTATCCGCTTTCACACAATATGTTAAAGTCTTTTCTTCTTCTTCATCTTTATCTATACGGTCAATCCCGGTTGCGTCCAAAGCCATTGTTTTGGAGCCCAGGGTCCGCTTTCCTTGATTTACTCCTCCACTTCGCGCGGTCTTGAGCGTCTCTAGTTGTGAGATCATTAGCACGCATGTCAGCCCTCACGACGTCAAGCCAGCATTTCTTGGGTCTACCCCTTTTGCCAGGACCTGGCGGTAGCGGCATGGCCAGACATTTGTTTCCTACGTAGCTTGCCGGTTTCCGCAAAACATGGCCGTACCAGCGTAGGCGAATATGTTCAAGTCATATGCACAAATAGTATTCTGTAGCATGCGAATGTTGTATACATATACTTACAGTATATTCAGTATGATATATGAAGGGTGTACCAGCGGGCGTCAGTTGATAGTGGACACTAATACCTATTGATTGACCCCATGTATGTCCAGCGAAAATTAACGATTCTCGAGATATTCAGTTTAGAATAGATTTTGATCAGATTGCAAATTGATCCAGAAAAACCGGTTAGTTAAAAAATTGGGACTCTTTTAATAAAAATGTACCTTTCTGAGTAAGTAAAATATCATTTAAACTTTAGCATAAAAAATATTCTCCTATTATTTTGTTAATTTTTCTGTAACATAGTCTCGCTCTATATAGTTAAAAAAACGTATGTACCTACTTACATAAATATTTTCTGTTATGTATCTTAAAATCTTCCTTAATGTTGACTAACAATTCTGCAAGTTTAAAACATTTGTTTTTTGAATGAATTTTATCCATTTAACATATTAAAATTTTTAACATATTAAAACGAAAATAAGTTTAATGAGAATTTATGGCATATTTTCTACGTTATGTGTTACATACCTAAACGCTACTGCAGCTATATTTATCTATTTTTAAAGGTAGTCATTAAATAATTTTTTCCTATTGTCTCCACAAAATTACCTATTTTGCACTATTGTTGAGATATTGGCAAGCGAATTAATGCTATTTACTCGTGTGTTGTAGTAACCTAACCCATACTTAAATATTACCTGCGTCTCATCACTGCGGCACACGTAAAAACGTTAATCTTAAAAAAGTAAACCGTAAGTATCATAAGAGGAACAAAATCCGCCGTGTACCGCATTCGCATGCGCATGCTTCCACCACGTGTAAGCAGTATGTTATTTTATCTCTGTTTAACACTATTTATAATTTTCTAAGTACTTATTTTAAGTGTAAACTAGTGTTTACTCGCGGCTCTATATAACCGGCACCCGTCATCGTAGCCAAATAAAAATATCTATTTATATAAAATAAAGTCGGGTTAGTTACGCCATTTTTAAGTTAAGAACGGCTGGTCCGATTTTTATGACCTTTGATTTGTTAAGGTTTGTCTTTGGTTTGTCTAATGCCACACGGCTCACCGGTGAGCCGCGAACAATAAATTTTCTATTGTGTCTAGTTTGTGGCAGTCAAAGTCTTGAAACAACGGAAATTTACAAAAAATAAAGTATGAAGAGGCGGTACGACGTTCGCCGGGACAGCTTAAGAAGTCATCTTAAAAGTACCTACGGCATAAACTGCTGAATAAAACAATGATTGACGTCTCTACTCGATAATGCCAATTGTTTTCATCTCCAAAATTCAATAGTAATTACAACTTGATATCTACACTTAATAAAAACTGACCTTTAGCCCGATTCCCGTTATTGAACAGTAGTGGCAATCTAGTTTGGATCCGGTCCCAGTAACATTACTATCAGAACGGTATTCTCGTAAACTTTTAATACTTATGACGTAAAATGGTCAAAAAGTTACCACAGATTCTTGCTGTGAACTGTATGTTCATAAGTTCAAAACCCACATTAATAAAATAAATATGAAAAAAGGCTATTTATTTAAAGTTGACGATTATTTAAACGACATGCGACAAGAATGCATGGACCTTATAACCTGTCAAGCTCGCACACTTAGGTACTACATGCTTTGTAACTGTGTTATGGTATTTCCTTTAAAAAAGGCCGATAAAGGTGACTGAGTTTGTTGCGCCGTTTCTTCTCAATACCAGCCGATATGTAGTCCCGAAGAAGTGATAGGGCAAATCTATATTTTTAGGACCAAATTTAATTAATGAATAATACTCAGCTCTAACTATAAGAAACAAATTTTCGACTTCTAAAGACATACGTCTAATTACAATTTAATTTTACAACAGTGAAGATATTACATAGACATAAGTAATAATATTTACATTTGTATTAAAAATAATCTCTTTAGCGTTTGAATGAATGAAAATGATTATGTACAGGCTGATTTCAAAGTTGTTTTTATAATATTACCTAAAGGATCTTAAATATGCCGTGATGGTCTCGTCTTTATCTCACTCACTTGTTAGGTTATCGTGGAAGAGATATGTCAAAAATAACATATTATTATACTGATTCGATTTATAAATACTATAGACGTTTTGTAGGTACTATATTTAGGTAGGTTCTAACTAAACTATACATGAATAGTTTATTTTAATGTTGTAATATTATTAAAAATACTTAAATATAAGCTGTTGAAGTGTTGACGCACAACATAACTGCCTTTCTAAACAAAACTATAATCTACATCGATACTAATGCATGGAGTATCTGAACTTTTATTTGCAACTAGCTGACCCAGCGAACTTCGTTCCGCCAATTCGTTTGACAGGTAAGAAAAGAACAGTACATCCTTGCATTTTTTTTCTGTTTTCTGACCTTTTAAACCTAAAATAAAATAAAAATAAACCTTCCCTGAACTTCCACAAATATTTTAAGATCAAAATAAGCCAAATCGGTCCAGCCATTCTCGAGTTTTAGCGAGACAAACGAACAGCAATTCATTTTTATATATATAGATAGATAGATTTAATAAATAAGCATCATCCTGTAAACTAGGTACCTAGTAGGCGGTGCCATAAACTGATTAGCAGCGAGGCAAGCGTCAAATCCTACTATTTGTCAACACCGGTGCGTCATCTCACGTGCTCTGAGCTCTCTCCATTCAATCAAAATAGCCTCATAAACTGCTTAGTTGAGATAATAACCCAGCATTTTTGACGGCAGCCGCTGATAAATTTGATCGTCGTAGTTGCTCATTTTAAAAGAAAATTAAATGTTCCAGAATTACTGTTGTACTGCCACCTCACTGCGTTACGGTACCACCAACCAGTATTCTGTGCCTGTACTAAAAAAGGGTACTTACCCTATTTGTGATAAAACTCTACTGCGAATAATTCGTGTCGTAAAGAAAACCATAAAGCACACCCAATTCTCTTAATCAGCATTTCAAAGCATTGGAAGACGGTCACAGAAGAAAGAACCTGATCCTTAAAAAAAAATGAAACGTCAGATAATACAACCATATCGCCTTGTATTAAAATAAGGGTCTAATCATTTTTTTCAAATTGCAAATAGATAAATACCGATCGGGCCTAATCGGGTTCAATAGTGCGTGTTTTAAAGATATTACTGTAGCAGTGAATGAAAAATTCATGAGAAAACATGCATGTAGCTGGTTACTCAGTGCCTACATACTGAAAGCACCGTATGTCAAGCGACTAACCATTCATTTGAATGGTGATAGAACCAGTTTGTTATGACATAGCGACAATGGCAAAAATAAAACAGTATGGGGAATTCCAAATTCAAATGTCTACAAATTCGCAGATTAAATTGAGGTGGTCTGCTAGGTAGTTACTTAAATAATAGTGTCCAAAGTACACCCATTGCATTAACAGCGGGCCCTAGCGTTGGTAAAAACCAACCTGTAAAAACTTATGGCAAAGGCTGTAAGTTATTACAGGTTGATGAGGTTGTTAAAGGGACTAGCTAGACCATGGTGGTGGTTTTAAAAGTCATGCAGGCAGACCGAAAATGGTTAAAATGTTATTGCCAGTTTTGCGTAGCTTAGCTAGCCTAGCAGCTGTACCTATACATCACTGATCTCAAGTTCTTACGAGTATGTCAACAAATGTTGGATATTTACGCAGATTTTAATTGTTTTACTCAGAACGAGTAAAAAACCACAAACAAATAAAGGGGCTGCTCAAATACAACAAAACAATACCGAGATCTAGTTTTTTATGTACCACTCTAAAAATTAAAAAAAAAACATCGGCGGATATGTTTCGCATCTTGTCTTGTTTTTCAGTGTTCGTTTTTTATTAGGGTTCTGTACCTCAAAAGATAAAATGGAAACCTTATAGGATCACTCAGTTGTCCGTCTGTCTGCTTGTCCGTATGTCTGTCTGTCAATACCCCTCATAGAAAAGCGTTGGGTATCAAGTTGAAACTAATACTCGTATCAAATAACTAAGACCTAAAATCCCTCGGATCTGCAAAAAATCAAACTTACGCAATAAAAAAGGCCTCTTATTAAGTAAGCCGTTATTTTGATACTTGCTTAAATCAAAACATATTTCCCTTAAAACTTGCCAAGAATCATGTCTTATGGCCCCACGTACCCCTGTTGAACTTTCCAGACAACAGCGAACCCCTAACCCCAAAAGAAAAGAAAATCTAGCTGTAGAAGAAAATACTGATTTATATTTTAAAAAAGAAACAAGAAAAACAAGTATTAATGTGATGGTTAGCTTGTTTCTTGTCTCAAATTGAGTCGATTTTAAGAGTTATGTTGAACGATTTTAACGTTTTTTTAAAATTTATTCCAAAACTCAAAAGCTTGTGTTACAATTAAACAAACATTAATTAATTCTGACTCAGCATCAAGTCGGTTTCTGTATTTGGTTTTTATCATAACTAGGTGTGCTAGTGTGTAATCTAGTTGCCATTACGGGTTCGCGTATACCCTAATCGTGACTTAGGTATAGCTCAAGTTAGTAAAGGAAAAAATCCGGAAACATAACTTATAGCTACACTACATCATATATTTTTTGCGATTCTAACCTATAAATATAAAAATAACCTTATTCGCAGAAAAATCAGGAAAAATCTTTAAAACTCTTATTTCCGTGATAGACAAACTATCTACAAGTCTGTACGGAACCCTCGGTGCGGGAGTCCGACACGCACTTGGTGACTTGACTTTAAATAAAATTATCAGATTAATAATACATAGTTATGCATTAAGCACTTGTGGTTATCTACGTGTTTGGTCTTGTGGCACTACTTAGGAACTTAATTATGCATTGTTAAATGGTTGTTTTTTTGGCACTGACGCATTTTATCCGAAATTTTTTTAGTCTAATTGATGGTTAAACACACTTTCGTTAATGGGTGTCGTCTCATTATCTTACGTAGATAGACGAGTCATCCAACACATCAGATCAACCATAAATTGTAAGCTAATTTTAAACAATTTATCAAGACATTTTAAAATATTGTACGATAAAACGTTGTTGGGGAAAATATGACGTGTAAAGTCTTTGTTAGTTTTTGATAATGTGATTAATAAACAAACTGTCCGCATAGCTTATGCACACTTACTCGTACTTATCATTTCTTGGAACTCGTCTCTATAAATACTTACCTAGTTACTTACTTTTGTTTAAAAGCAGATCTACCCAAAGAGGGTTTAATGCAACACTACACTAGCTATACTTTAAAATTCCCTTAAGCTGTTTGATTTAATGCCTTTGACTTGTATCTATATATCTATATATATAAAACAAAGTCGGGTTAGTTACACCCAGTTACACCATTTATAAGTCAAGAACGGCTGGACCGATTTTTTATAATTTTTGTTTTGTTAAATTTGTCTCCGCCTCAAATAGCAGAATAACAATTAAAAACTTGAAAATTTTACAAAAAAAATATGACATTACGAAGTTCGCCGGGACAGCTAGTCTATATTATATAAAACAAAGTCGGGTAAGTTACACCATTTATAAGTCAAGAATGGCTAGGCCGATTTTTATGATCTTTAATTTGTTGAATTTTGCTTCACCCTGAATAGCAGAATAACTATTAAAACGTCGGGAAAATTAAAAAAAAATAAAGTGGCGGTACGAAGTTCGCCGGGACAGCTAGTATATATATATTTTTTTATTTCATGAAGTAGTCGTGCGTTTAGATGTTTATATCGTCAAACGCTGAGTATTCATTGATCTGGCCAGACTACATCATGATGTAGGCAGCGGGTTCTGTTCTATATCATGAAATACCACCATTTTGATCGGTCACATCATGAAATGTTTAATTTTACGATCTGGCCACGACATATATAAAACAAAGTCGGGTTAGTTACACCAATTATAAGTATTATTATGATTTTTGATTTTTTTAATTTGGCTCTGCCCCTAATAGCAGAATAACTATGAAAAACACAGAAATTTAAAAAAAAAAATTTTAAGGGGCGGTACGAAATTCGCAAGGACAGCTAGTTTTATATAAAACCTAATTACTGTTTTAGTACGTAGGTACTTCAACTAAAACAATAATTCGCTAGAAGATATCATCGAGTAGGTACCTAGCTATAAGACTGACTATAAGGCGCAGCTAATAGAGTATAATCTTACCTCGTCCAAGGTGTTCAGTGATTTGTGGTTGATAGGTATCTGTCGGAAGTCATTATAGGAATCGTATCAAATTAATTGCAGAGCGCTTGTATCATTACAGATACATTTAAAAAATAACATTGTAATGATGGAACATAATAGTTAGGCCATTTGGACTGTTTTTTTATATAGAGTTAATATTCTTGGTAATATATAAAGCGTCACAATTATAATAAAATTTTTAAATCTTTAAAAACAATAATTTGTATTTCAATTTGTACGTTTTTAAACGCCTGAGAAAATAAACTGTAACATGACGTCACAAGCCTTTTAATATCTATTGAGTTAAGAAGTACTGAACAGGCATTTTATCCTTATAGTACAAAGGTACTCAATGGAAACGTGACTGTCATTGTACCTTACCATAAACGAAAAAACTGAACCTTATTATAATCTTTTGGTTACAGTTTTTGACAATTTAAAAAACCGACGAAAATAAAATATTGTTGTTTCGGTTCCATATGGTGCAAACTATTAAATTTAATTAAGAGTTACTTAAGTAAAGTTTGGTACAAGGAAAATAGCGTATTAATTCAAGGTTTTACTTATTCAAATTAGGCAAAAGGTGATTACAGGTGGAGTGAATTGTTTTTCTTCGTCACATTAAAGAAAAAACCTATGAAACTTCAATTTTGAAAACCAATAAACAATGAACCTTCAAAATAATGCAGTTGTACAAGGAGATTCATAATAGCTATTTTTAATTCGCTGACTTCGCTGTCCATTATAGAAGGCTAAGGACATATTGTCCCACGACGCGACGTAGTCTATACAACATTACCGGGAAACAATCCGGACTATGATGGTAATTATTTTTCGACGTACCAAAAAAGGCCACCATCTACTACGCGCCGCTATTATAGGTATGTATGACTAATACCTAAGTCAATAAGTACCTACTATTAAAGTCGCCCTGAGGGGCAGCGCAGACCGACCCGCTGGCTAAGGCTTGTATAGGTATTACCATTAACAGAGTTCAAATATTTGACACTCATTTGTTTTATTTACCAAAATAAATTGGACTTACGGAGATATGACCAAGTTATCTCGTAGCTTAAAACGAAAATATTTATATTTTCTTTGGTTGATAACCCCAACCCCTAACACAACCTAATAGTCATAATAAAACTGTCTTGGTGTTAAAAATGAGATTAAAAATGTAAAACTACAGTTAAATTGGTTAAGTACTATATTGTACTATCATATAGTTTTGAGATAGGTAGGTATTAATAAATAAAAACTACCTAATACCACAGAATAAATAATATAGCTAATACAACGAGATTAAAATTGATGTAAAAGTTAGTTATATGATGTCCCGTTAGCTTTGGCCTATTTATTACATCATAGTTGGAATTGCACTTGACCAAACACACATTAAATGATTTTCATTAAGATTTTGTCTAATAAAGTTGTTTTCATTAGCTAATGGGTGGGTAGGTGCGCCTCTTTGCTTGTCACAGAATTAATTAGTAGAATAGTGATAGGTCTACTGTTAGGCTTTTTGTAATAAAATACATTAAGAGCTTTTTAATCAGGCATTGATTTAGGATGGTATTACAACTTAATTTTAGCCACAAGTTGAAAGTTTTTGAAGTTGGAAATTAACATTACCATACCTATTATACTACATTTGTTTAACTTTTTTTCTTTTATGTGCTGTCGTTTGCTTGACTGTAAAAAAAAACTATTATAATTAAGGAAGAGCCTGTATTCCACGACACAGGGAAACCTAATGTGGAAAACAGTGCAAAAAATTGTATCTGAGAGTTGTATTGCGAATAAAGAAATTTTCATTTTTCATTTTCATTTTCAAGTATTTTTAAGCAAAATTTATTACCTAGTACCTACCCTATTATTAGGTGAATACGAGTATCGTAATTTGTGCCCTCGTAAAGTTACTAAGTAAATATGCAGTGCACGATTTGCATTAAAATATCTGAAGTAGTACTTAATAAAATTGTCACACACAATCCTATTTGACATTTTAACAGTCGTTAAACAACATTGTAAACGTTTCACGATCACCATCAATCACTGATTTTCCGCCTTCAACTTACATTGCACACTATTGTTCACAGAATTTTAAAATGACTGCTCAGTGGCATATCTGGGAGTTGCCAAGTGAAGATATCGGCGGTGCCTTTAACGCACGGGCACTTTCGTCGCCCGAGGACTCCGAGACAGCTGCTAAGATCAAAGCATACCTCTCGCTGGACGACAAGGGAGTGCCTCTAGTCCGCTCGGCCTTCCCTCCGCACCTGCCCGAGGAGACCGAAGACAACTGGGATGTCAAAGACTACGTTGACATTCCCGTAGATCCCGAACGTGACTCATACTCATACAACCTGCCAGTCAAATAAGCTATACCGATAAAAATGTCTCATTGTGTAATTAACAAGAAACGTCTTGCCAAAATACAGTTTAACGTTACTTAGATAAAAACATTACCTACATTATTTGAACAGTAGATATTAATATATACATACAACTTGGTTGTATTACCTACAAGCGAATTTTCTTAGTTTCGTGGGACTCGAAACTAACGACAATAGCCTATTGCATTTATTAGAATAGATACATACTTGAATAGGTATTTATTTAAATTTACCTCTTAAAGACTTACAGTATTATTAGACAAATAGTTTTAAAAAAAAAGGAAGAAAGAGTAATTTATTAGTGAACTTCGATAAGATTCGGCTGCTCTTTTAACTACTACTCACATGGATGGATGGGGTCAACGTTAGAGTTACAAACAATAATTTTGCTTTGTCTTACAAGGAAGTATAAAACAGTCAATCGGCTGAAAGTGATCTTAATGAAATTCGACATTTCGGTGTTGCTCCCCGTTTCCATCTCATAGGAAAAGTTTTTGTTGTTTAATTAAATGCACATGTAAATGACTAATAGGTATAATATCTGAACCACAACTAAATGTACTATTGTCACATAAAGGAAGGGATCTTATATACATTTATGGTCTGCTCGGCAGCTACATACATCTTTAATCATTCATTAGTACATACATAATCACACTTCCTCCTCCTAACTAGTATTACTTAGTACCCAATTACTTAAATAACGAACGCTTCATACGCTATTCAATCTCAAATAAACTTATTTCATAATGAAATAATTGTAAGATAATATTTTCCTGAAATTGTAATATTATCCATAACTACTTGGATGATCGTATCTCTATCATAATAACATCGGTTTGCATATTTGCCTACTATCATTCCTAGTAAATGCTTTACTTATTAACTGAAGTGCTAAGGCTCACTACATTAAGCCGCAATGCAAGAGATATATGTTTAGCAAAGATTTAATTAATCTTAAATTAAATGCTAGTCTAGTCTTTATATTAAGTGATTACGTGCTGTTGTATAAAACAACACCCTACTTTTGAGAAAAAGACGTAAAATGCAAGTTATTATTATGCACTTACCTAGTTTTTTTGTGCATCCTTCGATATGTACTTATTTTCGACTGGAGTTAGCTATTGTCTCACTACACTTAACTCGAAAAAATATCAGGTACATATTTCGATTAAAATGTAATAATGCAAAAAAACTGTTTTGACGTTACCTTACCGTTACCGTACGTTGACTTTAGGGACAATACTTAAAAAAATAATATCACAATAAATACCAAACCGAGGTAATTTACAGGTACGTAATTAATCATTTAGGTATCAATTAGTAGTTTTAAGTTAACATTACTTTTTATACATTAGACGTATAGGCAAAACAATGTCAATCAGTATTATGTAACATGTTTTTTATGAATAAAATGCATTTATTATTATTCTGTGATGTTTTTAATTCAATTCTCGTTATCAGTAACTAATTTATTTCTGCGAAAATGCCGTTTAATTCAACACGTTCTAGTTTTGTTTTTCAATGCTACCACTGCATAAGGACAATAACAATACTGTACAAACTCACAAGGAGCGCAAGAGAAGTAGACGTAAGAAAGAAAGTGGTCACTATTGTCAGCATCTATAGAACAAAAAAAACACATGAACAACACAAGTTGCTTGGATCAATCTAAATAATAATTGAGGAATACTCGTATACATTTTCGATTAGACGGCACGACGACAGGAACGCACGGAAACAGCACGATAATTTATTTACGCAATAGGTACTAATAGAATTAATTAATCGATATTAATTGTGTTACTTCAAGACAAAGGTAATTCTGAATATTTTACATTTTATTGCATTTGTTTAAAATAATACTTAGCTGTAGGTATATGCCAGCACATTGTGTTTGGTTAACTATATAGTAAGTTACAATTTATTATCATTCGTGATACGATTATAAATGATTGTAATTTATAGCAACCATTCTTAAAATGGACAAGTACGTAAGCATGTAGGTGCGTTATCACGCATTATTATAGGTAAGTAGGTACTACAATAGCACTTCCTTTGTATCCTAATGTATGATAAGTGATAGACGGGACCGCGCTTCGCATACATGATGTGCGAGTTATCACACATACGATAAATAATGTCATCCACGAGACACTAGCAGCATGTGAATATCTATATACCCCTAACAATTCTATATAAAAAACCCTCTAAAGGTAAAGACACATATTATTATGTAATTCGTACACAACTACTCTTTAGCTGGACAAGCCAACTTTTTAAACAATTCGGTTTTATGTTTAATATGTTTTTTACCTCATAACTCCGCCGCAACCCTAGACAAATGGATTTTTTTTTTCATTTGCTAGGTTGTCAGATTGGTACCATTTTTATCAAAATTTAATTCTGATGATGGGATCATAGGATCAAACAACTACATTCAAACACTCCACGGCTGGCTCCGATTTCCAATTTTTAGCTTTTTAGTGTTTTTGAAGTCGGTAATTTTTTTTATAAAAATTTGTTTTATTTGTCTGTTGTTTAGTATTTTTTTACATTCTAAATGGCGATCTGTGATGTAATTATAGCTAAATTGCTTCTCATGACGATTCAAATAGGTCCAAACACGGCTATGATACATTATTTTATCACAGAGTTCCGGTGCAAAGAATTTTTCAAATCGGTTCATTAATGGCGGAGTTCTGAGGTAACAAACATAACAAAAAAAACATACAACCGAATTGAGAACCTCCTTCTTTTTTTGAAGTCGGTTAAAAATTGGCACTACCGTGTAATGTCACCCTGTATATTTGCCAAATGTGAACCGATTTTAAAAATGGGGAATATGCATGTTTTTTTATTTGGTCCTAAAGTAAATAGTAATTAATTATAATTAATACCTGACTTACAGCCCATTATAGTCGGGTGTTAGACAAGGAGATCCGATATGTACCGTGACGTCATATCACACGGCCGCCATACATTTTTCATAGTAAATGTTGTTTTAGAAAGAGATAGGTAAATCTTAATTTATAATTACTATATTACTGTTATTTTTTACCTAAAATCAATTTTGTTTTCACTATAAGCACTATAATTTCGTATATTTTCTTATAAATACAGTAAAAACAATATATTTTTTTCATGCATATTCCCTATTCTTTTATTATTAGCCTATACTTTAAAGATAGAGGTATATTCAAATCAGAAAAAAAAAACTCATCCCCAAGGATGAAATAATGGGGGATAAAATCGTTTTTCAGCACACTTCAGCAGATAACTGCTGTTTCAGCTGTTTGCATAAATCCTAGTTCGATGTTGGAAATGTCAAGGGACGTAAGGGACATTTTGACGAAAATCACATTTAATGCAGTTCTTATATTTATTTTACAAGCCCATTAGATTTATCTACGTTATACATACGTAGGTCACACTATAAGTTTTGCGTAACTTAAAAAAACAACATGTTATAACCAAAGTATTATGTTTATTGCTTTTCAAAATACTCTTCTTTACATTTTAAACATTTTTTCATGCGATCGAACCATTTTTTAAAACAGGAGGACCACAGATCTGAAGGCATGTTTTCTACGTGCTGATTGAACGCTATCACTGCCTCTTCGGAGTTGGTAAAAGTAAAACCTCTCATCAAATCTTTGATTTTGGGGAAAATACAGAAATCACAGGGTGCTAGGTCGGAGCTACGCGCAGGATGGGTGACGAGTTGTACTTTTTCGAAAGCTAAAAATGACTTTGTTTTGTTGGCCGTGTGTGAAGAAGCGTTGTCATGATATAGTAGAACGCGGCTTTGGGTCGTCTTTCGCGAACTTTTTCTAACACCCTAGGTAAACAATAGAATACCACTCGGCATTAACACTCTTTTGATCTTCAAGTGGAATAATTTTACAGATGGGACCCGTAGCTGAGAAAAAAAACGCGATCATTTTTTTACCAACGTTTCTCGCCTGCCTCACTTTTGTTGGCCTGTTCTCATTTTCAAACACCCATTCACAAGATTACTGTTTTTTTTTCGGGTTCAAAACAATAAATCCACGTTTCGTCTCCTGTGACAGTGTCATAAACAGCATTAGAATGTCCGTGGTCGTACTTCAGTAGCATCTGTGAACACCATTCCACGCGAGCCCGCTTCTGCTCCGCTGTCAGTTCATGAGGGATCCAACAACAGCAAAGTTTCCAAACTTTCAATTCTTCGTGTAAAATTTTCTAAATTTGGCTCATACCAATCCCCAATAGCCCTCGAATTGTCTCATAGGTAATCCGCGGGTTTTCTTCAATTAGCCGTTTAACAGTAGCCACATTATTTTCGTTGACGGCAGTTGATGGCCGCCATTCACGAAATTCATCATGTAAAGAAACTCGCCCTCTCTCAAATTCAGCAAACCATGGCCTCACGGTGCTCAAACAAGGTGCTTCTCTCCCAAAAGCATTTTGAAGACGAGCGGCACAGTCTTGCGGAGAGAGAGAACTTTTAAAATCATAAAAAATCATCGCTCTAAAATATTTTCGACTTAATTCCATTTTCGTTCCGTACGTAGAACTTTGATGTGTGATAAAAAACAATTGACAAATCATTTCCCGCCAATTGTTTTTTTTTATTACTAAGAAGGTTGCAACGTTTAAAAAATATAACATTCGAAATTCAAATAGTTCCGATTAGCTAGAACTGAAAACTTTTAGTGTGCCCCATGTGAAAACTCAGCTCTGAAAAAATCGGATATCGAAACGGTTAAAAATTGCGATTTTTGTATTTTTTGCATTATAAAACCTGTTCTATAGAATATAAATAATCTATATATATAAGAAAGTCGGGTTAGTTACACCATTTTTATGATTTATGATTTTTTGAAATTGGTTCCGTCCCGAATAGCAGAATAACTATTAAAACATCGAAAAATTCAAGAAAAAAAAACGTATGAAGAGGCGGTAAGAAGTTCGCCGGGACAGCTAGTATTTTATAAAATAACTTAACGGTGTATGTCCGCCTGAATGTACAAAGAGGACACGTAGTTGATTGATTATCGTCTCAACGAATTTACCATTTTTTAAATCAAATTGGTAGGAATGTTTAGTGAAAACTCCCATTAACTTCACATCTGCAAAAAAAAAAAGAAAGTTAAAGTCCGCAAAAATAATTTCTTTTTTCACGTTTTTAAGCCAAACGGTGAGTTTTACATAATCTGTTTCATTGCTGTTTCAATAATAAGGACATCAGCACCATTAAAATATTTTCAGAAGTAAATCTTTCTTTTAATATTGAAATGAACCGGTTGAGGTTATCTGCAAGAAACTTTTGTCGACTACTTGGAACTGAACAGCTGCGTTGTCTGAAATTGCGAAGAAACATTAACGTTATTTTGGATAAATACATTTAAAGTATGTTCGTTGACATTTTGGTCATAGAGTTCGTATACTCAAACCCGTCGAAGTAAACTTACGTACCTACATTACATTTTATATCACAAAGCTTTTGCTGAGCACACTATAAAACGTTTTGGATCTTCGTAAAATTAGATACAAAAACATAACTCTATATTTACTTACAATTCCTCTATAAAACATGTTTTTGTACCTTTATCTATTGAGATAGCTCGATTTGAATTCTTGATCAGTTTAGTACGAAATAAAAGTTTTATGGTTTAAGCGATTTGTTACTAAAATAGAAAGAACATGGACTATTGATCTACTATATTATTTTTAGTTACCTACCTTACTATTTCTGTGTTTTTAATTGCTTCAACACCAGTGTACCTGTTTACCCTACTCAAAGGTAAATAAAATTTCATTTTAATTCCAAATAGTGCTCTTGTATAAGGGATAAACATAGAAAAAGTAAAATTTAAAATTTACCACCAGAATTAGCCCCTAAGAGAATAAACGTTTTATAACAGTAGAAAAGGTTTCCCTTTTTACATTCAAGTGTTAACAATATAAATATACCTAGGTACTCTGAATTATACAGCTAACTAAACAATTATCTTTAATTCGTATTTTACCAGTGATCTTAGCAGCAAAAGTAGATCAGCATCATCTGAAGCCTCGGCCACACAGCTAGTGCCAAGTGTCCCGTACTTAGTGACGCGTTACTGTTACAAACAATGTGACAATTTAGACACTACGGCTATCAGTAGCCTATTAGTAAAACTATACATAGTTTACTAGAAGATATCACCATTGCAGCTATTTGTTTCACACTCGCTGTGTGGCCGGGGCCCTACAGTTTTTGTTACGTCATAAAAAATGAGTTTAAAAAGTAGGTATCATCGAGCATGTGTAGTGTGGAGCTGTAATAAAACAAAGAGCTAATTCTGTTGACGACCAGACGGCAGCCACACGGCCACAGGACGGGCTGGACTCCACTAATATTTGCACACAATACCCTTTAGACAATTGTCTGACTTATTGCGAGCCTTATTGTTCACCATAAACAAAAATCGTTTACCAAAAAGTATGTAGTATAATTTAAGGCCACCAAAATGCGAGTAATATTTACTCGTTTTAATTGATGATCATCGTAGTTAGTGCTTAAAGTTTTGCGGACCCATTCTCAGTGAGTCACCAATTACCATGAAAAAAGGGTAAACAAGCTTAGGAGAAGGTGGCAAACTAGATAATTTTACTAAATTTCCATACTTACCTCATCATGATACGTTTCAATTGTTGATGCTTATAGACAACGATATATATATCGTTGCTTCTAAAAGAATACTTCTTTAAACAAACCGGGCAAGTGCGAATTGGACGCGAGCCTGACGTTTGCGTTAGGTTTTTACTGTGACTATACTTAGGCGAATAATACACGGCACCGCGCACCGCCGCGTTGGGCGGAGGCGGTAAAGCGGATTTCGTAGCGGTGCTCCGCGCGGTAAGGCGGTTTACGCGCCTGTCCTCGCGGATGGATTCAACTCGGTTTAACCAGTTTGATCACACTGGAAAAAATGGACGCTAAAGTGGTGGCAGAAATCTGGCTTTTATGGCGTAGAAAGAAAAAAATAAGAAGATTCATCCATTTCTACGAAGCAGAACTGTAAATGGGACGTTCATGTTTTATATAAAAGTTTGAGAAAATACGAAGATAATATCACCATATTGTGTTCTTTTCATGTCCCAGATAGTGGAGCGACTTTCAATCTTCAAAATAAACTTTTCAACATCAAATTCCATTTTTAAATTGCGACGCGTCCTGCTTCCACGACACGATGATCCGCGCGGTTATACGCCGCCCCTCCGCGCGGACGGCAACGCGGTGGCGGCGAGGAGGACACCGGGCGGTGTAGTATCAACGGATTTAATAGAGGCCAATGCAACTTGAGATCCGCTTCACCGCCTACCGCGGTGGTGCGCGCGTATCGTGTGTTAATTGCCTTAATGATCTATATTGACATTTGACAATAAATTGTAACATTTGTTTTTAATTGGACTGAATCCCACTCTATAAGAAGAGCAATGATTCTGCCAATGTTAAATATTTTCTTGAATAGTGTTCACAATCAATAACGGGTGTTCGTTTCGTTTTTATTGCTTTTCATGGATTCAATGTAGGCTACTCTTCCTGTAGAAGCAGGTTTCAAGACGCTATCGGGTCTAAAGCAAGTTATCTTGAGACAATTTAAGTCACTTGACACTCGATGCGGCGTTGAATACTACAATGATATTTCAATAGTTTCAGATCTTTATCACTTCACAAAACATTAAAACACAAACTACACCAAACTTGCACTCTAAAGCTCTTTAAATGATAAATCAAAACCATTCAAATAGATCGACCATGCTTTTCGTTCGACTACCCCCCACAGAATCCAATTGTAACTAATGGGTGATTTTCCCAGCACCAAATCGTAAACGGCATGGCTGAAACTGCTAGTGCAGGATGGCACTTTTAACTTGTAATATTTTTTTTTAGATGAAAAATGTTGTCTCCTACAGCAGCCTACAAATATTTTTCCATTATGATTGTTGCTAATAAGGAAAAAATATATATAAACACCTAAGTTTTTCATACCGGTGAAGCGGCACAATTTGTTTTTCAGTATACTTTTAATCATATAATAAAAACAGTTGATTTTTTAGGGATTTCCTTTTTTTAATTTAAATCCTAAATAGTGGCAGTACTTTATTGCGGAAACTTCATTACAAAATCTGTTGTATTTAATGAATGGTAAGTACAAATTCACGTGTCCAAATTTGATTTTTCACCGCGGTGAATTTTCGTTGTTCGCGAATATCTAGGCATCCAACAACACTAGCTTCTCGCTACTGCGCAGTAAACTTGCGCACCAGGGACGCCTAAGCGCTTGATGTGAGAGGACGCGTATTGCTTGTCTGGTGTTCCCACCAAAAACGTAAGTAGTGGGTTCCGGTGACTTGGGACCGCTTTTTTTTTCATTCACGTGAGTGGATAAAAGTTGTGATCCAATGATCCGATATGTTTATTAAATATATGTACTTTTACTTAATGTCGCCCGATCAAGTAGGTAGTATCAATTTATTTCTATCATAAATACTGTGCTTGTAGTGTTAACTTCTATTGGCTGTTTTTCATGACGGTGATCTCATTCCGGTGAATTCGGTGACCTAAATTGACACCGAAATGAGAAAAAATATCATTTCGGTGTTTTTTTTTCATTTCGGTGAGAAGTTGTTCATTTCGATGATTTTTATCTTCATCTCGGTGTTTTTTTTTTTCATTCCGGTGACAAATTATTTCACTTCGGTGAAAAACAGACCATAATTTATTTTGTTACATTTTAGTTGCACAAGGAATATATTTGTTTTGGGGACTAAAATGTAGCAACTAGTTAAAAGAATAATCTCAGTTGTTGCTCGCGTGGGCAATAGGCTATTTGACTAAATTATGATAATTAGTCCACTTTAAACGTAATTCAAAAATATTGAACACGTGCTTTTTTAGGTTCCGTACCAAAATGGTACAAAAGGAACCCTTATACTTTCGCCATGTCCGTCTGTCAGTCCACGGCCTAGCACAGATACTGTTTGTACTAGGAAGCTGTAATTTTGCATGAGTATAAACATTAAACACGCCGACAGAATGGTACAATAATATCTTGAAAACAAAAATTCTAGGGTATCTCCCCTACACGTAAAGAAGGGATGAATTATTTATTTTTAGTCTACCCCATCGTTTGGGGTATCGTTGGATGGGTCTTTCAAATATATTGCGAGGTTGTAAAGACCATTTTTCGATTCAGTGATCGGTTTCCGAAATATTAACCTTTGTTGTTTAAATTCCGAAATATTTTTGCTAGTCGTGTCCCCATCCAAAAGATAGATTTTTGTGCTACCTGATTTATTAATGACTAATACACAATAAGATTTTGTGAAGACAAATAACAAGAGACTACGTTTGTTTTATTTTACATTATACAGTGTGTAACGAAAAGGTGAAATAAAACTTTAAGGGGTTATTCTACGGCTAAATTACATCAACTTTTTCTATGGGACCAACATCAAAATCTCAAAAAAAAAAATGACGTTTTCATACAAACTGATGCCAGCTGGTGGCGTTTTAGTATGGGAAAGTGATTTTTTTTTGCGATTTCGATGTTGGTCCCATAGAAAAAGTTGATGTAATTTAGCCGTAGAATAACCCCTTAGAGTTTTATTTCACCTTTTCGTTACACCCTGTATATTACAGTATCTTTGTATTATCAAAACTAATAATTAAAATCTTTTAAAATAAGAATCTGAAAAAGTTGTAAAGATATACAGGTTGTCCCAGAAACAATGGATGAACCTTTAACTGTCGATAGGTTTCGTCAAGACCTCTCTAATCTCAAATTTTGACTTTAGTAAAAATATCTCGGTTTTCAAGATAATTGAGTTAGTTTTTTTTTTAAATGCCACTTTCAGTTAGTTTTTAATGTGCCATTTTTACAAATACGGACTTTTTCTAATTCAGTTTCTTTTTATTTCTAAAAGAATAGTTTAGCTATCAATAACAATGGTTAAAATTGAGCTAGCTAATCACGAAGTGCTTCAAAAAAACAATGTTCCAAAAAAAACATAAAATTATTTTTCCTCATGTTTGGTCAACTACCATGTTAAAAAAATGTATGGCGCTCATCGTGCCCATTAACTTAAAAAAATTCTTAGTTATTCTATTTTCCGAAAAGGTATAATAAGCTTATGTTTTCTGTATTTCTTAAACTTTATGTCTGGTTTTTATTAATTTTTTATTAAAATTACAATAAATGTTCGAATTGGCGTCCTTGCGCTCTGATACACGCCCGGCATCTTTTTATAAAAGAACTAGCTTTTGCCCGCGGCTTCGCTCGCGTTAGATTTGATTTTAAGTGAAGTATGAATGTCAAACTCAGTAATTTAAAAAACTAACAAAACTTCTAGACAATATTTTTAGCATGACTATCAAAACACGATATGATATCATTTAATATAGCGATTTATCAATTTTAGGATAACGCGGGTATACATCAAATGCAAAAATAGAACCTTTGTGTTGGGATCACGTATGGCTGTCTGTCAGTCCGTCTGTTACAACCGATTAGCTCCGAAATTACTGGCCCAATTTGGCACAAATAATTTCAAGAATTTTCATGTTCACAATATTCATTTTAAAATCAAAGTTCCAAAAAACCATAAAATCTACACCCATATTGATAGACATTTCAACCCCATCGCATCCCAACAAGGGAGATGGAATTTCACGTCCGCAACGTTACATTTTAAAATCGTTGTTGTTTTCGTAATCAGCGACCCGATAAACCATAGAAACAATACCCATGTTGATTTTCAGACTTTGTCAGCCCCCAAAAGGGGAAGCCTTTTTAGGAGTTGACTTTTCAAAAAATCTGAAACATGTTTACTCATTTATCGTAAGGAGAACTCACTCCTGTGAAGTTTTGAATAAAAGAGTCTGACTAATCTTGTTTCCCCATACAAACTTTGGGCCCCCATTTCACCCCTTTAGAGGGTGAATTTTGAAAAACCCTTTCTTAGTGCAC